>OZ059838.1:16886449-17546449 GCA_964057195.1 Orthosia cruda | reverse complement strand
ATAGGGCGTATCTACGTCACGCGAACCGAGCCCACCGTAGGTACTCCTTAACCTAATTCTGGCATTCATTTCGCCAGCTCAGTCGTAAAATTTTAATAGCTGCAGGAAACCGTCTTGGAAGATGGAAAACGAAAGGTACACTTTCGACAACGATACAGGATATTGTATTATATTCTGCTGAAAAATATGTTTTCAATTGTATGTGTAATGTACCTGTATGTCAATTGTCGAACTTGATGGAGGCAAAAAAGAAAAATATTAGAGTGAAATAATGTTTTTGAACGTATCAACCTGCTCGAGGCAAACAAGTAAAAAAAACGAGAATTATCTTATCACAATATTATTTTGTGTTAGAACCTATTTATTTAATAGTTAATTTCCAGTGGGATGAGCAGCACTTAAAAGATCTGCCAAGCAGTCAGGCAGTTACGCTACGCTGCTCCTCAAAAAGAAAAGTAACTTAAGTCCAAAAGTTTTCCATGTAGTTTTTCCGAGTTCACAAAACAGGTGAAAGAACCCCTCGACAGTGTTACTGTAGTACTTTTAATAGACCAGTCAGTGTTCGTTTTAATTGCTCATGAACACGAATCAACTACACCAAGTCGGAATATCCCATTTTATCGTCATGTACGTTAATAAAGAGGGACTGGAATAAATCCGTTGCCTGCTCATTTCTTAATTGGATTCTCAAGTTAATTTTATAGACCGATCTACTTTAAATAGGAGTCTTCGTTTTACGACACTGAATCTGTTTTTACGTGGAAACTGTTCTAATTATGCAATAAAATATTTTATTGATTTCTATTACTTTTTACTGTGTTTGTGCAATAAGAGGTGTAAATAAAATGTAAGGTAATTTCTGAGGTAATGTCTTGTGACTATTGTACATTTTAACTATATGGTGATTTTTTAACCGACTTCCCAAAAAGGAGGAGGTTCTATGTTCGACATTATGTTTTTTTTTTTGTATATGTTCACCGATATCTCCGTCAATTGTGGACCGATTTTGAAAATTCTTTTTTTTTGTTTGAAAAAGTATGTTTTGGAATTGGCCCCATTTTAATTTGGTGAAGATCTGATGAAGAACTTCGGAGATATACAACAGAACTCTTCAATAAATAACGGCAAATCTCTCGGGATTGCTGCAATCGCATGTCTGTTTATTGTTTATACCATTTCAGAACATAACATCACGCCAGTATGCTCTTAAGGAGTACGCAGATCTCTCATTTCACCGGTTATGATCAAGTTTTATTAAATCTATTCTGGCGTTATAGTTACTTTACTAACTTGCCTATTAGGTAGGTACAACTAAAAAGTGAAAAATAAAAAAACTTTTTGCAAAAAGATACTACCGACTTCCAAATACAAAACTACAACGTAAAAAATAACTTTATTTTTTGAAGTCGGTGTCCATAACGCAAAAAATTGGTACCTAAGAAAGACACCGACTTCAAAAAATAAAGTAATTTTTCACTTTGTAGTTTTGTATTTGGAAGTCGGTAGTATTTTTTTGCAAAAAGTTTTTTTATTTAAAGTTATCGATATTGTTAAAAGTGGCTTTATTCAAGAATCTGTCAAGTATAGCTTTGAGGTTCGTCTTCGTATATATTTTGCTATGTAGTTACTGCTAGTTTATGTTTCAGTTTATCGCAAGGTAAATATTGTATAAGTCAATATCATACAACAAATTATAGATATGTACAATCGAAAAGCAAATAAAAAAATAGCAGTCCATACAAAAAAATATTGTGACGTTAGTGAGCTCCCGTCTCACAATTCAACGCCTACACGAATTGCCATTCATACCAATATGTTGAGCTGTTTAGGCTGTAAATTCGGTTGTCAACATCGCGTAAAAAACATTAGTCTCTTTTCGGTTCGCCGTAGTCATGTAAAAATTGCTGTGAAGCAATTTTATAGATTGCTTTAGATCGCTTTTACAGCAGCCACGCGATCGGATGACGACAAAGAGCTCCAGCGATTGGTGGAGGACTTTAACAGCCACCATATATCTGGCGCATCCTGAACCTCCATACGAACCTCCGGAAGTGCCCATAAAGTGGACGTTAAAACGACGACTCTTTTTACACTTTATTATCATTGGATGTGAACGCGGGCTCAGATTCCTTCGCAATTTACCGCGCCGCGAAGAAGACACTCTTGTCGGACGCGTTTTATCGCAAAATCGATATAACTGATTATGGACGCGAGGTCTGAAGCGTCATGGCTTATGAACTTCGGTTTACGATGGACATCGAATCGCCATTTTGGTGTTTCACGCAACTTATACAACAATGGCTTTATATTGAAACGACGGAGCGAGTCGCTCGGTCTCTTGAATCATGCTTGTTTAGATCAAAAATACACAGACGGGGGAGGTATCAAGGAGGCTTAGTGGTACAGGGGCCAGGGGCGACGGTGTCACAGCTCTTGTCGGTCAGGCGATTATGATTATTATGCTAATAACGTATTGTGAGTTATCGTCCATTGATGCCCGACGCCGGATCCTGGAGATCGAGTTACGCAAGTTTCTGCCAAGTTTTAAGACCCTGCCGAAGGCCTCTTACTAACTATCTTCCTTAACGCCTTAGTTAAGAAGCGCCTTATGAGAACTTTCACGCCGAGATTGAGGAAGCTATTACGGGATCCGTTCAGATAGATATAAGCAGGATGTCACTTCCACGCTCGACTTTGTGAAGTTGTTTACTTTGATGGTTCAAACTTTCGTCTAATTTATCTGAAGAGACGGCATTAATGGTGCTTTTGAATTTATTTACGCATATAATAGAAAATCTAACATAAAATATTTTGAAATAACATGTAAATAATAAAATAATGAATAAACGATACAAAAGAAAAACAAAGACGAAGTAGGCACGTAATCCTTGATTATTATGTGTCTCTGCGTTCTTTTAAAAGGAGATCGTGAATCACATTAAGCGAAAGACATGGAAGATTAAAATATTATCTTGAACAAATATTTGTGTAGTGCACTACAGTTACTAGGTGGAGTTGGGCATCGGATCGGGCAGTGGTTGCATCCCGCTCTATCATTACTTCCGCTCCGCTCTCAACTGGGGCAATCGATAGCGGGGGTCCCGGAGGAGGGGGCCCTCCGGCCGGTGGGTCCCCCTGTATAGCTCTTCGCGCGCATCACTCGTGTGACAATCGCTCACGCTTCGCTCGTCCATCGCTCATCGCTCGCTGTGTGTGCCTCGGACCTAAACAAATCCACTATAGCCAGTGGTCGCTACGTTACCTGTACGTAGTTTGTTAAAATGTTCCTACAATATTGACAGCGATATTTAATGGCATATTAAGCTTTATAAGTAGAACTAGTAGAACTTTTAACCTAGCTATCTGCACAAAAGATGTTTGTGCAGATAGCTAGGAAAAGTTCTTACCAGTTAATACAGTAAATACCTAATAATAAAAACACTTTCGCTAGTCTCTTTCTCAGTTTTTGACAGCTGTTCTTATCGGACAACCTGTTAGAGAAAATGAAAACCTAAACAAACTCGAGGTCAAGGTATCTTTTTGAGCGACCAGTTTACATAGGAAAGCTTATAACCTCTATCTAGGGGTGAAACAGATGTATATACGTACGAGTCATATACATCTGTCCCTTACACACACTCAAAATAACCTTACTCTAAGAGCTTATGGTCAACCCCCTGGAAAGTACTAGATACTACTTAGCTCTACTTATTCGTTGCTAAGAGTTTTCTTTCGCAATGGATACTGTTTCAATAAAAAAAATACTGGGAAATAAAGTGTGTAAATTAAGTTTTAGAATAATATTGTAGCTGCTTGTCGTAGAAGCGAATCTATCTTCAAAAGACCTTGAAATAAATCAGCTGTTTGTCGGCACGTATAGGAACGTTACAGGAATAGATTCAAACAACAGGTCCAAATACGTTGTCTTAAAGCAAACAACAACAATAAACAAAAACAAAATACAATTCCCTTGAAATCTCTGTTAAGAATAATTATAACAAACAACAAATAGCCATATATTTAATTCAATCAAAGGTTTTCAGTTTGTTGAACCTCAGAAGGTTCATTGACATAATATTTGCGAAACTTTCAAGGAAATGGAATCATGAATTTTAAGCTTACTTTTGAAGAATTATCACTAACTGGTAAACAACGTCTGTGAAAAACGCTCGGCCGGAAAGAGATATTTTACGGTATTATCTTGGTTTTGTCTAAAGACAGTCAGATTCTCAAAGGATAACATATAAAAAACTCATTCTAATCACAAATCCATACCCATGCAAGTGAAATCCTTCAAATAAGAGATCGTAGGCACCGCACACGACCGGTAATAAAACGTTGCCTCCGAGTGCACACTAAAAAACGTGCGAACGCGGCAAATTTTCAAAATGGTCGTCGTTGAATAAAAAGAACGGGGGCCAGTTTATGCCCAACCTCCGACCCGTCTACACCTGTTCTCGCAATCACTGCAACTCCACTCTCTCCTCTAATATTTATTGCACGTGAATATCGCAAGCTACTTCTTTCGTTCTCGTTCCTTCACGAACTGATTGCACAACTCTCATGAGCTACCGTAGGGGAACGTAAGATGTTAGCGCATCATAAATATTTATGATATTACATATTTTTTTCATAAAAGCACACACTAGACGTCAAATTATTTTTGGATCGTAACTAGAAGTTATGTTTGTAAAAAAATACTTGTTAGCCGTTTACGTTTTGTAATAATAATAACCGTTATCCGACATTATATTTGCTTTTCTACATTTTTTACTTATACCTACGTGAAAGAAAAATATTATTCACCCCAAGCAAGCTCAAATATTGAAATCGAATATCCAATTCTGAAAATAAATCAAGCTTTTAACTTTGACAGAGGGATTTGTCTTTTAAGTAGGTCAAGGTTAATAAGCATTTCTGGAGTTTGTAGGCACTGTCTCAGGGGAACAGGGCAAAGTAAGAGTGGAGTTAAGCCAGTGTATGCACACAAACATTTATTGGTCAGCTTTAGATTAAAAGTTAGGTTTCGAACAGTAATTTTCGTTTATTTTCTGTTCAGGATGACGCACAGGGTCACCTTGCTAAAGCTTACTTTAATTTAACCTATTAAAAAAAATATATATCATCATCATCATTTCAGCCGAAAGACTTCCACGGCTCTTTCCAGGCCTCCCCCAGGCGTCGCCACATTGACCGATCCCGTGCGTCTCGCATCCAGCGCCTTCCCGCAACCTTAACCATGTCATCAGTCCACTGGCCATCCAGAGGCCTTCCAGCGTATCGTCTTCCGGTTCGCGGTCGCCATTCCAGAACTTTTCGGCCCCATCGGCTATCCGTTCTGCGAGCAATGTGCCCTGCCCACTGCCACTTAAGTTTGGCAATTAATTAATTATTATTAAAAAAAAATATAAGCTTTTATTTATCTTGCAATGTATATATGTATTCCTTCACCGTTTTAGGAAAACATCGTGAGAAAACCGGCATGTCCTAGAACCAAAAATTCAAAGACAATATGTGACATCTACCAATCCGCACTGGGCCCGCATGGTGGATTATAGCTCACACCCTCTATGAGAGGAGCCTATGTCCCAGCAGCGGGAACATTAAAAGGCTGATGATGTGATGTGTGTGATGTATGTATGTAAATGTGTTCGGGACAATCTTTCAACTGAATTTTAAAACAGTTATCCTTCACCGATTAAAATAAAATTCAGGTTTAGTTTAGATGACAATACATGGTTAGCTAAGTGACGTCATTCTAAATCCAATATGGCGGACGGCCCAAGATGGCGGACTAGTTATTTGTTGTGCACTGCCATGATATGGGTATCAAATGAAAGGGTTCGCTAAGAAGAATACGAAAAGCTTGTTTAAAAAAAAGATTTATTAATTAATAATTTTAAAGTGATTGCAACAACTGAAATACATGCAGTAAGGGGTTATCTGAAAGGCTACTGAAATCCTTTACGAGAAACGTGTCGTGTGCCTGAAATGACTTCCTGTACTAACATACCTATACAAAAATTTCACTCATTTCCACAGAAATGCTAAAGGTACTCCAATTAGCATTTAATTTATTAATAATCGCGATTAATACTAATTGCGTCGGTAGTTGCTACGCACGCATAGCTCATTTCCATTTAATTTGTAATTACTATTTAGTGAGCTGAGGTAGTCTATAACAATATAATCATCATAATAATAACAATCAGAAGACGTCCACTGTTGAACGTCCTCCCCAGGCTGTCGTTATACCGGTAATGGCCACTTGCATTTTTTTTTAATCATTATGGCTTGACAATTTCATATTTGGAATTGTGGCGGCTTTTAGGGGAAATTCTTTTAAACGATGCCGCTGGGCCCGCTGGCTGGTAAAATATCTAGAGTGACTTTGAGACTTTTTAGTAAATGCTGCACTGAATTACCTATTTTTGAATGACTTCCCTAGAAGGAGGAGGTTCTATGTTAGGTTGTATGTCCTTTTTTTGTATTTGTTCACCGATTACTACAACAATTATGGACCGATTCTGAAAACATCTTCTTATTTTTTTTTATTTAAAGGGTATACTCTCGAAGTGGTTACATTGTTACCAGGTCAGGATCTGATGAGGGGATCCCATGGAAATTGAGGGAACTCTTCAAATTTTATAGGCATACATTAACGATTTCGGTATTTTCATTAACATGGCCAAGCATTTGCATTCAGAAAGTATCATTTGGCGAAGTGGAACTGATGAAGAAGACCACAGATGGCCACTGGAGCTTCTCAATGTTAAGTATGTTTTGGGTGTAAGATATCCCGAATAGTTAAATGACTGTGATGAAGCATATTTAAATAAATGGTTCTAATGAAAATGGTACCATTGAACTGGTGATGAAGCCGGAAGGTAGGAACTGGAACTCCGTATTAAAACAATGTAACCTACTCGTGTTAAGGCTTGTTGCAATTGTTATGAGAAGCTGAAATGTAAGAAGTAATGATTTTCATGGTAATATCAGGTACCTACCAAAACTAAAACGATAAATATAAAAAACGTTTCAACAAAAAAAACTAAAAACCTACTGCCATAAAAAACACTACAAAGCGAAAATTAACTTTCTTTTCGGATAAAATGTTTTTTATTGTACTTAAGTATACCTAACAAGACCTGAAAGCTGTAAAAATATAATTTTGTAACACCTTAAGAAACTAAGAGCTAACAAATTTCAATTGCATACCTAATCCCAGCAATCCTCAAAACAAAAACGAAGATAATAAAATTAAAAACCAAGCTAATCGCAGAAAGTAAGCACTTAAAACTAAAACAAACACAGCGGTTCGATTCTTAAGGGACCGCAAGCTCATTACATTATTGTTATCTAAGCAACCTTCACTCGGATACTATATGGAGGCCGTATGGAGTAAAGTGTGGCCTGGCCGGGAGGGCTACAGGAACAAAGGCCTCTCGTAATTAGAGCGACCGCGGCAATACATAAATAATTTGCCGCACGTACGGCTTTGTTCAGAAAACAGCTTTTTATTTAACGCTGTTATATCAAGAAGAACACTTGGTGTGCTTTTGATGGCGGTAATCCTCTATCCTTTTATCCTTACGCACAGGTATCCATTGTTGCTGGGAACTGCCTTTGTTTGTATTATATCAACAGTTTTATGACCCACAAACCTCGTATAATTTTGTTTGCTGTATGCGGTTGTGATGAAGCTTAGCATTATTAGGAAGACTAATGAACAAACGTATTCCACAGACACTTAAAACCCCTAGGCGTTTACTTTACCTGCTATGTTGGTAATGCAAGTCTACATCATCATCATCCACAGCCCGACTTCGCCCACTGCTGAGCATAGGCCACTCTCTTCTAGTACCAATTACCACGTTCCTATGCTAACCTCATCCAGGTTCTACCCGCAATGGCAACAATGTCATCTGCCCATCTCACCGCTGGACGACCAATACTTCTTCTTCCAGTCCTTGGACGCCATTCAGTCACCACCTTACTCCACCTGTCATCACCGCGCCTTGCCAGGTGTCCTGCCCAGCTCCATTTCAGTTCCGAAATTCGTTTCCCGACGTCGGAAACCTTCGTACGTCTTCGGATCTCAACGTTTGGAACCCGGTCTATCAGCCGAACGTTCCATGGCTCTCTGTGCAACTCGAAGCCTGTGCACAGCCTCCTGTGTAAGCACGTGTGTGTGTGTCTCGGCACCGTAAGTCATGTTGGGAAAAACACACTGGTTATAGAGACGGGTCTTCAGAGATTGTGGTATATTGACTGACTTCAAAATATCTTCCAGTTAGTATATGCAAGTCTTACTTTGTGCAAAAACCTCGAAACACCTGCCTATAACGGAGCAGAAATAAATCTGATATAAACTTTAAATAAACGAACAGAACAAACAGAAGTCTTTCAAGACATAAAACCCGATATTCCCACCCGATACCTTACAATTTCACCCTTTGTTATTTCTATACAAAAATATATCTTTGGTAAACGAAGAGCTATGAAATATTTGACGGTAAAATCCAGTTACCGGAATTTCGGTGCGGTGTTAAAGGAAAAGAAATTTTAGGCCAGTTCGCTTAATGAAACAAATTTTCAGGGCAGGGACATTTAAACCGTAAGTAAGCCCTTTGTAGTGCGTCGGTCGCAGTTCGCCGCCGCTTTGTCCCAAAGCCGACCGACCCGCGGCGACACTCCTTTGTGCCGCCTTACAAAATATTGCTAATTACGATTAAAAAGAAACTTCTGCACTTCTGAGGGAAACCTGTTTGTGGCAGGATTTCGACTGTAAACAGAATAAAACCAAAAACAAACAATGTTAATTTTGCTGAACGTAAATCAGATAAAAAGTTAGGGTGACCTTTTGTGTTGAAGGTCATGATTAAAATAGAGCTTAATAGAATAGAATTTAAGACAGATTAAGAATTCTGTCACAAAAACTAAAACCGCATATCAAATGCATTCAATTGTATTGCATTCATTAATGCATCACGTAAGAAAATCAATAACATTGTCTGTTTTTTGACAACTGACACGCTTCCAAACTAAAACTATTTTAACTTCACAAAACTATAATAGTAGCTTTAATGAGAATTTGACTCCTTCATTAAGGTTTCTGCTACACTATAAAGTTTTGGCTGAACAGCAATTTGGCCGACGAGGTTAGGGGTGACTACATGTATCTTCACGTAGACGTCGCTTGTATTAATAACAGTATGAACTTTCATCAATATTCTTGTAGGTTTTCATTTTATTTAAGTTTTATCGAACTAAAGCTACTGTAGGGTCCTGAAAGTTGGTCGAAAGCGCCCCTTACAAATAGAAAGTCCAATAACTGCGCTAATTTACATTTAAACGGTTACTTCCCGGTTAGTATGTTGCATACCAAAACTCAAATACGGCATATAAACAAAAGGCTGTCTGGTAAAAAATTGCCTTTAGCTTTCCCCCAAATATTTGGCCCTCGACAGAAGTTATGTTGTCAACGTGACCTACAGTCTATAGCTTAACAGTATTAGAGGAAAAAAAAATTCGCTACAAAATTTTACGTCCGCCGTGTGCCACCCCCCTAATAATGTCTGCTTAAGGGTGGCGGTAACATGGAGTACACATTTACGCTCCGTTAAACGGGGAAAGCTTTTTTCGTGTTTAGTGTCACAAAAACTGTTATTAGCCTGAATTGTGCCAGTAAGAGCCACCCTGGTTTACGTGGTCATAAGAAAAAAATAAGGAAATTCTTTAGCATATTGACAGCGGCTTCCTTATATGTCAGCCTAATAAAATCCTGTATTAGGTGAGAAAATTATATAAAATATTAACTTTACTGTTTTTTGTTTATCTTTTGGCAACTCCTCAATGAATCAGTAATTTAGTATTTACGAGTAGGTACATTGACCCCATGAAAACTCGGTCCTCACGATAAATCTACTAATTTTCTGAAAATATTTCTAGTACCAAAATATACGTAGGTATCAATCAGGCCTGCTGTTTTCGATATACTTTTTAACCAATCGTATACGCCTATTATTTCTTGCCCTTTAAAACAAAACCTCAGCTCTGATTGATCAGACAACCTGATAAGACAACACAACATGAACATTTAAAGCCACATACAAACTAAAACCATAACACCTGCCAGTGCTCCCGCGCCGTTGTTGTGTAGTAAATCAATGTTGATGCCTCCTAATGATAAAACCGCCATCTTCCTGCACTTATTGACTACGTTGACAAACTCCCTTAATGCGAGCATTGCGTGGACGGAAATGGACATTTGTATTCACGGTATGGAACAACAAGACATTTTAAGTGTCCCACTGTCCATTATTAATGAAATAACAAGTGAATTATTCAGATTTTCCAACAAGTTCCTTATCTTTATTGAATAATTGACGACAGACCTTTACAGATACTTAAAGGAATTGAGATACGTATCGAATTCGTCATAAGATTTCCATTCCTTCAGAATTTGTAATAAGTAGCCTTTTAATATCGGAGAGCATCGCAAAGGCTTCGCTGTCCCAGGTTATCAGCAAGCCGAGAGGTACATCGTGTAATCTGGATATTCCAATTCTATCCAGCATTCCGGCCGGCAAATGCCCGTACATTTTTGAATGATATTTCCGGGATTAATATCGATAACGGTCTGATACATTTTATGATTGGAATAAAAAGTTTCATAGGTTGAAACGGTGATAGCGTGGTTTATTATGCGTTAATATAGGTAATAACTAATACGGTCAGGTTTATCACCGGCGCAGTAATCGTAAGTGACCGCACCCCGTCGGAACCGCGCCTCGCCGCAAACCACTAAAGTTTTGCCATGTCATTTCATGGCTGGCAATCTGTGACGAATGACACGTGCACTATACAATGTACGGCTACGGTCGTCCACTAATCACATAATCACACACTTGCCAACCGAATATTCGACACATTACACCTCGAATTTATATTGTAAGCCGTGTCAAAACTTGTGAATTACATTTTATTAGAAATTCGGTTTAGTCCTTTCCAGAAAGTTATTCAAAATTATGGACTAATTCAATCGTAACTATTATCATTCAATTCTTGGTTCTTATTCTTTGACTTGGTTTAAACTTAAGTTCAACTATACAGGACTGTGTATCTGTAGAACACCTACAATGTAATCTATTTCGGAAAATTCCGCTACAGAAATGTAGGTGAATATATTGCGGTCATTTATAACTATTGCGAATGTTTAGTTTCAATATGCTACTCCATAAACTGTATTCGCAAATAGGCTCCACTCCATTTAAAATTGTTGTATGTGATTGTAAAAAAGTTCTTAGAGGTACGTAATTGTACTGTAGGTGTACTAGTCGGTAAATTGTTATTTATAGCCTGTTTCACAGAAACCAACGGTATAATTACCAAGTGCAATGAAACGCAAGCTTAATACATGTTACGCAACAACGTAATCGATATGACCCATTTGTAACAATTCCAACGAATCATGGAAGGGAAATTCAGTTTCACGTCAACTAGGGGCTTTTCTTTTTCCAAATTCAATAATATTGGGGTACCGGTCTGTTTTGTAGGGAACTAAACAAAATATAATAGAGTGGAGGCTCTAAATGCTTGGCCGGGCGGACGCGGAGTGACGGCGGCACGGCGCGGCGCGGGCGGCGAGATGGGCGGTATTAGTTTTCGCCACATTGAACACGTTGTGGGATCCAACTTATTAGGAAATGTGATCATGCGAATAATACTCGCTTCATACGTTTTATTGCGTTAGGGTATTGGTTTCTCGCGATACCGTTCGTCATATTTCAAAATTAATATCTTTAGACAACCGCGAGAAAGAATTCTATTTCGATTTTCCTCACAAGCAATTTTAGTTGATCCAGAAAAACCGAAAAGCCTTTAAGGCGATGTAAGATCCTGTTCACGATATTTTCAGAATAGCTTATGAATAGGGTTTTTAGAATATTTTTGACTTCAACAACGTGCTCATCCGTCGATACTGGGTCATGTTTTTTGCGTCACACATGGCATGAACATCAAAGTACGACGTACACAACAGATGGTTTCGTATTTCGACAGCGTCTCGCTGATTCTGATTATGTAGATTCCTTTACAGAGAAGATTTTACGCAAACATACGAATGAAGATCGAATCAGATATGCATGGGATCAGTTTCTTATCCTTGGGAAAATATGGTAAGATATTCCGTAAATAAACTTAAAAGGAACATATCTTGGGATGCCAAAATTCTGCGTGTTGTTGTCAACTTTGACCAGTTTCATAGATAGAACGATCGTAAAATATATTGTATGACGCTGTTCAGCTTGGAATAAAATAAAATACACAGCCAAAACGTAAAAGCGAAAATGAAAGGATCCCACCGAAAATGTATTTGAAAAATATCTTTATTCTCGGGAGCTGACTCCATGATAGATATAAAGATTCGTAGCTAAATTTGAAAAGAGCTGCAAACACCTGTTGGACTTGAGCATATTCCAAGTAATGTTTAAAAAAATCATTAGTTCGTTAGAGTACAAGTGGTAGTGAGGTCACAAGGAGAGTCCACCTCAAATCCAATCGAGTAAAGTGCGCGGTCTCTTGGCGTCTCCGTGGAGTTATTTAGCTGAAACGTTTCGGTTGTTGACAGGAGTTGCGGTATCGGCTATTGCAATATTGAGTGGCCGCACCGCGCACTCACTCGCAGTCCACTGTATCAACACGTACTACATTAAACAAAGAATTCTAAATCCTTTCTTAAATAACATCTTCGAGTACAGAATGTTTACTTAGATTGTTAAACAGAAGTGTTGGTGCTACCTTGCTTTTGTCGCTATTTGTAGGCAGTAAGTAAAGGGAAACAAAAGTTAAACTATAATGTGTTCTCACAAGTAACTAATGGATGGTAAGTTTTCGTAGGTACTTAAGCGGCCAATTCTTGAGGCCAGACTACTTTCTGAGTACACATTAGTGGGTGCCGGCGGGTGCTTTCTTGGCTAAATCTTAACTATCTACTTAAGTCAGTGTCAGGTTGAACTTGCGAACGAATTGAATAAGCCCCTCGCTCGCTCCTCCCTTCCCTTTATCTGCTTTCATTACATGAGCTTCACTCTGAAATTCGGTTCAATTACTCCGTAATTTGGTGAATTGACGTGGCATTTTGTCAGCTTCCCCGCGTGTTTTGTTTAGACCTAGTAATTTTCCTTCTTTCTTATACTCTTCAGATTTAATTACAACTTAGTTTTCGAACATGAAGACTTACTTTGAGTAAACATTAATTATACCTTCATAAACATTATACTCTGAAGTTCAGTTTGCGTATTTTTGCTATAATTAACCCCCTACGGAAAAAGAGGGGTGTTATAAGTTTGACGTGTGTTGCTGTGTATATGTGTATCTGTGTCTCTTTCTGTGGCATCATAGCTCCTAAACGGATGAACCGAATTTGATTTAGTTTTTTTTTGTTTGAAAGGTGATTTTGTCGAGAGTGTTCTTAGCTATGTTTGAATAAAATCGGTTCAGCCGTTCAAAAGTTATGGGCATTTTACTGTTTGTATCGGGGTGTTTTCGCAAGATAACGTGTCATAATTACGTATTCAATAGATTGTCGATCGAAGCGTATCTACTACTAGATAAATTATGCGGCATGAAATAAAAATGTGTCGGGGGTTTTTAAAATTATGAAATTTTACTTGTCATATAAGTACTCGTCAACTCGTTCTGAAATGAAAAGAGCTTTTGTTGTCTGTTAACATAACGTAAACACAAACACAATATTATTTGTAACACCCACTCGCTTATGACAAACTTAATTAATAACGAAAATTATATCGGGTTGATAAAATTAGTGTTAATATAAAGTTTATATCGGATTCGTTCAACTGCGGGCGTGCTGCAATATCGCGCCATAAATGGTTTATTGCACGAGTGTTGTCAATACCGAGGAAGGTTCACTTCCGCGAATTACTGACCAATGAAATGCCAGTGTGACGGGTCTCCCTCACCGTAATAATATAGAACACGGCGGTGTCCTCGTAAAAATATGTTTAATGACGTCATAAACATTCGATATGTTCGCGCGGCGTTGCGCTGAAAGCCTGCTCTCGCTAAAAGTATACATTATATGTATCTATAAATCTGTGAGTGTACCATTTATAACCCACCATGGCTCTATCGATACTAACGTTACTGTCACATTAAATATTTAGTGTTTACCTACGTACTATTGTATATCTGCTGTATAACATAACTTAAAGGTACCTTTGACCACTGACTCGTAAAAATTTGACTTTGCAATATTGGTGGAGTAACTTACGTGTATTTAAGAGTCGCATCATTATCCGTAAATAGGAGTTGTTCGAACGAATTATAATGTGAAGTTAGAATATAATAACTACAATGGAAGTTTCACAAAGGCAGATTTTCCCATTGAATTGTCTCGAAATTTCCCGAAGCCGTGCGCCCCCTTCTACCCTACCACCTACCCTCCCAGCTCGTCTCCTCGACGCTATTAACCACAAGTTTCGTTATTAGCGACTGTGTTGGAAAGTTATAAGGGAATCACCTTCATTTAAGTTCAGATTAAATTCTTACTGTGATTGAATAATCGCGCGTCATTAGTTTTGTTCACGATAGTATCGTTATCCTCTACGTTATGTGGGTTGTGTATGTGTATGGGGAAAGAAAACCTTTCTCTACCATCTATCTAATGTTCGTTTATAATACCGTGAAATCAAAAGAATATGGTACATTGTCTAGGCATATTGCTACATAATAAACTCACGCCTTTTCCCCTATGGGTAGGCAGAACCTACAGAATGCCACGTGCTACGATCCTTACATACTTCTTTTGCTTCACTCACGTTCATACATCTAGTCGGTTATGAGTACTACGCACCGGGCCTTTCTGAAGATTATCACCATTGAGGTCTATGTGCATATTGTTACTACTTACAAATTATTTTAATAATCAAAAATATGCCACCATTAGCGGTAATTTATCAAACATCTATTTATTAAATATTCTGTACAAAAAAAACATTATGGTACAAAATAAGGATATTTAAACAATACGTAAGTTGACTAGTCAAAAAAAATGTGTACCTACTTATTGAAAATTAACGCAGGTACCTACTAAGTTATTTTGAATAAGCCCATCATTTGGTTTTTAATTAGAGCAATATTCAAAAACGAACAATTAACTTGCGTTAAATAAATACAAGAAAGTGACGGTAAACAATAAATTAGACACAAACTTTGGGAAAACTCGGTACAATCTTCAAAGGCCGTAAACGAGATCAAGTAATTTAAGCCGAAATAAGCAAAATTACACCGACATTGTCGGCTTCTCAACAACGTTACCGTAAAGCGTTGCCACAAACGATTCTTACAAATTAAATTTAATATTTTAACATCATCACGAATAACATTGTAAACAAAGTTACGATATTAGTTGGATGCAGCTTTTTACGTCATTTGTATGGAAATCCCGTCGTGGTCGCGGGGGCTGATGTCCTTCCCCGTCTTTGGTATTCAGGGCGCGACCGTGTAGGAAAATTAAGGTAGGCCGCAACGGACATGTGGACTTTGATTCCGTGCCGATTTTTGTATGTAAAAATAGCGGCCTCCTCATATGGTATTCATAAAGGTTTGCGGCACAAGACACTTTACCCAGAACCATTTTGTAAGTTCTGCTATCGCCGTTTATATTCCACAATACCTATTCAGTATCGTACCCTTTTTAATAAAATAAAATTGTAACAAATAAATAATATCACCGTAGTAAAAGTCTGGCGAAATAGAAAGGCTTTTTAGTAAACAAAGGCAAATTATGTAGGAGCCTACATAAATTATACGAGTGAATAACTTGTTGAGGCATTTAAATCTTATCGCTTATCTAATTAGCAAAATACTAATTCAAAAAAATAAGAAGATTTTTTTACAAAAACAAAAACCGACTTCCAAAAAACGCTACAAAGTTAAAAATAACAATTTCCCGGCAATCCCGAGAGATTGGCCGTTATTTATTGAAGATTCTTTTTATATCTCCGAAGTTCTTCATCAGTTCTTCACAAAATTTAAATGGGACCACATGAAAAGCACCAGCATCCAATAAAAAAAAGAATTATTTTAAATCGGTTCACCCAGTAAAAGTTTTGAGGTGACACACTTAAAATAATTCTGTCTGTTTTTCATTTTGTATGTTTTTATTTTTATTTTTACTATGTTTTTTATGTTTAGATTAATATTTATATTTTGAAATTTTTAATAATTTATTGTTTCTGACCATATGGTGTAAGCTGCTTATACCTGTAATAGGCATACATACCAGCATCCTTATATTTTCTTTGTTTACTACAAACTGTTTTGTATGTAATGCCGTTGGTGTACCATATAATAAATAAATAAATAAAAAAACAATACAGTCGAATTGAAGGCGGTTAAAAAGTACAAACCCGCGGCGACAAATTGTTTTTTCCGATACGAATCGGACAAGACACAAGTATACGTTTGTAAATGTGTGTCGAAGTATAATTTGTCCACACCTACTTTTATTACGGGGTAGTGTCCATTAGGTAACAAAGCAGCGACATTAATGGTTGGTGATTAATGAGTTCACTCGTTAGGTTTCTTGTTTGAACAATAATTACTTAGTGTGGAGCTGAATCAGTGTGGAAGGCGCATTTTTGCCCGTCGCCATCGTCGGAGACTCGCGGCCGGAAGCACTTCCATTCCATCATAACTTTCCAAACTTATCTTAGTTAGTGGCGATCAATTTTCATTTGCAGCCGATTACGAATTTTCTTTAAGAGATAGAAACTAATGCTGTTATATTGTTACCGTTTAGCGTTACGATATTTATTTTTGTTTATATTTCGGGTTTTATTTTGTTGTTTTAACCGTTATTTTTAGAACAAATACTACGGTTTTTTGCTGAAGACATATTAGGAAGCTTAGTATACTTATGTCACAGATAATAAATAATGCATAAATAATAATATAATGCTTATGCTAAATGGATAATATAGGTAATGTTTTAGTTAAATTGTAGTTTATTTTCAAATTTCTGCTAACGTTTTAATTATTAACTTACGGCACCAATAGTGCTCAATAAACTCCAAGTCATCAAAAATAAAGAAAAAACTGGCCAAGTGCTTGTCGGACTCGCGCACGAATGGTTCCGTACCATTATCGCAAAAAAACGGCAAAAAAATCACGTTTGTTGTATGGGAGCCCATAATTTTTTTATTCTTTTTTTAGTATTTGTTGTTATAGCGGCAACAGAATGACATCATCTTTTAAAATTGTTCTACAATTATCTAGCCGTCACGGTTCATGAGATACAGCCTGGTGACAGACAGACAGACAGACAGACAGATGGATCGTGGAGTCTTAGTAATAGGGTCCCGTTTTTACCCTTAGGGTTCGGAACCCTAAAAAGACAAACTATGAAGCATGTTATCAGATTATGAGAATAGATTATTTATAGAAACAAAATATGTTGCACCTCAACATATTTTGTTTCTATAAATAATCTATCCTTACCTATACTTAGCTGCTTTTCTGCCTTCCTCGATTTCTTCATATGAACGAAAATGATATTCTCATCATGAAAAAATACTACAACACTAATCCTAAGAATATTACAGCCTACTTCAAAGAGGGTCGCTCTCCCTGTCTGAGGGTACAGCATAAATTAATAATGAAACATCGCATCTTCTGTAATGAATAACCGGGATCCGCCAGATTTGTTTTCATTTCTTCCGCTCAAGATACGTATTTACATATTACACAAACGGAAGACCTGCGTAATACATTTGCAAGATGATAAACAGAACGGAACTCGGGAAGTTATAATTTACAGTATTTCGACGGGAGCCGAGACAGCCGAGGCCAGGGCAGCCCTATCAGCCATCACGTCAGCTTCCCTCAAGCGGAGCATTTATCAAAAAAATTACAACTACACCGAAATGGACCTGACAAATTCTCTAACAAACTGAAGTTGATTCCACTTTTTGTTGGTCTACACGAGCCATTTGGCGGATCTATAAATATTTTTAGATATAAGTGTTTTATACACAAATACCATAAAACTTTCTCGTCGTATTCAAACTCTCTAAAGAAAATAGACATCAGTTCTGCTTCGAAAGATAAAACTTTCTTTTCACGAATAAAAATCAATACATAAAGTCCGCAGGCATTATCTAAAAAGGCTACAAAGCTCTTACAGAGATAAAATATAAAACGAAATCCTCTCTCCACAAATCATTGATAAATTTATTTTCACAAAAAATAGGCTGCTCACATAAACATCAGTCAGGAACTAGGATAACAAAGTAAATAATTCATTAGATCGGTGGGACAACATCGAGAATAATCAGGGCCTTTGGCAAAAACGGTTCCCAATAAAATGTATGGTATCTTGTCGAGGCGAGCTTGGTGTTCGATCTAACATCCGTCATGCTCAGACTCTTGGGCAGATTGATCGCAGGCGCCGGGCGCTCGCCCGCAGCACAAATATAGCGTCCGAGGAGCGAGCGAGGAAACACTGAGACAAAAATGGTGAGAGCAAACAAATGCGCTGTCGATATCGTGACAGAAGGATTGATAGTTGAGAGCGGACTCCGGTCCCGTGCCTTCGGTCCACACTCTCACCGCTGTCACACAAAAAACTGCTGTAAGATAATAATGGTCGGTCAGTAGAGCTCAGCTGTCCACATTACGTCGGCAATTCTTTTTGAGAAGTAATATTCTTCTGCAAGTGAATAGAATATCAATTGCCACAGACACTCGGATTATCTTATTTGAAACTCAAAGGATTTGCCTACGTAATAAAAATTGTCGAGTATTATTCATTGGGTCCATTGAATATTTTGTAAAGTAAAAGCTTGTTGAACATCGGACGGTTCTGATAGGATTTGAAGGTTGTTGTTTTAATGTTTCAAAATGTATTGATATTTTAGATATTAATAGCGTAAAGGCCTTTGTGTTTGTGTTATTACAAAATAAAAAAACTTTTTTTGTTTAAAAATATATTTACTAGGATCACAAACGGTTTGGTTGTCCCTTCTGTCAAAACATTATTGATGAAATGTTAAACCTTAATCAAACACAAGCCCCCATATCGACATAAAAATATTCGAAGGCCAGTTTCATATTACTGAGCGAGGCCATTTTCATAAATAAAACAACGATTTAAAAAAGTATGAGGCCTTATCTTTTGGAGGGAAAATGTTTTCCATTATTCGACCAGTTTTACGATAAGTGGGAAACAGTTTCCCAATGTCCGTTCAGGACATAACAATTTTACACTATTTTCAATAAAATATTATATAGCTTGAAAAATGCGACTTTTTTTTTTTTTTTTTTGGAATTCTTGGGAACCCTCACCGAAATATTCTGTAGAAGGCCGACAAGCAGGCAACCTTGTGGCGATGAGCCAAGCTGTGAAGCGGGGCGTCTACCAGTTCAACGTCACCAATGAGCCCCTTAGCTCTGCGATCCTCCGAGTCAAGCGCGGCAAGTTGATATTTAGCTGAGCCTTCCCAAATGTGCCGGCAATACTCCATGCAGGATCGAACTTGCGCTTCAAAAAGGCATTTGTTTACATCTTATGATAATAACAAACATAGATAAACTCACGTACACTACATACTCCTGTTGCTTCATTAACTGACAGTTGAGCCTCAAATGATCTACTTAATAACAGTTATTTCTTAAGCAATTACCTTGATAATGCATTTTAATCCAATATCCTAATGTGATTATAGGAAAATAGTGTGTCAGCATTGGTCGTCGGATTCCTGTTGCTATGGTGATAGAGAGGGACAAACAACTGTCATCTTGCTTTAAAGATATCTAACGTTAAATAGGACATAGAAATCAGGCTTTATTGAAAACCTGTCACTCATTTTAGGTCAAACCAAAGAAACTGATTAGAGATCCCCAGAAGGCCTTCAGAAGAATAAGAAAATTAGATCAAGTCTGCGAATGGAACTAGGTCAGTTAGGAAATGTTTAGATCACTAGTCTCATAGTGTGTTGTAGGATAAAAGTTGGATATTTGCCACACTTTTTGAAATCACTCTATATCTCTTAGTACGAAAAGCAAAATACTATGTTTGAAATACTGGCTGGTACTTTGGATTTTTATCCACAAGTTTATGAAAAGTAAAAAGCATTATCTAATATTTCCAAAGTATTAGCGATTTTTGCGGAGCGCTATGTTTGGGACATCCCATATAGGGGATAGCGCCTAATACATGTAAATTACGTATAGGATAGATGCCCCACCGAGTTACAGGACATCTATACCGCAAAAATATTGACCGCATTTTTTTGCCCTGCAATCGCACAGAGACATGAGACACAGTCAACTTAGTGATAGTTGGAGAATCTTTGTATAGATTAATAAAATAGCATGCGATTCATCCGCGAAAGTAGAGTAATTATAATCGGGGCAACTATACCCCTGGGCAACTATAAACCCTGGGCAACTATGCCCCTGAGCAACTATAAACCCTGGGCAACTATACCCCTGGGGCAACTATACCCCTGGGTAACTTTACCCCTGGGACAACTATACCCCTGGGCAACTATACCCCTGGGCAACTATACCCCTGGGTAACTATACCCCTGGGGCAACTATACCCCTGGGGCAACTATATTCCTGGGGCAACTATACCTCTGGGTAACTATACCCCTGGGGCAACTATACCTCTGGGTAACTATACCCATGGGGCAACTATACCCCTGGGGCAACTATTCTCCTGGATAACTATACCCCTGGGGCAACTATACCCCTGGGCAACTATACCCCTGGGCAACTATACCCCTGGGTAACTATACCCCTGGGGCAACTATACCCCTGGGTAACTATACCCCTGGGGCAACTATACCCCTGGGCAACTATACGCCTTGGCAACTATACCCCCTGGGTAACTATACCCTTGGGGCATCTATACCCCTGGGCTACTATACCCCTGGGGCAACTATACCCCTGGGGCAACTATACCTCTGGGTAACTATACCCATGGGGCAACTATACCCCTGAGCCAACTATTCCCTTGGGTAACTATACCCCTGGGGCAACTATACCCCTGGGCAACTATACCCCTGGGTAACTATACCCCTGGGTAACTATACCCCTGGGGCAACTATACCCCTGGGTAACTATACCCCTGGGGCAACTATACCCCTAGGCAACTATACCCCTGGGCAAATATACCCCTGGGCAACTATATCCCTGGGGCAACTAACCTGGTTTTACAATATGTCTCATAGAATATCCTTAACTAATGTGTTGTTTGTTTTCAATAGATTCATTCCCAAGGCCTATATAAATAGAGATCATAATCGCACTCAGATTTGTCCTCGGTGATAGTGTAGCTTTCGATCAATGAAAAATCTTTCGTAATTAGATCATAACCCACAAACATTTACAAAAATAACAAACCAACAATTTTCTCTACACCGTAGAAATAGGTTTCTCACTACAGAGGTGATTCTTTAGGCAAGCAAAGCCTATAAGCAATATATGTTTGTTACAGAGTTCGTGATGTCGGAAGGAGGCGCGAGCGGTGGCAACTATCCTGCCAGGTCGCCGATATCCAGCTCCACGACGGGTCACTCCAGCTCCAGTCATCACAGGTCAGTACAGCTACCATTTAACTTATTTAAATTGTTTTTTTTTATTGATTTACTCCGATTGGACCACTAACTCACCAAATGGTAAGAGATGATGTGGTCGACGGGGAATTTCGCTTGCCTAGAGGTAAATTATTCACTATGACCTTAAAAGACACTGTGTGTGTGTTGTCCTATATCAAGAAATACAGACTCCAGCAGGGAATCCCGCTTCTTGTTAGCCTCTATTGTCCACATCTGGGCAAATATCTCCCTACAGCCTTCCACTCTTTTCGGTGAGTTGCCTTCTCTAACCAATCTGTTGTAAACGCCTCCAAGTAAACACGCCACCGTTTCCTTGGCCTTTCCTGGCGACGACGCCCATCCTCTGGCTACTGTTAAAAAACTGTGGATCATCTATATATTGTACGTATATGACAGGTCATATACGTACAATATATAGATGATCCAAATGCTGAAATGCTGAAATGCTGAAATGGAATTGGGCAGGCCCAATTCCATTTCAGCCTGTCACCTTGCTCACATCGGCGATTCCGAGTTACTTATAAGAACGTAATAATCTTCAACTAAGCCTATATATATCTACACTTTCGCCATTCAACCACAGTTACCGCCTCCTTTTCATTTTGTTTTATTCAAAGTAATTACTTATAAAAGAAAATCGCTACTGCGTAAAACATGAAGTATTTCATTGTAGGTATTCTGATCAAAAATAAGAGAGAAACGGTTCAATCGTTTGAGATCTTTTCAGAACATCAATTTCCCAGAACACGACGCTGCTAGCATTATTCAGAACCATCTGAGAGCACCGTAAACATTCTCAAATAACCACTCATGTCCAAATTGATTCACTTAGTTATATTTTACAAGGTTAAAATAGTCCATAAAAATCTCAATACTTTAACAAAAGCTTTTACGTAATAAAGTCACCGAGTATGCACATAAAAGCCCACAAATTTAATAAAAGCATTTTTTGCTATTGAGTGCCCTATCCTGCTGAAAACCTTTTATTAATGCACTTATATTCTAAAATTTTCCTTTGAACCGCCCTCCAAAATTAATCTTAGCTCTCATCAAAAGGATCGAAAATGCTCTGCATTCCTACCGTGTATTGAATGGCGGAGGACAGACAGCACCGCCGCAACCAGACAATATTCAACGTGTCGAATTCAATAAGGAGCAGTGTGGTCTCTAATTAAATATAATCGCTGTTGCTTTAAATTCTTTAAAAAGAGAATCTCGAAGCTAATAAAAAATTGATGGAACCGCCCGGTCGCGCGCCAGTAAAAGTGCTTGTGACGGTCCACATTAATTTAAACTTATCCGCGAGAAAATACTTTAAACTTTAGAATCGAGAATGTACTCTAATTTACATTTTTAATCGTAGTTCTGTTTACTTCGTTTTATTTAGCGCCGAGCTAGGGAAATTAGTGGCTAACTTAATCGCGGTAGGTATTTCTTAAGCTTCTTAGAATATTTAAATTACGTAATTTGCTTGTTAACTGCAGCTGTTTTTTAACGTTTACATCGGTGTGTATGTGCAAATGATTTAAAATTGAAGTGCTCGCTGCTCTTTGCAAAGAAAAGCGGTTGTTTAGAAGTTTAATTAACAAAATGTCATCAACAAACGGACGGAGGGTCGTCACTAATGCATTTACGGGTTAAGAGCCGTCACTGAAGACAGCGGAAAAGTATAGGCAGGTCACCGACCCCACTGCATGTAGCTTCAGTTTTTACGTGACCTACTCGCGTAAGAACAATGGAGTGGTGTCACTGCTCCTTCTACTTTTTGGAACTAGACTAAACTTTTTAGTTCGCTCCAGTGATTAATGTTTTTGCGTTTCCTGTTTGTAGGTTCTAAATTATTTAGCGAGGTAAAGCCAACATTATTTATTTATTTATATATGCTTTATTGTAGTTTACCAAGTTAAAACATAGAAAAGGAAGCTTAAAACTAAAATACATACAACAGGCGGCCTTACCGCATATCGCGATCTCTTCCAGGCAACCTGGAATGGACAGTGAAGGCTTGGACATGACATGGGGTTGACATTGGTGTAACACATAACATTATGAATGATAAATGATAAATGATTTTATTTCTGTAAGTTGGTTTATACAAACACTTTTACATGTCGAACATATTTTTTAATACTAGATGAGGTCGGCGTTTCCTATCTGACTACTCTGAGAAGAAAGGCCGAAACAAACTCAGAGGTCACAGTCTCTTTTAAAGTCCAGACAAAATATTGGTTACATCATGTGAAGACCATGTAGACTGATGTCTGAAATGGTCTTTTGAGGAAAGAACCAGCCAGATTGAGTGGACCTGTCCAGTCAGTGCACGCATTTGTCAATAACCGAGCAGCTCAACTCAGAATTTAAGGAGCTCAACGATTCGACGAACAATACCAAAGAAAGGACATTCGGGTAGGCCGCATAAACTACTCAAACTGCCAGACCATGATTAAAAACTAAGATAAATTTAAATTAAAATAAAAAAGAATGATCCACATAGTCTTCACACTCACAATAATTAATATAAAATAATATAATACTTTAAAAAGTAAATATTCTTGTCATTGCAAGAAAACCAAAAAAACAACAACAAAATTCACGGTGCAAAATATAATAAAAAAAACAAAATTAATTGGAGCAGCTCAATCCCAAGCCTTTTTGTCTTCAAGGTAATCTTTAGTTGTATAAAACGCTTTCTGGCACAACTTACGTTTAATAAAAGATTTGAATTTATTAAGACTTAGATCTTGTACGTGGCTTGGAAGCTTATTATAAAAGCGTACACATTGACATCTAAACGAGCCACCTATTTTCTTGAGCCTTGTTGTAGGTACTACAAATTTGTGTTTATTCCTAGTATTGATGTTATGGATATCACTGTATTTTTTAAACAATTTTATATTTTTATGGGCATATAAAAGATTTTCATAAATATACTGAGAAGGCACAGTCATTACATTAATCTCCTTAAATTTCTCTCTGAGAGAGTGTCTTGGGCTTAATTTATAAATTGACCGAACAGCTCTTTTCTGCAAAACAAAGATAGTCTAGATGTCGGCGGCATTTCCCCACAACAGAATACCGTACGACATTACACTATAAAAATAGCTAAAGTATACTAAACGGGCTGTCTCTATGTCAGTTAAATTACGAATTTTTCTAACAGCATATGCTGCGGAGCTTAGCTTCTTTGACAATTTATCTATATGTGGGCCCCACTGAAGCTTAGCATCCAAAGTTAAGCCTAAGAATACTGTGCTATTTTCAGGATTCAATTCTTCGCCCTTTATCAACACATCGGTTTTCACCTGCCTAACGTGAGGTAGGGTAAACTTAATGCATTTGGTTTTTGTTTCATTAAGAAGTAAATTATTAACATTGAACCAGTGAACTACTTTTGAGATCGCGCTATTTACATCGTCAGTAACCAGCTGCTGACGTTTAAGTTTAAACAAAAGTGAAGTATCATCCGCAAACAACACTATATCATGGTTATCCTTTATCAGGTAAGGCAAGTCATTAATATAAATAAGAAACAAGAAAGGACCAAGAATCGAGCCCTGTGGGACTCCCATTGTTACCATAGATCCAGGAGATCTTTTTCCATTAACGTCAACGGTCTGAATCCTATTACTCAAATATGAAGTAAGAAGATCCAGAGCGCTGTTCCGGATCCCGTAGTGGCGGAGTTTCCTGATTAGCGTTTCATGAAAAACACAATCAAATGCCTTGGATAAATCACAAAAGATTCCCAAGGCATCGCACTTATCTTCCCATACATTATAAATATGTCCTAAAAGTTCAACACCGGCATCAGTAGTTGAACGACCCCTTGTAAAACCGAACTGCTTGGTATGTAATAATTTATGTTTATTAAAAAATCTTTGCAATTGCTCTAAAATTAATTTCTCAAATATTTTGCTAAACGTAGGTAGTACTGAAATAGGTCTATAATTTGTAGGGTCTGATGTACTACCTGATTTAAACAAAGGTATTATTTTACTATTTTTCATAAGGTCGGGCAACTCCCCACAGTCGATACAATTATTAAAGATAATAGCTAAACTAGGAATATATGCTTTAAATACAATAATATTATTAACAAATACATACATATGAACTTTGTATTTCTGCTTAGAGAACCTTTAATATTTACAGCTAAAATAAACATTACCCCGATTGGAATATTTCTTTCAAAGCTACATAATAATAAAACAAGCTTCTTCCAAATCTCATTGGTACCTTTTTACACCAAAAATATTATCAACACACACCATCCTCCAAATACCATGGAATATTTCGCAGACTCAACTACTAAATCAAAGCTAAATTGTTGGTTAAACAGCGACAAATTCAGAAACTGCATACGTTATAAGTTGATCTATGCAGGAAGGAGCCCGATCCTCCCCTGCGAGACCTGTGACGTCACAATTTTATGTAATTAACGTCGCCGCACCTACGGACGTGTCTGGACGTGTTCCACCACACGACGCTTCTGGCGGTATCCGAATACATTAGCCACGATATACGTGCTTTGACTCGCAGAAATTCGTTCGTTAAGTTGCCTCCCTGGAGGCTTCTGATGTCATGCCCTGACCTGCTTACCTTCGCACAACCTGTGGATGAGATCTATTGATCGAACCTTAAGATTTCTTTTTACTTTCTTAAGTAATAGCTGGCCTGTCTATCTTAGTTGGTGTTAATGTAACTTAAGACTTTTTCTTTTGCTAAGTAAGTTACGAGTAACACCCGCTGTGTTAAAGATATATTCGAGTACAAAAGTTAGTTAAGATATTCCATGTTACTATGTAGGTATTTATTTTGCGCCTATAAAATTACAACTACTAACAAGTAACTACTACCTCTAAAAAACTTTTTTTAAAAGGTCGAAGTCGGTTGTATTTTTTTGTAAAAAAGTTTGTTATTTTTCACTTTTAGTGGTACATAATGGACAAGTTCTTTAGTAAGGTACCTATAATGCCCAAAGTGATGCCAGAATAGATTAAACGAATAACATGTAACTTGAACATAACCAGTGGAATGAGAGTGTACCAGGGTGAACTGTACAGACCTGCGTACCCGTTTAGAGCATACTGGCGTGATGGTATGTTATGAAATGGTGTAAACAATAAACAGACATGCGATTGCAGCAATCCCGAGAGATTTGCCGTCATTTATTGAAGAGTTCTGTTGTATATCTGCGAAGTTATTCATAAGATCTTTACCAAATTTAAATGGCACCATTTTGGAATACAAAAAATAATTTTACAAATCCGTTTTTATATGACGGAGTTATGTCCAAACAATCATAAGAAAATATACACATCTGAATTGAGAACCTCCTCCTTTTTGAGAAGTCGGTAAAAATGTGTTCCACCAAAAACTCTCCTCACTTTTTATGTTAATAGTCGTACGCAGACAAGAAACTTCACGAAACATCCAGTATTAAAATATTTCAGAACTTCATGCGAGATTACCTACAGGCAAATAAAAAGTCTCAATATATTATACATGGTAAGTTCTCAAACGTAAAATATACAAAGTTGGTCTTCCAGTACAGCATGTCGCCATCGATTGGCTTCAGCACTATGTGATAAGATGAAAAAGTCTAGGAATAAGCCGGAAACTTTGGATATTGAATTGAAATGAGTTTGGCGAAATAGCTTAGGCTCTGAACCGACGCGACGGCCTGTTTACGAGAAAGGTGAAATTGTTACGTCGCTCTTTCGGCCATTTTACTTAACCTTCTTTTTGCAAACAAAAAGCTGCTTTTGGTACGATATTGTTTCCCTGCTGTCTTTGTTTCCTGATATCTACAACCTTGGGGTTTAAAGTCAAGAGTGAAGAGGTTACTTCTAGGCAAGCGTGCTTCACCGTCAACCACATCATCGCTTACCATCAGGCGAGATAATGATCAAGCGCGAGCCGCTGCTTAAATTAAAAATAACACATATAAACCAGAAAATATCTCTATATAACAAATAGTGTAAAAATATTTTATGAAATAAGACGCTATTTTACTATTGCCATTCGTTTCAATTATCTGTCATAAATAATAAATATCATTCATACGTTCACGAAACGCTCAATAGCGATACGTCTAATCTCCAACATATTAAAATCGTGGAGTAATTTCTGTAGGTTTATCATAAAATATTTTTGCGAGCTTTTTGCTCGGCACTTTATTACTATATACCAATTCAAGACTCTATTCAAAAAGCTGTTTTCCACACGATGACACTTCATAAATTTATATCAGAAAAAGAGAAAAAATCTACCTCACTTAAGGCGAGGTATAAAGATAATTCGGCAACCTATGAGAGAGACATAAAATTTCGCGTAGTACTTTCGTAGTCATCGTAGCACTCGTAACGTTTCGTAGCATTTCGTAGCATTTCGTAGCAGATCCGTAGCAGTTTTGCTGGTCAACCGACACGTCAGGCGTTTGCAATGCAGGCTAGGAGGACCAGTGGCGCAGCGTGCCACCGAGACACGGAAAATGCTTTAGAGAATCTATTTACCACCCGCTTTTTTGTTAAACCGTAAACGAAATGCTGAAACGCAATTTTATCTTTTTAGAATTAGCATTTTTAATGACGGCGGAACTTTTATGTTTTTGGCGACCTATTTTTAATATGACGGGTGGTGTTATCATGGCTCTTCATTTTATATTTTGAAATGTAACAAGTTTTAATGAAAGTAAACATGCTTTGCTTGTTTCCAAATAGATTATTTTTTCTTATTAATAAATATATTTACTTTTACCTTTATTGCTTTAGATATACAGTTGACTCCAACTACATAAAGAGGCTCAGAAACTTCTTTAGTAGCGTTGCTTTGAAATTCAGTATAGTAAACTTAAAGATTCTTTGAGCTTAAATGTAAAAGGATCACCTTATATTCTAGGCCGAAATACATTAACAAAAACTGGGCGCAGAATAACGTCTATCTTTATAGTAATTATAATTTAATTTAATTAACATTCATATTAATTTATGAGAGCATTGGTGGCCCAGTGGTAACGGCCGTGATTTATAAGTTGAAGGTCGTGGATTTGAATCCAGGCAGGCGCTTTACTTTGTGCAAATTATTTCATCACCACTGCTCTCATAACGATGAATGAAAACATCGCCAGGGAACCGTTATGACTTAGAACCAAAAGATCAATCGAAGACATGTGACAGCTCGTGGCTAATTAGTAACAGCCGAACGGGTCAGTCTTCAAGGTTAAGCAACTCTTGCCGAAATCGGTCCGTGGATGGGTGACCACCTTTACATAGCGAGTTTCTTCCGTGCCTCGGAAAGCACGTTATGTCTTTGGTCCCGGCTGTGATTTGAAGATTTTTGACAGTCGTTACGGGTAGTCAGAAACCTGTGGTCTGACGCCAGTCTAGCCAAGATATATCGTGTTACCCAGTTACTGGGTTGTGGAGGTCAGATAGGCAGTCGCTGTATGTAAACACTGGTATTTAGCTAAATCCGGTTAGAATGGAAGCCGACTCCAATATATTTGAGAAAAGCTAGTCATATCCACCGCAGGAGACGCCCTGGGCGTCGGGAGTCGCAAGCCGATTCCCGGTCACCGTAGACACGGGCTTGCCGACGGCGAGTAATGGGTAGCTCGCCGTCCGATAAGGACCTGGCCCGAGTCGACGGCGCGTAGTGTTCGACGCGCGCCTCAAAGAGATGTCAGCAAAACTGACGGGGTCTGCTCGGGCCCCGATGCCTGTCTAGGTCGCGGATAAATTTTAAAAAGAGTTACCGTGGTCCTAGCTTAAGCAATTCAAGGAAGACGGGTGGGTTTTAGTCAGTAAAAGTCTGACACGCGTTGCCGCTTCACCCAGAGCGGGAGAAGTCATTGGATGATTTACTCCAAACAAAAATTATGAATTAATGTATTTATTTGTTTACCCTCGCACTGGAACGCCTTACAGCAATTACACCAATGGAGCTTTCAAATACCTTATAAGTCCAGGTTTCCTCACGATGTTTTTCTTCAACGTTGTCAGCGATGTCCAAGATAAACTTATAAAGTAAATATGATTTGAAAAAGTCATATTGGTACTTGCCCGGATTTGAACTCATGACCTCAAGCACGAGAGGTGAGGTCTTAGCCACCGGGCCACCACGACATAAATATATTAAATGTAATTAACTTGCCCACTGTAGGGCAGAAGACTCTTCTCATACAGAGAGACACAAATATTATTCACCACGCTTTGTCATGGCGGGTCGGCGATTTCAGGCTTACATATAATATATTAACCATAAGTCCAGTCACGATGTTTTCTAATGTTGCTTGTATCATTATTAATTTTTAATTTACACAAACGCAAAAATGACGAAGCTTAAAATAAATGTGGGAATAATAGATGCGGTGCCTTATATTTCGTCAGAAAACACGACGGCCCTTATATTAATATATAATAGGGTGCGATCCATGTGCGCACAATTTTGCTTATTCACGCTACAAGCCAGCTATTTCCGAACGCGTTAGCTTTTAAATTGAAACCTAAATAATATATAAACTATCTTTAAGCACTCGATTTTTTGTCGGCTTCTTGGTTTCTTTTTTAGACAGATATTTAATGCCATATATTTTAAGAAATCTTAAATAACTTATAGGAAAAACAAGGTACGTTTTATAAGAAAGAGGAAGTCTAGTCTTAATTCTTTATTGTATTTCAATAATAACAAGATTAAATGCAGTGTGATAATAAAGTACATGTACAGTTAAGGGTCAAAAGTGCAGTCACACTCTACCAGAACAGCAGTGGCAATGTTTTTGTTAGGCAATATTATTTCATCTTTTCACGGTTAGTAGGTACAATCTATACTTTAATTTCTAGTACCTGTGCTACCGAGCTCTGCTCGGGTGAAAATAGAGAAAACGACGTTTTCTAAAATGAAACCTAGCTATATCGATTTATCGCCTCCGAAATTCCCTGGATACTAAATCGTTGGAGCCGTTTCCGAGATTCAGATTATATATATACAAGTATTGTTCGTTTAAAGGTATTAGATTAGATACAACATATTAAATCAGTTGTGGATAATTTTCCTTCTTCTACAAAAACAAGCCATTTGAGTTTTGGGAGAGTAAGACTGCACTTTTGACCCTTGATGTACAAAGGCGAGCTTAACTCAATGTTAAGTTCACCTATATTTACTAAGTAACGGTGATTTTGTATACCACGACAGAACTATATTTTAATTCTAAGAACTACTAACTATTACATGATAAGAGAGAACATATTCCAATCAACGAGTAGATCTTATTGACAATAGCAGAACCATTATTAATTGTGTTATTATGATAGAAAACTTTGTTCATCTACCTCTACGCAATGTATAATAAGCTAGAAATACTGTTATTACTCCATAACTTTGATGTTTCCAACTTCTAATGCAATCTTGAACACACCGCATACCTACCTCGCGGTATAAAGGGTAGCATTTGACTTTCACCCCCTACAGAAGAGTGTTACGACATACCATTAGATGCATAGAATACGTGTTTATATTATAAATTAGCTGTCTGATGTTGTAAATTAGAAAACGCTCCCCTTGTTTTTGAACTTATACGTAACAATTGAACAAAAAGCACGTAGAGGGAAAATACTTTGTAATTGAACGTCATCACGGCCCGAGATGAGACGCTTTTTGGTAAGGCTTCTTAGGTTTGTAATATGTTCATTACAACTCTGGATTTTTCAGCCGTTTTATTAGACAACACAGAAAATTAGCAGATTAAAAAGTGTTCAAGATTTACCTAAATTTTTAGGGTTCCGTACCCAATAGGTAAAAAACCTTATTACTAAGACTCCACGGTCCGTCCATCTGTCTGTCTGTCACCAGGCGGTGTATGTCATGGACCGTGATAGCTAGACAGTTGACATTTTCATAGATGATGTATTTCTGTTGCCGCTATAACAACAAATACTAAAAATAGAATAAAATAAATATTTAAGTGGGGCTCCCATACAACAAACGTGATTTTTTGCCGTTATTTGCGATAATGGTACGGAACCCTTCGTGCGCGAGTCCGACTCGCACTTGGCCGATTTTAATTTCCAATAAGTGGAAAGATCTTACCTAGTTAAGTATCAGTCTGGGACTTTAGAGAGTTCGAGACAGTTAAACATTTTTAACAAGCTTTTTTGTTCCCACCGAGATAAAAACTTGAAGACAACAACTTTTATTTACACGATCAACATCAAACACAGCGCACATGGTGTTAAATTCCCTCGTTTAACGTTAATTACCGTTACCAAATAAAAAAGTTAATGGCTTTTCAAGAAACAATAAACTAAAAAAGTTTATCAATGATATGATCCTCATAAAGCAACTAGTTTAAAACAGCTGAGTCATCTCGTTCATTAGTCACTGACCTCAGGAACAAGAGCCGGGGGTAATAAAATAACCCCTTTTACAATGTGTTAAGTGGAAACGAATCATATCCTATCATCAATCATCATTCTTCCCTCTTCAGCAACCTCGATCAAATGGATTCCCACTGGCTGTTGTGTTAATTTAATTTGTTTATTAAAAACATTAAACTTGAGGTTCTAGCCCTATTTTAGAGCTACCAAATCGCAACGTAAGTCCTGTCAAAAACCTGTAAGAACCCATGACTTGTTTTTTTGAAAACAGAAAAGTTGCTGCCTAGTAGGTATCATGTACTGCTGTTGCTTGCGACTTCGTCTATAGAATATAGAATAATTATACAAAAACAAAAGGAGATGTGCTATGTGTATCTTTAGAGAGTGTTGTGTCCGTGAGTGCAATAAAAGTCCTCACCCCATTGTCTGCTTAGCATTAGTACTTCGAATATCCTATTTTTTATATCGCGTTATACTATTGGAGGGTTTCCACACAAACTTTCACCCCTTCAGGATGATTGCCGGGATAAAAACTATCCTATGTCCTTCAGGGTCTCAAACTATCTCCATAACAAAATTCATCAAATTCGGTTCAATAGTTTAAGCGTGAAAAGGGAACAGGCAGAATGACAGAGTCACTTTCGCATTTGGAGTATGCAATATTTCAGGTCTGTTCTTTATCCATAGTCTAATCTTCAAAGCTCCTGATATTGTTTGTTTTCAGCAAAGAATGTTAAAAAATTTCGATGTTTTTTTCTGAGTTCAGAAACATACTTAAGTAGACAAGTAGGTACTTATCTACTTTTTACAACAAAAATGTACTAAAACGACCTTTTACATACATTCAAAGGACGTCGTCTAAAGGACGCCCGCATACCGAAAATAGACTAAACTTGGAATTTGCGATAGTTAGACCCACCTGTTACTTAGGGTCTGTCATTATCACTACCGAGGTAGAGTCAGTGACATAGGGTTTGACGGTTTTGATCAAACTTGTTACGGTTACCTACATCACGATTATTATAATTCTGACCTCTTTTTGACGTGAAACTCTGAGCTGTACATATTGAAACCGGAAACTTTGATGTAACTGATGAAAACAAGAACTCCTAAAGTAGTGTTACTAGAATTTAAAAGTACCTTATCTTTTATTAATTAAATAAGACTCACTGAAACGGTACCTATCTTCCGTAAATCTATAGGTACTACCAAAGGGCACTGACATAAAGGTGTTCGGCCCACGTTTTCCTGGTGAGGGGTACAAGTGGAGTGTATTTACAAGACACATCGGAACTGTTCATTCGTTTCACATCAACCCGTCACTTACTAACGGGAAGCAAAAAATAAGACAACTTGGGCGCGCCTGACGGCTGACCACATGCAGACGTGTCGCCCCCTCCTTCCCCTACACGCCTGACCTCTCGCCTCACCCCCCCGTCACCCCACGTGTAGTGACTGACGTACCAGCTTCAAAGAAGCTCCATTAACCGCCAACTTTAAGGGCTCAACGAAGATGCGAACGCGTTGTAATAAATAAAGCGGTTGAGACAGATAAATTATCTTTGACTCGCGCAAAGCTACCCTTGACAAATTATCTGTCATAAAAGCTAAAAACAAATTTGTTTCGAAATGGAAAACTTTGTAAATAACAACTCGAATTGTTTTGCGAATCTTTATAAATATGAGTTGCTCAGATTTTTTCGCATCAAACTTACTAAAACGTATTTATTGCTTTCGCAACTCATTTATCGATTCATTATTGTTGCGAAGTAGTGGACGGTAACGTGAAGGATATTTACGTAGCGGAATCGGAAAAGCGCGGGAGTTGACGTTGTTAAAGTTTTAATTGCTTTTATCACGGGCCTCCGCTTTTAGAGGGTGAATATGCGTGAGCACTGTATGGAGTTATCAAATTGAATCTTTTAACGGGCAATAAATTTATTACAGAGCGCCATTTAAAACTTAAATTCAGGCAAAGCAGTTACGTTCGCGGTTATCACGTATCCGGTGATAGTTAACATTTTCCGGTGAATTTTCAATATAATGCTATTATGGTTGATTCAATTTATTAATATGATGCGGTGTCAGTCACTTAAATGTAAAATGTATAAAACCGCTTTTAGCGTTAATTCTGAACCCTTTAGTAGACATGAGCTGGATGCATTGTTTGTACATGGGCGTAAATATGTGATCGACAGACAGACAGGTACTAATAAAGTCCAGTTAAAACGCTGAATGGTTGGAATCGGGAACAATATGTCATAATAATTGCACGGCACCCCTTCTCCAGTGTGCATCGGTAGTCCGCTATTGTCCTGTGCTATCCAATTAACATGAAACATGTCAAGCGTTGATGCAGACTGATGTTCCGCTGTGCCACTAATTATCGACCTTTTGTATTAATAATACATATCTACGTGACAGACTACTTTGAATAAAACCTCGTGTTATGTACACACAGAGCCGCTTCGCATTGAACGGAATAGGTACCGCGAACACCACATATTTTTTTAATGAAATCTTCGCGGCGCTAAATTCTTCCAACTGTCTATTTTACTAACTGTTTAGGTATGTATATTTCTATATTATTATTATTTCCATTTATTACTTATTGTGTAAATTATATTGTATTTATTAATTATTTCTAGCTAATATTTATGTATTGTATGTATATTTAAATCCATTCATTATCGTGATTGCACCTACCACTATTTATCTCCGCATCACCCAAAGGTTGACGGGTAGAAAATGCCTAAGACATTAAATCCGCCTCTGTACATTTGTGTGCGTAGAGTATGAAATAAATAAATAATAAATAAATATTTCAAAAACTCAAGTTTGACGGGTTGTACATTACTGTTATTAATTTAAAACACGTTACGAACAAACTACCTGCAAGAAATTTCAATTAAAACGCAAAAAAGCAACGTAACGCTCGTTATTAAAAACCGAGGCAAAAGCTTAAAACATTAAACATCATAAGCTGTTTCCAAAAGGAAATAATTATATGAGAGTTATAGCAAAAATCGCTCATTACTGAGATACCTCCGGAACAAATCATGCGTCCTCATTGAATCCTCTTACGTTAATCCCTCTCCCTCCGAACACATAAGCCGAGCAATAGAGATATGATAGACGTTATTAATTAGATGTCGTTACGTCTTATGCCGTTTCATTGTTGGAAAAACCCATAGCCCTAAGTGAGGTTCCCTTGGCAACGCGACCCGCGACCAAGGCGGCGTGGTTCGACGTCGGCATCGTGAGTCGTGAGCCCGCAGGGTACCACGCGTCTTATTTTGTGAGAACGAAAATATCGATGTTAATTGGTAGACGAAGAATATGTAATTGATTAAGTGAAGTCTTATTATGATTAGAATAAAACTGTTATGGACATTGAGACCCCTCTACCATAACAGAAAGAAAATAAAAAATCTCCTAAGCAATAATATCGTTATTCATACTAATGAAAATGAGGCAATAAAATCGTCGCTACAGACATTCCCCTTGTAAGGGTACTACGGATCTGGCATCCCATAGCAACACCCCTTGGTTGACCACGTGGAGTCTGTTCAAAATGGCGTACACTTAGCGCACCATAAAATCTGTACAGATAGCGATCCCCTTCGACGATATAGATGAAGTGTAATGGATTCACATCGCCTGTCAAAATATGAGGGCGGATCGCTATTACAATAGGCCGCCGGAATATTACGTAACGAACATTTTACAAATTTACTTTTCTTTACCTCCGACTTAAGAAGAACCACTTTTTCCATCAAGCGAAGTAACACGATAAAAGTGGTGTTTTAATATAATACTTAAACTGAAAGAAAAATTGTTGAAAGTATTTCAAAAGAGAAGTTATAAAAATATTTGAGCCTTTTTATATTTTTATGGTAATACAAAGAACACTTAGCAGGTTGCCTAACGATATTACATTTTCATGAAAAGATATATCTTCTCATAAAACTACTTTAAAAATTGTGAACAATAGTTGAAATATATGTTTTACGTCGATAACAATAATCGCTAATAATAGTTGGTCTATTTTGCCAACAGTTTAGTATTCAATTATACGATTCCACTAAATTTACTTGCCAATTAGTTGTCAGCGTACAGTGGCTGCAATTACCTGCGTTATTGCAACCAGACTGTGAATTAAATTTTATTTTAAAACCCCGATATCCGAGCAGAGAGTCTACTGTTACGCGCCATTTCATGCGTAATTTGATATTCGGATGACAAATTAGTTGGCAAACGGCGGGTGCACAGTGTTCGCTGAAATTACAGGGAACGCTGCGTCAATGAAGGGCCGCCTCGCCCAGTGGGCCGCCCAGCGTTGCAGCCGCCACATGGCCGGGAAATGCGGGACTATCCTGGAATTTGACACCGCCTTCCAGTGTCCAAGATGAAACATATTTTTGTAAAAATATTTTATTTGTTATTTTGTTTAAGCTTGGTGGCAGACGTTAGTGGTTTAATTAAAACTATGGTCGAAACTTACTTAAGCTTTTGTAAGTTAGCATGTTTCAAAAATCTGTTTTATATGTCACTGGATTATAGCAAGCACCGTCACCGTAATAAATCTTGTGAGCTTATTATGTGATATATTATATGATTATATTATGTGAAACCACGGTATATTGTGAAAAAAAAATCTAATACAATAAACCCTATCAAAATTCAATAGTTTCCAAGTGCCTCATAGAGAAAAAGAGTTTACAATCTCACGCAATTTATTATAAACTGTGTGTTTGCAGTAAGACGGATTCGCTACATAAGTAACAAACAAAGCATTTCACCCCAAAGATATGTCATCTTAACCAAAAAAAAATATTTCTCTACTATGATAAATGCCCACTAAAGTTGCCGATTCTCACCTGGCAATCCGAGCCACCGCGTCCGCTTCCGCCTCCGCCTACACTTTCAACCGACTCCGGCAACTTGTCGACTCTAATTATAGTTTCCTTTTAACGCACTCCACTTTGATTCTAGAACTCTGAAGATTAGAGAAACATTGCTAATTTGAAGCTGTAACACGTTCTTTTAGATGCAGATTATGGAAGATAGGAATGTTAATTTATTTCACGTATATTGCTGACTGTATAACGTTTTAATTGCGGGGTTTGTTTCTTTAGGGCAACAAACCTATAGTTTTCTTAGATTATGGTAGATTTAAATCATATTATTTTTGGGATGAATATTTCATCCTAGAGTTCCTTAGCACTACGTATTTCTGGAGGGTTAAGGTACTTCTAAGAGCGCCAAGTCATCGTGCTGAAAGCTTGGCTCATGCTTAAGGGCCTTCCACCGGTTTAGTGCCGTAAAACGGTTACATTATAAAGCAAACAAACTCAGAGGTCACAGTCTCTTTTAAAGTCCAGACAAAATCTTGGTTAGATCATGTGAAGACCATGTAGACTGATGTCTGAAATGGTCTTTTGAGGAAAGAACCAGCCAGATTGAGTGGACCTGTCCAGTCAGTGCACGCATTTGTCAATAACCGAGCAGCTCAGAATTTAAGGAGCTCTACGATTCAACGAACAATACCAAAGAAAGGACATTCGGGTGGGTGTTTCGATTCGATGACCGGAACCGAAATGTTTTCTTTTTACCGACTTCAAAAAAACGGAGGTAATCAATTCGACACGTATGTGTGTAATATTGTTGGAATGATAAATGATAATGATAAATGATAAATGATTTTATTTCTGTAAGTTGGATTGTACAAACACTTTTACATGTCGAACATATTTTTAAAACTAGATGAGGTCGGCATTTCCTATGTGACTACTCTGAGAAGAAAGGCCGAAACAAACTCAGAGGTCACAGTCTCTTTTAAAGTCCTGACAAAATCTTGATTAGATCATGTGAAGACCATGTAGACTGTCTGAAATGGTCTTTTGAGGAAAGAACCAGCCAGATTGAGTGGACCTGTCCAGTCAGTGCACGCATTTGTCAATAACCGAGCAGCTCAACTCAGAATTTAAGGAGCTCAACGATTCGACGAACAATACCAAAGAAAGGACATTCGGGTAGGCCGCATAAACTACTCAAACTGCCAGACCATGATTAAAAACTAAGATAAATTTAAATTAAAACAAAGAAAAAAGAATGATCCACATAATCTTCACATTCACAATAATTAAAATAAAATAATATAATATTTTACAAAGTAAATATTCTTGTCATTGCAAGAAAAAAAAAAAAATATAATAACAAAATTCGCGGTATAAATATAAAAAAAAAAACAAAATGAAAATATAATTATTTGAGAAACATGATTTACTAACTATTAGTTTTGCTTTAAAAGAATATTTAACATCACGACATTTTTTCGCTACTTTTGGATACTCCTCCAAAACGACTTGGATGTTTAAAAATATTTTCATACAAAAAATTTGATGGCAAAAATTTCTTCGTAACTGAAATAGCACATTTAAATCAAAAAATATTTTGCAAGCAAAACTGTCCAAAAGGAGGTTCAATATTGATATTCAGGCTCCAAGCGGGCGCACGGCCAGTACTGCGTTAACATTGGGGAATATACGCCTTAACATGACAGGTGGAGTTTCCTTGCACTGTTCTCAAGACATAATGCAAGCTGTATTTTTTTTTATTATAAGTGCTTACCCTCTTTTCTTGTTTTCCTGCGACGGAGGCGTTTAATGACGTCGAGAAAAAATATAGGTTCCCGTAGAGCCTCATAAGAGAGATTTTATGCAACACAATAGGCCGGAAAATCACCACCGTGGCTTTATATTTTTATCTGTCTCATTGAGGAAATAAGGAAGAAGGTTCCAAGAATGTATCAAGAATGTACATTAAACAGTTTATTCAATTTGATAGGAACAAAGGAACGACAAAAATATTAGTAGTGGAAACAAAAATGTTGAACAATGAGCGGCTTCCTCCCCCAGCACCCGGCAGGCGCTAGGCGTCGACGAGCGGTAATTGGACGGCCGTAATTACTGCTTGCTTGTAAAGCCATCATCTTATCATCTCCGAAAGGGTATTAGCGAAAAACACGACCTAGAGGGAGGGGGTGCGACGCTACACGACCGAGACGCGAGAGGAAGACAGCCCGCGACTTAGATGGTTATTAATATCTTTAGAGAACTCGGGAAATAAGCGACGGCCTCTCAAAGGGTAGACGTCAAAACAAGGCAATTATGAGATAGGGTAATTAGGTTTATACATAATCTTTATGTTTTCGGGATTACGTCGCTTGAAAATTTGTTGAAAGCGCCGCGCGGATGAGACTAAATTGGGCGGTGAACACTTTCTGTACGATTTAGGTTAGATCGTACGTTCACTAAGTTTATAAAGTTCACTATTATCATTAGATTTCATTTTTATACTTACAGAAGTCCTTTGAAGTAGACAGACATTGAAAGCTAAATGCGAATACCCAAGTAAATTCTGCTTTTAATACCAGCTGACTTTTTAATAAAGTGAAGGCACAAAGACAACGTATGAAGAAATAATATACTTTTTCTGTAAGATCCCGAGCAAGAAGATACTCCCACCAATATGTTTTCCGACATAATATCTTCTCAGTTAATCATTAGCTTCGTGACGGAAAGAACCTTGAGGCAAACCATGCTCATAAAAAAATCTAACGTGTTTTTCCCGGAAAACGGCTCGACCGTGTCGCTTTGAAGAACCAAATGGCAGCTAATATGTTATGGAAGGAATCTTTACATAGATTATTTTAAATTAAGAATATGCTTTGATAGTTTATCACTGAGCCAGAAAAAAAACCGGCCAAGTGCGAGTCGGACTCGCGCACGAAGGGTTCCTGGTACTTAAGGTACTTGGTAAATTGCGGTTTACGATTTATAACGTATTAAAAAAAAACTACCTAACTAGATCACGTTCAAACCAATTTTCGGTGGAAGTTTACATGGTAATGTACATCATATTTTTTTTTTACTTTTTTCAGTCTCTTATTTTAGAAGTTACAGGGGCCTCCCCCCGGCGCAAACTATTCCGTTTAGAAAAAAAAAATATTAGAAACCACAATATCATTTTCGAAGACCTATCCATAAATACCCCCACGTATGGGTATGATAAAAAAAATTGAGTTTCTAGTTCTAAGTATGGGGAACCCCCAAAATATATTGTTTTTTTTTCTCTTTTTGTGTGAAAATCTTAATGCGGTTCACAGAATACATCTACTACACTTGGTAAGTTACAACAGCATAGTTCTTATAGTTTCGGAAAAAAGTGGCTGTGACATACGGACGGACAGACAGACATGACGAATCCATAAGGGTTCCGTTTTTTGTCATTTAGCTACGGAACCCTAAAAATGAGTTGGTAAAACATAATGTTTCCCGTGTGAAATAAAAACGTATATATTTTACCAAAAAAAAAGAAGCCCAAAATATGCTTCAAAATGAATGGCCTAAAAATATGTTCCACAAAATATTGCTGTACCTACTACAGATTACTTTTTATTATTATATTATAGATACTATTCTAACACCGAGTTTTTGGAAGCAAAAGTAATGTGCCAAATTGTTTGCTGCTGTGATTGGCTGTTGAAAATAAATTCAACCAAACACAGCAGATAACGCGTGCTTGTCCATTTCACACCTTTTTGCGATAATTTTGCTTCCAAAAACTCGTGTTAAATCAACCAACGAATCTCTTTCTACTCAAAACAAACTCTAAAATAAATATTTTATCTGTTTAAAATACGCAGTTTGTTGTAAATCGTCTATTTTGTTGTAAAACTTAAAACGGTGTGAGTCAACAAACCCTTTATCGGGCCGCGAGGAACTCTGAGGGGCCTACCACCCCTCACGACAGTTACTTGATGACTTGTCACCTCGACAGATTTCACCGTAATCAGTTTTTTGACAAATCGTCTCTACCCTTTTCGAATTAAGCCCAAGAAATGTGAAACATAATTTGGTTGCAATATTTTAATTGGCAGGTTTTGTTCATTAATTTGGAAATGATAACGTAGTCATTTGAAGGTTAAGCGAAAAAGTTTTAAAGTATTTGCCTGCAACATACTTTTAAATGAATTGCAAAAGCGCTTTTAAAGTTCGGCATTCTCGAGCAAGTTTTATGAAGCTTGGAAAAAATCTCGTCTACAAAGAGTCAAACATTTAACAGTTGGAATAAAAAGAACAGTCGGCAACTTAAATCTCAATGAACACATACCTAAAGGCCTTTAAAATTGTGAAAAACTGTTTTCTGTTTAGCTCGCAATGTGTTGTTGAAAATTCATGTTGCAGTCTCTTTGTCACGCTCTTACTCACTTTGGTACTACATAAAAAGCTTGGGTCGAAAGTGCGCGTACATTTATGAAGGCTAAAAGAACAATTTTGTTAGGTGCCCGTTGGAAATTCCCTGACTTCAAAGGGCGTTTTAACAACGCTCTCTCTTATATTTTATTGCCTTTACAAAAAGTGTATCAAAAAATCTGAATGACTTTACATTAACAGAAATATTTTAAAAGGCTGCTGATGTTTGATATTTCTTTTACAGATTCGCTTTAAAATACAGTGCTTTTGTTTTGTTAGTATTTGTCATAAATTATGTTAACGCTTCAAAGGTTTGATAGTAGTTTATGCAATGGTCATACAACAGGGGTTATTAAAACACGAGCGTAGTTTAATATTAACACGCGAGTGTTTTAATACCTAATTATATGCCGTTACATACACTATTTTATCTTCACTCAATTAAAGTGGAAACAGAAAAATATGCGGTATGGCGGGCAATTTAGATTCTCATTGCACTACACTACTTTTCTAAATTTAGTCAATGAACCCAGCGCCAATAAATTAAAAAGTAAAAGTGTGCTATAAAAATTAAAAAGTTGTTTTATTCTGTGCAGTTGTTTGAAAATCGAAGGAAAATGTTGCACTGTGGTTTTTTATTTTTCAACACACTTGCTCATAAAGTGGCTCTAATTTCACAGCAATTAGGCACATAATGACACCTGTTATCAAACTGTGACTTTTTCATTACTATTATTCACTAGTAAGTTATAGAGTTTTTTTTTAATAATACAGGTTGAATTGCTTTGTTCTTAAAAAAAGTTTCGATACAAAAAAGATCGTGCTCAATAGTACAAATGCAACACATTTCATGCAACTTTGTAATTAAATAGATAATTTCAACTTGTACGTGTTTAATAAATAAAACTTTCACTCAAATAAAACTTTTGTATTTTTCTGTAATAAAGAAAACTTGAAATTTCCCATTTTGTACATGGCTAAAGCGCTATCCGCGAAAAGCCAAAAAAAAGAAAACTAATTCTTTTTTGTCTATGGCCGATCGCCATTGTTAGATTAGATGAGTATCTCTAAATAGTCTGTGGTTAGATGCGCGTGCATAGGAAAACTGATTAATTTTGCCCGCCATTGCGAAAAAAATTAACAACTCGTTTTCACTGTTGGAAATGATTTTTTTGTATTATTTTCTTCACAAGTGTGTTGAAAAACGTCGTATGATACACGTGTGTATTGATGATTACCGTCCTCGGCTCTCTTAAGACCCTCACCTAACGGCTCGGGTCTCAATGGCGCCTCAGCGGTAATCACCAACATTACACTCTTCTTCTTATTCGTTTCGCTCTTGACAGAGCGGTCGTGGTCACGATGAATTTTGTCCGATCGCTGGTGTTCTTGTCACTCGCATCACGATCTCCCTCCATTTGGCTCTGTTAGATGAAAGTTTAGCGCATTCATTTACTGGACCGCCTATCGCAGATTTAATTTGGTCGGTCCACCTCATCGGTGACCTCCCGCGTGGCCTGTTACCGTTCACTCTGCCCTGCACCACCAGGCGCTCAATAGAGTCGTTATTCCGCCTTGAGACATGACCAAAGAATTTCAGTATGTGAGACTGTACTATTGCTGATAGACGCTGCTTGATGCCGAGTTCTTGGAGTATGGAGACGTTAGTGCGGAATTCTGTCCAAGAAATGCCAAGCATTCTTCTCCAACACCACATTTCTAGAGCGTCTATCTTTTTCCGTTCCAGTTCTCGTAGTGTCCATGTCTCAGCTGCGTACAGAAATATGGGGAAAACAAGCGCACGGACGAGCCTGATCTTAGTGGCTTTCGTTATACTGCGATTCCTCCATATCTTCCTTAACTTATCCATTGCCCCTCTAGACATCGCCATTCGCCGTTTCACCTCATCCACGCAACCGCCATTGCTCGCAATCATAGCGCCAAGATATATATAAGACTGAACTACGTCACAGTTGGCAATCTGTGTCACAGCCGACGAGTTTTTGTTGCTACGGTCTACAATCATTATTTTGGTCTTACTCCGGTTGATCTTCAATCCAAATGCAAGACTCACGCGCTCCATCTTAAGGAGAAGTTCCTCCATTAGGTCAGCACTAGTCGCAAACAATGTTGTGTCATCAGCGTAGCGAAGGTTTGCAATTTTGTAGCCGCCAATTGCAACACCATCAGTCCAGTCTTCGAGGGTGATTCGCATAATGAGCTCCGTGTAGATATTAAACAAAAGTGGCGATACGATACATCCCTGGCGGACACCTGCACTGGGATGGAAGCTATCCGAAATGTGGCTATCTGTTCGCACTGATGCAGTTCCTCCTTCGTAGAGTTCTCGAAGAAGGTGCACAAGATGTTTTGGTGTGCCCATTTCCAGTAGCGTCTTCCACAAGGTTGGCCATTTCACGGAGTCAAACGCTTTTGAGAAATCAACAAGGCATATGTAGGTCGGCTTGTTGAATTCTCGTGCCTTCTCGATAACCTGACGGACAATGAAAATTTGCTCCCGAGTTCCTTTGCCCTTCACAAACCCAGCTTGTTCTTGCGCGATTTCTTTCGACAGGTGTGCCTTCAGCCGTTCGTTAAGGATGTGCAGCAATATTTTGCTTGCATGACTGATCAGTGCAATCAAACGGTAATTACTGCACTTTTTGGTCGAACCCTTTTTGTGGAGAGGAATAAAAACAGTGTGAGCCCATTCCGTCGGCCATTTTCCTGCCAACCATATCTTAGCAACATTACACACTTGTACCATAATGTACTATTACCTATCCACGAATATAAAGTACGTGTTTATGCAATATTTTTTGAATTCATATTTGGAACATTACGTTGTGAGTGTACATAAAATAATTTTCAATAAGATAACTCCAATTGCGATCTTTAAAAATGATTTCTATCGATAACGGTTATAGGCATTAGAAAAGTTTAGATAGGCCAAGCGAACTGATCCAATTTGTTTACTTGAAGTGCTACGTCGACAGTGCTACAGCTTTATTTCGCTCACTACAGATTTACGCAATATTTAGATATGCCTCCCGCGAGGGCAATATTATTCAATTTTACTAGAAAACGAAGGGCTACGGGGTTTGATTAAGTAGCTCTTGAGTGGTTTTCTTTACCTTAATGTTGTTTTCAACTAATACATTAATGTTTTGGGCGTAACAAAAATTTCAAGTGTTACTTTGAGAATCATAGACAAATATTTATTAATTTTTACTTCATTTCATCTTTTCGTATCAGCGAGAAAAACTATTTTATATGGGATTGTTTAAAATAGATTGCAAAGTGTAGGTTTAAATACGCAAAAGAAATGAAAATATTGGCAGAGTCATTACGTTTTATAAAACAAAAACGAAAAAGGCTGTTTGCTTTATTCAATTATTTCTGTGGCTAATGGTTTTAGTTCGTAGAATGTATTTTAGTAACTGAAAAGTCCTTTAGAAGTCATTAGGCCGTGTACATACCTGCCTTTAGAAAACAATACACACGCTTCGGGTCGCACACTCGCACAGGCTTTATAGACCACGTAGCATCCCCTACTAAATTACTGCACCATTTCCAAACACCTGAAACTGTTTGACCAACACACATAAGCAATCACCGAGTCCGATTTCCAATTTGGGCAAGAAGTTAACGTCATAAAACTGAGAGAAACCTTTCGTACGGTGGCGTCGGTCTCGCACGTGAACGATAAAAAGGATCGCGCAAACCAATTGCACGGGACAACCAGTTCTCCACATAATTAGATAAACTTCCCCCGTTCTTAGAATACTCTTGACTTGAAGCCAACTTAATTAGGTTTATTGTTCATTCTGGAACACTGCTCCTAATTTATATTTCGTTCTAATAATTCTGGCCTAGTTTATTTCAATCTGTACCGTCGCGTAGAGTTGTAAGCATGGGTGAATTTTTGACTCGGCGTATTTATTCGGTAAAAACTTTAAATTGCTTCCGACCCAGTTCGAGCGACTATTGAACCAATTCGCCAATTGCCTACGTCCGAGGCTAAACTCTCTCCTTGTTTATTTAGTAGTGTGACAGGTACTTTATGATGGAGCCAATTTGTAGTTTAGTGTCGGTACACATTATGGCGGTTACTATCCGATGCGTGGTAGTTTCGAGTTCTAGTTATGATTGGACATTAAAATATTATTATCATGCCTATCACGTAACTTGGTTATGAAATCCCTCGAGGATCCCATTAAATTTATTTTGTTTGGTTCAATAATGTTTATATTTTATGGTTTCAAGCAATTTTTTTCAAAATTAAGGCCCACCAATCACAAAATATGTATTACTAGCTTCTGCCAGCGGCTTCGCCCGCGTGAATGTCGAAATGTATCCCGAGGAACATATTCCCGGGATGAAAAGTACCCTATATGCTATTCCTGACTATAATCTATCTCTGTGCCAAATGTCATACAGATCCGTTCAGTAGTTTTTGCGTGAAAGGGTAACAAACATACAAACACACTTACAGACTTTCACCTTTATAATATTAGTGTGATTATAAGAGGGATGGTATCTATATTTCTATAACTTTGATAATCGACTGACTGGAACGAAAAAAAAGGAATAAAGAGTTCAAAGACAGTATTTCAGATTATACTTAAATACTTTTTCATTATTATCAGTCTGGAAGATATGAAATCGATTAGCCATGTTGGAGCTTTATCAGTAGGTAGCGTTTGGAACTCCTGCTGAGATTTTACGAGCAATGTGTCGCGATGTGAGAGCGCCGGCTCAAGAGAAAGGCACTTCCACTAGGATACCACTTTACAAAGTCGCTACTAAACTCCTACCAACACGGTTTATTTTATTGAAACTTTTCTATTTAAATACTTTTAACATTTTCTAGATATCAATAGATAAATTATTTTAACAAAAAGCTTTAGGTATGATATTAAACCGTGTTGTTTTGTTGGTCACAGTCGGTTAAAGGGTAGTCCTTCATTTGATTTCATTTTTAAGGAGATGTCAAACACATTTTAATGTATGATAGTGTGTGTGTATTTTGTAAGCCATTAGCTCACTAGGTAACTTTTTCTTTAATTTCTATACCAGACTGAATTGACTTTTGTTATACCTCAATACACGTATGAAATAAACTAGCGACCAACTTGAATCGAGTATTTTCAAGTATATATATTATATATATTATTATATATATTACAAGTATAATCAATCTGCACACTTTGACATACCTAACGTACTTTTTCAGTGAGGTTTGTAGCCTTTTAGCAACTTTCTGATCGCTCGACACGATTCAATTTATATCATACCAATAAGAGATTTTACTATGCTGTTATTTTTAATTTCGTAGACTAAAGGTCTACCCACACATATCAGGGACGTGCCCGGGACGTGTCAGGGCCGGGCCCAATCACTGAAGCTTCGTCACTGGGCCGTGCACGGCCCGTGCACGGACGTGTGTGAACGAGTTCATATAAAATGTACACAACGTTTTTTTTTTGAACCCCTGACGGGGCACGGTCCGGCCACGTCCTGGGCACGCCCCTGATATGTGTGGATAGTCCTTTAACTGACAGCTGCCAGTGACGTTATTACGTTGTAGGTAAGGCTCAATCCGTATGGTGCCGGACGTAAAGAATTTCACCATCCCATGTCTTCCCGTGGGTGTCGTAAGAGGCGACTAAGGGACAAACCAGAGAATGGGCAGCAGCGTTCTCTGTGCTTCTATAACAACCATACTGCGATCGCCAACCCGCCTGCCAAGCGTGGCGATTATGGCAAAACCCCCCAATGAATAGCACAAATATAAAATGGCCCCTAGTACCCGGCAGCTTGCCTACCCTCGACTACGGTAGCGGTCGAGGCTACGGCATGGCAAGGGGTGCTAAGAATCTCCGGACGAGATCCGGCTACCCCAACAATCACCGACGACTGGACCTGGCAACGTACAACACGCGCACACTTCGGACCGACGAGAAGGTCACCGAACTCGAGGAAGAATTGAGCAGGTTGCGATGGAGTATTATAGGGTTATCTGAGGTCCGAAGAGAGGGGGAGGACTCGATAATCCTCAAATCCGGTAACCTGCTCTATTTCCGAGAGGGTGACCGGCAGTCCCAGGGTGGTGTCGGGTTTATCGTCCACAAGTCCCTTGTGAACAACGTGGTGAAAATCGAGAGTGTGTCGACCAGGGTGGCGTACCTTATACTCAGAATATCCTCAAGATATTCGCTGAAGGTCATACAGGTCTACGCCCCAACCTCGGCACACCCCGACGATGAGGTAGAGACCATGTATGAGGATATCTCCAGAGCCATGCATGGTTTCAAAACTCACTTCACCGTTGTCATGGGGGACTTCAACGCGAAACTGGGCAAACGAAACGAGGATGAGCTGCAAGTGGGGCAATTTGGAGTTGGACAACGGAACCACCGGGGTCACCTACTAGCCAGTTTTATGGAGAAGGAGGGCCTCTATATGATGAACTCCTTCTTCAAAAAGCGTGAACACAGAAAGTGGACCTGGCAGAGCCCCGATGGTGCAACAAAAAATGAGATCGACTTCATCATGTCAACCAAGAAGCAAATGTTCAATGATGTCTCTGTGATCAATTCGGTAAAAACCGGGAGCGATCACCGCATGGTAAGAGGCACATTGAACATTAATATTAAGCTTGAAAGGTCTCGACTGATGAAGTCCACGCTCCGGCCAGCACAGATCCAGGTCCAAAACCCCGAGAGCTTTCAGCTCGAACTCCAGAATCGTTTCGAATGCCTAGGGAGCTCCGTGGATGAATACAGCAACGGGTTCGTGGAAGCTGTCCATACGGTCGGGTCTAAGTTTTTCAAGACCCGTCGTACAGATAGGAACAAAAAGCTCTCTGATCATACCCTCAAGCTTATGAAGGAGAGGCGTGAGATGATCCTGCAGTCTTCAGATGAGGCGTGCAAATACCGGCGGCTCAATAGACAGATCTCTAAATCCTTGAAAAGAGACCTCCGCCGATTCAATACCGAGCGTATTAAAGACGCGATCGAGCGAAATAAAGGCTCCAAGGTGTTTGCAAGGGATCTGGCTATTGGGCAGAGCCAACTCACGAAACTGAAGACCGACGATGGCAGGATCGTATCCGCCAAACCGGAGCTTCTAAGGGAGATCGAGACATTCTATGGACAGTTGTACACATCGATCAGCAAGCCCGTTGCGAGTCTAGCAAACGATCCAAGAGCTAGATTGACCCGGCACTATACCGAAGATATCCCGGACGTCAGCCTGTACGAGATTAGGATGGCTCTGAAACAGCTCAAAAACAACAAGGCGCCGGGTGATGACGGAATTACGGCCGAACTCCTGAAGGCGGGTGGCAAACCGGTCCTTAGGGCCCTTCAGAAGCTGTTTGATTCCGTCATACTCGAGGGCAAAACGCCACAGGCATGGTGCAGGGGTGTGGTGGTACTCTTCTTCAAGAAGGGCGACAATGCCCGGCTGAAGAACTATAGGCCCATCTCACTTCTTAGCCATGTCTACAAGTTGTTTTCAAGAGTCATCACGAATCGTCTCGCGCGCAGGTTTGACGATTTCCAGCCCCCCGAACAAGCCGGATTCCGAAAAGGCTTTAGCACCGTAGACCATATACATACGCTGAGGCAGGTTATACAGAAGACCGAAGAGTATAACCTGCCTCTATGTTTAGCGTTTGTGGACTACGAGAAAGCCTTCGATTCGATCGAAACTTGGGCTGTACTGCAGTCTCTCCAACGGTGCCAGATCGACTACCGGTACATTGAGGTGTTGAAGTGTTTGTACAAAAACGCCACCATGTCAGTCCGTCTTCAGGATCAGACCTCGAAACCAATCCTTCTCCAGCGCGGCGTGAGACAGGGAGACGTCATTTCTCCGAAACTGTTCACTGCTGCGCTGGAGGATGTCTTCAAGGTTCTGGACTGGAGGGGGCTGGGCATCAACGTTAATGGCGAGTACATTACTCACCTTCGGTTTGCCGACGACATAGTGGTCATGGCTGAGACCATGGAGAGCCTCAGTAAAATGCTCGATGACCTCAGTAGAGCTTCCGAAAGAGTGGGTCTTAAAATGAACATGGACAAAACCAAGATCATGGTGAATGCCCATGTAACACCCACTCCCATCAAGGTCGGAGACTCTACACTCGAAGTTGTAGACCATTATGTCTACCTGGGACAAACGGTCCAGTTGGGTAGGTCCAATTTCGAGAAAGAGATCAACCGTCGAATCCGACTCGGCTGGGCGGCGTTCGGGAAGTTGCGTGGTATCTTCTCGTCCAATTTACCGCAGTGTCTCAAGACAAAAGTCTATGACCAGTGTGTGTTGCCAGTGATCACCTATGGAACCGAGACGTGGTCGCTCACAATGGGCCTTATCAGAAAGCTCAAAGTCACCCAAAGGGCAATGGAGAGGGCTATGCTCGGAATTTCCTTGCGTGATCACGTCAGAAATGATGATATCCGCAGGAGAACCAAAGTTACCGACATAGCCCGAAGAATTGCCAAACTTAAGTGGCAGTGGGCAGGGCACATTGCTCGCAGAACGGATGGCCGATGGGGCCGAAAAGTTCTGGAATGGCGACCGCGAACCGGAAGACGATACGCTGGAAGGCCTCCCACTAGGTGGACTGATGACCTGGTTAAGGTTGCGGGAAGGCGCTGGATGCGAGACGCACGGGATCGGTCAATGTGGCGACGCCTGGGGGAGGCCTATGTCCAGCAGTGGACGTCTTTCGGCTGAAATGATGATGATGATGATGAAGGCTCAATCATAACTGATTCATCGAATCGATATGTGACATGACTCCTCAATTTAATTTTACTAATTGGTGTAAATAAATGTTGTATGAATATATACGTAATATATTTAAATATAACAGTATTCATTCACATAGTATATAAACTTTTATTGTGATAAATATGAAATCAACAATAAAATATATGCGATCGATAAATTAAGTCTGACATAAATGAGTAGAAACCAAAATAGGGCCGCCAGTTTCTTAACAAATATATTTTTTTTACCGTGAAATAGTTCCATTTACGATAGTCTGGATACGAAACTATTTTTATGTAACGATAAAGTGACAACCCCCAAATGCCAGTTTAGTCTACGATATTAAAATCCGGCAAAGTATGAGTCGGACTCGCGCATGAAGGGTTCCGTATCATTATCGCAAAAAACAGCAAAAAAATCACATTTGTTATATGGGAGCCCCACTGAAATATTTATTATATTCTGTTTTAAGTATTTGTTGTTATAGCGGCAACAGAAATACATCATCTGTGAAAATTTCAACTGTCTAGCTATCACGGTTCATGAGATACAGCCTAGTGACAGACAGGCAGACAGACAGACGGACCGCGGAGTCTAAGTAATAGGGTCCCGTTTTTACCCTTTGGGTACGGAACCCTAAAAATCAGAGTACACGCGAAATTACAAGTATCTTCGTATGGATATAATACGATACAATTCGACCGATTTGCGTTTTATCTTGGAAAATACATTTGCGCGATATCGCCTATAAATACAATTTAAGTTAGGTCACGCAATCAAGAAGGTCCCTGTGTTTACCGCTGAAATATGTTTTGGGTTAAAGTTACCTTGAATTAATGCCGTGCCTTATTTACCTATATATAAGCAGTTACTACAAGCTGTTGATTAAATTATTTTCTTATTTATTTATTTATTTATTTAATACTTCATGCACACAAATGTACAGAGGCGGACTTAATGCCTTAGGCATTTTCTACCAGTCGACCTTTGGGTGATGCAGAGACAACTAGTGGTAGGTGCAATATTTAAAGTAAATCACGATACCTAATATTCAAATACAAAGCTATACATACATACTATAAATACATACAATAGTTACTCAAACATATAAACTAAATACACTAATACTTAAACAGTTAGTGGTAGCAGTTATCTGGAATACATTATCGCTGTGACGATACTACTGCCATCTTCATACGAACATGCTCGCGAGCTTTTACTTTAAATGCCAATCGGTTGGTTGCCATCCTGATATCTTGAGAGAGCGCATTCCACAGAGAAATAGACTGAACGAAGAAAGAACAGTGAAAGAAGTCAGTGCGGTGAGTGGGACATTGAAGAAGACGGTTATGTGAAGAGCGAAGATTTCTTATTTGATTTCTATTAGACAATTATTGTAAGACAATAAGTTGGCTTGGACCGATGACCTGGCGGAATCCGCTGAATTCGAGACGCACGGGATCGGTCAATGTGGAGGCCTATGTCCAACAGTGGACGTCTTCCATCTGAAATGATGCAGTTGATTAGGAAAACTTTGAAAATAAATTAACAACTTCTACAAATCTGTGATGCCCATAAATGTTTTTTATGCCACTGCGTTTGCGTTGAACTCTAGACAGCCCTAAAGTACTGAACAATAAATGATGATAATTGCACAAAACCACAAGTTAAGCCATATAGACATTCATCAATAAATACTTAATTAATCTATTCTTTAAACCCTCCCCTAGTCTGCTAATAGAAAAGAAAGTAATTAGCTCTGAGCTAACAAAAACGATATTGACCTTTCATAATTACAACTTATTCTAAAGCTCTTAAACTAGAAGAATTTTTAAATTGTTTTCGAATTTTAATTTCAAGTAATCGAAACAACTGTAATGAGATCAATTTGTTCTTGGAAAACTTTTCTTTTTTTGCTCTTCGATGGCTTTCTCTAGAATTATTTGCATACCAGTTTTTAAATTAGAATTCTGTATTTCGTTATAGGATAAAGTTTTAATAATCTTATCTTTTGGACCGAAACATAGGTTATTGATCCTTAAGGTTGCCCTAGTCGTTTATTATTCCATACAAACGTAGTCTGGCGATTACTCCACTGTTTGACGGTGTACAATCAATCTGCCTAGCCTTTTCCCAACTTCATTGGGGTCGGCTTCCAGTCTAACCGGATTCAGCTAAGTACCAGTGTTTTACATGGAGCGACTGCCTATCTGACCTCCACAACCCAGTAACTGGGTAACACGTCACTTCTTGGATATACCGGTGTTAGATCTAAGGCTTCTGACCACCCGTAACGACTGTCAAAGATCTTCAAATGACAGCCGGGACCAACGGCTTAACGTGCTTTCCGAGGCACGTAGGAAACTCGGTATGTTGAAATGGTCACCCATCCACGGACCGACTTCGTCAAGCGTTGCTTAATCTTGATAATTGACCAGTGCGGCTGTTATTATTTAGCCACGAGCTCCTTCACTGTTTGACGGTTTACGTTCAAAATAAAAAATGATATAAATTAGTCTCATAATTATTAGCCCTGTATAGAAACAAAAAGCAAAAACACGTCGTGTTTTCATGATATCCATCGTGCTCGTTTTCGTCCTAAATCGTCATCAATTTCGCTACAAATTTGTAAAAGTATTCGTACGCGGACGAGCTTCTTACTGCTCATCACAGCATCAATCTCTTTCGCACGCGTTGTCGGATGAGATAGCACGAATTTTAACCCCGAGCACAAAATAATTCGTGCCGTCGATTAGTGCAGCCTTAATGGTGATCGAGATATCATATTTACTTAACTTTATAACTCACTACCAAAAGATATAAAAATACACAATCGTTATTACTATTTAAAAAACCGGCCAAGTGCGAGTCGGACTCGCGCACGAAGGGTTCCGTACCATTAACGCAAAAAACGGCAAAAATATCACGTTTGTTGTATGGGAGCCCCACTTAATTATGTATTATATTCTGTTTTTTTTAATATTTGTTGTTATAGCGGCATCAGAAATACATCTGTGAAATTTTCAACTGTCACGGTTCATGAGATACAGCCTGGTGAGAGACAGACAGACAGACGGACCGTGGAGTCTTAGTAATAGGGTCCCGTTTATACCCTTTGGGTACGGAACCCTAAAACTACCAAAATGTCACATCTTAAAAGGTCATGAATAAAAATAATAACTAATATTTCATTCGTTATCGTTCATCACATTAGTTTTGCCTCTGGTGTGAACGAGTCCTTAGATTTCAAACATAAAAACAAAGATAACGCACCGCAGCCACCGCACGTCAACCGCGTCAACGCGCGGCTCGGCGCGGGCGGTAGACAATACAAAACTTTTAACAATTACCTTCTTATACCCGTAGTGCTCTTGCTACTCCAGGACAACAAAAATGTATAAATCAAGTAATGTTTTAGTATTTATGTCTGTACAAGTGATTTGTAATCTTTAGAAATAAATGAATTCAAACCTTTAATATCATATTTAAGGTGAAGGGTAACGTTTTGCAAGGTCCACCGCTTCCGATATTTCCTGAAAGTCCATAATGAAAGTGCAGCATATGTTGTGTTTATTATATTCGTGATATTGACGGTGATCAATAGCGTCGTGTCGAGGGGTTGGTAATGAGATCGGGTGGGAGGCGTTCGCGCGTGGCGCCAAGCCATCCGTGTGAATTTCGCGGGCTTAAACGTGCGCACCGACATACATACTGTTCTATATACTAGTGATGGACCAACTAGTCGCCGACTAGTCAGGGATGCCGACTAACCGACCACATTCATAATCGGCGACTAGACGGCTAGTAATCGGTAAAAGTTTTCGACGTCAGCACTTAATGAACTGGGAAAACAAGAAATAATCGCCAGTACTTACTACACTTTCCTTTTTATTAGGGTTCCGTATCCAAAGGGTAAAAACGGGACTCTATTACTAAGACTCCGCGGTCCGTCTGTCTGTCTGTCACCAGGCTGTATCTCATGAACCATGATAGCTAGACAGTTGAATTTTTCACAGATGATGTATTTCTGTTGCCGCTATAACAACAAATACTAAAAACAAAATAAAATAAATATTTAAGTGGAGCTCCATTATATCAAACTTGATTTTTTTGCCGTTTTTTTGCGATAATGGTACGGAACCCTTCGTGCGCGAGTCTGACTCGCACTTGGCCGGTTTTTTATTTATTTATTAAATCTAGTCGTACAAGAAACTACAATTTGTAATTTAGTCAACAAAATTTCAACGATTTAGTCGCCGACTAGTCGGAAAAGCCAACTTAGCCCACATTTACAGTCGGCAATTATTTGTTTGAATAGTTGGCCATTTGAGAGTCAACTAGTCGTCTACCAAGTCGAATAGTCGGCCAAATCCACAGTCGGCCCATCTCTATTATAGGTAGGCACATGTTTATGGTATAGTAGTGGAACCTGAACATAATGATATCGGAAAGCGCCTGCGGCTCTGTCCTGCTCGAATATCAAGCCGCTGAAATTGATTTTAGTTTGGCTTTATTTTGGTAGGTCTATATTTAGTGAAATATTTAGGGTGGCTACTTTTTAATTGGGTGTCAATCAAAACAGCTAGTGGTCTACTTTCGATGTTCCTCGTTCGTTTTAAGATCAATTTGAATTGGTGTGGTGCAAAGTCTTATCAATTTAAGAAAACTGCAATATCTAGTAGCAAATCTTCGCGAAATAAAATTCTATAAGGACTCCGTGGTGTACTTAATTTCAATAACAATTAACTTCAACATTATCATTAAATTAACCAACAAAACAATCTTAATTATCTTTACGACGTTCCTATTTAATCTTAATTGACATAACAAGACAACAGCAGCGAAAGTGAAAAAAAAAAGAAAAATGTGATGCACGTCATAACGAGGGCTCTCGGTGCTGTGTTCGAGATTTGAATAATGCTCGATTTAATTTAGTTGAACAAGAGTGTGTGCACCACTACGTCCACCTATTTAAATTTAGTTTAGGAGATTAATTAAGCCGGGAGCTGGCGATGGGCGTGCACATTCTGTCACAACCGTCAATGGCACCCGTCGCACTGTTTTATTCTCTCACAAACGCCGTCAATGAGAGACGCAATCGAATTTGCCAAATGACGCTCACACCAAATTGGTGAAGAGTGATTGATTGAAACGCTTCGCAGTTAAAGTATTTTACACGGGAAATAATTGAATCTGAATAATTTAGAGCGACACCACGATACGGATGAGTGGTCGGATTTTGTTATCCAATATTTCCCCCAAGACATAAATAGGACGATATTAATAAACGTCTATTGGTCGTCAGTAATTCATAAGCATGCCAGCTGACATAGACGCTTCGTGTTGAGACAGACGGTCGCCGCTCATTGACTCGACTTGTACATACGTCAATTTTCATAACTTCCGCTGGGTTTTTCTAAGTATATTTTGAATACTTTATGTTTGTGTTTATTAAAAGGAAGGGTTAAATGAATAAACCAACTGTTTCATTCACATTTTATTTTTATTTTTGTAGTGGTTTTAAGCGTAAGGTAGTTCCAGGTAGATTCAGTGTTATTCAATATATTTCATTGAAAACTTTTTAACATAAATTAAACTGACTTCAAAAGCAAAACACTAATAACAGCAGTTATTTTTTTATGTGAAAAAGATTTTATTTCTCTCTTTTTAGTTTTAGTACAAAATCACTAAAAATAAGCAGGTTCTATAGTAAGGTACCTAAAGGATTGACAAAATACACATAATAAACCAATAAACATATTCGTGCTGTTTTGTTTGTTGCTAAGGAGTTCGGTTGTATGCTCCATATCTTGAAAACTGCTGAACCGATTTTGATGAAACTTACACTATACCCTAAATTGAGAGATATTTAATCCAATAAAAAATAATGGTCACGATCCGATAAGTAGATTCGGAGAAATGCGTGGACGAACATACACATATGAAATTTGGCACACGTATTTAGAAGCCCACATAGAATAATATATGTGAATATTGTGCAATGCCAACAATGCTAGTGGAGGAGCTCGTGGCTAAATAATAACATCCGCACGGGTCGATCTTTAAGGTTAAGCAACGCTTGACGAGGTTGGGCCGTGGACCATTTCAACATACCGAGTTTCCTCCGTGCCTCAGAAAGCACGTTAAGCCGTAGGTCCCGGCTGTCATTTGAAGATCTTTGACAGTCGTTACGAGTAGTAGCTTGAGATCTGACACCAGTCTATCCAAGGGCTACCGTGTTATCCAGTTACTGGTTGTGGAGGTCAGATAGGCAGTCGCTCCATGTAAAACATTGGTACTCAGCTGAATCCGGTTAGACTGGAAGCCGACCCCAACATAGTTGGGAAAAGGATAGGCAGATAATGATGATGTGCAATTCCAACAATATTACATACATACGTTTCGAATTGATTACCTCCGTTTTTTGAAGTCGGTAAAAAGAAACAACATTTCGGTTACGGTCATCGAATCGAAACAATAAAGTGCAACAAACAAAAAAAAACCTTCACAAAACCTGTTGATTAACAAAAATCGAACGTGCGAGTTCAGCATCCCTTTGCTCGGACAGAATCACGTTTTATCGCAAATTATACATTTGCGGCAAAATAATATATCGCTGACACCCATCGATAACTCTCATTATAAGCATTAAACTCAACATTCAACGGCTTTAAACACGATGACATGTGAAATGATGATGAATTATGCCACATTTTCATGGCACATTCAATTTCCAGATTCAATGGAAAGTGCAAGGGTCTTGTCCTATAGGTATGTAGCTATGTAATGACGATTCTTGGATCCCCTGTAGGACGGCACTCTCTTTTTACCTGACTTCAAGGAAAGGGTTATGTTTTTCGCGCGTATCTTGTAAGTTTGTAATATTCTTTATTACCTCGTATCTTTCAAACCACTAGACAGATTTATATAATTAAGACATCGTTAGATACGTCTTAACCGTCCAAGTGTTCTTAGATAGTTGAAGTTCACAAAAACCAAACATCGCCATAATGTGTGAGTTCCATTTCTTTTTTTCTTCCAAATCTATTGAGTAGGTTATCAAAATGAAGGTTTTTAAGAGGTGATTACAAAACTATATACCACTTATATGTTTAAAAATAATTCGAAAAAGAATGATAACTAAAAAGTTGTAAATAAATAAAGTTAATTTAAAAATCAAAAACCCGACTGCTTAACAAGCGAACTAAAACAGGAGGATACATATTCGCAAACTGGCTGACCCCGGCCCCTAATCCTCCGACTGCACAGCATGATTTTTTCCTGTTTACAGCTTTTTAGTTCGCTTGTTAAGCAGTCAGGTTTTTTTAAATCATTTATTTATTTAATACTTCATGAACACAAACGTACATAGGCGGACTTAATACTTAATTACTTGGTTTCCGGGACCATCTCTGGTCAGAGCAGTGGTGGTTGTAGTAGGCGCTTTACTTTGTTTAAATTATTACACAAAGCTCTAAAAGCGGTGAAGAAAAACATCTTGAAGAAACCGGTCTTAAAACCAAAAATTCGAAGACAGGTGACATCCATCAACATGCACTGGGCCCGTGTGGTGGATTACGGCCCATTCCCTCTCACAGAGAGGAAGCCTGCACGTACTTCGGACCAAATGCGAGTCTAAGTGCGGAAAAGGGGTCCATCTATCCCTCTCTGGTCAGTGGTGGAAAGCTGCATGGCTTGACACCCAATATTAGCCTGAATTACTATCAAACGGGCGCACACCCTGCAAAAAGCTTTAAAAACCGTCGCCAGTAACTCACTTACCACACCACGGGTACCCAACTATGATTCACCGATGGCACGACTCGAACTAAAACTAGTTATTTTTGAAAGCTAGATCAAACCAAAACTTGAAAGTCTGGATGTGATGAAGTTAGTAAATTAAGTCCATTTGGTGATGAGTTGCAATTCCGGGTACGTGAGATATCACGATGTGAGTTTGTCTTTGAGGTTTTGATAGTTATTAGAAAACAGGGCGGTGACCATAAGTTCTAGTAATGTTAATTTGAGTGTGAGTAAGGGTTTGTATGCAACTCATATACATCTGTCCCTTATACACGCTCAAAATAACCTTACTCTAAGAGCTTATGGTCACACCCCAGAAAGCACCTGAGGCTCTAGACAAGTGGCATTCGATGTCAGCAAAGGCGATAGTCGAAATATCAAAATGTAAGGGCTTGATCACGTGATTTTTCGATATCGCTTGTCAATCCCATACAATTGTATCTTTTTGACAATCGCTATCGCCACGCTTTCTATAATAAAACTAGGGCTAGTCTAGGGCTCCTGAGCTATGTACTAAGAGAGAGCTATACTCCATTTGAGATAACATTAGAAAATTAAATAATCTCATTTTACAGCCCGTTCAACCGATTTTGACTTCTATTGCGTTGGTGATATGACTTGTGGCAGCTGTATTAAACAGTTAGTTTTGGTAACAGGTTTATGATTTTTAGGCCATCCTTATGTCAACGGCATAGAACTCATAATCGGTTGAACGGACTGTAAAAAGGGGTTTTACAAATTTCTAATGTTATTTCAAATGGAGTATAAGTTTAAAGAGTAAATTTCGCGAGTCTTATGAAATACCTTTTTCCTGTTGATTTCACGCTTATATCCCTTTGTAATGGTTTTTCGATTATTAATAAGGAAAATGTCGCACGCGGTTGTAACGGACTAAGTCGGGCTCAAAATTACTTGTATACCAAAATAACATTTCACGCTAAAAACTACGGGAAACATAAATATTAAATAAACACTTCCTTCACTCTCCCAACCCTCGTGGGTAATCCCACGTTCATGCATGGGTTAAAATATAATAATCTTGTCCCATTTTCGCCTAATAAAGGTCGGGGTAATTAAAATCACCTTAAAGGGAGACCCTTTTCAGACGAAAACGAAAATAAAAAACCCAGCGAGCGATGCCACGTGCATAAGTTAGCAGAGTAAACCAAATTTTATGCTGTACCCCCAACATTTTGAAGTCTTATAAATATATTTGGATCTTTGAATAACGGGCGGGTTATTTGTATGAGAATCGAAATGTAGACTTCTGAATAAGCTATCGTGTCTTCTACGTTGTCAATTACTTTTGAAAAGGGGTTTCTTTTTACTATCAATGTCAGACGTGAATAGAATATTTGAGTCGGGTTTAGATTTACTTTAAAAAGTGCCCTTGTTTAATGTAAATTCATACCTAGGGTGAAAGCCCATTGTCAGCATTGTCCATAATTCTGCTTGCTCCTGAATGTTTAATTTAAAAAATAAAAGTAGTAGTGTTAATTTTTAATCAAGGTAACTTAATTTATTTTTATCTTATTAAACAATTTACATGAAAATGAAAAGGATACGGCCAACAATTTAAAACTCTTAGCGTGATTAAGTGAAAATAAAAAGGTTTTTAATTTGTTGAGTTGCAAAATTAAATTAAAACAAAATTAAGGAATGTTATATAATTTTGATGATTCAAATATTTGCATAGCTTTTCTTTATAGATGGCTAATAAGCGGGATTTGTAGTAGTGTTAATTTTTACATACATACAAAAACTCACGCCTTTTTCCCATGGCGTGAGTTTATGTATGTATGTATGTAAAAATTAATTAATTTATAATAATAATTAAATTAATCAAGGTAAATTAATTTATTTTTATCTTATTAAACAATTTACATGACAATGAAAAGGAAACGGCCAACAATTTAAAGCTTAGCGTGATTAAGTGAAAATAAAAGGGATTTTAATTTGTTGAGTTACAAAATAAAATTAAAACAAAATGTTATAAAATTTTGATGATTCAAATATTTGCATAGCTTTTCTTTATAGATGGCTAATAAGCGGGATTTGTTTCTCGAGTGGAAATATTTGCGAACTCATGGTAGCTCCACTGTAACCCGACGATAATTAGATATGGCGCGCTTTTACAGCGCAGCGATTCTGAATACCGACCAAATTGCGCCCTTCCAATCCTGTTTATGCTACGATGGAACTCCGACGGTTCATTTGGTCGCCATTTTTCATTTTCATATAGTGAAGGTTTTTGTACAAAGCTTCTAAAAAATTCACGCTCGTGTTTCAGAACTGTCGACATGTGTATTCGGTCCGAATATTGCAAGAATGGAGATGCTTTTGTCTAAAATATTTTCTGTTTTAGTAATTCAGCTGTATTTGCAGAAATCATACGAAAATGCTTACAAGCTTTTTCAAATGTTTCAAAATGTAAGTTCGTCAAAAGAATACAACAAGTAAAATTTAAAAATTTAAAAAACCCCCGACACATTTATCTTGCGAAAACATCCCGATTCAAACAGTAAAACGCCCATAACTTTTGAACGGCTGAACCGTTTTTTTTAAACATAGCTAAGAACACTCTCGACACAATCACCTTTCCAACAAAAAAAACTAAATCAAAATCGGTTCATCCGTTGAGGCGCTATGATGCCACAGACAGACACACAGATACACAGATACACAGATACACAGACACACAGATACACAGATCCACAGATACACAGCAACACACCTCAAACTTATAACACCCCTCTTTTTCCGTCGGGGGTTAAAAATAGTACTAGAGATTTTATATCATGTATGGATATTTGCAGTCAATGAATCAGCTTTAAATATCCATACGCATCAGAACGTGTATTCAATCAAAACATGAGAACTCTTTTTACCTGACTGCTGAAGGAGGGTAATGTGTTTATAAGTCTATGTATGTATGTTTGTTCCTAAATGGCGTTCTAGAGACCAAACGCGTTGGCCGATTTTGATGATTCTTACGTCTATCGATCCATTTTAACCTTGCGAGTGTCACTGGCTACATTAAAATTGGAAAAGAAAACTATGACGGATTTTGGGCGCCATTTTGTGGGGGTTTTTTTTCCCTTTCAAACACATCGTGTGGGGTATCAAAATAAGGGGTTTTAAGAGATGATTTCAGAAATATAAAACAATTACATGTTTAAATGATCCTTATTCTTAAAAAACTTAACTAAAAAGTTATAAATAAAAAAAGTTAATTAAAAAAATCAAAAACCCGACTGCTTAAAAAGCGAACTAAAAAGACACAAGAGTGCAGTCGGAGGATACATCTGGTTTTGGTCAGTCAGCTCGCGAATATGTATCCTCCGACTGCACAGCATGATTTTGTTCCTGTTTACGTCTTTATAGTTCGCTTTTAAGCAGTCGGGTTTTTAAACTGTATGCGACTAATTACTCGTTGGTAACAAGTAATTAGTCGCATACATTTAATATCTATACGCATCAGAACGTGTATTCAATCAAAAACATGTAAAATCTTTTTAAACTGAATGCAACTAATTACTCTTTGGCAACAAGTATAAAACTCGTGTGTAATGGTGTTCTGTATCAGTGTGGTATCCATGAGGGTACTCGGCCTCCACATTCCGACTGGTTGATTAGCTGGTCGTCGGTGCACCCTCACGGCCCTCACTCACCGCCCCTAGTAATGCACACCTGCAGTTTTCGACACTCCAGTTCCAAATGATCGAACGGATATGAAAGCACCAAAAATGTATACGTAGAACGTGTATGCACAGAGAATCGGATGATTGAATATTGAATGCCGAGGTGTAAAAAATTGCAGAGATACGTAGTGAACTATTACAGTTCCTAACGCCTGAGCTTCAAGTAAAAAGATGAACGATGATGATAAATCGTTTTCTTGCTTCTTTTGAAACTGGTGATTTTAGGAGCCCCTTCGATAATACTGAAATTTTCTCGAGTTACTCGGAACAACCACCGAAGTGAATTTATAAAAGATTATGATGTTATTTAGGCAGATAACATAATACCTTGTGAGATATTAAAACTAAATGAAAGAAAATTTAAAACAATAGTTAAAAGCACACTTTGTAAACAAGCATATTACAAATTATATATATATTCAAAATAAGAATGCTTGCAAACATGCTGGTCTTGCTCAATAGAGTAATCTGTAGTGTAGACAAAATCAAACTGGTTAATTTGTATTATATTCATAATTATAGTAACGCTTTATTTTTCTTCTCTTTTTGTTTAAAAAAATTTACTCGCACACTGTTCCGTTGTTGTTGAATTAGGTAATATACCTATGTTTGCAATATTTGTAAGTATGTGAGAACCATGTTCCTATTTATCAAGTGAAGGAATTTACCTTTTAGTGCTTGTAATACTTTGTACCTGAACAGGCTTTGGGATGAATTCCCTTGTCCCTTCCTTTCCTTTATCTGTGTACTTCAAATCTGCCGCCAAAAGGCACTCCTACATCTGCGAGTGCATAAAAGACATTACCTCAATCCCGCCATCTGACGGCGGGTAACAAAACTATTCAGTAAGAACTCAATAAAAATGCCGGCCGGCTAACTTTCGCGTGCGCGAAGAAAAACTATCGTGAAATAAGACTAAAAGGGCAAGTGTGGTGATCACCCGACTCCATGCAGTGTTCCAAGTATCCTGTAAGTACCTCAATACCTCATTATATCCTTTAGCCTGTTTTTGTAGGAAAAATATTTCAAGCCACGTCCTTGGTTGGACGTGAAGCACAATCATATTTTTGGTCCATTTCGAGCGCGAATACCTGTAGATTACAGTTTTTTCAGGCATTCTCAGGTTCAGTTTTAATAAAAAACTCTGAGATTTGCTAGATATTTGCATTTTACAAATATTATCCTACTAAAATTGCGTTGGTCATACTTTCCATATAACCTATACGGATTCAGAGGTCATCTTAATTTCATCCGTATTATATTTCAATAACTTATGTATTTTACGTAATTTATTGCAAGTAATTACATTATCTATAGCTATTTAACGTATTTATTAACTTATAAACATTATTTCACAACCATTTTACCTAAACGTATCGAAAAACACCTAGTAAAATCTCAACTTAGGTTCGTATTTTCATACCTATTTTTCACACACAACAAAATGGAGGAAGGCAAACTTAAACTTCTTCAATCTCAACGCGAATATGTTTACCGTGATATCCAAATCCTTTATGACTTATCAAAAACTATGATTCAAGATCGTTCAAAGGTATCGTCGTTCAAGGCGAGATATACTCGAATACATTCAATTCGCGAAGAATTTGTTTTGATATGTGGTAAAATACAGACTTTGGAGTTAGCCATGAAACCCGATGCCCGGGTGTGCCAAGAGTCTTTGAGCTCGTTTGATGATTTGTACTATGCCGTAATCAGTGCGGCGGCTGAGTTACAAATTACTGATAAGAGCGGGAACGTCGCCGGGGCATCGCAGGAGACGGCGCCGCCCGTGCTTGCCGGGGCTTACGACCCCGCACAATCAGGGCGTAACGCACGGCTCCCTAAACTTGAGTTACCTAAATTTGATAGTAAAATTGAAAATTGGCAAACGTTTTATGATATTTATAAAACCTTGATTCATGATAACACTTCGATTTCTCAAATAGAAAAATATCACTATTTAGCGTCTTGTTTACAAGGCCCGGCTTTGTCTATTGTCAAAGGAGTCCCGATGACCGCGGATAATTACGAAGTTGTTTTTAATAGTTTGATCGAACGTTATCAAAACAAGCGTATTATAGCTTTAACATATCTAGATAAATTCTTAGATCAGCCAGCTTTAAAATCGGGTAACTTCCAAGATTTACAAATTTTAACAAACGTAATTTATGAGGCATACCATGCACTCCAAGCTTTGAAAATTGAAAATTTAGGTGATTTCATTTTATTTTGTTTAACTTCGCGCATGCTGGACTCGGACACGCGCAATCGGTTCGAATCTCAAAACATTTCACAAATACCCACTTTTTGTGAATTGTTAAAGTTTCTTCAAGACTACGTAAAAGTCTTAGAAACTAGTCAGTTATCTTCTAAATCTAATATCAGGCATATTATTATGTCTAACCCTCGTAACCTTGAGGGGAAAAAATCTCCGCCTGCGGCTAGTAGGCAAAATAGCAGCGGATCAAAACGCTCATCTTATCTCGCAAAATCAAACCCACTTGCAAATGTGACTTGTGCTCATTGCAGTGAGGCGCACTCGATTTATCGGTGCCCTACCTTTCAATCCTTAGATTCTCGTGCTAGACTCGCGTTAGTACAAAGTAAAAATTATATGTGTACAAATTGTTTGCGTACAAATCACGTCATAGATAAATGCCTATCTAAAATGACTTGCACGTTATGTGGATTACGTCACCATACCCTATTGCATATTGACCCAGCGCCATCGAGCGCCAGCGCAACCACTGGAGCGAACGTCACTGCTCATGCCCACGCCGCCGTTCCCCACTGCGATATGGTATTACTAGGTACATGTCAGGCGCGCGCGTTCAACACTGCCGCCGGCACTCAATGTACCGTCCGTGCACTCGTAGACAGTGGGGCGCAGGATTGTTTTATCACTTCAGCGTGCGCACGATCGCTCGGGTTAAAAATCCGCCGGTGTAAACTTAGTATAGCCGGACTAGGACAAAACTCAGTCACTCAAGTAAGGGGGGTGACGGAATGCACTATACGGCCCGTGCACGGTGAAGCTCCGCATTTTAATATAAAGCCAGTCGTGTTAGATAACATCACTGCTCTAATACCTAGCGTTAAAGTGCCATCAGTCGTTCGAGAATGTTGCAACCATTTAGTGTTAGCCGATCGCGACTACGATGTACCCGCGAAAATCGATTTATTAATAGGGGCGGAGTTATTCCCCGATATCTATGACGGTCAACGTATCAATCTGGGGCCCGGTTTACCTACCGCTTTGCGTAGCGTTTTCGGGTGGATTCTCACCGGGACAGTAAACGCGTACTCAGTGCCTTTAAACACCGCGTGCTCTTTAGTGGCCACCACATTCACATTAGATGACCAAATTAAAAAAATTTGGGAAGTGGAGGAACCACCGCGCGTGGACATCACTGTTCCTGAGAATGATATCTGCGAACGCATGTACACTGATTTAACCTATCGTGAACCTAACGGACGATACGTCGTACCTATCCTCTTAAAGGATGGCGAGCGTTCTTTGGGGGAATCTTGTAATAGTACTTTGTCGCGTTTGACTCATCTTGAAAAGAAACTTAATCGTCAGACTGAACTTAAATCCGATTATATTAATTTTATGCGTGAGTACGAGAATTTAAATCACATGTACACCGTACCTAACGCCGTCGTACCTACTCTCAATCGTTATCTTATCCCTCACAGTTGCGTCGTTCGCCCGGAGAGCACGACCACTAAATTGAGAGTGGTATTCGATGTCAGGTCTAAAACCACTAACGGTCAATCGTTAGATCTTTATCAAAACCCTAAACATTTCTCCGAAGAAAGTGATAAATCAACGTTAAAAATCTTAGGAGTCCAATATGATCCTGTGAGTGATAATTTCAGTTACCCACAGTCCCCAATCGAGGACGCTGAATTTACGAAGCGTTCCATCTTATCCAGCATCGCTTGTATTTTTGACCCTCTTGGGTGGCTCACACCTTGTATCTTAGAAGCCAAATTGCTCCTTCAAGATTTATGGCGTTTTTATCTTTTAATTGCTAAGTCCAAGGTAGCACCTCTAAAAGTGACACTTAACATTTTAGAGCCGTGCAATGCTGTATTACTCTTCAAAGTAATAAATCGCATTCACTCCTTGCTTAGTTCAAAACTCATCTTAAATAAATCTATCTTATTCACGGACAGCTCGACTGTCTTGTCGTGGTGGAATACTGAGCCACATTCACTTATGACCTTTGTTGTGCCCAGGGTAGTTCTAATTAACGACAGTCCTCTGCCTACTGAGTGGCGACATGTGTCCACCCATGACAATCCAGCCGACATCTATAGTCGTGGCTTATCTTGCTTATCTTTATCATCTGCCGAAAACTGGTGGTATGGTTCTCAGTGGTTGTCTAACGAACTCTTCAACTGGCCTGTTTCAGCAGTAGAAGTGTTAGATAATGTGCTCGAACTCAAGCCAACATCACGCGCGTGTCATGCTAGTGTGACACCCGAAGCTGACGTGCTTGAATCTCTCATGGAACGCCACTCCTCTCTTTTTCCATTAAAAAGAGTGGTTGCATGGTTCTCCCGTTTCATTAAAAACGCGAAAGCTAAACTTTCTGAGCATAACGTAATACCTTACCTGACAGCCACTGAATTAAGCCAATCTTTAAATCATTTGACAAAGTATGTTCAACATCAAAATCTTAATGATGTCATATCTTTAATAAACTCCAATAAACATTTAACCAAACATTTATCTAAGCTCTCCCCTTATCTTGACACTCGCGGAATCTTGCGAGTGAGGGGACGTCTCAAGCATGCATCGTTACCAGGTCGCGTCAAAAATCCATACCTCTCACCTAAGACTTCTCGATTGAGTACTCTTCTGATTGACCACTTACACACAGCTTATCTTCACTGTGGCCTCGCCTACTCAAATCTTTATTTATGCGTCGATATTATATACTCAGCGTTAAAGTTCTTATCAGATCGCGGTTATCGAAATGCGTGACCTGTTTTAAAGCTAAATCTATTGCACTTCAAACTGTACTAGGTGACCTTCCACCTTCCCGTACGCAACTGGGTCATTGTTTCCAAACAATTGGCATCAATTTTGGAGGTATCATAAAAGAAGGTAGGAGTCGTAACGCTAAAACTTACAAAGCTAATCTTTGCCCCATAGTTTACCACTCCATAGTTACAGATGGTGGTACTAACTTCGTGGGTGCCAAGCGTTATTTGTCGGAAGTCAGCGAAATGCTCTACCGTGAAAGCGATGGTATTTCCAGACAGCTCGCTTCTCGAGGTATCACGTGGAAACTTAATCCTTTGTCCGGTCCTCACTTCGGAGGCATCTTCGAAAGCGGTATAAAATCAACAAAATACCATCTCAAGCGTGTCATTGGATCGCAAATTCTTACGTTTGTAGAATTTTATACTGTTCTAACAAAGGTGGAAGCCATGTTAAACTCTAGACCGTTAGTGGAACTATCTTCTGATCCCGGCGAGGTTGACGCTCTTACAGCTGGTCACTTCCTCATCGGTCGATCTTTAATCTCCCTACCTGAACCGGTTTTTGCTGAAAACGAGACTTTACGTACTCGTTGGCAGCTATTACAGCGCCTATCACAAAGCTTCTGGCGCACCTGGCAAAGGGACTATTTGCATACATTGCAACAGCGACTGAAGTGGTTTAAACACGGCAACCGTAAGCCAAAACTGAACGATCTTGTAACCATTTTCAAACCTAACTTACCTGCTAACGAATGGAGACTAGTTCGCGGTGTACAGCTCCATACGGGTAAAGATAATATTACTCGTGTGGTGACAGTCAAAACATCTAAAGGCTTACTTGTAAGACCTGCCGTCAAAGTTCGTCCACTTCCCATAGAACTAAATAATTAATGATCTACATAAATATCCTAAAATTTATATATATTACACTTTACATTTATACATTACATTTATAAACGTATTTAGTTCTCAACTTAAACTTAAATTCAGAATCTATCTTATCAGCATCGTGACTTATGAATCCGCATAGGCTGTAAGTCTCGAACTTTATCTATCTTATCTTGTGAAATCCCTGGTTGATTTCAAAAGGGGGGATATGAACAGGCTTTGGGATGAATTCCCTTGTCCCTTCCTTTCCTTTATCTGTGTACTTCAAATCTGCCGCCAAAAGGCACTCCTACATCTGCGAGTGCATAAAAGACATTACCTCAATCCCGCCATCTGACGGCGGGTAACAAAACTATTCAGTAAGAACTCAATAAAAATGCCGGCCGGCTAACTTTCGCGTGCGCGAAGAAAAACTATCGTGAAATAAGACTAAAAGGGCAAGTGTGGTGATCACCCGACTCCATGCAGTGTTCCAAGTATCCTGTAAGTACCTCAATACCTCATTATATCCTTTAGCCTGTTTTTGTAGGAAAAATATTTCAAGCCACGTCCTTGGTTGGACGTGAAGCACAATCAGTACCTATATGTAGTATATTAGTTCTGGATGCATCGTTCTCACGTATATGTGAATTTATTAATGTTTGTACTTATGTAAATATTGTAAAAACTTAAGAGTAAGTATGGAGTTTCTTGTGCGTTCTGATCTTCATAACAAGCTACTTTTCCGAATGCACGGTAGAATCAATTTTTATTACTTGTAAATAATTGTTAACGTTCAAAAGTGCCGCTTAATGGCCCGGTTGAAATAAATACATTTGACTTTGATGCTATTTACCATCTTCTAGATGGTTTTATATTACGAAGCGTTCTTAAAGAGACAGGTCTAGGTGCCTGGTAGCCGAGTATGGTAAAGTAAAATCAATATAATTTCAGAATAGCTCTTTAAATTGCGAAAGGTTGATACCCCAATAAAATATCGATAATAATCTATATAGATTCAATAGTGGATAATATTATTAACGCAATAAATGGAGTCATAACAATAAAACTGTTTGCGTTAGGGATCCAACGAGTGTGACAAGTATATATTTTACTACTCTCTATATATTTAATGCTCCATTAAGAACTTTACGATTTTATCCGTAAAGACTTAATCAGACTTCAATTGTTTTAACGGATATACCAAAGGCATAAATGCAATGAAATAAAACTATCGATAGGGGACATTTTAGCACCTAAAAGCATTTGACGGTGGCGACTCAATTTACTATATTAAATGCATGGTGCCCCTGGTCAATAAAATCTAAAATGTTTATGATATCAAACACAGTTGTAGCAAATATTTTTAAGTAAGTATTTCCTAAGACTACCTCTAGGTCGTTGTTAGATATTACCTACTGGACAAAATTCATCATCATCATATCAGCCGAAAGACGTCCATTGATGGACATAGGCCTCCCCCAGGCGCTGCCACATTGACCGTTCCCGTGCGTCTCGCATCCTGGGCCTTCCCGCAACCTTAACCAGGACATCGGTCCACCTAGTGGGAGGCCTTCCAACGTATTGTCTTCCGGTTCGCGGTCACCATTCCAGAACTTTTCGGCCGCATCAGCCATCCGTTCTGCGAACAATGTACCCTGCCCACTGCCACTTAAGATTTTAATTCTTCGGGCTATATCGGTAACTTTGGTTCTCCTGCGGATATCCTCATTTCTGTCGTGATCACGCAAGGAAACGCCGAGCATAGACCTCTCCATTGCCCTTAGGGTGACTTTTAGCATTTTGATAAGGCCCATTGTGAGCGACCACGTCTCGGTCCCATAGGAGATGGGACCATAGGGGATTGGAAAAAATTTGCCAAATAGAAAGTTGGTAACTACTGCGTTCAATCATTTAAACAGCGCAAAATAAATCATGTCACAAAAGTCAGGTCATACGTGGTCTAAAAGTGAAAATAATGCATTCTTCAAAAAACTTTTAACATGTACACAAGGATCAATACCAGGCCCAAAAGAACGTGTTACCCAAAACTTCAAAGGGTCAAGTTGACAAACATTGACTCATTTTAGTCTAAATTTTGTTTAGATAGGTTTAGGCGTGAAACATTGAGATCCGAAATTGGAACTTTGTCACGTATTCAGTTCCTAACTGATACATACTTGCTGCCTTTATAACCGACTCCAATTTCATATCGTATATTATGTTTTATCAGAAAATAACATTTTTGGCCTATCCACTTTAGGTGGTGATGTGGTCGCTCACAATGAGCTTCATCAGAAAGCTTACAGTCAGCCAAAGGGCAATGGAGAGGGATATGGTCGAAATTTCTTTGCGTGATCGAATCAGAAATGTAGAGATACGCAAGAGAACCAGGTTTACCGACATAGCCCGAAGAATTGCCAAACTTAAGTGGCAGTGGGCAGGGCACATTGCTCGCAGAACTGATGGCCGATTAGGCTGAGAGGTTCTGGAGTGGCGGCCGCGAACCGGAAGACGTTGCGTTGGAAGGCCTCCCACCAGGTGGACCGATGACCTGGTGAAGGTTGCGGGGATCCGCTGGATGCGAGACGCACGGGACCGATAAATGTGGCGACGCTTGGGGAAGGCTTATGTCCAGCAGTGGACTTCATTCGGCAGATATGATGATGATAATGATCCACTTTTATTTCCTACTCTCTTTTGTCACTGAGATCAATTTTAAGACCAGTGTAATTGACTTATATTTTTTTCAACATAATTGGAAACTACTTTTCGTTTCTTTTTGGCATAACTTGGGCTCAAAGAATGATAAGGTTTACTACAGGTATTTTTTGCAAACAAAAGGTATGATTTTTTGTATACTACATCCACATTCCTGAACATAATAGTCACGCTTATTTTTGGTCTTATGGCAGTTTGATATAATCCTCTGCGACATATTAAGGTTAACTAATGTCGCTACACAGAGGAATTTTATCTTCGTAAGACGTGTTACATGTTGTGTACCTACGCTAAATGTAGTTTTAAGACTTATCTATACTAATATTATAAAGCTGAAGAGTTTGTTTGTTTGTTTGTTTGTTTGTTTGTTTGAACGCGCTAATCTCAGAAACTACTGGTTGGAATTGAAAAATTCTTTTTGTGTTGGATAGTCCATTTATTGAGGAAGGTTATAGGCTATATAACATCACGCTACGACCAACAGGAGCAGAGCATAAATGAAAAATGTTGCAAAAACGGGCAAAATTATTCCTTTTTGAGAGCTTCCGTTGCGTGCGCTGCGTAAACGGTTTAATTACACAACAATCATGTATGTAGAGTAGGTAGGGTTGATGGGTAGGTAGGTAGCCAGTTGACGGGAGCGAAGCCGCGTGGGACAGCTATAATATATAAATTTCATAGTTTACTAGCGTTTAGATCTTTCTAAACGCTTAGTTGACACTTCGCGTGACCCAAGGGCTGGCTTTTACCTTGGTCAGAGAATAAGCATTGCCATACAACGTGGCAATGCTGCCAGCCTTTTGGGCACATTACCAGTGGACAACGATGTGGAGGAGTTTTTCGACGCCATTTTTTCAGTTTAGTATATTTTTAGGTTTAGTTAGTGAGTAGTTTTTGGTTTAAGTGTATATTTTTGCAGTCTTAGTTAAGTATTTTTTACATTGTATATACTTGTTTCTATGTAAATAAATCAATTATACCATGAAAAAAATTAAATTCTAAAGATATGTTTTCCATTTTAGTTTACTTAGTTATCTATACTAATATTATAAAGAGGTAAAGTTTGTGAGTTTGTGACGTTGTAAGGGATAATCTATGGATCTACTGAACCGATTTTGAAAATTCTTTCACCAGTAGAAAGCTACATTATTCCTGAGTGTCATAAGCTATAATATTTGTTTTAAAATAGGGATTCTTATGAAAATTGCAATAATGTAACCCAAGGTAGCAAAATGTTGCCTATAAAATTTATTCTTTGGCGTGCGCTGAGACAACTATTGATGATAGACAAAAATTATTAGGTAGATAGGTAGGGTTGGGTAGGTGGGGTAGGTAGTGTATGTAGGGTAGGCAGGGTAGGCAGGGTAGGCAGGGTAGGCACGGTAGGCACGATAGGCACGGTAGGCATGATAGGCATGGTAGGCAGGGTAGGCAGGGTAGGCAGGGTAGGCACGGTAGGCACGATAGGCACGGTAGGCACGATAGGCATGGTAGGCAGGGTAGGCAGGGTAGGCAGGGTAGGCTAGGTAGGCAGGGTACCCACTTGACGGGAGCGAAGCCCCGGCGGTCAGCTAGTATTACATATTTTTGTACCTATCCAAATTATTATTCAGATATTAAAAAGTACAATCATTGTGTTAGAGTGGTCAAGTTCTGCCTTTTTACCCGACTACGGCGAAGCCAAAAGGAATAGTTATGATTTTAGCAGTCTATGTATGTTTGTATTTACGTATGTTCCTCCGTAGTGCCTAAACTATTCAGCCGATTTTCATGAATAAGGTGTCAATCGATTCTTTATTATAGCCCGGGTAACATAGGCTAATAAAAAGATAATCCGTAGTCGGGTTACAGTTACCTATTTTTATATGCATATTATTATTCAGATATTAAAAACTACAATCGTTGTGTTAGAGTGACCAAGATCAAGATCAGCCTTTTTCTCAATAAGACATGTGATGAATTTACAACCCCATTTCTTAGATACTTCTTTACTATCAAAAGTTTGTAAAAGAACCTGTCAGTGTCAAAAACAAAAGAAAAAGCTTCAACCATAAATTATACGCGCTTGATAAAAAGCCTCGTTCGATCCAACTCTCGTACTATTCTTACCAAAGCATTACTGGGTTCAAGTGAATTGCCGGAGGAGGCTGTCACGAAGTGGCTGTATCAGATAACTCCGGTAGTTTGTTCTTGGAACGTCCGTGTCATTTGTCGTTTGCGTACGGCGTGCGACTGAGACGGTGTCGCGTCGTGACTGCGTAGGAGTGCCACGTTCAAGTGCGAAAGCAAGTGATCTGAAGGAGGCATTGGTATTTATTTAGATAGTGATTATTTACAGACTTTTCTTTTAACCTTATTAGAGCTTTAGTTTTAAAATAAAGTGATATTCTACCACGATTGTCAGAAATCAAAAATGTTTGGAATTGATCACAGGCCCTAGACAAATGACACTTACGTACAGGTGGCGTTAGCGATTATAAAAAAAACGGCCAAGTGCGAGTCGGACTCGCGCACGAAGAGTTCCGTAACATTATCGCAGAAAAAGGCGAAAAAATCACGTATGCTGTATGGAAACCCCACTTAAATATTTATTTTATTCTGTTTTTAGTATTTGCTGTTAGAGCGGCAACAGAAATACAACATCTGTGAAAATTTCAACTATCTAGCTATCATTGAACTAAAAAGTAAAATATAAATAATAGTTTAAAAATACTAAAAAACACGCTTTAATAGAAAACCAAAATAAAAAAGCTTTTAACTTTATTTTCCGAAGTCGTTGTCTTTGGTACCTATTGTTTTCCGTGTTTCGACACCGACTTCGGAAAATAAAGTTATTTTTCACTTAGTAGCGTTCTTTTTTGGAAGTCGGTTTATTTTTTTTTGTTTAAAAAATATTTATTTATCTCGTTTTAGTTTTGATAGGTACCTCCAATTGCCATAAAAATCATATACCTATAGCCAAAGTACATCTCATGACGATTCCAATAACCCCAAACACGACTAGGATACATTGTTTTAATTTGTATTTCCAGTGCCTATCTACCTACCTGCATGATTTTCTGACCGTTTTTTACGATAATGCGATAATTCGTCAGCGTAGAGCGCTGAGGGCCTTGAGTACCCTGTTTTCTTTTATTGATAATCCTACTTCTCCTTCTTATCTGTCTTCTCACGTTCAATTCCTTTGCTCTGCTCACAGTAAGAATCTTCGCTCCAGGAATAATCGTCTTCTACAATGTCCCTCTCACCGCTCTGGGTTTATCCACTCGTCCTTCTTTGTCCAGGCAATCTCCCTTTGGAATGCGCTCCCTCAGAACATCAGGATGGCAACCAGTCGGCGTTCTTTCAAATTGAAGGCACGTGAGCACATTCGCAAGAAGTTTGCAGAATCATCACAATATTGATTTTATGATGATTCTGTATCTTTCTCTTGATTGTATGTATCTAAGTATATATTTATTCTTCCTTTTTTTTTTTCTTTTATAATTATATACTCTTTTCTCTATTCATCCTATAATTTAGTTGCACCTGCCTTGTTTTATCTCTGCACCACCCTAAGGTCGACTGGTAGAAAATGCCTAAGGCATTAAGTCCGCCTTTGTACTTATGCATAAAGTTTTAATAAATAAATAAAATAAATAATGGTACGGAACCCTTCGTGCGCGAGGCCGACTCGCACTTGGCCGGTTTTTATTTTGTTCTGGCTCCATCATTTAGTTTTAAGCTACCACTGATTTGAGCGCTATTTTCAACGCACACAAGCCGAAAGGACTCTTATCTAAGACCTTCATACTTAGTTGTTCTACATAATGCCCCTATCTCAATAAATGTGTTTCGTATCTAAGGGACTTTTATAGTTCTTTAGTTGTTTCCCAACAGAAGGAAATAGCAGTTTTAGTGCAATGAAAGCCCGAAGGCTCCCGGCCAGTTCCGTTTCGTTATAGCTTTTCTTATCACAACGGTTGATCTTTAAACTATTTGCTTTTGATTGGAAATCTGTGACTACAGTTTTTAGGGTCCCGTACGCGAAGGGTCCAAACGGAGCCTTATTGCTGTCACTTACGTGTCTGTCTGTCTGTCCGTCGTATGTGACACAGGATTTACAGCTAAGCGGTTGGAGGTACAGCCTTCAAGTGTTCACAGGTTATGCATCTTGTTGACCGAAAGCCACACCAATTTTTCTTATTGCTGTCACTTACGTGTATGTCTGTCTGTCCGTCGTATGTGACACAGGTTTTACAGCTAAGCGGTTGGAGGTACAGCCTTCAAGTGTTCACAGGTTATGCATCTTGTTGACCGAAAGCCACACCAATTTTTTTTATTGCTGTCACTTACGTGTATGTCTGTCTGTCCGTCGTATGTGACACAGGTTTTACAGCTAAGCGGTTGGAGGTACAGCCTTCAAGTGTTCACAGGTTATGCATCTTGTTGACCGAAAGCCACACCAATATTTTTTTTTGTTTGTTTACTCCCATACTGTAATTTTTTTTATCATACTTAGTGTATTTTTTTTATCTACTCCATCGAGTGGCGTATCGTTGTTTAGAGTTGTGGCTAACTTCCCATTTCAACATTATTACGTATATTTTACCGACAAATATCTTTGAAATTCCCAAAATTTTCCTATTACTACCAATTTTTTTTGCAGTTTGGTAAGGAATACTAAATGTGCGAAGCCCGACACGCACTTAGCCGGTTTTTCTGTATACTTCACATTTGTCTTTCTTTGTTAATGCGAAAAATGATACTGTAATAGTCTCCCTGTAGATTTTTGTTTCCTTTTTGTTTGGGTTATCTCACAGAGTAATGACTACAAAAATAAAAGGGAATAATCCCTAGCAACAACTTTTGTAATACTTATTTCTAATAAAAACACACCAGACGATGAATAATTATTTCGGAATTCACCGCTAAAGACTTAAATCAACCAACTTCAAATAATTTCTCAATAAGTTTCCGAGAACAGAACATTCGCGGAAATCGAGATCAAACGTTCAACATGAACGAGCACACAGAACTCTAGGTACTTTTCAAACTCCAAATCTCAAAGCCATACCAACCGATGGATGGTTAAAATATCTTATCCAAGTCTGTGAACCACGATCCTTGTGACGCTTCTCTACCCACGCACCTTCACCGGGAAAGGAATAAACTTTGCGTCGGCGCATACATTTCGTGCATTATACCCTCACTAATATATTACTTAGGTATGCCACAGGCATTTTTCCTTAAATTATGTTGCTTTTAACATTTGCATTTGAATATAATCTTGAAGTGCAACGCAGACTTATGATGCCTAGATTATTAAGTTTCATATCTATAAATATTGCGTTACAAGTGAAACCCGGCAGGCTTATTACGTATCTTTTACAAGAGCAAAACGATAGCAATCAAACGCTTTATGTCATAAAAGTCGGATTTACCTGCAGTGTAGGTATGGTAGGTCCTACACAATCGTTTGCTAATCGCTCGCTGTTTGTGCAATGCACTTATTTTTAAAAAACCGCCAACAACTCTAAAACTGTTGTATTGAAGAGCAATTATTGCGCTAAAATCGCTATCGTTTTGCTCTTGCTAAAGATACTTAATAAGTCTGCGGGTCTATTCGATCGGTAATAAGCTGTCATAATTTTCTGCAAATTATCGAGCTGTACCGGAGAATGTTCAGGGACTTTTGAGCACAATGGCTAAGGCTTAGATAACAATAAGTTACTAAAGATTGTTGCTGTCATCAGAAAACCATGCTCAAGGTTACAAGACGTCATGCCCTTCGAAGTTATTTGAACATTTTGTTGACATATTTGTCGAACAATACGGGCAAATTACCATGTACTGTAAACATTGTCTGCTACATTTAAGTTTGTATGGACATAGAACGCTGCAATGGCTGTGGAAACTATTCACGACGCTCTCCACATTGCATTCAAATGACGGTAAATATTTGTGCTCCACGCTCCAGTTAACCGGCACAACCGATAATTAGGCATCCGAAAATACATCGATAGCCTGCCGAGCACGGCTATGTGAGAGCTTCCATCCGCTGAATAAAAATATATTCCGACATTACGTCGAATAATTAAAATGTCCTTTGAAATATTCAAGAATTAGCACCTAAGAGACTTCCGTATCCGTTTGAAAATCAACTTTATACGGGCATTCGAATGAATAAAGAGAATTCTAATCAACGCTCGCGTAACTTTAAATGAAGGTGAACATTTTTGAAACCTTTATCCGTAGCTTGAAAATTCAACCTTTATTTGGGACCGGAGGGGACTTATCAGGGCGTTTTTCAAATAACGGCATCAATTCCGCGCCGGCATCCTCACCTGTTATCTGTTTCTCTTCCTGCAGCACACAAAGCGCCCTCGTGGGCGGCATTTTAGCGTTACGCGCCCATTTTGTTACACTCGAAACACCATTACCTCCCGCGTATGTCGGGGGCTCGGGGCACAGGGCTCGGGTCACCAGCCACATCTACGCCGCTCAAATTATGTTAATGATCGCCTGAAAAACCCGTAAGCACCTACGTCGTTAAATTTTAAACACTTTTGTCATTTTAAAATTCTGTTTTTGTTACAGGTACTCAGCTCCAGACATATTCTTTTTTACGCAGCGTAAGTACGAGTATAATGAATGATGTCATCGAGCTCGAAACTCCGCAAGTATGAACTTTATCTAAATAATTTAAGCCGATATATCACTGCGAGACATCTCTTTGATGTTGGATTTCAACGAGCTTTAGTTGGCAATACGCAAAAAGTTAACTAACAAGCCTAAAAAATTCTGGTATGATTTTAACGAAGCCGAGTTTGAATGAAAAAATATCGCACATTTGCAGCATACCTGCGCACTTTTGTATTCAGCTGGCTTACTGAAAGAATGCAAAAAATTTCATAGAATGACCTATTTCGAATGTCATAGTAGGTAAGCTACGTATCAAATGTAAAACAAATGCGGTGAGTTTTATAAAAAAAAATTGTACGGGCACTGCTACTGCTGCCAGTGGAAAGAAAAAAAACAAACAATCCATTTATCCGGGTAGGGCCTATCTGAACAGTTTTCCTCTTTATATGTCAGAACAGAGTTAATCGAGAAAAGCGTCTGTAACTTTGTGACAGGCGGAGAGACGCCACCGCGGAAAGTTCAGCTTCTCTCGTAATAGCTAGTTAAGCCGGCATTCTATGCTATGCGTCGATTTATTTACCTTTTCGTCTGCGACGCCTGAAGCGCGTCTTTATTGTGCTCTACCGACGGTTGTCAAAACGTAAAACTACCTTGCACTGTTCAACCGGCATTTTGCTGAATCATTTTTCTCACCGTATGCACGAGTCACACTGTATGAAACAGTATCGATGAGCTAGCTAAAACCTGTAATATGTTTTCAATTTTAGTTATTTTACCTGCTGATTTTAAAACATGAGTGTAGTGAATACCTTCATGAAACTGCGGATATTTTCAGTGGAGTCTCACCCCTTTGCTTTTGGCGGAGGACTTTCATTACGAACTTTTTTAATCGTCCTTTGTCCCGCAGAAAAAAATCCGTTGTGATGCCGGTAGAGACGGCGTGTCCCGCCGCGGTGCCTGTAATTAAACTGACACCGACTCCCGCGGGACGAGTTTTGAATGTTATTAGAATCTCTTTCGCGCCGTCGACTCTGATTGGAAATCTGTTATGTTGTCACGCAAACACAGACAACTGTCACCGACATAGACGTTTTCTGCTCCCTATCTTTAATTATGCAACTATAAATTGAGAATGTTTCAACTTCAAATGAAATAGGCAGACCTTTACCTTTCAAATATTGGAGCGTTCAACCAAAAACCTAATTTACCTGTTCAAATTGTTTGAAATATGAAGTTTCTTTACTTATTTAATTTGGTAAATTTTATTATCAATTTGTTTCTAAATAGAGTCAGAAACGATATTGTTTTAAGTTGGTAACACTGCTGAAGTGACCTGTCAAGAGTAATGAAGTTGACAGTTGAAAGCGCTACGAACGAGTGTGCTTTTAATATTTTTGTTTAGTGGTGTTGCGCTGCTAGTGTTGATATGATTCGCAAAGCAAGTGGGTAGTCACCTCGTGGCTCTCCGTTCGTGGCGAGTGAGCACGGCACATTGGACGCGTGTTGACAGTCCTCGGCGCGGCCTCGACAAACAAACATATTCTGTTGACTCAGCGACACATCGCTGTATGCTTTGAATTTAAATTAAAGCACCAATGGAAATCGAAATTCAGGAACGTGTCTACCAATTTTTGAACGTAATTAAGAATTTTACCATCAAAAGTTTTCGTCGATGTTGCTGATCACAGCACTTGTGAGTAAATATGTTTGTGTTCGATATGAGTGTTATCATAAAATTAAATAATTAAATCAAATAAACCATTATTAAACTTTCCACCCTGATAATTAGTCGGATCATAAACTACAGAGTTTCGGAGAATCCAACATTCGTTATAAAACGTTTACATATTTATTGCCCGTCAAATAAATGTGTCGGTCTATTTCACGAATTAATTGGTTATCCTTAATCCTTCTGATGACAAAAATGTTAATAATCGTCGTGTGCTATATATATTTCTCAAATTAGGTGGAATTAATAAATTGGTGGGTATTTTGACGGACGGCGGACCGGCGTGGTCCTGGCGCGGCGCCAACATCGGCACTTTCCCTCGCACTCGGAAGCTTCTCTCTTAAACAGTATAGTGGCCGGACAGAGCACATTGCCTCGATTTCCGAGAAATTGACGATTTCCAGCTACGCTCAGAAACCGGCATCGGAAATATTTTATTAGTGATAAATTGCTGTCTATAGGTGGAATTGATGCTTCGAATAAGGATTGCTGAAATAGTCACAATATGTTGAATGACGTCACTGAACCGCCGGATATCCCTGAAACGTCAGCTAAGTTTACGTTCTATTTCTATAACGTCTGTAATATTTTTTTACTCTACTATTTTACTCGTTTTAGTTCAGTAATACTTGCCAACAACATCATATAATAAAGTTATTAAAACTTAGAGCTGGTAATCAGATAAGTTTTCAAAGAGAAATAATTATTGAGGAATGCATTGCCTGACTCAATTAAACGTGCTCAGTCGTTGCCTGTGTTTAAAAGACTTATCATGGAACATTACTTTTCGCCGTAATCGTGCTGTTAGTTTGTTGTCATACATTTTGTCTATGATTGTCATACGTATTTCTTTTTTCACTGCATAATTTTAAATATGTATGTATCTATTTTATAGCATATATAATTATCTATTTGTGTTTTTATTAAATATAATTGTATCTTTATGTTCATTGTTGGTATTGTTGCACCACTGTCAACCCCATGTCATGTCCAGGCAATCACTTTCCATTCCAGGTTGCCTGGAAGAGATCGTGGAAAGCGATAAGGCCGCCCGTTGTATTTTGTTTAGTTTTAAGTATCTTTTGTTCCTGTATTTTCTGGAGTACAATAAAGAATACATAAATAAAATAAATAAATTGAGATATGACATTTTTTTTTATCTATAGGCTCGCGCTTGACCACTATCTCACCTGATGGTAAGCGATGATGTGGTCGACGGTGTAGCACGCTTGCCTAGAAAAAAACCCATTCACTCTTGACTTAAAGACACCTAGATTGTAGCTGTCGGGAAACAGACTCCGGCAGGGAATTCCACTCCTTAGCTGTATGCATAATAAAAGTGTCCACAAAACGTTTTGTGCATATGGGCGGGATATCCACCATGTACCGATGACGGATCGCCGTGCGTCTGGTTATCCGATGATGGAACGTGCTGGGCGGAATTAAATCATGCAATTCCATCGCACACTCCCCGAAATGTAACCGATAAAAAACCGACAAGCTGGCAACTCGTTGACGATGTTCAAGGCTCTGGAGCTTTGATTTGACCAGTGCCTCATTGCCGATGAGTCTCCTGGCCCGCTTTTCGATCGACTCTAGTGCATCAAGCTGGTATTTGGCAGATCCGTCCCAGAGATGAGAACAGTACTCCATGCACGATCGAACTTGCGCTTGATATAAGTTGAGCAGCTGTTCCGGCGTAAAGTACTTTCTCACCTTCGCAAGGATCCCCAACTTTTTGGCAAAATGTAATTTTAATTTCTCAGATGAAATTAGCAGACCACTGAAAAATCAGTAACAATTTGCTTGTGAAATATAATTCTAGAAATAGGTCCATGTTAACGAAGCTACATCAAAGCGAAAGTAATGGCTAATGGACATGTGACAGTCATAATCCTCATCTAATATTCAAGCGAAAGGCAATTAGCGCGCTGCATAATGCATCTGATATGACATGATCACTAAACTTTACGTATAAGTATGTTGTAGTGTAGGTAAAGACGCAAATGGTCAAGTTTCTCTTGGAATTGGGTAGCAAGATATATTTACTTAGATATCTTGTTTGAATGTTGTATCAAGTGAATATCATAGAAATCGAAGTAATATCTGAAAAGTAAGGCCATAATAATGTGGAGTTTCAATATATTTCAGATGCATTTAGACTTAGGGCCAGTTTCGTATTACTATTTTAATGCCAAAACGTTTTCAGGTTAAAGTAGAGTTTGATTAATACTCAATATCTCAGGAATCGCGGGTTTTGAGATTTAAAGTTGTAAAAAAAAAGACGTGTGGCACTCGGGGACTGCCGCGGTAAAGCTATTGCATAGCTTTTATTCTAGCTCCGGTCCTGGAAAATGCGTCTGAATGTCGAATTGTATAGAGTTGCAAAACCACAATATTTTAATTTTTTATTTTTATATATTAATTATTTTTTCTTTTTTTCCTTTTTCTTTTCACTATTTTTCCTTTTTTCCAAACCCCATTTATTTCTGATTAATAAAATTCTAAAAAACAAAAATATAAAGTGACCCTTATTCAAATTGAAATAAGGTAGCTTTTCTTTGATAAGCTAAAGTGACCCTTATTCTCATTAGCATAAAGTCCACATTGATCACCATTGTCACAGAAACAGCTCAGAGAGACCGATAAAAGGATTTTTTTTTACGACCAACAAAAATTTTAAAACCCTCATATCTCAGAAACGGTTGGAGTTAGCGCATTTCTGACAAAAAAATTGTCCCCCTGCCCTTGCTACTTCATCCAGGAGAACAAGTTAGTATTTACCCCCTCCCTTAACCGTTTACCCCCCCCCGCAAAAATTTTTTTCATTCTAAATATACCAACACAGAAATCTAAAACAGGTGCAACAAACCTCGGACAACCTGTCCAAACGGACATCCGTTATGCGAGCAATGTGCCCTGCCCACTGCCGCTTAAGTTTGGCTATTGACGGTAACGTTGGTTCTCTTGCGGATAATTTCATTTCTGATTCGATCACGCAAAGAAACTCCGAACATAGCCCTCTCCATTGCACTTTGTTAACTTTATGCCTTCTGATGGGGCCCATTGTAAGCGACCACGTTTCGGTCCCGTATGTAATCACTGGTGTGTCAATCACACACCAGAGTGAGGTGAGTTGGACGAGAAGATACCACGCAACTGCCCGAACGCTAATTGACGGATTCGACGATTGACCTCTTTCTCGTTAGTTAGACCTACCTAACTGGACCGTATTGTCCTAGGTAGACATAATCGTCTACAACTTTGAGAGTAGAGTCTCCGATCTTGATAGGAGTGGGTGTTACATGGGCATTCAACATGACCTTGGTTTTGTCCATGTTCATTTCAAGACCAACTATTTCGGAAGCTCTACGGAGGTCATCGAGTATTGTACTGAGGTTCTCCATGTTCTCAGCCATGACCACTACTTGATTCGTCGGAAAACCGAAGGTCCAGAACCCTAAAGATAGCCAACGGTGAACAGTTTTGAAGATATGGCGTCTCCCTGTCTCACACTTCGCTGCAGAAGGATAGGTTCCGAGGTCTGATCCTGAAGTCGGACTGACACGGTGGCATTTATGTACAAACACTTCAACACCTCGATGTACCGGCACCGTTGGAGAGACTGCAGTACAGCCCAAGTCTCGATCCCAATATCAAAATCTGGCTTGTAGGAAAGGCTGAAAATCGTCAAACCTGCGCGTGAGACGATTCGTGTATTTTCTTGAAAACAACTTGTAGACATGGCTTAGAAGTGAGATGGATCTATAATTCTTCAGTCAAGCATTGTCACTCTGCTTGAAGAAGAGTACCACCACACCCCTGCACCCCATGGCTGTGGCGTTTTTACCTCGATTATGACGGAATCAAACAGGGCCTTAAGTGTCGGTTTTCCACCCGTCTTCAGTCGTTCGCCCGTATTTCTGTCATCGCCCGGTGCCTTGTTGTTTTTGGGCTGTTTCAGAGCCATCCTAATCTCGTACAGGCTGACGAACGGGATGTCTTCGGTATATATGTAGGTCAATCTAGCTCCTTGGTCGTTCGCTAGATTTATAACGGGTTTATTGTTGACCTGTACAACTGCCCACATAATCTCTCGATCTCCCTCAGAAGCTCCGGTTTGGCGGATACGATCCTGCTGTCGTTGGTCTTCAGTTTCATGAGCTTGCTCTGCCCAATAGCCAGATCTCTTGGAGCCTTTATTCCACTCAGTTTCGTCATTAACACACTCGATATTTAAGCGGTGGAGGTCGCTTTTCAAGGATTTAGAGATCCGTCTATTGAGCTGCCGATATTTCCACGCCGCTCCTTCATAAGCTTGAGAGTATGATCAGAAAGATTATTTTTCTTATTTTTACGATGGGTCTTAAAGAACTTAGACCCAATCCTATGGGCAGTTTCCAGAACTCATCCTTGTATTCTTTCACTGAGCTTACTAGACACTCAAAACGATTCTGCTGTTCAAGCTGAAAGCTCTCGGGGTTTTGGTTTAGATATGTGATGTACGGAGCGTAGACTTTATCAGTCGAGACCTTTCAAGCTTGATATTGATGTGCAATGTGCCTCTTACTTACCTTGCGGTAATGGCTCCCGGTTTTCACCTAATTGATCACAGAGACATCATTAAACATTTGTTTCTTGGTTGACATGATGAAGTCGATCTCATTTTCAGTTGCACCATCGGGGCTCACCCAGCACCTGTAGAAAAGTTGACAATCTACAATCGATAACGCTAGTAGAAAACGAATCAATGTAGGTCTGGGAATGACACATCTGAACGTTTAGTCATGGTCATACCATACAAATAAAAGGCCTTAACTATTGTAGAAAGAGATTCGATACGAAACGTTTGTAACTTGGCTAGGAAGGCAGGTCTACTTTCTGTGCTCACGCTTTCTGAAGCAGGAGTTCAACATATAGAGGCCCTCCTTCTCTATAAAACTAGCCAGTTGGTGATACCGGTGGTTCTGACGTCCAACCCAAAATTGCCCCACTTGCAGCTCATCCTCCTCTCATTTGCCCAGTTTAGCATTGAAGTCCCCCAAGACAACGGTGAAGTGAGTTTTGAAACCATGCATGCCTCTAAAGATATCCTCATACATGGTCTCTACTTCATCGTCGCGGCATGCCGAGGTCGGGGCGAAGACCTGTATGATCTACAGCGAATATCTTGAGGATATTCACCCTCTCAGAAATAGAGCAAGTTGCCGGCTTTCAGGATTATCGTGCCTTCCTCTCTCATTGGACTTCAGATAATCCTACAATACTCCATCGCAGCCTGCTCCATTTCTCTTCGAGTTCGGTTTTCTTCAAGTCAGCCCGAACTGTACGGGTCAAGTCTTGGGTATTTCTTGAGGTAGCTGGATCCCTTCCGGAGATTCTTCACATCCCTTGCGACGCCGTAAACTCGACCTATACCGTAGTTGAGGGTAGACGGGCTTTTGGGCTTCAGGGGTCATTTCTGTGTTGCCACGCTTGCCAGGCGGGTCCGCGATCGCAGTACGGTTAGTATATTCTTTATTGTACACAAAACAAACACTGAACTCTGTGCTGTTGTTACAATAGCACAGAGAACGCTGCTGTCCATTCTCTGGAAAGTCCCTTATTCGCCTTTTATGACACCCACGGGAAGATATGGGATGGTGCTATTCTTGACGTGCGACACCATACAGTACTAAGGCAAATACCTAAACTTAAAAGGTATATATCACTGTAAATACTAATGGATATCGGCAACACTACCAACTAACATTATGCAACAACACTAAATAATTAATCGTTCAGCGCTACTCAAAGCCACAACAGTGCATAGCCGCAAACACTCAATTATTAAGACGCCCCTATCGTTGATTATGATATCCTCGGAACATCAGAGCAATAGAATTTATAAGCAGGCAGGTAATCCTGAGATTCTTGTTTGACTACGACCTTACCTGCATAATATTTATACACATGTATCTTCTTTCACTTATCCTTATCTCTTTTTACATAGGGTCGGCACAAAAAAATATCTTCTGCCATACTTTTCTGTAAGTAGTCACTCGGCAGACCCCGCACTCGGGTGGGCCGCAGCAAAGACAACCTCCATGGGTCGGGGTTCTCGTATGGCCGTAATCTTCAGTGTTTGTGCGGCATCTCTCCGCAGACCATGACCCAGCTCTCGGAGGGCACAGTATGCCCCACGTAGTTATATCACCTGTACATGCGAAGACCTTATGACAGCGTCACCGAATGGTGTTACCATAGTTGAATTCTAGGCCATTTTTTTTTTTTATATTTGCCGTTGACACGCTAAGAAGAAGAAGTCACTCCCTTTTTAGCCAAATCATAATGTAAAAAAAAAAAACTTTTATAAAATTATATACAATATTGTTTGTTGTTGTTGACTTGTATGAGGCGAATTCCAACTTGCAAAGGACGTTGAAATATAATATATGAAGTTAGTAGGCTACTTTTATTAATTACAATGTCAATAAAAGAAATAGAAGAATGTGGACGATACAAAAAAATAGTACAATACACAATATATTATGTGTTGTAATATGCATGTTATGTGAGCATTTTCATACGTACATAAGCTTTAATTTGCCGCTGAGATAAATATGCTCCTGAAAACATTGTTCGTATCAAATTGAATGTGTATTGAATGATGTATGATCTCAATTTGTGAAATGGCGTGCATTTACGCGATCGTTTTGGCTCGCCAGATGCCAAACAATGACCGACGCTCCACGTTTATTTATTATAAATGACAAATTAAAAATTAATATGTTATTAATCAATTTATTTAATTGCGTTCATGAAATACAAATTCTTGTATTACCGTTGTTGTTTTGGTGCTTTGTAAATACGAAAGCTCGAGCGGCTGTCAACATAATTTTGTATTCATGACAAAATTATGCTAAGTTCGAACGTTAGAACTGTGACTAGAGACTGTATAGTTCATATATATGCAAGCAGAAACATAAAGGTTCATACTTATGTCTAACGGAACACTTGGGTCAGAGGGATCAAGCGCTAACGACCATGGTTCTAGAAGCCATCTAATAAGTGAACGGTTGCATACCGTTCACTTATTAGATGGCTATTTTGTGCGTCTATTTTATTTTATAACTTGTGAACCTGAGTCATTCCGATCGTAGTAGTTTAGACTATTTAATGTCTAGCCAGTTGAACCTGTCTGTTAGAAGCTCTAAAGAATGTTAGCACATGAAAATGCAGAAATACTTACATCGTCAATGTGTTTCATTTTCCTGGTTTCGTAGAGGGCACCTAGAGTCATAACAGTACCACAATTGCTAATCCATTTTGCCAATCTTGATGTTAAGCAATCTCTCACTACAACTTTTCACAGTAGAATCTCTAGAGCCGTCATATATCAGTTTAATACGAACATAAACACAAAGAAAATTCCCCTTCATGATATTGTTATTGTATGTATATTTTTCCGTTCAGTAGGGACTACAGCAGGTTGTGCTATAAACAAGTTAAAACTAGCAATAAAAGGTAACACGAGGGGCGGTCGGCGCGGCAGCCGGGGAGCAAGCGAATCGGAAGCGCGGCGCCAACCGGAAAGTGCGTAGCTCCAGATTCAATTTCCGCTACCGGTCGCGTAATAAGTCCACTATTCACTCTGTGTGTTCACGTAGAAAAAAATAAATTAAAAATTTACGGATTTCCCAAGCATTTTCTTGATATTTTCGAAATGTATTTTCTTGGAATTTATTTAATAAACTGTAAGTTAATAATTCAAAGCTTAAATAGGAGGGCTTAATTTGAAAAAAGAACCGACTAACTTCGAAATACGTGATCCCCCCATCCGGCAAAATGAGAGTCAAAAATCGCACAGCATTATTAGCATCCAGAAAAAGTTCGTATTCACAAAGTTTAAAACTGAACACAATATAGGTAATTAGAACACACGAGAGACACCGCCTGTTCAGTCCGCCCGTCGAACAACTTTGTCGACAGAAAAAACAACCGAAGTAAAGCTTATTCGTGAGCTTATTAGAGGCATGTATTACAAGAGCCCCGATTGTAGATCTGAACTTGTAAAACAACAAACAACGTACAGTGCATGCGGCGACTTTCCTGTACAAAAGGAATATCACGTGCAAGTAAGCAACAAAGCGCCCAGTACGCGCGTAATTCGATATTCTCGGGTTGAATGATCCCATATCAACGCCGAGAACCTTAATTCAGCTCTCGACGCGACAGAGGCAGAGTGCACTTGGGCGTAAATAAAAAGTTGAACGTCGCTGTAACGAGAGCCGCGGCAGACAATGACGCTAGACAATGTGTTAGCGGAATGACACTCCACCGCCACTAGGCGCGCCCTCACAACCTTACAGTGTCATGTTCTCACTGCACTCCGAACACAACCCTGAGAAAACACTCGCAATACAATATTGAAATATATGGAACATCAATTCATATACCCTACACTGTTGCTTGTTTAGAACCACACAGAGAGGATGAAACTAACTTTTCCGAAATAATGTTCTATTCAATATTAAGAAAATATTTCATAAAGAACAATTTTACGACCCAAGTAAACGGTAAATTAGAAATCAAATTAATCTCAAGCTCCTATTAAGAACAAGGCACATTAATTACAAAGTAAAATTGTAAGATGGCGTACTGAAGTAAATAAGGCTGATGAATAATGCGAGCAAATAAAATGTGAACGAATTATTCTGCAAAATTTGAGTTGAATAGTGTGTGGATAAACCGCGATGAGCTCGTGAGCGCGACCCTCTGTGTCGAACATTACCTCAGTACTTGTGTCAATGGATGGAGCACCCTCCCGACACCGCATTCCCACTGCGACGCAATTCCAGTCATCAACATCGTCTGCCTCTGTCAACTTCGCTTTTTCTAAAAGACATGAAAAGGTTTTTAAAAAGGCTTCTTCCTCTCAAATATTTCACACTTTAAAAACGTCTTTGAAAGGGAAATATAAGTTTTGAAAAGGCGCACTCAATACTCCGCACCTAATCTTAGGTTTTGTGCTAAAGTTTCTCAATAAGAGGAGAGTCAAAGTCAAACGTTTATTTCAAATGCACTTATGAACGGTCAAGAATTTAGTTTCACAAGATGATACTTGATTTTGCATTTTCATTGTTTAAAATTTAATGAAAGCCATCGAGTGCGGCCATTGTTATAAACAGTGCGCCGTTGTAATTTACATGGGCGGCTATCGTATTAACGATGACTGAGCGGTTTCTCTTAATTATCATTTTGCACGGTTCGTCAGGCACACGCTTGCTCCTGTTTCGAACACCACACTGTTACAATATAGCTATGACGGATTTTTGATATCCATAATGTTTGGACTTTCAATATATTATTTTTCAACACACTTGCTCATAAAGTGGCTCTAATTTCACCGCAATTTGGTACATAATGACACCTGTTATCCAACTGTGACTTTTTCATTGCTATTATTCACAAGTGAGTTATAGAGATTTTTTTTTTTTTTAATTTATTGGTTGAGGTGCTTTGTTCTTAAAAAGTTTCGATACAAAAAAGATCGTGCTCAATAGTACAAATACAACACATTTCATGCAACTTCGTATTTAAATAGATAATTTGAACTTGTAAGTGTTTAATAAATTAAACTTTCACTCAAATATAACTTTTGTTTTTTTTTGTATTAAAGAAAGCTTGAAATTACCCATTTTGTACGTAGCTAAAACGCTATCCGCAAAAAGGCAAAAAAAAATAAACTAATTATTTTTAATCTATGGCCGATCGCCATTGTTAGATGCGCGCGCATAGGAAATCTGATTAATTTTGCCCGCCATTGCTAAAAAAAATTCACAACTCTTTTTCACTGTTGAAAATGATTTTTTTGTATTATTTTCTTCACAAGTGTGTTGAAAAACGTCGTATGATACACGTGTGTATTGATGATTACCGTCCTCGGCTCTCTTAAGACCCTCACCTAACGGCTCGGGTCTCAATGGCGCCTCAGCGGTAATCACCAACATTACACACTTGTACCATAATGTACTATTGTTGAATTTAGAGGATATATTCCTAGCTTAGTTAGCAGTTCAAATCGCTCCGTAAGCTGTATTTTATCTTTATTTGGTTAAACATGAGGTAGAATCAATTCTATGAGGTTCATTCCATGATAAAGTTCATTTATATTTCATACTTCCTAGTTATTTTCGATCGTTAGCTTCTCTTCCCGACTGCCTGATTGTTATTTATTTACATTTATTCAATGGACGTTCTCATTTGCGTGACATAGATCGAATGCATTTATCAACTATCCCTTGCGGCATATAAATGTGCGTATTATGTAATTTTTGATGCCTGATTGTGGAACATCTGTTTACTGCCATATTTTAGTATAATATAATGACAAACCATAAAGTGATCTCGAGCTTTGATGCATTAAAGGAAACACGATAGCCACCAATATTCCAATTAGATTTATCGTGTTAAAATTTTCTTGTGTATTTATATTTGTTGTTTATTTTATTGGCCCTAGACGTGGTCCTTAATTAACTGTTCCATCGATATTAACGCGTAGCGAGGCCGTAGTCGGTAGTTTCGCCGGACCGGACCCGCGCCCTGCCCGGTCCCGACACTTCTGCTAGTTTAATTGTTTATTCAGATACGGGGAACTTCTCGAATTAGGTAAGCCGGAATAGCCGCATTAATTAATATTTGTGTTTGAACTGTCTCCGTGCCCTTGAGTGATTAAGCGACCTTTCAAATAACAGTTAGTTGTAGACAATTACTGTTATTTGCGCCCCAATTTCTATTACTAGAACCTTACTATTGTCTCAGGATGGTTTGATTTGATTTAACCAAGTTATTTCTAATAAAATTGTGTAGAATCAAATTCACGATTCATGTTGCCTACCTAATATGGCCGCCTACTTTACAAACAATTGGATGCTGAAGAGTTTTTACGATTATCCTCTCAACAATGGAAATATGAGACAATATTGGGTGTATCGTAAATTCGTAACTCGATCTTATCATCTCGCCTGCTAAAGAGGTGAAACGAATCGTAAATAATACACGTGAATTAACGAGACAAATCCTTTTGTGTTATGCGCGGCGTATTTATGGGGATGAAGCGAATATCTCGGTACTGTCGAACAGCTGTGCTATTATACCACGATTATTCGTATGTTTTCGTACGTCGCCCGAAGGCAACAACGTAATAGTTATCCGTTGCAAACATGGCGACATCTGTGAACATGCTCGAGTTCAACTAATATAATAACACGACCGTAACTTGGAGCCCCTGGCAACCTGTAATGAAACAGAAAGAATCGGAGAATCTAAATATTGTATCCGTTCTCGGAATAAATCTTGAACGTCTTGATATTGGCAAACAATAGATATTGTTTCTGCTGTATGAATCGAATCAAACACAACTGATATAAGTTATACAACATTTCCTACCTGCCATTGAATTTAAAAGGTTGTACAAAAAGCGTATTATTGTATGCTAAAATTTCATCGATGAATGCATGAACAAATAAAGTTGGTCACAATAAATTTGTAAGTGGTTCTTCCGTCAGAGGGAGAGAATGTTAATAGCTCTTGAAAGCCAGATAAGGATGTCGCATAATCAAATATTCTGGAATCCTTCTTAAGAAAGAGGCCGGGGCTCCGGTTCGGGGCTCGCGGAGCGGCCGTGCATAAGCAACAATATCGGTTCCTTTAAAGGATAAAGGAGACTCAAGGACGATTCGTAATCCGCTCGAAAATGTATTGCAACTTATCTGTTCCCAGGTAGTCGGACAAACGCCCGGAAACCGCCACTAACATTGTACAAATCTTCGACGATCGATGAATAAATAGTGGTTGCAGACTGTAAAACCAAATAATAGATATCGCTGACATAAATTCGAACCAGAATATATAGCAAGTGTTCTTATTTATCATGCGACAAAATGTTAGTTTTATGATAACAATGTCTCCCGAGTTATCGCTTACCGTGTCCTGCTTCCGTGGTATGTTTGCTGGATTTAGTGTACGATAGCCTGGCTTGACGTTTGGTTTGCTGCCGTTGCTAAGGTAACCTATTTTTTACCCGATTGCCGAAGGAGGGTAATGTGTTTATCAGTCTATGTATGTATGTATGTATGTTTGTTCCTATGTGGCGTTTTAGAGACCAAACGCGTTGGCTGATTTTGATGATTCTTACGTCAATCGATTCGTCTTAACCCTGCGAGTGTCACTGGCTACATACAAATTGGAAAAGATAAAAATGGCGGATTTTGGGCGCCATTTTGTGGGGGCAAAAACTTTCTAACCCATCGTGTGGGGTATCAAAATAAAGAGTTTTAAGAGGTGATTTCAAAAATATATGACACATATGTTTAAATGTACATAATTTAAAAAAAAAAAAAAAAGTTGTAATTAAAAATTTTTAAAAAAAAAAAACAAAAAACCCGACTGCTTAAAAAGCTATCTAAAAAGACGTAAACAAGAACAAAATCATGCTGTGCAGTCGGAGGATACATCTGGTTTTGGTCAGCCAGCTCGCGAATATGTATCCTCCGTCTGCACAACATGATTTTCTTCTTGTTTACGTCTTTTAAGTTAGCTTTTTAAGCAGTCGGGTTTTTGATATTTTTATTACCTTTTTACCAGAAACAGGAATTTACGGTGTTATTTCGATTTCTCTACCACTATGCCTGTTTGTTATTGGCCAAGCTCCAGTATCTATACAATATTCATATATATATGGATCTATATTTTTTATCCACGAAAATTGGCTGTCTATGAACCGTAGATAACAATCTGCTAACAAGCAATACAAATGTTACGATTTAACAGTTTCAAAAAGTGAATGAATCCACATCAAAGATATTGAAGCTGGCACGTTAGGTTGCGTCCACTGCAAAAAAAAGATTACAAACAACATGACGTTTAAAAGTTGGTGCGATGGACGCGAACCCGAAACGTCGCACAATGCGTCATTGTAGTCACGGCATAATACGCGGCATTAACATTTTGTACACCGATTCACGTCAATGATGACGATTTATTGTCGCACTGTCGCACCGCCACTCTATGTGGTATAATTAATCCTACATTTTTTATCTCCCGCGATGATTTAGTATTGTTGTGAAGTTTGTTTTGCGGAGACATCTGCCGACGTCGCCATTGTTACCCCAAGCTCTCCTCAGGTAAACCAGATAATGGCATTATCTCAGAAAGAGTTGACATTTCTTCGTTTAAACTTTTGTAGAGTCGAGTGTTTTGACAATGCTTGTTTATTTAGGAGATTTATTCTCAAAACGGCTCTCATTAAGATAGCGATCTAAAATAACAAATTGTATTTTAAAAAGGAATGTTAGTTGAGGAATCAGTTGTTATGGTATTTCTGGGGATTGTTTATTGCTGTCACATAGTTTTTTATCTTTATAGGTGTACATGCATATCCTCGAGTCACGCAGAGTCGATTGCACTCCCATACGAACGGACACGTTCATTTATCGGGTAAACAAAGAATTTATTGGTGTCGTATAATTTTATGTTCTAAACAAAGGCTCGTCAGGCCTCCTCCCCCCTTTCTCCCCTCTCCCCCCTCTAACTCTGGCCCCCACATCACCCGCTGCGCGTGCACTTGTTCACTAACATATGTCTACAAATGCGTGTGTTTATGTTTTCAGTGTTTACATTAACCAATCTTGTATAAATAAATCTTTACGAAGAAGTGAAGGTTTGACACTGAGTTTATAGTTACAAAATGTTAAAAATAAATGCATTAACGAAATACTTTCACCTGCTACGTGCGTATTATCAGAGACATTGATTAAAGACGCTAGGTCAAATGTCAGTTCTTGTTAAATCGAATAGGTAAACACATAAAAGCCGCACATCATTCTCTGTGAGAGCACAATGCGGTGTTAAAATCAATTGGTCAAAGTCATTTATGCATTCATTGCGGTATTGAGCTCGTGGAAACGTCTTTTGAATTCCATTGTTAAGCTGGACTCCAACTGTGACCTCGTCGATCTCGTTCCGCCCGTCAATCTGTGGATCAGGTACCTCCCAGAACTTACCTTTTGGAATAAAAGTAACCGAAAAGTTTTGCCAAAATATTCACGCAAAACACACAAACAAAAACAAACGTTAAAGAGTTCAACGTCATGATTAAAAGACATGAACTCATGATCAACCAGTTAGAGTGGCGGCGTTAACATTTTAAAGTCATAAAACTAGATTGTGAATGTCCTGTGGAAAGTAGAACGCGAGATCCAATCCGAGTTTGCAAACAAGGGAAGTTAGGGCGAGAGAACGGTGCGGGCGCCGGCTGCGGCTCGGCAAATAGGTCCGCGCCGCACCGCTCCGCGCCGATAACACGCCGCGCGCCGTCTCCTGTGACTTCTATTTAAACAGACAGAGAAACGCTCACAGATTAAATCTTTCTCCTGTTTATTTTTCTTCCCCACGGACTTTCGAATAAAATATATCTGAGACTAAGATGACAAGTAGACTTATCTCTATCAACGGTAATCTAAAGGTGGAACGAATTTTAAAATGCTTCAGTCGTCCTCTTTCGACGAGCACTGAGCAGCGGAGGTCGGATTATGAGAGCTTTCAGTCGCATACAGTTGTGCCGCCCGCGACGCGGTTATTAAGGTAGCAGCTTTGTTTGCGCATTCGGCGATTCAGCGCAGAGCTTTTGGTAAAATATTAAAACATGAACGCCCTGCTTCACTCACTACTGAAAACTCGTTCTTTTAATTCCAGCATGGGTTATTTCTGCATTCACCTCCGCGGCAACACTGTTTTCCAACTGCAAATACCTACCGGGAGTTTCGCTTGTATGTTTCACCTGCAGCATCCTACTTCACTGCTTTTCAGTTTTCAGTTTTCACAAACCCTGTGCTGAAATCATAAACTGAATTAATACTTGATTGAAATAAATATACAAATGAAATGAAGGGCATTTCTCACATCTACGCGAGGTATTATTTCATAATGTAATCAGTAATTATTGCTTTAACGAGTCCGCCTTTAATTTGTTAGGCGTTTTAAACGGCTTTGCGTATTTGAATCGCAAATTTCTTAGAATATTTCAAGAGGGTCGCTGGCGTTTCGAGGACATTATCTCTTCATAAAATTCAAGATCCCGCTGAGTATTTCATTGTATTTCTAAATTAAACTTTAATATGGCTCAACTTGACGCGAGCCTTTATGCAGTGCCGGTAATCTCACAAATTAACGGTAAGTAGACATGAAGTAGGCATACCTAGGAACATTTCCGTGTGTTGTGCCCAGTATTAATTTCGTCTTGAGGTATAATAGACGACAAGATGTCATATCACTTTTGTAGAATACGTTCCTTTAATTCCCAAAGCGATGTATCCACAGACATAAATCTAACTAGATAACGCAAGTCCCTCCATCTGTATGTAAACCACGCGTGCCACTTTTTCACACACAATTTAAAAACAAATTTACTTATCAATGAAAGAAAATATTTCCAATGCCTCGGCCAACTTTTTCTATAGAGTCTTTACAGCTCAATATGTCATAAAAAGGCATTTTTATAGATTTCGGTGGATTTCCGGTGCCGATAGCTAAATGAAAAGCTCAAACTACGATCATCGATCGTAATTTTACACAGTTTTTTGACACGCGAAGTACATACAATCGCGTTATCTAGTTACTTTTATATTTGTGGTGGTCTCTCAAAGCAACTTCTCTCAGAATTACACAATATTTTTGCCATATAAACGAGTTAAATACTGTATTATATGGGTCTACCTTTGCTTAATCCGCTCAGATGGCTAATCTCCTCCGGAGAGGGTAAAGTGCACGGCGCCGACCGGAGCCGGGACTTATACCTATATTATTACCCTCTACATAAACATTACATTAACATTAAAGAGTGTAGTGAACTATCTCTGGCAGTCACATGAAACTATCATCGCCGCATTTATGTTTCATGAGTTTATTTCAACGACTCCTTGAGTCCTAAGCTGACATAAATGTAAGGAAGAGGGATGTTTTGGAGATGTCGACTTACTTATTCGATTTATGATATTTTTATTAAGGATTTTACAGTTTTGTTTTGTGTGTTTCCTTAAAATAAAAAGTCAGTTACACAAATGGAAACCACGTTGGAAATAGTGTTCCGTCATAAGTGTTTCCCTCAACAGATATAAACGGAAGTAGTGCTAAGAATCATCTTGTCTACATCCATACGTAGCATCGTAAGTTTATTGTTTTGTATCCAAGACACAGGAAGTTGGATCCTGTCGACATCGTGCTTGCAATCAGGCGAACATCCGTCTAATACGACTGTCTTTGTCGTCTGTGTACCGACTAGAAGCGCCTTCAGGAATTAAGTGCACATGGTCAGAAATGTATGCGAGCATCATTAGAAACGGTTCCTTAATGTGTTTGTGATTTAGGCAATGTTTGAGGACACACCCCGCACCGTCGCACGGCACGACAACCCTTTGCTTGGCCCCCAAAGGCGTGGCCCCCGTGGAACAAACAAACGGAAGTGAAATTGAGAGGAGCGCCCGGAACTGGAGGTATACCTTTTCATTACAGAATCCCTTTTTAATTACCAGGGCCCAAATAAAAATTGTATTTTTATTTCAAGTAGGCGTAATTGAAAAGGAAATTGCCGGGCCCGGCGGCCGCACACCGGCGCGGCGTCGAATAAAACTTTAATATAATGCATAAGGCCCTTTGATCTCCGCACTCCGCTTGCATTAAATCGCAGAGATGTTTTCTACTTATAAGATAGAATAAAATCCGGATGCCACTTTCGTTTCAGAATGAAAATAATATAAAAAGACCTTTGTGCGATTTGAAAAGTTGAAAAAGTAACGTCGCCAATAAAATTGTTCGTTTATGAGTCAAAAGTCTCTTTATTCTAAGAAATCGCGAACCTTAGAAGTGTCATAAATTACATGTGAAATAATAAAAGAAGGAAAATCTTTCATCCACAAACGTTTTACAAAGACACCCCCGCCGCCGCGCCGCGCGCCCGGAAGATAAATGTCGCCTGTAGCACGATCTACTGTCGGTAAAAACGTGTCTCTAATAAAAATCCACCGCGTTCGAGGATCCCTATAAAACGCATACTTTTCGGGGTGTTGAGTTAAATAAAATCTTTTGCCGCCGTTCAGGAGTATGGATGAAATTCGAATTTACATTTCAGATAGATGATCTGCTCGGCAACAAAGATAATTGAATACAAAGGAGGGGGAGATTACAAAAAAAAAATATCAACAATTCACTCACCTTTGGCGGACAGGGAAACGGTAGATCGGCGAAGGTAAGACATACGGTCAAAGGAAAGATAATAAAGCGTTGTATTTTCATTCTAATCCGCAGCGGAGTCGGGCGGAGTCGGGGGGATTCGGGTGACGGGGAGAGGCTCGATATCTAAAATTACAAGCCTGCACAGAGTGCCTATCTTGAGGCACACCGTTCTCCATTCCTTTATGTTCAGCTGCCACTTTCAGACATACCTCCATTCAAACTATACCCCAGACATTACTTGTCTTACCATAGATTCGGATGAGCATTTCTATAGCGAGCGCTTTGAAGTTGCAGATGTCGTGTTTAAAATAATTAACGAAATCTGAGTATCTGACTTAGGGACGCGCTTTGGCAAGATGGATGTACGTTAAATAAGTTTGTACAGGCAATAATGGCTATTATATACACTGTATGTAGAGGGAATCCCCTTCTTGGCATAATTTTTTTAGGCATAACGTTTTCCCATAACTTTTATCAGCATAAGAATACTTTGGCATAATGCAAAGGTTAGCATTACTGTCATTTGGTCTATTTTGTTTTGCCATAAGTTGAAGTTTCATAAATATTTAAGGCACATTATTTATTCGTCAAAATAAAAATATTATTGTTGAAAAATTAAAAACCTACGGGTAAAATGACAATTTTCAAAATATCGAAAATTTTAATACGATTGAAAATTGTTTCTAAGCTTAAAATGTCTAATTAAATATATTTGATATAAGGACTCAAATTCATTAGGTTTAGGTGCGGCGGGGTGCCCATTGGGCCATCCTTGAGCCGCGAAAATGTTTGTTTTATGTGTGTGTTAGTGACCATGACAGTTTAAAAACTTATATTATGTGTAAATATCATTATGCGTTTATGACATTACCAATATTATAAAGAGGAAATATTTTTTTGTTTGTTTGTTTGTACCGAATAGGCTCCAAAACTACTGGACCGATTTCAAAAATTCTTTCACCGTTGGGAAGCTACTCTATCCCCGGGTGACATAGGCTACTTTTTATCCCTGTATTCCCACGGGGACGGGAACTACGCGGGTGAAACCGCGAGGCGTCCTCTAGTTCTTTATAAGATTGCATCATTATTATTATACCAACAGTATTTATGGCAATATATATTATGGCAAAGCATTTATGCCTAATAACATTATGCGTAATGATCATTATGCTGAATTTCCTTATTCCAATGTAAATTATGGGAATATATTTTATGCTTCTCATTAGTAAACCGTATGTAGACCTACATTTATTCATTGTATATGGAACACTGTTTGTGCATATTGTGTATCAGGAACCGCCTGCCACGGTAATGTCAGCCTGAAGCCGTGTGCAAGGTGTCAGACAGTGCGGTCGCGTGCCGATGCACCGTATGGTCATTCTGATGCACCTACTGTCTGCAGAAACCTTATTACACAGGCGAGCAATTGTTTGCATGCTTCTGATACACTTCACACGTGCAACCACAGCTGCTAACTGTGCATGTGCTTTTTTATTTATTTTGACCTGGATTCGTTTGTTTTTAATTAGTGACGGGAAATTGTCTTGTGTTACTGAAACACTAATAAAGCATTTGTTTAGGGCTGAATCTATTACAGGATAAATCCTCTAGTGAAATAATAGTAATATTATCGGATCGGTCCATCTTCAATGACAGGACTATTGTAGCCAATAAGCCTGATATTGTGGTGGTGGACCGAATTGAGAGGCGTGCAATGATTGTTGAAATTACCGTCCCGTATGACGAGAACCTCGTGAAAGCCGAGAAAGATAAGCAAATCAAGTATCTTGACTTGGGTCGCGATGTCGTCGACATGTGGGATGTGGACACAGCGATCATTGTACCGATAGTCGTGTCAGCCAATGGTTCACGAGCCTCGACCAACACCTTAGGAGGCTCTCGTTAGGCGGCTGGATCAAGGGCCTGATCCAGAAAGCAGTACTGCTGGACACGGCTCGTATTGTTAGGAGGTTCCTCTCTCTGGAGCCCTGATCGCCGGTAGCTTGGACCCTGTTCCCGATACAGGTGGGCCTCTATTTTCCCTATATTTTTACCCGGCTGCAAGGAAAGGGTTATGTTTTTCGCGCGTATCTTGTATGTTAGTATGTATGTAATATTCTTTATTACCTCAAATCTTGCAAACCGCTAGATGGATTTTTATAATTAATACATCGTTAGATAGGGCTTGGCCGTCCAAGTGTTCTTAGATAAATGACGTAAAAATGGCGGCTTTTGTGCGCTATATTGGGGGTGACTGAATATTTTTTTCTTCGAAACCCATCGAGTGGGGTATCAAAATGAAGGATTTTTAAAGGTTATTACAAAAATATATACCACTTATATGTTTAAATGCGATTCGAAAAAAAAATAGGTAACTAAAAAGTTGTAAATAAAAAAAGTTAATTTAAAAATCAAAAACCCGACCGTGAACTAAAAAGATGTAAACAAGTAGAAAATCATGCAGTGCAGTCGGAGGATACATATTCGCGAGCTGCACAGCATGATTTTCTACTTGTTTACATCTTTTTAGTTCACAGTCGGGTTATTGATTTTTAAATTATTAAATGTTTTTTTTTTGTATGTTTTATTTAAATATTTAAAAATGTATTATATAAGAAAAAAAAGAAATAAAGGACATAATAATAATAATACGTGAACGAGAACCTCGTGAAGGCTGAGAGAGGTAAGAAAACTGAGTATCTTGATCTGGATCGCAAGGTTGTCGACATCATATGGGATGTGAATACAGCAGTCATTGTGCCGATAGTCGTTACGGCCAATGGTATAATAGCCAAGAGCCTCGACGAACATCTGAGGGGGCTCTCGTAGGGCAGCTGGATCAAGAGCTTGATCCAGAAAGCGGTACTCCTGGACACGGCGCGTATAGTCAGGAGTTTCCACTCACAGGAGCCCTGACCACCGGTAGCTTGGAGCCTGTGCCCGATACCGGTGGGCTACTATTTTTATATGTTTTTTTTTATAGTATAATATTTAAAAATGTAAAAGTACGTTTATATAATAAATAAATGGAATAATAATACCAGCCTGCTACTATCCCACTGCAGGACAAATACCTCTTCTCATACAGAGAAGGCACGAGAGCATTAATCACCACACTTGCTCAAGGCGAGAGGTTAACGGTGATTTGAAACTTGTAAATCTACAAGAAAATAAACACCTACCTACGACATAAAAATGCACACACCCCGCAAAAGATAGCTAACGTCTGCGTAACACATCGAATTCCACCCGCGCACGGCATTAGAAAATTATTTCGCTATCTAATAACTGTGTCACATATCCAATTTTCTAAAGAAATGTACGAATATCTGATGCTATTTTCCACACTGATGCTTTCCCAAGACTTATTGTCACACAAGGGCTTGGAATATGAACAAAGCAACCGAATCGAATGTAATAAAAATCACTTTAGTATTACGTTGCGACGGGAACTGATGTCTATCGCCATTGTGACACACGATGCGGCCTCGATAGATGTCACAGGGGAAAAGGCTGCGTCGAACCGACTATTATTTTTGTACGACAAAACAAAATTGATTGTTCGCCGTCGCGACTACATTTTATACGGGTAGTTTAATTTAAATACGGTTTGGGCTGAAAAAATGGGCTGTTTAAACAATTGGAAGTCGTGATCTGTAATCACCAACATTTAAGTTTTACTTTTACATGTAAGCTTTTATTTGAAGCCTTATCAAAAACCATTGATTTTATTTAAATATATTTTACTAGCTTCTGCCAGCGGCTTCGCCCGTGTGAATGTCGAAAATTATCCCAATGGAATATATTTCCGGGATAAAAAGTATCTTATGTACCTATAATCTATCTCTGTGCCAAATTTTATCCAGACTATTCCAGCCGTTTGAGCGTGAAGAAGTAACAAACATGCAAACACACTCACAAACTTTCGCCTTTATAATATTAGTGTGATAGGCTCGCGCTTGACCACTATCTCACCTGTTGGTAAGCAATGATGTGGTCAGCGGTAAAACACGCTTGCCTAGCTTTTGTAGGTTCGAGCTTGGCCACTATCTCACCTGTTGGTAAGCAATGATGTGCTCGACGGTGAAACACGCTTGCCCAGAAATAAACCATTCACTCTTGACTTAAAGACTCCTAGATTGTAGCTGACGGGAAACACAGACTCTGGCAGGGAATTCCACTCCTTAGCTCTACGCATAATAAAAGATTTCCAAAACATTTTGTGCGTATGAATGGGATGTCCACCATGTACCGATGCGCATCACCGTAAAGTCTATCCGATGTCCGATGATGAATTTAATAGTACATTATGGTACAAGTGTGTAACGTTGGTGATTACCGCTGAGGCGCCATTGAGACCCGAGCCGTTAGGTGAGGGTCTTAAGAGAGCCGAGGACGGTAATCATCAATACACACGTGTATCATACGACGTTTTTCAACACACTTGTGAAGAAAATAATACAAAAAAATCATTTCCAACAGTGAAAACGAGTTGTGAATTTTTTTTCGCAATGGCGGGCAAAATTAATCAGTTTTCCTATGCGCGCGCATCTAACAATGGCGATCGGCCATAGACTAAAAATAATGAGTTATCTTTTTTTTTGCTTTTGGCGAATAGCGTTTTAGCCACATACAAAAAGGGGCATTTCAAGTTTTCTTTATTACAGACAAAAACAAAAGTTATATTTAAGTGAAAGTTTTATTTATGAAACACGTACAAGTTGAAATTATCTATTTAAATACGAAGTTGCATGAAATGTGTTGCATTTGTACTATTGAGCACGATCTTTTTTGTATCGAAACTTTTTTGAGAACATAGCAACTCAACCTAAATCAACCAATAAATTAAAAAAAAAACTCTTTATCTCACTTGTGAATAATAGTAATGAAAAAGTCACAGTTTGATAACAGGTGTCATTATGTACCTAATTGCGGTGATATTAGAGCCACTTTATGAGCAAGTGTGTTGAAAAATATGTTTTCAACACACTTGCTCATAAAGTGTGACTTTTTCATTACTATTATTCACAAGTGAGATAAAGAGTTTTTTTTTTGTTTGAGTTGCTTTGTTCTTAAAAAAGTTTCGATACAAAAAAGATCGTGCTCAATAGTACAAATGCAACACATTTCATGCAACTTCGTATTTAAATACATAATTTCAACTTGTACGTGCCTAATAAATAAAATTTTCACTTAAATATAACTTTTGTTTTTGTCTGTAATAAACAAAACTTGAAATTCCCCATTTTGTACGTGGCTAAAACGCTATCCGCGAAAAGCCAAAAAAAGATAACTCATTATTTTTAATCTATGGCCGATGACCATTGTTAGATGGAGGAAAACTGATTAATTTTACCTGCCATTGCGAAAAAAAATTCACAACTCGTTTTTACTGTTGGAAATGATTTTTTAGTATTATTTTCTTCACAAGTGTGTTGAAAAACGTGGTATGATACACGTGTGTATTGATGATTACCGTCCTCGGCTCTCTTAAGACCCTCACCCAACGGCTCGGGTCTCAATGGTGCCTCAGCGGTAATCACCAATTTTACACACTTGTACCATAATGTACTATTAATCCACTGGCAATGTAGCGATTTAAAGATACCTATATCAGTTTATAAAGACAGTTTCGAAGATGGGACGATGACATAGCAGCAATATCAGAGAAAGCGTGGACCAGCAGCCTTATTGCGTAATTAATTCGTCAAGGCAAAGGGCAAAGCGTATGAAAAATTGACCAATCACATGCGAGATGAAAGACGCGATGTGGATTTCCGTCTATGTGATTGGTCAATTTTTAGGGTACCGTACCCAAAGGGTAAAAACGGGACCCTATTACTAAGACTCCACGGTCCTTCTGTCTGTCACCAGGCTGTATCTCATGAACCGTAATAGCTAGACGGTTGAAATTGTCACAGACGATGTATTTCTGTTGCAGCTATAACAACAAATACTAACACAAAATAAAATCAATATGTAAGTGGGGCTCCCATTCAACAATCGTGATGTTTTGTCGTTTTTTGCAATAAGGGTACGGAACCCTTCGTGCGCGAATCCGACTCGCACTTGGCCACTTTTTCATACTCTTTGCCCTTTGCCTTGCCGAATTATTTACGCAATAAGGCTGCAGGATGGCATTGGGTAGAAAAGAATGGAAATAAATTGAGGAGGCCTACCAAATATGGGAAATTGGACCAAGTTGTCGATGTCGACTCACCATAGTCATAATTTAATTGTGTCAAAATGTAAAAGTTTCTGAATAAAGGTTTATATTATGAAGAACCCGAACTCTTTACCTTTAGTTAGCGGTATCCTTCGCACAACTTACAAAGTCTATCTATGTTAGCTTTTGAACAATGTCTCAATAAAATCAGACCCGCAGTTCTAGTTGATAACGGTCAGACAAATGGATGAAATAAACTTTAATGGAAAACTGGGCACTTTAAGTAGACCGTACTAATACATTACATACGTTATGCTTTACCTTGAAAAAAATATTCACCAAAAATTTTGCATCTTTAGAGTAAGTAGCAGTACTATTAATTTATCTTCACTCTTGGCATGATGTAGAGAAAATAACTTAAGCTCTTAAGGTTCAGTAAAAGGTTATTAATAAGTCTCTATGCCCACACGAATGCTCATACAGAGGGCAGTGGTGTCGTAGTGGTATTGGCCGCGACTTACAATTTGTAGGTCATGGGTTCGAACCCAGGCAGGTGCTTTACTTTGTGTAAATTATTTCATTACCACTGCTCTCAAAACGGTGAAGGAAAACATCGTGAGGAAACCGGCATGTCCTAGAACCAATAATTCGAACACATGTGACATCTCATAATCAGAGAGGAGTCTAGTGTCCCAGCAGTGGGCACATCAAGTCTGTATGAGCATTAATTATCAGCCTATTAATATGCCCACTGCTGGGACACAAGCTCTCTTTCTCTTTGAGAGGGAATGGACCGTAATCCACCACGCAGGCCGAGTGCGGGTTGGTGGATGCCACATGTCTTCGAATTATTAGTTCTAGGACATGCCGGTTTCCTCACGATGTTTTCCTTCAGCGTTTTTGAGAGCAGTGGTGATGAAATAATTTACACAAAGTAAAGCGCGCGTAAAAGTCGCGACAAATACCTCTATACCACCACTGCTCTCTGTATGAGCATAAGTGTAGACTATTTCAATGCATCTAGTAGAATCTGTAAATAATATAAAAACTAAATCTTGCTTAGAAAGTATTATTTATACGCTTTCCTACATTACAAACAAATAAATTTCAATATTTTAAAAACCCCCGACACATTTTTGTTTCATGCTATATAATTTATCTAGTACATAGTAGATACGCTTCGATCGGCAATCTATTGAAAATTTAATTATGATCTTGCGAAAACACCCCGATCCAAATAGTAAAACGCCCATAACTTTTGAACGGCTAAACCGATTTTATTCAAACATAGCTAAGAACACTCTCGCCAAAATCACCTTTCAAACAAAAAACTAAATCAAAATCGATTAATTCATTTAGGCGCTATGATGCCACAGAAAGACACAGATACACAGCAACACACGTCAAACTTATAACACCCCTCTTTTTCCGGCGGGGGTTAACAGGAATTTCTGATAAAATATTCTTATTAAAAATCAATCGGTCCAGGAAAACGGATCCAATATCTGTTTATAAAAAGCTCACTCATGCTTAAACATTATGTCTTGTTCGTGTTTCCACTTGACTGTACCTATATAGGTTACAGAATCGAATTCAGTCCTCAGAAATTATAATTGATAAACTTATTAAGGCCTGGCGTGGGGGAAAGGTAGGTAACTGGATAATTCATTTAGTTCTATTTAATACTGGCAGTTTCAGCGGCTCTCACGTGAGCCACTTATTTAATTTTCCCGGTAGAATTGTGTGACCTACTTTTAGGTCTCCTGGTTCATAGTCTAGGAAAATGTAACAAACGGACTCAGTATTGTATGTATTAAATAGTATTGTGTAAACAATAACAAAATTTGTATTGTTCAAACACTCCTAATGTTAATATGTTTTTAACCCCCGACGGAAAAAGAGGGGTGTTATAAGTTTGAGGTGTGTTGCTGTGTATCTGTGTGTCTGTATATCTGTGTATCTGTGTGTCTGTGTATCTGTGTGTCTGTGTATCTGTGTGTCTGTCTGTGGCGTCACAGCGCCTCAACGGATGAACCGATTTTGATTTGTTTTTTTTTGTTTGAAAGGTGATTGTGTCTAGAGTGTTCTTAGATATGTTTGAATAAAATCGGTTCAGCCGTTCAAAAGTTATGGGCGTTTTACTGTTTGAATCGGGCTGTTTTCGCAAGATAAATGTGTCGGGGGTTTTTGAAATTTTACTTGTTTCTTCTACTACTATTCATGTTGATTGTCATCTGTTTAAATTTTTACTGACCAGTATGTTATATGTCATGGACCAAGTGATTAATCAGTGCACTATTTATAATGCCCGGGCATTATGAATCTAGGCAAGTCGAATCGGGCAATGTAATGAATACTGATTTAAACTTCTATATTTATCACATTGTCTGGTCATTATGAATATTGCTACGTAACGGTTGGGCAATTCGATATTATAGTCAATGAATTAGAACGGATAGTTTAGGTTCGAAGGGGAGCGAACAAAGCGAGCCAACTCAGCTCCCGTCATCTCCTTCATGTTAGGTTAATTTAGACCCTGCAGACACAAATAGGTGCACCGCTGTAATCTGTAATACTAATCGTACTACCTATTCTATATTAAAATCAATGTCCGGGTAATAAACAACACATTTTTTTATTACCCGGTCAATATGTGATGGGCATTATTCAGAAAGCCCTGTCAATTTAATTATTTCAATAGTTTTTAGCATATTGCCAATTTATATTGGGCCATTTTCAAATTATCTGGGCATTATAAATACTGCCGTATTAATCAATTGGCCCATAGCAGTAAGTAACTTAATGGCTGGTCTGTCATTTTCCACGTTCAAAACCTGGAAGGTTTTTTATTGAGATTAGATTAAATTTAAAGAGATCGATATACTGACTCTACCTTAACTTTATATTTTGGAATGTATTTTGTATGTCCGTAAAATCGGGGGCTTTTCAAAACTAGAAGCGACTTAAGAAAACCATAATTTAAATACACGCAGTAAGCACGAAATTGTAATACCCAAATTCAGATTAACGAAAACTTGCAAGTCTTTTCTTATAAACAGTATACGCTTTTATAACAAGTTGCCAAAGTCAGTTATAGAACTGACCGATAGAAGGTTAAAAAACTACATCAAACGTATCCTTGTTAAAAAAGCATATTATAAAATCAAGGACTACGTTGAAGATAAAAACATTTGGCCTTAGCTCCTTCTGCGCATACAGCTTCCCTGGTAACTTGTAAACGGCACAAATATGTGGATGTCTCTAACTATTCTCAATCTCATTTTTTCTTTCCTTATTTTAATTAGACTTTTTACAATGGTTTTCAATCATCTTTATATCCCTTTGCTAAGAATAGTTACAGCACTGATAACAAAATTTGTGCAACATGTTAATTTTGGTCTTGTTATACTAATTATTATTATTTATTACCTTTGTATAGATTCTTTTACCGATTGTTTTGTGAATGTGTGAACATTGTAGGCCTTCTAGATGCTAGTTAACATTTGTTAACTTTTTTATATAATCTTTTTCTTTTTTTTTAGTTTCTTACGACTTATTGTCATAATTCGGGCTTACGTTGTCCCCCCATATCTAAGTACTAATGCTTTAACATGGAAATATTGTAAAACTAAACCATTTTTAAAAGAGTAACCATGGAGTTTCTTGCCGGTTCTTCTCCATAGGAAACGACCAACCCGAACCGTGCACATTTTGTCGACGTTTTATATGTGCCCATGTAGGCCTATGTGAAATAAAAAAATTGATTTTGATTTTTTTTTGATTGATTATTCAATCCCGTTTGAATAATATCTCATTTTATAAGTTTTTATGCGAACAGCGTAACATATTTTACTTTTCTGCCCCAATCGTCCACAACTAACATTCCTGATTCATTAAGCTAAATAATTACATATTATGAATAATAATATATAATTCTTAGAGATTTACCGACTATGACTTTGGCCAACTAGCCGAATAGTCGGTTTTGAAGAGGCCTATTAGTCGGCCAATCCGATCACGGTTTCGGAGGTGTTCGGCAATTGCCGTGACGCTTTGTTTAGAGATGATTCGTGCGCAAGTCGCAACTGCCGCCTAAGAGCGTGTCGTGATTTTTGGAACATGTTTTGCTTACTTAGCATTGTTTCTTTTATTTGCGTTCGCACGGATCAGAGCGGTGTTTTTGTGTAAAAAAATAAAAAATGTACTGCTATTGTTCATTGAAGTGAAAAAGCTCACATCATCATCATCAGCCTTTTAAAGTTCCCACTGCTGGGACACAGGTATCCTCTCATAGAGGGAGGGAGTGGGCAATAATCCACCACGCGAGCGCAGTGCGGATTGGTAGATGTCACATGTCTTTGAATTTTTGGTTCTAGGACATACCGATTTCCTCACGATGTTTTCCTTCACCGTTTTGAGAGCAGTGGTGATGAAATAAAATACACAAAGTAAAGCGCCTGCTCGGGTTCGAACCCACGACCTACAACTCGTAAGTCGGGACCGTAACCACTGGGCCACCACTGCTCTCACCGTAACCGCGAAAAGGCTCAATTAAAATTTAATCATGTCAAAAAGAAAGTCTCGTGTATGCATTTTTTTGATCAATTGTACAATTATTCCCGTAAAGCCAAGTGTAATCAGTGCCAAATGACAGTTTCTTGTGGTTGAAATATATGCAAAGTAAGAAGCCGGATAGTAGTCGCTCTTTGCCGAATAGTCGCCCACCACGAAAGTGGCCGGATAGTCGGCTTTACCGACTAGTCGCCGACTAGTAGGAACATCACTAATTATTATGTTACCAAAACTTTTCTTAGGTATTCATAACAACTCCTAACTTTCGAGGTCCTAGGATGACCTTTGAAAACAAACCTCAAGTTCAAGATAACAATACTTATATAGAACTTATTTTATCTTTTATCTCTTATTTTATCTTCGGAGGAGCTTGCGGCTAAATAATAACAGCCGCACTGGTCGATCACCATGGTTAAGCAACGCTTGACGAGGTCGGTCCGTGGATGGGTGACCATTTCAACATACCGAGTTTCCTCCGTGCCTCAGAAAGCACGTTAAGCCGTTGGTCCCGTTTATTATTTAAAGATCTTTGACAGTCGTTACGGGTAGTCAGAAGCTTGAGATCTGACACCAGTCTTGCAGAGTACGGTAACGCGGTACCCTTGTGGAGGTCAGATAGGCAGTCGCTCCATGTAAAACACTGGTACTTAGCTGAATCCGATTAGACTGGAAGCCGACCCCAACATAGTTGGGGAAAAGGCAAGTGTAGGTACTAAACATTTGTGTCTTGGTTCACATAAATAGAACGCTTAGATCGCTTCACAATCCTTTATTCATCATTACATAAATATAGTCAAAGAGACAACTGCACTGTTATTGGACGGTAAGCCCAAATGACCGACGCAATCCTTGTTCAGTTAAGAGCCATATAAAATAATGTAGGTCACTGTAGTAGGCATGTCGTAATCGTAACGTCTCGGTCCGACGATCGTCTCATGCTCGTCACTGCTCGGCCCCATGACTGCTAACTATAAATTAATCAATTCCAATGTACAAACATAAAACATGTAGTTAAATGTCACCAGTAATGACGGACACTCAACCATCTCACTCAGTTCTCTGAGTAAAAACCGGTCCGACTGTCCGTACATTTCATTACAGCAAGGTACGAACATTCTGACGTCATGTTACTGTAATGCAAAGAACGCAATCACCTAAATTAATCTGCCTTTCCCCAAACAATGTTGACACATACACACAAGAGAACCTTTGTAAACAATGTTTTTGTGGAAGTTTGTTCGTGGGTAGTGCGACGAACCCGTAAATTACGCAAGACTAGTTCATGTCAATATTCAGGCACAAAATCGCAAAGATCTCTCTTGGTTCTCTAAGACGTCTTTTTTCGTATTTCGTCCTTGTACACCTGCGGCCTATTTCTTTAGATTAATAACGACACGTGTATGGCTTACAAACAAAACAGTTAATAAAATATTTATGGCATTTTTTATTTGTGAGGATATATTTCTATTTGTCGACAGCTAGTGGTGTGTGAAAAGTGAATGTAGAAGAGGCGTGCAAGCGTGGGGCGTGCGGCCGACGGATCCGCGGCTTGTAGAGACGCGTGCCGTTTAATGACGTCATGGATCCGCGCTGCGGGGGTGAACCGTTCGCACCCCGGCTTTTTACGATTCCAACTTCACCTTTTATGTCACAATACGAGTTTTATAGCTTTTATGAAATTCTTTACACGATTAAGCTGTGACCCCACTATGAAGAGCACACCATACCCGGCTGTTAAGTTTTTTGTTAATACAAATGGTCTAATTAGTCACACGCAGTGCATTAATTGGTATGATAATTTTAATGTGTTACGAAATACCACATTTTGAACAAATTGGAGTCGTCAATTTACACGAAAACTAAACTATACCTACGTGTCTACCCCTAAACATACATAACATGTGGTTATGTTCCTTACTAAACATTTCCAATGTATTTTAACCACTAAATATTATGTAGTTTTACTTTATTTTTCACTAGTTGAACGTTAGTTGTGCCTGAAACAGTTTTGCTCACCAGACCGCGATGCCTATAGGTACGGTCTGACTGGACGAGTCTAATCATAAAGTTTGATGGTATTATGATGATATAAAACTTTATAGGCAGACCATACTTCCAGAGTTTCTTAAGAAAGATAGTAAAACCTATTTATATCCTCTTAGTGGTTTTTGACGCACTGCTAGTTTTTGTTGCGAAATACAAAGCTTCCACTCAATAAAATACACCTAATGATTATTCGTGTGATTCTATTAAAAAGTATGGGACAAATGATTTCACTATTCTACCTTTTTCAGTTTTTACATATAAAAAAGCTTTCTGTCAATATTAAGTCGTACACGCAAAAAGTAAATTTGCTATCGGCCTGATTTAGCTTTTCTACCATGCCTGTAACAACAATTTGTTTTAAAAGCTATAATAGATCTGTGTATCTACAGTTAGTATATATACAGTGAATCATTTCAGAATTCAAGTTAAATACTTACCTATTAAACTATATAAGCAAAATATTACAAACATACTCTTGCGTTTCCCATCGCCAAACGATAATCTCCATTTTAACTTTCCGCCGTAATCCACCAAAAATCCGTCGGCAAGTAATTCTGTCCTTAATTGCTCCACGCAGAGTTGGGAGAGTATCATCTACTCGTGAGATACCCGTTTTTCCCTCACCTTGGAAGAGCGTGTAATAAAAAATCGCTCGTTTGTACGTGATGAATGATGGCGTCGCTCGCGGCCACGTAATTGGGTGTCGAAGTCTAGCGCTAAAAGCATACACGTGTCGATCGACCGCCATCTGATAGGCCATTGTCTGTGCTTTATCTGGGTACAGAGTGTACACAATAAATCGTCCGTGTACCATTGTGTTGGGCTAAGTGATGTACACAGTCGCGATCGAGGTGTGTGAAATATCGCCCCGGAATGTTATTAGAACGCCCGTATACTGAATCGATCCACGGAATTTTCTGTTTAGAAAAGGCAGCGTTTGCGAGCCGCATATCCAGGTTTGGTAAGAGATAGAAGCCGGCTCTTTGTAGTTTTTGTAAGCATTCAAAGAAAGGAATTATTCTAATCGAAAGAATCGCATTGTGTTTGTTGGAGTTAAAACGCTGCTTTTAAAATCAAATACTTGTTAGCGCTAGCAAGGAATTTAAGCTTTTAAGTTTCTAAGTAACATTCCTAATTAAGCGAAGCTAAAAGCACACATTATTTCTTTATTATTCATACGTTATTAGAGGCAGTGCTAAGAATAATTAATGGGCTTCAAACATATAAAATATGAACAGTCAATACGGAATAGAAATAGCATCCCCGAGTTAGCGCAGTCGGCGGTTATTTCGGCCATTCAAATGATTTCCTCTCGTATGGACAGAATGCACTGACGTATTTATGCAAGTGGCCGCTGCCTCGCAATTATAACGTACACTACAAAATCAATCGGTGTCAATAGCTGCTAACTTTAGCACTCCATAACATTTACTTTTTTAGAGTTCCGTACCCAAAGGATAAAAACGGGACCCTATTACTAAGACTCCGCGGTCCGTCTGTCTGTCTGTCTGTGTCTGCCTGTCTGTCACCAGGCTGTATCTCATGAACCGTGATAGCTAGACAGTTGAAATTCATTCACAGATTATGTATTCTGTTGCTGCTATAACAACAAATACTAAAAACAGAATAAAATAAATATTTAAGTAGAATATCTTATTCTTAATAATATTCTTAGGGCTGCCATACAAAAAATGTGTCTTTTTTGGCGTTTTTTTGCGATAATGGTGATGAACCTTTAGTGCGCGAATCTGACTCGCACTTGGCTGGTTTTATAATCATGTTATTTCGATACAAGTGCTTATTCCTCTTAGGCAACTCATTACAATTTAGTAACGAGAACGTGCCACATTAGAATTCCTGCTAACATGAAATATGTACTACATATTTCTCTCTAACTTCATAGTTTTCATTTTATAGTATGAATGTGTGCTACGCAATAATTATTCCTAGAACGGTGTTGCTATGGTATTATCAATAAACGGCATGTTAGTGGGGCTGCGGACACACGGCCGTGGCGTGGCGGTGGCATGGGACGCGGCGTGAGCGTTGCTTAGAAACGCCGCACCTCCTCCCCAGTGCCCATAGACGTACACTATTGTCCGCCACTTCTTATTTCTCTCCTTTTTACGCTCCACGATAATGGGAATTTTTGAAATTGCAACAATACACATACGGACGCTGCAATACCGGCTGGAAATTTTTGCTCTTATTCACTTCTATTTAGCGGGGACCGAGGATATGGAGAGTATTTCAGTCTTATATCTGAGTTATTATCGTTTTTGTCGTGTTGCAGCGACCGTCTCTGGATCCTTTGAAGTACAAGTATTCAGACACTAACTAGTCTTAATTGGAACTGCGATATTTACTGCCTCTAGTTTCTAGGTGAATTTCAAAATATTTACGCTAAATGAAAGTTGGGGCGATATACTGCCTTTAATTTCTAAGAAAACTGAAAACTCGTGGAATATTCTGAATTTATGTAGATTAATAGGTAATTTCTATGCGCTTCAGTTGTTACCCGTGACCACCGGGGCTGCGTCGCGCATTTTCTATATCTAATTTTATTGCATCAATAAATCAACTTGTGAGTAGAGTTAATTTATTATATTGAATTAGAAATTAATTTATGGCTGCATAAATGAATCTTAATACCGATAAATATCGATCAGACAGTATAGTGGTTGGGCCACCTGTCCGGGCAGTGTGTGCGCGGGGCTCAGGCGCGCTGCGGTCGACGCGGAAACGGAAGCGCACGCGCCGGTCCGGTCGCCGCACATCTGGCCTTTAACATCCTCAATAAACCTTAAAAGTGTTAAGATATATTATTGTTAGCACCTCGATTCTATAACTTATTTAAAGCACACACGTGGATCATTTGGTAATTAATTAGAGCACATTGTGCAACACCACATTAATTAGTAATTGTGCACCACTGAACGTTTTCATAGCTTTGGTAATAAATGTGACCTGTCATCGTTATTATTTAATAAATACAAAATACATATGTAGTTTCCTACACATATGCGGGCTCAAAATTTAGTAATAATAAATCGTTTCACAGAATACTGTGCGATTGTGTAAAAAACAGCTATTTGCAACCTATTTGAAAACAAAATTAGTGGAATTACCACGTTCGTATATTAATTTCATTTAGATTAAATAAACAACACTTGATTTACATATGGTGTTGACTTATAATGTACAACAATCACTAGAATTCGTTCAAACTCGTTTTATTTGCTGTTAAATTAAATAGCAGTTTTTGAATTTGTTTATGATAAACAATAGTTAGTAAATGCGCACCCTTCCACTTCCTGACACTCATTTAGCCTGGAATAAAAATGTTCAATTACTTTGTTTGTATGTTTGTATGTTTGAATGTTTGTATGTTTGTATGTTTGTGTGTTAGTATGTATGTAATATGCTTTATTACCTAGTATATTTTAAACCACTTGACGGATTTTTATAATTATGTCATCGTTAGATAGGTCTTGGCCGCCCAAATGTTCTTAAATAGGTGCCGATAAAAAAACCGGCCAAGTGCGAGTCGGACTCGCGCACGAAGGGTTCCGTACCATTATCGCAAAAAACGGCAAAGAAATCACGTTTTTTGTATGGGAGCCCCCCTTAAATATTAATTTCATCCAGTTTTTAGTATTTTTTGTTATAGCGGTAACAGACATACACCATCTGTGAAAATTTCAACTGTCTAGCTATCACGGTTCATGAGATACAGCCTGGTGACAGACAGACGGACCGCGGAGTCTCAGTAATAGGGTCCCGTTTTTACCCTTTGGGTACGGAACCCTAAAATGGCGGATTTTAGGCGCCATATTGTAGGAGTTGCAATTTTTTTTTCTTCGGAGGTCATCACGTGGGGTATCTAAATGAAGGGTTTATAGAGGCAATTACAAAATATATGTATAGAAGTCATTCGAAAAAAAAAGTACATTTAACTAAAAAGTTTTCAAGTGTTCAACATTTAAATAAAAAAAAGTTAATAAAATCAAAAAACTAGAAGAAAAGATGTAAACAAGAAGAAAATCATGCAGTGCAGTCGGAGGATACATATTCCCAAACTGGCTCCCTGATCACAAATGAATTACATTGTGAGACAACCTATATATCAGATATGTAGAATGTCGTTAATTATATAGAATTTAACTTAATAAAATAATGTTTCTTTAGTTTCAGAATTAGACAACCTATTTGCGATTATGATCCATAGCTTGCAAAATTTCAGTTCGTATATGAGGGTATCACACAAGAACTCTGCATACGGTATACTTCGGGTAACCTCGGAAAAGCTCGGGAAAACTCGAAAGATAAATTTTGTTAGCATAATACGTCTTCATGACGGCGTCGAAGGTTCAACCAAGTGTAACAAGACTCGTGGGTAGTTTGTCTTTATTCCCGAAGCTGCAATTCATTTTTATTCACACATCGCATCGGCAACCGAATCGCCGAAATAATATTACCATCAGAATACTACCTTGTTTACCAGTTTCATTATTTCCGAGGATAATCTTCCCATTGTAATTAATAAAGTAAATGATGGTTAACTTTTCTCATTAAGTCTGTTATAATTAGCTTCTGTGAAACTATAATATCTGGGTTCAATTTAAACTTGTTTGACAGCTAGTTGGTTTGCCAGCTTGGTTTCTGTAAATACATAGCTGAGAATAATATGTAGATACTTAGGTATTCAGATTTTGTTATCTACTGCCTAAGCAAAACTTTGACATAAAAGTCACCCACGTCCACGAAATACACTACCTACTCGAATAGTCCAGATCACAGACAGATAAATAGAGCAGATCCGGTCGCTCCGTGAGGCCATGGTGGAGCGTTTGAACCTGCCCTTGCAGGCAGTCTCCGAATGGGTCGCCCCATTCTCGTCAGGTTTAATGCTGCTAAAACCCAGGCATGTCTTTTTTCAGCTTAAAAGAGCCAATTTCACCCGGCTCCAACTTTCCGTGATGTAACCGTGCCAATAGCTGACCATCTTGAGCTTCTTGGTGTTACGTTGACATCGACTCTCAATTTTGGCCCATACATTGAGGCAAAAGCTCAGCTGGCTGCCAAAAAGTTTGGTATCCTTGCGAAGGTGAGGGGCTATTTCACGCCGGAACAGCTGCTCAACTTGTATCAAGCGCAAGTTCGATCATTCATGGAGTACTGTTCTCATCTCTGTGACGGATCTACCAAATACCAGCCTTATGCACTAGAGTGGATCGAAAAGCGGGCCAAGAGACTCATCGGCAATGAGGCACTGGTCAAGTCAAAGCTCCAGAGCCTTGAACACCGTCGCCGAGTTGCCAGCTTGTAGGTATTTTATCGGTTACATTTCGGGGAGTGCGCGTTGGAATTGCACGATCTAATTTCGCCCAGCCCGTTCCATTATCGGACTACCAGACGTACGGCGATGCATCATCGGAGTACATGGTGGATATCCCACCCATACACACAAAACGCTTTGGGGACACTTTTACAGCTAAGGAGTGGAATTCCCTGCGGGAGTCTGTGTTTCCCGATAGCTATAATCTAGGGGCCTTTAAGTCAAGAGTTAATAGGTTTTTTCTAGGCAAGAGCGCTTCACCGTCGACCACATCATCGCTTACCATCAGGTGAGATAGTTAGTGGTCAAGCGCAAGCCTATAGAAGATAAAAAAACAGGAATCAAGGATGTACATAAAGTGCCAAATTTCGTCCAAATCTATTCAGCCGTTAAGGTGATTAACAATCGTTCAAAAATATAAGCTTGCACATTATAATATTAATAGGTACTAAGTTAAAATATTACAATGCCATTGAGAGGCTGAAAAGCTTGTACTGTTGGTGTGAAAAGCTTCAAATGGCTGGACATCCACACACCAGTAACTAACAGTAACCATTAGTTAAGATAGGATATTATTTAAAAAAGCGAAAATAAATTCAAATTAAGATACTAAAATGATGTCTAAAATACTAAATATAGTTAGGATTAGGGCGCACGGTTGGCGCAGTGGTTGAGCGATTGACTGCTGTCGCTGTCGCGGGTTCGATGCCCGCACGGAACAAATATTTGTATGACCTACAGATAGTTGTTCCGGCTCTGGGTGTTTGTGTATGTGAGTTTATATGTTTCTAAACGCACCCAAAATACAGGAAGAAATTCTTAGTGTGGGGCAACGATATAAAAAAAATATATATACTAAGTGGGCGACAAACAGTGGATGAAAAAAATGTTTAAAACAGCGACTAAAAATAAAAAATTGTCGACGGAGCTCTTATTTCTGTCTGCAAGGTCTAAAGTAACCTAACATGAAAGAGATGACGGGAGCTGAGTTCGCTCACTCCAGTTCCCGTCATCTCCTTCGAAACTAACCTATCCGTTTCGGGGTGCCCTAAGTTCCCAAGCTCGCTTCGAAAACACGAATGCACCCGAACTCCCACGCTGCCCAGCGATGTCGCCTCGTCGGTTGTTCTGCTATTATCAATAGAATTTGCTAAAATAGAAAAATATAACCCCAAATACAATTAAAGTATGTAACTACCACAGCTCACTAAAACCTCCTAAAGGTATTACTCAAACCGGATAAATAGTCACTTAGTATAATAGTCGCCCATTCAGTACATTTTCACCCGGTTAATAATTACTTCCCGTTAATACATTAGTGACTTCAGCTCAAAATCTTTGCATTCAATGAATACCACTACGTTTTAACCTCTACGTTCCATCACTAACACAATACCATTCGAGTTTAATTTTTTAGTATTTTTTTTAATACCATTTTACACACCTTTAATACCATTTCAAATAACATTAGAAATTTTTACAACCTCTTTTTACATTCCGTTCAACCGATTTTGAGTTCTATCCCGTGAATATAAGGGTAGCATAAAAAGCATAAACCTATTACCAAAACTAACTGTTTAATATTGCTATTGTTCATATCAACAACGCAATAGAAGTCAAAATCGGTTGAACGGGCTGTAAAATGGGATTATTTAAATGTCTAATGTTATCTCAAATGGAGTATACCTTGTATGTATTCTTCTTCTTCATATCGACGATTCCTTCCTCTTAAAATTATCTTTGACCATTATTTAGCCACGTCGATAGCCACGAAATTAATAGCTTGTGTGTATCGAAATCCACAATTTATACCTTTACAAGCTGTGGCCCGCGGCTTCGTCTGCGTAGCATTAGTACTTCGAATACTTAGCCTATTATTTTATATCGCGCAATAATATTATAAGCGTGTGGGCCGCCTTCTTCTCTTCCACCCCCTTGCCTCACCTTTAAAGGTTTTTTTTTTTTTAATAACGATGCTCCACACTAGGAATTTCTTCCTGTATCGTGGGTGCGTTTACAAACATATAAACTCACATACACAAACACCCAGAGCCGGAACAACTATCTGTAGGTCATACAAATATTTGTTCCGTGCGGGAATCGAACCCGCGACACGCAGCGCACCAGTCAATCGCTTAACCACTGCGCCAACCGTGCGCCAAAAAACAAAAACTATCCTATGTCATTCCCAGGGTCTCAAACTATCTCCATACTATATTTCATCTAAATCAATTCAGCGGCAGACAGATTTACATTCGCATTTAAAAAAAAAAAAATAAAAAAAAAAATATATAAATATTTTTATTTGTTCAATAATATCAATTAATATTATTTATATATTTGTATTACAAATGTTTACTTAACCATTTACATAGTTGCTGTTTCTTAATTATATATATATATATATAAGTATGGATTCCCACTTGTACAGCGTCAAAACAATGAAAAGTTTCAGCCTTATAAAGTTTGGCACTGTGATTCGGCTAGCTGTTTCACTTGCTGAAAAGCCCTGAAACTAGATGCTCTCGAGATTCACCTACGTATGTTGGTGCATTTATCTGAGCTTTTGTACCAGAATAAAACTACACACTGACAGATGTACCAACATACTTTCTCTCTATGTAGTCTTGAAACACAAAGTACGTATAGAAAGTTTACAATGGCGAACCGATAGCTAGTATTGTTGTGTATTCTGGACGAAAATAGGCCACCATATCTCTCTCACTTGAATGCATCATGCATGGGCAAGAACTAAGGACACTTCCATATACATACATGGCAATATCACCTTTAATCGAGACTCAGAATCATGATAGTTTTGCAATAGTGAAGTAGAATTGATAATTGCATAATAAGCCATTGCTTAGTCCAACTTCTGGACAAAATTACCTTTTTGATAAAAGAAGAAAAACTCTTTGAAATATGAAATAAATTAGAAACCGCTTGTTAGAGTTTTATACCCAAAGGGTAAAAACGGGACCCTATTAGTAAGATTCCGCGGTCCGTCTGTCTGTGCGTCTGTCACAATGCTGTATCTCATGAACCGTGACAGCTAGACAGTTGAAATTTTCACAGATAATGTATTTCTCTTGCCGCTATATCAACAAAAACAGAATAAAACAAATATTTAAGTGGGATTCCCATACAACAAACATGTTGTTTTTGCCGTTTTTATGCGATAATGGTACGGAACCCTTCATGTGCGAGTACGACTCGTACTTGGCCGGTTTTAATAAATACCGCTCGCGCGCACGTGTGTAACTTCACTTTGGTGTACAATAAAGAATATTCTAATTTGTCGGAAAGTTTGGGAACCGCGACCTGTTTCTTATAGGCAAAGAATTAAAAGTATTCATAAGTTAAAAATCATATTAGTTAGATCCCCAAAAGCCCACTATTCATATTCTCTAGTGCTATACCACAATATTACTATGAAACTCATTCAAACCTTAAAAAAAAACAACAACAGCAAAGATCACATAGGTAAAATTCAGTATCTCGAACGACATTGTGTTTTATGCAAAGGGTGCTGCCAGACTGTTCACAATGCTAGCCGCGTCCACAGACGTACAACTTCGAAAATCGACTTTCAATGGAAGTTTTCCACGTCACATTTACATTTATACAAACAAAGTCTTGAAATAGGTAAACGTATAATGACATTCATTACAGTTTTGTTGTGTTGGGAGAGTATAATAGGAATTTATGAATAGTATCTGTGTTTAGTTGATAGATACTTTCGAGGGTTTTAAAAACATTGTATTTATTAATTTACATACAATTTATTGTACATCAGAATATACAAGAAATTTCACAACACTTTTCAGAAAAATACCGGTTAATGCTGTGGGAAAACAGAAGTTTGAGTTTTGTATAAACAATTCTTGAATAGTACTGAAAAACACTTCTAGTTTCACGAAACTATATTTTTCTAATATCTGTGTTTGGTTACTTGAAATTGCCCATATGTGGTCATGATTGGAAAGGACCAATGATAGAACAAGTATCAAAAACTTCACAAGATGGTAAGCCTCACATGCACCAACTACTTGACAACAACTATGTCATATCGGAGTTAGATAACCCAGGGTGACGTAAGTGGGCATAAAGCCCATATACCGGCCGCATTGACTCATGCTCAAAAGCTCAACTCATACTCAAAATTGGCAGTTGTTATTGGTAGTAGTTTGGGCACATGAATCTTCATCTTGACATGTGTGTACTAAATAGATATCCCAGACGCCCAGTCGATACTGAATCTTAATACACAAAATATGTGGTGGGAATTGAGTAGTTTTAGTATGTAGGTGCTTTGAACAGCCGACAGCCAGTTAAATAGAATACAACGCGTAATTGGTAAATACAATAGTATCTGAGATGGTTGCCACCTTGAGTGATGGTCTACTCACAAGACTGAAATTCGATCACAGTTTTTTTTTTTTTTTTTTTTTTTAAACTTTACCCCAAGGAAATTCTTCCTGTATCGTGGGTGCGTTTACAAACATATAAACTCACATACACAACACCCAGAGCCGGAACAACTATCTGTGGGTCATACAAATATTTGTTCCGTGCGGGAATCGAACCCGCGACACGCAGCGCAGCAGTCAATCGCTCAACCACTGCGCCAACCGTGCGCCCGTGAGTTTCAATAATAAGATTTAAATACTGAAAACAAAGTCCAAGTTAGCAAGTATGCGTACTGTCAAAGTACATACTAACAATACTCAAATCCACTAATCTTGTGTAGCAAGTTGGTAACGTTTGGCGTCTGGAATATTGAACTTGAGCACGTTAATGTCAAAAATAAAACAAACCAACCAATCACAAGTGCCAATTTGGAGTTGAGCTTGAGTCAATGCTGCTGGAATACCGGCCAAGAAGCTTTTCCGACCAAAGAGAGCTAACACATTTAGTTTAAAAATAATTTAACTGATACAAAACTAGAACCCGATTTACCCACAAATATTGGACAATACAAATAAAACGTTTATCACAAGTACCTACTAATGGCGTCTAATTTTCAGTCTGTTTCAGTTTTCTCAGTTTATCTAGCAAAGGATTTGTTATGAAAATACATTCACCTCAAGTGTGTTTATTCTAACAATTTTACATTAGTATAAGAGGCTTACCTATAAGATTTCTGCAAATTATTTTAAGTATTAAATACCATTTAGGTTTATAACTCAATTTCAGCATTATTTTATGTGTATCAAATACTTAACTTTAATAATTCAATAATTTAAGTAAAGATTTTAAAAACTTGAGATTAAATAAGTTTTGCTGAGTAAATATACTTAGGTTGTGTCTGAAAAACAAACCGTACCTACCTTTCTTCGCTTTCTTAGGTATTATTTTTTATTATAAGTAGACGGTCAATACGGGCATTAAGTTAAAAGAGACTTAATTTATCTAAAACTCACTTGAGACGTTGTTAAAATAAAGTATTTTAGAATGGTTAAGTTAATATTGTTAATCTTTATAATTTCTAGAAAAATATAAGTACAAGATTTATTAAAGTAAAACATTGAGAGGCTTTAAGGTCAGACCACACTAGGTGTAACTGCGCGTTAGTGGAGCGACGCGACAAAATATATTGTATGAGATAAAGTGACGCGTCGCGTAGTTCCGCTGCCGCGTAGTGCGGTTTATCTTATACAATATCATACAGAGTATATTTGGTCGCGTCGCGTCGCTCCGCTGACGCGTAGTGCGGTTTGACCTTTAATCTCATTATATCTTGTTAATCGTATTGTGAAGAACAGTTCAAAAAACTGGACAAGTGCCAGTCGGACTCACGCACGAAGGGTTCCACTATCACAAAAAACGCAAAAAATCACGTTTTTGTATGGGAGCCGCACTTAAATATTTATTTTACTCTGTTTTTAGTATTTGTTGTTATAGCGGCAACAGAAATACATCATCTGTGAAAATTTCAACTGTCTAGCTATAAAGGTTCATGAGATACAGCCTGGTGACAGACAGACAGACAGGCCGTGCAGTCTTAGTAATAGGGTCCCGTTTTTATCCTTTGGGTACGGAACCCTTAAAACATTATTTACGTACATCAACTCACGCGTTTTTCCCATGGGGGTAGGCAGAAACTACAGAATGCCACTTACTACACATACAACCCTAACATCCTTTTGCTTCGTAAACACCATTGATTAATTCATGTTATCAAGTACCTATCCAGTTAATTAAGTTTTTTTTTATACTATGTACATTTTTATCTATGCAAATAAAGTCCATTGTTATCAAGTAATCTACCTATAATAGTTCTTCTCTATCAAATATTAAATAAAAGCGCGGGAGAGTTCAGTGTCCCCGTCATCAATGCAGAGGTTGCATTAAACTTTTTCCATTCTCTCCATTGATGGATTTGCATCAGAAAATTGCCGGGATTTTGTTCCTAATAACTTCCAAGAAGTTAATAAATATTATCTTATGAATAAATATGGAATATTCTGCGAAAACGCTTATTATCTTGGATAAAAAAGGAAGAACTTTTAAAAGTCGGCCACGTCTATTTTTACGTTGATATAAGATACTTCTTGTAAGTACTAACAAATTCAAATACTATGCCATTTTCCTCACAAATTATTCTATTTGCCCATCAAAATTATTATTCTGGTTCCTAAAGCTATTATCGACAAAGTTGAATGTTTAAATATGTATAGAGGACCACGGGAGGCGGACCCATGAGCACACCTAGTCCAATTAAGTATCATTGTCAAAAGCAATTTGTGGGCATTTGCATATTACCACCCGTCTATCATACATTATTTCGGTAATAACTATTCCGGAAGTAATGTTTATGGACGTAACTACGTATGAATGGAGCAACAGAATACATAACGTCGTTGATAGTCCAATTCCGCGTAACTAACATTGTTAAATACCGCGTATGTACAAAAAAATCAAAAATGAGATTTCGCGGTTTTAGGTAACTGATTGTGATTGGCGTCGACCCGTATGACATTTTTTTGAATCGACCCATAGGAAGACGAGTAGGTATATCAAAAATACCAATACCGCGGATCTTTCGACGAAAAAGTTACGACACGAAAACCGCGTATCCGCGCCAATTTGTAGTAGTGTGTGCAGTGTTTATGTGACGCTCCGGAAAAAAATTGTTTGTATATGTAATTACTGGATTATTTTAATGTGGGTATGACACACGTATCTTTTAACTTTCACTTTAATATAAATAAAATTGTGATGTTTTTTTATTTTGAAATTGTGTGATTTCGATTATAGTATATTCGATTAAGAAGAACGAAACGGTCCTATACTGAAGTTCGTTCAAAGATCTGCCGATTAGTTTTTTAGAAAATTAGTTTTTTAGTCCTCCTGTAAAATCAGCGAGAGTGTACATACGCTGTATTTAACAATGTTAGTTACGCGGAATTGGACTATCAACGACGATAATGTTCTACGTTTTATTGACCTTGCCTGTAACCTAGTTTGAGATGACACACTTGCAAGCTATCAAATTGTCTCAGAACAAAATATGAGGTCCCAGAGATCGCTCCGACTTGACCGAATGAACTCGTAAGTAGACCAACAATGTTTTGTCGTGATTTCTACCCTATAACATGTTTCTTCCTGTACCGAGTTTCCGTTCAAACAGCGAATTCGGCGCGTGCGAGCGGCCAACCTGACCGATTCGATTTGCTCTAACGCGATAGTCACACATTCAGCTCCCGCCGGACCGTGTAAGTGCTCCATTCACTACGGAGACCATTATTAATACATCCCCTCCCTACTCGTCTCCTCTCGAGGCCCTCATTGTGCGCCGTTGCGAGTTAATCCTCCGTCCGGCAAAGATCGCCGATCGAATGCGACCGACCCAGCTTTGTGAAACGTAATAGGGTCCTACGGTTAAATGCCGCGTGTAATTTTTGGTTTGCGATTGTAATTATCTATTGAATCGCAGTACTTCGAGGGAAGAGTTCAATTATCGCGCGACGCTCCGGCGGACTGATTGATTGGTTTTGGCCCTGTTTGTATCTGTCAGGCCGACAGGCACGCCACAGCACTACATTCTACACTGAATTAGTGAAGCGGCGCGCGTTGAGCTCACCGCGTTGTTTTATCAGACGGACAGCAGCGTTGCAGGTGCAAGCTAATCAGGTTTAGCAAATGCTTAAATAGCGCTCTTATTTGTAGGGTGCGGAACGCCCTTTAGGTACGGAAACCCAAAGAGTAAATACGGGACCCTATTACTAAGACACCGCGGTCCGTCTTTCTGTCTGTCTGTCACCAGGCTGTATCTCATGAAATTATCACAGATGTTGTATTTCTGTTGCCGCTATAACAACAAATACTAAAAACAGAATAAAATAAATATTTAAGTGGGGCTCCCATACAACAAACGTGTTTTTTTTTTGCCGTTTTTTGCGATAATGGTACGGAACCTTTCGTGCGCGAGTCCGACTTGCACTTGGACGGTTTTATTAACACATAAACATTCGCATTAAACACCATAGCAACAAAAAGAAAAAAAAATGAACTCAAATAAGAGGAGCGTCGTCAGGCAGGAGCCAAGTTGTAAATTGCTCAAAACGGATCCGGTTCGAAATAGTTCACAATGTAGATAATACAAAACGGAAACATGTATCGAGAGAAAAATAGATGAACTGTGAATCGATTGAGTGCTGTGTAGTATCGAGCGTCGCGACGGACGAACGGACACCTCCCAAAGGAGTGCTCAAAACGGATCCGGTTCGAAATAGTTCACAATGTAGATAATACAAAACGGAAACATGTATCGAGAGAAAAATAGATGAACTGTGAATCGATTGAGTGCTGTGTAGTATCGAGCGTCGCGACGGACGAACGGACACCTCCCAAAGCACGAATATCAAACGATTTCGAATCGACAAAGTATCGAGGCCTCGATTCGATAACAGAGTCTGTCGATAGTAGGCAGCACGAAGCACATTCGAAGCACTATCGAACACTCGATTCGAATTCGAAGGTGACGTCACACTAATGTAAATAGGGACGAGCCATAGTGAACAAAATGAATGATTGTTGAATGGATAGAGCGTTCGAAAACTAAATCAAGTTGATTATATTTTTTTCACCTTTGATTAAACGTTTTATTATTATTAAATTTAAATAAAAACTTAATGTTATATAAAGAAGAGACCCAAAGTTAATTATTAGACATTATAAAGTGGCATTATCTTCGACAATATGACAGAGTTTTGGAGATTTGATTTAAAAAAAAAACCGGGTTCCGAACGCACCCACTTGACATCCGACGCGCGACGGCGCCAAGCCAAGGCTAAGTTTGTTTATATTTTGCTACACTTCCACAGCAAAAGTATCTTTCTTTTCTTATCTGAAATAATTAAGTGGTTATTTGTGAATAAATCATTATGAGAACCAGTCAAACACAATATGAAATGATGGTTGAATTCATGGAAGCGTGAGTAAACACTTTTAATAAGTTTGAGTGGCATAAACTTTAGTGTGAAGTATTTTAAAGTGCAATGCTATTTCTATTCCAGAAATGGAGATTTGTCTAAACCTTCAGGCGGCCCACGAGGCCGGAATTTTATACAAATGAAATGGAAGGAACTCACAAATAAATTGAATAGTGAAGGCACAGGACAGGCGAATCTAGGTCTGAGGAGAAATGGCGGAAGGTATGTTAACTCAAGTGACGCTATTTTTTTTGTTGTTGGGGCACTTGAATTAAGTCACTCTTAAGTCTCTGCTTTAAGTACTTATCCAATATCTTTCCTGAGAATTCTTTGTTTAATTCAAGGTGTGGAGCGATTACAAAAATAATTGCAAGAAGAAGTGTGCCAAAATTAATAGGGCCGTTAGTGGCACTGGTGGAGGGCCAGCACTCCAATTAACCTTAACCGATTTAGAAAACCGAGTCATGCAGATAATTGGAGTGCAAGCAGCTACTGGCATGGTAGTAGAAGAAGCAGGGTTTCAACGGGTTAGCTTACTTTTAAAATTTGTTTTTTTTTTATTACCTGGTAGGTAATTAATTTTTTTTTTCAGGCTGCTGAAATTTCCCAACCATCAGAGATGATAGTTCCTGATGCACGTGACGATGATTATGACATAGGTAAATATGAATCTTACTTTTATAATCATTAATCGATTAATATAAATATATTTAGTATCTTGTGGTAACGTATGTTTATGCATCCCTAAATTACATGAAAGCATCATCATTTTGATTCAATCAAATCTTGAAAAATAGATTATTTATATAAAAATCCCATTATACACACATACATGTCACATTACACAGTAAATGTTTCTATAAGAATTCAAGTTTCGGCTAATAAGAAAAAGGACTAGTCTAATCAACTTTAATATATGTTTTACAGATTGGAATATTCCGGGCACGAGTAGCCAGCCAACAGTGGCTCCTCCTCCACCACCGAGTCCACCCAATGAAACCCCAGCTCTCCCATCAACTGAGGCTCATCCTCCATCTTCTCAAGAAGAAGAGACGTGGAAACCACCACCACAAAAAAAGGCTAAGAAGGATTTAGGATTAGGCAAAATGTTTTTAGAAGCGGATAGAAAGGCAAGGGAGTATGCTAGAGAGCGTGATAGGGCCTATGAAGAATTAGAGAAAGAGCGGTTGCAGATTAGGAGAGAGGAATTGAGAGTTAGAAAATTAGAGATGCAAGAAAGGGTGAGACAGAGAGATGATGAATTGCGATTACGGGCTCAATGGTTGGACTTTATGAGAGAGGCTATGGAAGTTTTTGTAAGGTTTATGGAAAAAAGTCTTAGGTTAAGATTATTTTTTAATTAATATAAATGTTCTATTTTTTAACATTATTAATAAAAAGTAAAGTTATGTGTGTAATCTATTAATTCTATCTACTAAAATATTCCTTATCACGCTTCCCCTAATTAAGTCATCTCCTCCATTTTTGAGCTATTAATAATTGTTCCAATAACTAAACAATAATTTTACAACTCTAATTCACAAAACTAACTCTAAACAAAACATAAACACGGTTAAAACTTTACTTTAACACTTTTCGAAACCTTTCTCACCGACTATTTTCAAGTGAATAATGTTTCGAGCATACTCGATAGCCAGCCTTCGAGAGTTTACATTACCGTACGTCAAAACAATGTTCGTGCTATCAAAAATCTCACAATTGTTTATAAGTTTCGAGTTTCGTTTACCATGTCGATACGATTTCGATTCGAAAGCGCGCTAAAATCATTCCTGCTGCCATGTTTTGTTTCCTTTTACGCCCGATAGGGGCGCTGTACAATTCTCATACAAATGTTACTCGATTTCGATACGAATAACTTTTCGCAAATATTCGTGCTTGGCAGAATCAAGCTCGGCAAAGCAATTTAACCAATTTAATGTCATTCGCGTCTATTGACGGGCTCCCGCGCTCTCAATTTAAAAATAGACGCCATTGTGTTGCCGGCGCGAAAATATTGTGCTGTCGAATATAGCGGTATCAAAGTGTACAGGCTTTCATCACTCCGTCGAAAACGCTTTTCTTAGAATATGATTTAAATAGCAGTTAAATAGTCATAACCGGGCGCCGCGACGACATACTTATATCGTAATAAAGTAGCAATACGGCCAGAAGAAGATATTTAGTATCGGGATTGAGTTATTTTCAGTTATGGCATTAAAGTCTCCGTATTTCAGTTCCATCTTCTGCGCCCACAAAGTATTGTTTTGAGTTGCTTTTTTTTGTTTTATTTTATTAATATTTTATCCGTTTTTTTATATTTATTTTGAAAAAAAAAGTGGAGCGTGGAAAAGAAGGAGGAGCTTGTGGCTTAATAATAACAGCCGCACGGGTCGATCTTCAAGGTTAAGCAACGCTTGACGAGGTCGATCCGTGGATGGGTGACCATTTCAACATACTGAGTTTCCTCCGTGCCTCGGAAAGCACGTTAAGCCGTTGGTCCCGGCTGTCATTTGAAAATCTTTGACAGTAGTTTTACGAGTAGTCAGACGGTTGAGATCTGACAACAGTCTAGCCAAGGGGTACCGCTGTTACCCATTTACTGGGTTGTGAAGGTCAGATAGGCAGTCGCTCCATGTAAAACACTTGTACTCAGCTGAATCCGGTTAGACTGGAAGCCGACCCTAACATAGTTGGGAAAAGGCTAGGCAGATTGATTGATTTTGAAAAAAAAACCTTTTATCGCTAAGCAGTAAGCAATTATGCCATCTTCGTCATCGTCATCATCATTATTTCAGCCAAAAGACGTCCACAGCTGGTCATAGGCCATCCGCGTAGTATTACAAAATTTATAAAAAGTAGGTATTTACTAAGATGCGTAATTAATTAAACAAACAAATAATAACCCGTTATATGTCGTGTTCCTGGCCTGGTCAGGGCCGCGGGAGACCGGTGGAAGCGAGACTCACAGGACCGATCAGTGTGGCGACGCTTGGGGGAGGCCTATGTCCAGCATTGGACGTCTTTTGGCTGAAATGATATTGATGTATTGTAAAGTCACCGCCAGCTACCAAAAAAATAAAAGTCGTTAGCATCTGCCTACCAATGTATTCCAATATTTCAAAACGATACGAAAAAAATGTAAAGGCAGTGTCGCTAACACGATCAAAACAAACGCATCGCGGTAAGGGGCGTCCGTGACCTTTTCACTTGGCATTCAGTAATTAGGTAATATCTCATAAACGCATGGACCGATTTACATGATTTAAACGGATAAAATGGTTATACTCCTATACCTTTCATTTGAAGCCAAAACTATCAAAATATCTCAATAAACAAAAATCATGTTTTCAAGTTAGGTACTACAAGTCGGGTCAATGACTTCTATATTTTTGTTATCTGGCGGTGATCTTAGTCAGTCGTTTTACTGTAGTGAATTATTGTATGCATCAACTATATTTTCATTTTCACTTCCACTTAATGCAACTTACATAGGTAGATACTGTGTTTGTTAGTCGGATGTTGTTAGTAACTCAAATGAAAGGAAAGACTTAATCCACTAAACACATTTAGCTAGTAAGTGATGATTTTCAGGTTATCTTTACAGGTTCAAGACAAAGTGACATCTTATCAGCAATAACAAATGTCAAAAAGTTCAGGGTCCTATTTGTCTCCGACCAATACATATATATCCTACTAATATTATAAATGCTAAAGTTTGGATGGACGTATGTCTGTTACCCAATCATGCGGGAACGGCTGAATGGATCTGGATGAAATTTGGTACAGATGGATTATATGGAATAACACATATGCTACTTTTTAAACCGAAAATATTTAAGGTTCCCGTTACAAATTTCTACTTTTACGCGGTCGAAGCAGCTGGCAGAAGCTAGTAATATATATTTTCGTTCAATATAAATTTTCGATCTATTCATACATCTTTTGATATTTCAAAAAGCGCCCGGCAACTAAGTATTTTTAGACAAATATGCTGTATTATCAGTTTAATAAAATATATGAGATTGACAAGCGTCAACGAAATATAATGTGCTATCCTCCTATGCCTTACATTTTGATAATAGACACTTTAGGAGCCTCTAAAGTAGATCTTAGGAGACGAAATTCTCTCTTCTTCTTCCTTGATCCCTAATTTTTTCTAGTAATTAATATAGCCTATGTTACTCAGCCATAATGTAGCATTCTAATGGTGAATGAATTTTTGAAATCGGATCAGTAGTTTTAGAATGTATTCGTTACAAACATACAAATATTTCCTCTTAACGATATTATTATTATATTAGTGAGATTAAACCCATATTTAAATGCCTAAAAAGCGCACTGTAGGATATTCAACACTCGGATAGCGCTGCAAACTGAAAATCCAACATTGTAATAAAAGGTATTCATTAGACATTAGGGTGACACCTAGCGTAGGCTTTAGTATTTTTATAAAACTAGCTTAATTTGCGATTTATCTACTATAACTAAGGGTTGTCTTACCGCTCAAATTAAATATTTCAGTCGTTCATCGCGGGTCTTTTTATAATACTAGCTTAACTTGCGATCTACCTACTATAAGTAAGGGTTGACAAACCGCTCAAATTAAATATTTCAGTCGTTCATCGCGGGTCTTTTTATAATACTAGCTTAACTTGCGATCTACCTACTATAAGTAAGGGTTGTCTTATCACTCAAATTAAATATTTCAGTCGTTCATCGCGGGTTTTTTTTATAATACTAGCTTAACTTGCGATCTACCTACTATAAGTAAGAGTTTTCCTAATCGCTCAAATTCAATATTTCAGTTATTCATCGCGGGTCTTTTTATAATACTAGCTTAACTTGCGATCAACCTACTATAAGTAAGAGTTTTCCTTATCGCTCAAATTCAATATTTCAGTTGTTCATCGCGGGTCTTTTTGTTTTTATAATACTAGCTTAACTTGCGATCTACCTACTATAAGTAAGAGTTTTCCTAATCGCTCAAATTAAATATTTCAGTTGTTCATCGCGGGTCTTTTTATAATACTAGCTTAACTTGCGATCAACCTACTATAAGTAAGAGTTTTCCTTATCGCTCAAATTCAATATTTCAGTTGTTCATCGCGGGTCTTTTTGTTTTTATAATACTAGCTTAACTTGCGATCTACCTACTATAAGTAAGAGTTTTCCTTATCGCTCAAATTCAATATTTCAGTTGTTCATCGCGGGTCTTTTTGTTTTTATAATACTAGCTTAACTTGCGATCTACCTACTATAAGTAAGAGTTTTCCTTATCACTCAAATTCAATATTTCAGTTGTTCATCGCGGGTCTTTTTGTTTTTATAATACTAGCTTAACTTGCGATCTACCTACTATAAGTAAGAGTTTTCCTTATCACTCAAATTCAATATTTCAGTTGTTCATCGCGGGTCTTTTTGTTTTTATAATACTAGCTTAACTTGCGATCTACCTACTATAAGTAAGAGTTTTCCTTATCACTCAAATTCAATATTTCAGTTGTTCATCGCGGGTCTTTTTGTTTTTATAATACTAGCTTAACTTGCGATCAACCTACTATAAGTAAGAGTTTTCCTTATCGCTCAAATTCAATATTTCAGTTGTTCATCGCGGGTCTTTTTGTTTTTATAATACTAGCTTAACTTGCGATCTACCTACTATAAGTAAGAGTTTTCCTTATCACTCAAATTCAATATTTCAGTTGTTCATCGCGGGTCTTTTTGTTTTTATAATACTAGCTTAACTTGCGATCTACCTACTATAAGTAAGGGTTGTCTTATCGCTGAAATTAAATATTTCAGTCGGTCATCGAGATCGCGACTCAGTCGCCACCGTTCACCGTACACTGTCTTTACCTCGATCCTCATCAATTATACAAGTGTCTGCGTCCTTTATAAAATATTTACAACTCTTGCCTTCGCCCATAAACTAAGGGTACTGATTTACGCGACTATTATTATACTTAATGGTTATTTGATTATTTGAATCCATGAAATATACAGAGACTCTGGTCGTTCTACAATGTGATTTAGTTAAGACCCCTAATCTGGATGTCTCATTAAACGTATCGTAAAATAAACAAACTAAAACCACGATGGATATTTATATTCAGACCAGTTAAAATATTACAATGATAGGCTAACAGACCCGGCCCGCATTGCCCATAAAAAAGGATTAAAAGTGACTTTATTTTGTAATGAATGGGAAATCAAAACAACGGCTCTGTCAACTAATATTGTAGTTACAAAGTTTCCTTTATCAGAACTGTTGCAAGAAGACTTAGAACAGTAAAATACTACCCGGATAACGTCAGTACAATTCAGTACTTTAATCAAGAACGTTCACTTCTAGAGCTTCACAGAGCGCACAACTTATTTGGGCGAAGCTAAACTAAATATAACTTCTTAGTTCAACGTTTAAATTAAAAGGCCAACCTGACTGGTATACGTATTCAAATATATTCATCGGTATGCTGACAGAAACCATGCAGTGTTACTCTAAAACACGTCAATTAGTAAACAGGCGTAAACCACAGGCATTCGGTCGAGCAGACGCCGCCGCCGCCGCGCCGCGAGGGTTGCGGCCATCTTGGATCGGGGGTCAAATTAAATTGACATGTGGTTTGTGCAGACATATTGTGCTCGCTTGGAAGCATTGTGTTGACACCCCTAATTATACAGGTCCAACGATATGAGCAGATAAAGCATGGCAATTAACTTAATACCCGCCGTGGATATAATTTGATCCGATTCGAAGTTATTCTACGAATCGCGCCCCCATTCTATGAAAATAGTTCGTTGGGTGCCAACATTTGATCTGCTGATTCCACGCAAACATTTAAATTGAGTACAAAATCACTCCATAAACCACATATTTCCCCTGGAATTTAATAACAATACAATGTTATTACAGATGGAAATCCGTTCAAATGTTTAACATGCAAAATAACATTTTCATAAAATACCTTTAATGTTATGCAGCCCGAGGCAACGGGCGTCTAAATTATAAAACGTGGTCCACGGGAAGAGGACGTAATATCGCCAATATCGCCGCTCGAAGGGAAATCTTCCGAAGCGTTGTCGTTAAATGATCGCATCTCATCGGCGCGGGCGAGCCGTGCGGGCGTGCGGGCAGACGCGGCGTCAGCGAGAGCGGCCACCACCTCCTCAGTTTAGCATATCGACTGAGCTCGCCAAATTCACACCGAGACATAATATAGACGTTCAGGGGCGCCCCGTGTTAAAGCCATTATTGAACCCTAATACTATTTTAAAAAATGGCCATCCTAAAACTGAACGCCTTCCGAGGAAAGCTGTTCGCGAACAGACACTTAATAGGATTGGATGAAGATGGCGGAGTAATAAAGCGTGTTCAGTAATGTATTTATAGAAGATGTGCCGGCATCGCCTCGTTGCACGGATCGCCTTCAATTTACTGTTCGAGATTACGATTAGCTTTCGATCGAGCTTTATATTAAACTCGCCGTCGGGGACCGACCACCCTCTACACTGCTGCAAAAATATCAATTACCATTTTCCAGATTTCCGTCGTCTCTGCCTCCAAAACAAGTTTGTTTATAACTTCGTTAATTAATGTAATGGAATAAATACATCGTGATAATTCAATTAAGCAACTAACAGTCGTAAAAGGGCATTTGGGGAAGTCAGATTACACAAGTTACACTCAAGTTGTAGTTCACTGAAGTTGTTTTCGCGCGGCGTGCACGTGCACCTAAACTTTATATTAGTTTAATATACGTACACGTTACACCAAAATGGTATTTATGAGGTGAACCCTCCAACAACAACACAGTATTATAGCAATAGAATCAATATCAACTACAAATTAATTACTGGTGCTTGTAGAACAACATAAGGGGTAGATTCATTGGATTTGTGGACATCAGTCGGTATCATTACTGTGATACGAAAATAAACGAATGTAGATAATGGACGACGGGATCAATACAAAGTAATCGCAAGCGGATCCAATAAGCCCGGCCAAAACAACGGGGGGTCGCATCGGACGGGATCGGAGGCTGCGAGCCGAACATGGGGAAACAATATGGCGGCATGCAAATAGCTCGGCCATTATCGCACCTGGGCAGCGCGAGCCGCCCGCGCCCGACGAGTAAACAAGATTACGGGAATTGAATGGCTAATTAGGGGAAAAGAAGCGAGCCCAGCGAGCCTAGCGAGCAAGCTGAGTTATCGCACCTCGTTTCTGCCATATTTCACGACGCTTAACTCGCCTTTATTGTTTGCCGGCTCTTGTTTAGCTAAAGAGCCTTGTTAGCTTATCTCTTGAAGCCTAGGTAGACTGCATTAACCGTCACAGCCAGAAGCGAAGATTTACTAGCTACAAAGCTACTAACACCGCTAAATAATAAGTGGCGCGCTTTGCTAAGCTGTTAACGGTACCGGAGCTCGTGAAATAAGACCACTAAGATACACAAATTGATGATAGAGTCGTTGATCAAAATTTAATTGATACGTTAATTAATTGTGTTATACGAGGGGATATGCATTTATATGACCCACATCACAGATAAAAGCATAACAAGGTAAACGTGACGACAACCAAGTTACGCCGCAATATTGCTTTTCGATAGAGGACGGCAGACCGGCAGCGGCGGCCTCGTACTCCGCATCACACAAGAAAGCACTTTATCATTATTCAATTAATTAATTAGTGACTTTTATAGATAATAAAGTGAGTGTATTTACGAGTCAGCTTCGTTAATTTTATGTTATCTGTTTAATTGTATGAGCCTTCGGCGTCGTCGTCGGCGGCGCATTATCGGGGTATCACCAGAGCCGTTATATTCCGATGATATGTCGATCAAGCTTAATATGGACATCGTAAATTCTTTAATATTATTAATAGATCTTTTTTATATCTAATGTATCCTATTAATTTTATTGAAGCCACCAAAAAGCAACAGCATTATGAAATCTGACTCAATAAAGTGTATTTTGCTGCTGCGAGGATATGTTTGTATCCTCAACTGATATACTTCACATATTGTATCCCACGTATACCTACAACTCGTAAATGTTAGCGTAGAACGACATATATCTGCATGCCGATTTTGCAACACAACAAGCAAAAATACCAGCCAAGCGCGAGTCGGACTCGCGCACGAAGGTTCCGTACTTGGTAAACTGCAATTTACGATTTATGACGTATTAAAAAAAAAACTACTTACTAGATCTCGTTGAAACCAATTTTCGGTGGCAGTTTACATGGTAATGTACATCATATATTTTTTTTAGTTTTATCATTCTCTTATTTTAAAAGTTACAGGGACATACGATTTACCACTTTGGAAGTGTCTCTCGCGCAAACTATTCAGTTTAGAAAAAAAAATATTAGTAACCTCAATATTATTTTTGAAGACTTATCCATAGATACCACACACGTCTATGGGTTTAATGAAAAAATAAATGGGTTTCAGTTCTAAGTATGGATAACCCCCAAAATGTAATTGTTTATTTTCTATTTTTGTGTGAAAATCTTAATGCGGTTCACAGAATACATCTACTTACCAAGTTTCAACAGCATAGTTCTTATATTTTCGGAAAAAAGTGGCTTTGAAATACGGACGGACAGACAGAGAGACATGACGAATCCATAGGGGTTCCGTTTTTTGCCATTTGCCTACGGAACCCTAAAAAGAGATGTCACAACCATCAATTGCCACAGCTATAAACCTTACATCATCCACGCATAATGCGAGAGCATGAACAATTTTATTTATATTTGCAAATCGCAGATGTAGAAACGATACGATATATGTTATTCTCAAACAAATCTCAATAAAATGGACACAGAAACCAGTGAACAAACGTTTGACCCCAACGTAATGGCCGGTCTGTCTGTCATGCCTCTCATTTACGGACTCGATATGATTTAGACAGGTTCGTCCGCTACGACCGACGACTTTAAACGTAATTTAATTACATATTATAAAGCTTGTCTGAGCCCACACAGAACCTAGTCACTACAAGATTAATGAATCCCAGCGCTACAGATACATGACTTATTCTGTACAGGCGGCCATATTTAATGCCCACGTTTTCATGATTGCAGTCATTTAGAACGTTGCGTCCGTCGCCGTCCTCGCTAAATGCCTTCGCTGACATCTAGAAGTTATCCTCCACTCAATTTCAATTAGATAATACTACTAATGAAAGATATTTATTTCGTTCTGTCGTTCCTTCTGCACAAATTCCTCATTAATTTGTGAAAAGCTTTTAGTGACCCAAGATCCAGAAAGCCAAACACTTTGTCTAGGAGAAGCCAGAAAGTTCCATAATTTCTTTGCCGAGATAAGAGGCGAAAGTTCACGCAGGAGCGGAGATTTATGACATCACCGTCGTTCCTTTCACTAAATAATAAAAGGCCCGCTGTAAAACGCGGTGGAGGCATAAAAGTTTTACGTTCATACAACCCGTTGGTGTACGTAAACGGAGCATGTAGGGCGAGTCGTGTTAGGACGTCAAATCTCCATAAAGAGTAATCAGTGTCGGCACAATAGTCCGTTGCGTCATAAATTGTAACGCCAACGTACGTTCATTTTGCCTTGATCCGCGTCGAGCATAATTTGAGCTCGGCCGGTCCCTGAGACCAAAAATTATGAATATAATTTGCCATAAACAATATAATAGTGACTTGTTGCTCTCTGCGTGGCTGCTGCTTGAGCGCGTCGCGGTTGCGTGCGCGGTGCGGCTGGTTCCACAACGTGACGTCATGACAGCAACATCTGGCCCGCTGTGCGACTAAGAAATTACTACTGCTACATTTAGCCTGTCGTGTAACAACGACAGCTTTATTATTAATTATTAATAACAATAAATAAATTAGTTATTTTAATGTTTAATTAATAGGAAATACATTGGAATTCCACGTCGATCTTGGAGTAATTAGAACAGTTTCTCATTCTGCGCCAATCGCAAAAGTGGGAATGATAATAGCACTTAGCAGAATAAGGTCAAGGACGTGACCTCGAGTGGCGGCCTTTGTCTACCTACAAGAATTTCTTCGGCAATGACAGAATTTCAGGAACGAAAACTAACACCAAACCTGGTAAATATTAATTTTCTTTAGATGAATCCCCGTCAAGACATTAAATATGTATACCTACGGTTTCAGTTCAAGTTTTGTACACCTAGTTTCTACATGAAAAGGCCTAATAGCGCTTTATTTTATCGAAAACAACAAATATAAAAATCAATAAAAATATATCAAAACAAAAGAATAAAACAAATTCCTTGTCTAGTCTATATTAAGTGTACCTACTTACACTTACTCGAGTACTTTTAAATTGTAATTCCATGAAATGGTACACAAAAATACTTTTATAGACTATAAAAACTATAGATTGTCCATTGTTTTTATTTCGTAGCAAGGATCAAAAATCGTAAGATATGGCATTCAAGGTATAAGTTCAGTTTAAGTTGGGTTTAAGTTTGGCTCAAAGCATACTATTAAATTGAACGTAATAAAATAAAATTAGGCAAAACAAATTAACTGTCATACAAAACGTACAGCAACTACTCGTAGATTGTAATTCGATGAAAATGAGCACAAAATACTTTTCAGAAACAAAACAACTATAGACTGTCCATTGTTTTTTTTTCGTGTTCAAAAATTGTGAGTTATATTCTAGGAGGTATGGATTTGATACACGAGCAATTTAACAATACATAAAATAATATATGGATGATTTAAAATCAAAATCTAAGTGTCAGCGTAAGTAGGATTAAAGTTGTAGGTATCCCTAGGTTTTACATTCAAAGGTCAAGCACATCATTCTATTGAACACAACAAATAAAAATAACATAAAAAATAATCAGGACAAAATAATAAAATGAATTCGTTTTCTGTTCTATATACAATATACATGTACAGCACCTACTCGTAAATTGTAATTCGATGAAAATGAACACAAAAATACTTTTTCAGAAACAAAACAACTATAGATTGTCCATTGTTTTTATTTCGTGTTCAAAAATCGTAAGTTATAGTCTAGGAGATACGGGCTTGATACACGAGCATTTTATTCTGTCTATGAATTTAAAAGCGTTGAAGGATTTACTGTGTTTACTCTCCAAGCATGGAACAACTTGTCCCGTTGTAAACAGATTGAAAATGGTAAGCAAAATCTAAAATTAGACGCCTATGATTTATTACGTTTTAAAATATGCGCTGATAGATACTTTTAAAGAAAGTTTAAAATAAAATGATCTTTTCATACACTATGCAACAATAAAAAGTGGATACATTTTTTTACGGGGTGTCTTTTTTTTATTTCTATTGTAATCCGAGTATACTTTGCCGTTTTATTACATCATGCTTTTGTAATTCAATAGCCGCCGAATATACAAAGATTAGCGGCTTTTCATTGTGTGTATTACTTTTAAATCCATACAACAGTCTGTGTTATTTAAAATACAAAAATGTAAAATTCCAATTTTTTTGTTTGCATTTCGACTAAGTCTACAAAACAATGTACAGGTTTAACTTGATCGTCATTATATGAACTCCATGTTTGTGTTTCCGTGTCTAATCTGGCGATCGGTCGCGTTCTTGATGCTTGTAAGACTACCAGATTATAGTTAAACATGTGATTGTAACCCGATATGACACGCGAGAGCACGGCGCGCCGTGACGGCCTTACGAACGTGTCGTAATTCAATAACCCGCTCCACACCGACTAATGGAGGGTATACCTTTAGTAACAAACGCTTTCAGAAGCTCTGCTCTGTTCCTATATCTTACTAAACGCTTTTGGTTAGTGATTAGATTAGATTTACAGTATAATCATAATAAACATCAGCCAAAAATCATCCTATACTCTTAGTAGACATTGCCACAACGACTGGTTTATCGATTCGACTATCCCAATGAAAGATCTAATCTCGGTAGCTTCGTAAAGATTCGCGTAGCTTCGTGTAACATCGCGTAGCACTGCGTAGCACAGCGTAGCATAGCGTAGCACAGCGTAGCACAGCGTAGCACAGCGTAGCACAGCGTAGCACAGCTTAGCACAGCGTAGCATAGCGTAGCAAAGCGTAGCACTTCGTAGCATCTTATAGCCCTGCATGGTTTCAAGTATCTTTTTGTGGCTTCGCATACCTTTTTGTATTCAAATCAACTCGGTAGTAAAGAAACTGAACGTTTAAAATATCCTGAACTCTCCCCGCAACCACCATTCAGGTGAACAAAGTAACAAATGTAGCAAATATTCCGCTTCAATTCAAAAGGCGTTTAATCGTTTCGAATTAAGATCACGCACATCCAGCTTCCATACAATGAAGTGACGCGAGACCTACTTTCCGTTGGTAATTACTTTGTTACTTTAAATGCTTTAGCTCTCGGCTAGATAGAAAATAGTACTTTGTTCTGATTAACCTTACGTTCAGTCTTCGTTCCCTCTATTCCATCTCAATTAGTCTCAAATTGTTTGAGCTAATTTGATGTTAGCACTAAAACACAGACATTCGAAACTTAGATGGAGTAATCAATAGCAGTGTATAAGAACTCATATGGTTCGGTTCTTTCAGATTGCTAGACGATCTAGATTGCCTGAGGTTGATAGGCTATTATCTATCTGTAGCCACATCGCAATCTGAGAGCTTGCAGAACTCACGTGTGCCAATAACAACAAACGTGACTTCAATCGGCACCTCCCCGACTTTCATCTGTCAGTTCCATGAAAAGGAGAACGCGAGAAATGCGCACGGGATTACGTAAGCGGCTTATTTCAATCCCCAATCATGGTAATGATGAAACAAAGTTGTGAATGGGCTATTTTTCAATATTATTTCATTATAAGTAGGTTGTCTTGTCCATCCGCTGCGCGCACTATCGGGCGATCTGCCCGCCGCGCCCGCTCGTTCGCCCGCGCGCCTCTCCGTGCGGTGACAAACAACATTCGTGGTCGACATTTATGCGACGTCATGGCCCTCAATAGAAATGCTTCGATTTACGTTCCTCTTCTACTTTTTGTCAGACGTCTTTTTTATTCGTTCCGTGGCACAAGCCATTACATAAAACTGTTATACCTGAAGCATTGCTGACGTATTGCATAGGATCGTGTGATTGCCGCGAGTTTCGCTGCATTGTCTAGGTAAACTACAGACTATTTGCAGCGCATCCCTTGCAAAAGAGACAGAGACAATAGAATAACATATTTCATAAAGCTGTTTGCTACATGAAGTTGCAGAAGTTTATTTTTATAAATTCATGTGAATGTTGGATGGGTCTGAATTTGTTTCGCTGTCTGCGCGTTGTGTTGGCGAACCAGGTCAAACTTGGGGATCGAATTATGCAAGTATTTATGTATGTAGCTAGTCAAATATAGTCATAAAAAAGAGAAATAATTACAGGCTGATAACAATTACCTAATCACACAGAACCTTTACTCGGGAAATTGATAATAAGTGTTATTAAGATCAAAGAAACCTCGTTCGATATTCGCTGATTAAGACAATCCAATTTCCAAAACTGGAGTACGCCAGCATTAGATAGGTACATAAAGAACGTCGAATTTAAATGTCTTCGGCAAAAATTGAAGGCAATACCAGCCGAGATCAAAGCGATAGCGGCACTTCAACTTTTTTTGTGGAACCGATACCTACTCTTCATTTCCTTTTTAATACGGATTCAATATAGCGATAAGGACATCGGGAAATTTTTACAGAAATCAATCTTCTTGTTATTGAGACGTGTTTATTTTGTGTCGGAAGGAGCAGTTCCATTGGCTAGAGTTTACAAGATCAGTAAATATAAACAATAGTTAGAAGAGCATAATGAGTGAGCGTCGATCGAGATTGCAGCAAAGACAATGCCTTCACGGTGGCGGGTTGTAGGGGAGCCATTTGTATTCGTAATGGTAGATCGAATTTCGTATTTGTTTGTGGGGTCGTTAGCAGCACCTTCGCGCTTGTTTATAAAGAAAACAAAACCCTTTATCCGGCGAGTCGCGAGGGCGCCGGGCGCGCCATGTAACCTTACTTCCTCCACTAACTACCCGCTCCGTATGAATACAAAATTCCTACTATAAATAATAATATTCATATTTATGTATTTATATAAATAATAACTGTTGCCCGTGACTTCATTATTAGGTATTTCGAATAGCCTATTTTTATATCTCGCAATGCTATTGTAGGTTTGTGGACCGCCTTATTTGAGAAATTATTAGTTCACCATACAAACAGCCCCTTAAGAATGATTGCCGGGATAAAAACTATCCTTCGTCCTGGTTCAGGGTCTCAAACTATCTCCGTAACAAATGTCATCTTAATCAGTTCAGCGGTTTAAGCGTGAAAAAGTATCGGATAGACAGAGTTACTTTTCCATATAATACTAGCGGACGCCTCGCGGTTTCACCCGCGTAGTTCCCGTTCCTATGGGAATACAGGGATAAAAAGTAGCCTATGTCACCCGGGGATAGTGTAGCTTCACACCGGTGAAAGAATTTTTTGAAATCGGTCCAGTAGTTTATATGTTTATTCGTTACATACAAAAATACAAATCTTTCCTCTGTATAATATTATTACAGATAGATTAATAAGTATTTTTAAGTTTGGATGGATAGATGAATAAACACTCTTCACTCGAGCGAAGCCGCGGGCAGAAGCTAGTAATATTAAACTTATCATCTATGAACACGACCTGCTTGATATCAGAGCAGCATAAATTCAGAATGCTACACTCCAGACTACAGCAATAAATTACAGTTGTAGTAGAAGTCTAAACAAATCATAAGATTAACATATGCAGATAGCATTATGCACATGTATTATGCATTGCTGACTTACATGTAGGTAATATAAGTGTATGTAGTCTTGTATATAGCACAAAATACTACTGAAAACCCAAAAGCATGGAGATTATTAAGCTATAAATATAATAAGACACGTCTACGAAAACATGAATGAATATTCACTACTGATTCTTAGATCTACAGTTAACATATTTATAAGCTATATCCTATTTCTGCTGGGGTTCCTCAAGGCAGTGTGCTTGGGCCGATTTTATATTTGTTTCATACTGCTGACTTGTCAATATCAAATCTAGCGACTATAGGAACTAATAGTGTAATGTAAGCATATGATTTTATATGAATCATTTCGTCGTTGATAAAAAATATAATGATGATGATTCTTTCATTGTGATCGTATTATCATATATATATTATGAGAGTGTAATACCCTCCATAAATAACATTTCATGTAAGCTACATTGTCAATTGTCATAGTAACAATCAATCAATAGTTATTTTACAAAGTAGAAATATCTTGTAGCAACTGTCGTAGCAAAAATATTATAATCATAATTGGTATATTTTGCCATTTTTTAGCGTTCCGTACCCAAAGGGTAAAAACGGGACCCTATTACTAAGACTCCACTGTCCGTCTGTCTGCCACCAGGCTGTATCTCATGCACCGTGATAGCTAGACAGTTAAAATTTTCACAGATGATGTATTTGTGTTGTATGTATGTATTCTATAACAACAAATACTAAAAACAGAATAAAATTAATATTTAAGTGGGGCCCCCATACAACAAACGTGTTTTTTTGCCGTTTTTTTCCTGATAATGGTACGGAACCCTTGGTGCGCGAGTCCGACTCGCTCTTTGCCGGTGTTGATAAATAATCTCTTTAGCTTACCGTGCATTGTCATTCAAACTTAACATATATGCAAAATAGTTCAGTTGTCAGTTCAATCGCTTAGAACTGAAGAAACTCTTTTCTCTCTTTTCTTTTTTTGGTGTACAATAAAGTATATTATGTTATATTATTTTAAAATTATGTTGCATGATTTGACCCACACATACAAACTACATCAAGACAAGTTAAATAAAAGCTTATAATAACAAGGTAAAGTAGTTTCACATTTCCTACTCAAAACTACCCGTCAAGTAATTTTAGTTGGTGTAATGATACCCGACGAAGCTTACACTGCGATGCACACTAACCACCACGTAACAAGGCATTCATGTTTTTACGTTGTTTTAGATCGTTGGACAGATATGGCATACCTAAGAGCCAATAGAGCGTGAACTAAAGTCACGCGCCAAGGATTTCGGGACACACGTCTTAAGACTCGGCACGTCGTCATTTCTCCTACAAAGCTCGAAAGCCTCCCACAGCCTATGACGGAGCAAGCCTACCGAAGACCATCGATTGTTTTCACTAACTTAATATAATGTTACATCGGATATAGGGACCCGAAATTGAAGGGTGAGTTTATATCAGATACGGGATTTGAGGATTTGTAAAGCCAATTTCAAAAGCCGTTATGTAAGTTTCGAACGTCAAGGGCAACGTCTGTTTACAGATTGTTCTGAGTTCATAAAATCTTTTTTATGTAATCGTCTAGACTTTGAATGTTTTATTTTTTGGTACTCTCGTGTATTTTGTTGTGATCGGTCAGAATTGGTCCAACGTGGAACGTCACAAGCTGTGCATATGCGGTGTCAAGATCACGTCGGCGTAGCGTCGCGCCGCCGCGGGTGACACGCGCACCCCGCCGCCCCCCGCGCTCTGCCACCCCTCTGTCGTCCTCCTGTTACCCTCAACCCTCGCACCACGCATGCTCCAATTATAATCTGTTTAGGGATGTCTATTGTCGATTAAGATTTTTTGTTAAGCAAATTATTCATGTTCTTTTCTAGACTTTTAAATCGACCGTGTCCTACCTGGATATTGGAAAACAAGCCTTCTGAAACCTGAAAGCTTGTTATGAATTTTTATTTCTTAGATACTACAAAAGAACAAGACACGCGTCTCATAGAGTAACCTCGAGCTTTCACGTATCTATCGTACAAACTGACAGGGTTAAGCACGATATCCACCCGTAGCGGATAACTCGATAGCTCGACATCGGGATAGGGCGGCATTATCCGTCGGCGATGGATGCGCGCGCAGCGGCGTCGCGCGGAGGGCATCAAATCGCCTGCGGAGGGCGGCCGTGGCGCGCGCGTTCGTTTGTCTCCGCGCGTACTCGTTTCTCGCACAACACCTCCGACGACGGCGAGGTGCGCTGCGAGCCCGCTGACTGTTCGCGGTCACTGACCGATACGCCGCACATCACAACACCGCTTGACCCGCGCCCCGTGGCGTCGCGATCTTAGGCCCGTGCCTGCCGTGCCTCCCGTACGGCTCCATACTCCACATGCACCAGGTAGCCAGTGCCGAGTCCCGACCCTCGCTAGCGTGATTCCCAGCAATATTTCCGTAAGCGGCGCAATATACCGGACTACTCGCTCGCTGTCCGATTTTAATTTGATCTTTATTGTTTTTCGGTGTTTATTGTTTTCCTTAAATGTGTTTTCATCGTTGTTAAATTCCTGGAATTACAATAGTACTTAGTCGGTCGTGTCAGTGAGTTCGTAAGGGTGCCTTTCAACGCAGGCGTGAGTTGTTCATGGATTGCCTCTGTTTCTTCAACTTAAGCTTTTGGATTAATGAAAATGTGTACGATATCAATCTGTTTACGTGGATTTTGTCTTTGATCTGTTGATCAATTATGTAGATACGAGTTTAAAAATGAGTAAAGATTAAAGAAATTAGTAGTTAGTAGATATGTATCTCAGTTTCCAGTAGTGGGAATGCATGAAATGAAAACTGGGAATTTTTATTCTAAACGCATACATATATGGGAGATAAAATCTGTTACTATGTGACCGAAAACTTGATAGAGTATTTGGGATAGTTGCTCCTTTCTTAGAGTTACTTACGAGTCTCATTATTGGCAAAACCATGTTCACTTGCCAACTGCCGAATTCGCAGAACAATTTTACTGCCAAAACAAATATGTATGTACTGGTAATTCATGCATCAATTTGTTCTCATTCTTTACGATCCGGCATTATATAAACACAGCTATATTTACTTTCGATATGTCCAGATAAGAACAAAGTAAATAATTCTCTACTGTGTGGGAATTTAACATCAAATAACAAATATACAGTCATATTTATGTATTGTCTCAATAATTACGAGCACATTTGTCATCACATCATTATAACCATTAGGCAAACGTATGATAAGACCCAGTAATTAGATTTCTTTAATTGCTTCCCACAAAGCCATATTTATATGTACATATTTACATATTATGTCATTCCAAAATAGGCAAAAATATTGTCCAAGGACCGGCTGGTAGCTTACATTGTATGTATTTTGAGTTGTTATGTTAACAATATACTAACACTTTTTTTTTAATTGTAACCCAAAAATCTTATAAATAATAGATAAGAATAAAACTAATGTATACCATTAGTTTTATTCTATATTCTATTGTTAAGTAGTTAAATTAAAGTGGCATAAGAATATTGTATTTTCAGTGTTTTGTTGCCAGTGCCTACTCCCCTATTATGAAATAAGCTTTGTATCTACTAACTACTGTACTGCATACTAACAAAATCTCAGCATTTTATAATCATGTTTCTTATTTAAAAAACTTTCAAAAATAAACGACTAAACAGGGGCAATTTATTTATTTATTTAATACTTCATGCACACAAATGTACAGAGGCGGACTTAATGCCTTAGGCTTTTTCTACCAGTCGACCTTTGGGTGATGCAGAGACAATTAGTGGTAGGTGCAATATTTAAAGTAAATCACGATATTCAAATACAAAGCTATACATACATACTATAAATACATACAATAGTTACTCAAACATATAAACTAAATACACTAATACTTAAACAGTTAGTGGTAGCAGTTATCTGGAAAACATTATCGCTGTGACGATACTACTGCCATCTTCATACGAACATGCTCGCGAGCTTTTACAATTCAATTCAATGGCAATTCTTACCAGTAAGTACCTGAATGAATTTAAGTTTAAAATCTTCCACTCATCACAAGCATATTTCACTTTTAACAAAATCCAAATTCCCAAGTACTACAAATCTAAGATATCGAGGTACATATTATACGTTATATCAGCCTGTAAACATCTACTGCTAAAGATAGTCGTCCTCATTAGCGCTAAAAAGGAACTGTCGTAAGAAAATACAGAGGAAACTCATAGAAACATCTAAAATACCGCTCATTAATTTACAGAACTTCGTTAGATTTTTATGTCGCCGCATAAATTGTCCGGCAAAAACGAAGAGTCATAAAGCTGGCTAAAGTTCTGTCTCAGACAGAAACTTGTTATTTTCACACTTAATGCAGCACTTAAAACGACTAAAGAAAAGGATTAACACTCCGTAAGCGCGATACTTCAGTCTGCAATCAAATTTTATTTCAGTTCGCTTTGCAGCACTGTTTTTCTATAAAAGCATTACATATTATTACAAAAAAAAGTTAATTAAAATATCAAAATACCCGAGTGCTTAATGAAAGAACTAAAAAGACTTAAACAAGAAGAAAATCATGTTGTGCAGTCGGAGGAAACATATTCGCGAGCTCGCTGACCAAAACCAGATGTATCCTCAGACTGCACAGCATGATTTTTTTCTTGTTTACGTCTTTTTAATTCGCTTTTTACGCAGTCGAGTTTTTTGATATATTTTTTTCTTTAACACTTTTTAGATAATATTTTTTTCGAATTAGGTACATTTAAACATATAAGTGTTATTTATTTTTGAAATCACCTCTTAAAACCCTTTACTTTGATACCCTACACGATGGGTTTGGAAGAAAAAAATAATTTGATCCCCCACAATATGGCGCCCAAAATCCGCCATTTTTTTATTTTCCAATTTTAATGTAGCCACTCGCAGGGTTAAGACGAATCGACTGACGTAAGAATCATCAAAATCGGCAAACGCGTTTGACCTCTGGAACGCCACAAAGGAACAAACATACATACATACTGATAAACACATTATCCCCCTTCGGCAGTCGGGTAAAAACACGTGGTTATTTTGAGTTAAACATGTATAATTGCATCGTAAGTACTACGAGCTACTTAATCGTATGATAGCACGACATAAGTATATAGAAGTTCATCCAAAGACGTGCAGCGAAGTCTCACGGTTGCTATTAACGATGTGGACTGTGGAGCCATATGCAAGAACCAGCCAGCGGTGTAGGTATTAACGGCAACTTGAACTCAAGCCCGGACATCAATTAGGTTCGACTTGTTCTCGCAATTATGTGCTCAAACTAAATTGCTGGAAGATTCGTCGGACGCTAATGGTTCTAAAGTTTCCATGACACATGACTCTGATAGCACGCCGCGCTCGTGTTCTCACGCCGGCGTGCCACGTTTTAAGGAATCTATCACGTTTCTGTCAATTCATTGTTCTTTAACACATATCTTGGCGTCTGACATATGTCACATGTCAGGGTGATACGTCACGCACGGCGAGGTGGACTAATGTCGTCGGCTAATGCGGCGGTGGACGACAAGAGGACAATTTCCGGGCTCGCCCCTACCTTCCCGCTATTACGCACTAGAAACAATTCCATAACCATTATAATCATTAATGATGCCGCGCCACCATTAAGCTCTTCCAACATTGATTTTCTCTTTTCATCATTATTTATTATCTGAAAGTCAATATTTCAGAACGCGGCTCGTCTCCGCTGCAATCTTTTTTGATTTATTGAAGAACTCGAAGCGGTGTTTGTTTTAATAGTTTACTAGTAAAATTAATTACTGCGGCGCACACAATTTATTTCTAAAAGTGCTGAAGTAAAGTAAACCTTAGTTTGGCGTCAGTCGAGGTCGATTCAGGTGTCTGTTTCAGTGTTAAAAAACTTTTGGGTTGAACCGCTTTGTTTTTGTTCAATGTCTGCAGGCGACAAAACTCTGTTTGCTGACAGATGCAGGGCTAATGACAAATTAACCGTTAAAAACTCGCAGAAAGGCGGTGAAAAGAGGAAAAAACAGTGGGAGTAAAAAGTAACGAGCCGTGGCTTTTATCTCGGAGCGTGTTTCGCGAAGACAGCGTTTATTTTGAATGACGGAGTCCACTCGACGCAGGTCGCAGTGGGACGACGTCGCCGGCCGGCCCCACGTGTCCGCGCCGCGACCAACTTAAATCAACCGATGTCGGATGTAATCATCGTTTACTGAATCAAAAAACGTTTGATCTCTATTTCAAGCCTTGTTGGCGTCTACTTCTCGTTATTTGCATTAAAATTCCAGAGTATTATAAAATGAACATAGGTCATAATGATAGAATGCACTTCGTAGTCCCTAACAAAATTACCTGCTTAGAGATGTGTTATATCCATAATAAACGCGTCCATTGTGTCAACAACAGACATTTAGTGCGATGCGGAAATAACAACTCTAACTGGATGATAATATAATCGATGGAGAACCATTCCTATGAATTTGAATGAAAAAATAAAACTGATGTCAATTGTATGTATCTTGGACATCCAGCAAAGGATTCGCTTCGCACGCGAGCGTGGATTGCTCCCACGATAATTACATCAAGTAATGTGTGCTGCAAATCATACACTACGAAATGAGGCATAAAATGTTAGAGCTGAGGCTTGGGAACGAGACGGGCGTGCGTAATTACCCGCCGAGAATGTGGCCGAGTCCTGCGGCCGGCCAGCCTCCGAGCCCGACCGCGTCCCCGCGCCTCGCTAAACTACGAATAAAGTGCTCAGTGCGGTACCCTTAACTCGTTAATTACACTCCAGAACTTAATATACTTACCCGTTTCAAATTTTACAACTTGGAATAACTGTAAGTGTACGGTATCAAACGTGCTCGCACTTAAAACAACACTTTTAATGAGCGTTCTTCTGAAGGTTGAGCGATGTACGTCGAAGTACTCGTACCCTCGGGGCATCTATTAAACGGACAGAAATCGTTTCCCACAGCCCGCTCCGGCTCGTCACGGAATCAATATCGTCTTTTATCTTATGAAACGTGCTCCACATACACACACAGGCACACGGCTTCTCTCGCAGCACGCACACCCCGCCGCTCCTAGGGCTGCTAACGTACAGAATAAAATGAACAAATACTCAGGCAGATAGCGATAATTAATCCAAATTTCTTCGCTCTCGCACGTGTTTGTTCGCACGCTCTCTAAAACTCGGGCGATTTAATTAAATCCCGCTCTCGACTTGTGATATTAGTTTTCCGTTTAATTATAATTATTATGTTCGTGACTCGTGTTTTGTCGCCGAAGATTGTCGACACTAGCGACAACATCGTCAGTTAAAAAAAAATACATAAAAATGTGAATATATTTTTTTTTCGGTTCCGGAATGCTGGAGTAAAAAAAAAACATGAACCTACTATCAGTGACATTTGTTCCTACCGCGTCGTAACTCCAAACTTTAACGCCAATTAAAATAGCTGAGTAACTAACTTTTTTGTAGCTAGCGCCGACTGACGGATGCCGAAATTTATTTGGGCCAGCCAGTCAAGATTAATACGGTTCAAACGAACGAGCGCCTTGTTAATGTTAGTGTAAATACACTGACTAAAATGTGTTTATTAGTCTACAACTGCTCTGCTAAAGTGTGCTATACAGTATAGAGCTCTCGAAACACAAACAATGCTGTGTAATTGGTGCAGTGTTGTTATGCAACATTGTTTTTACGGTACGACTACTGCTCGGAGTTGTTCGGGACCAATAACGAGCCCATTGTGAGGTTTATTTCTGTTCAAATTGAAGTGGCATGTACTACTTATCTTTAGTTAGCGGGGAGTAATGCACGGTGCGCGTCGTATGTTGGAATCAAAGCGTGCGCCAGCGCAAGTTCAAGTGCAAGAACAGGGCCCATACATCAGGCGGTCAGAAATACATCAGTCAGTGTGTGGCATGGGAAAACGTTCGGCTGAGACGCAGACACGGCCGCTTCCTCCTTGCCTTATATGCAACTACCGCTATTGCACAAGCATGTTCACTCACGGATCCATCGCCTGAGATTTGTTTTCGAAACAATGTCTATTGTAACGTTTTTTTCATCGCACCCTAAAAAAACAACATTAACAAAGGAATAACAATCAGTTTAAAATATTAGGGCCATCCTTATAACTCCCTCTTGTCATAAATATGGAAACATATTCCCATTCACATTACATGGTACGAGTAAATCATGTTTTTAAGGAATACCCAAAGTTGGTACACTAGAACACTTCTTTAAACAAATGAAAATCTTTGCTACAAAGAAAATTAATAAGTGCTCCTACCCATTAACCGCAAAAAGATCTTACAAATAATAAGAAACGCCGATCAATTAAATTGATTTCAAAGCTTTGCATCGCTGTTGCTTACAATGTATAGATCGTAAATTAAGAAACAATATTCTCCGACCATTTCAAAGCTCCTTTGAATTTATACGCGAACCCACACAACTTCGCTTTCATTAGCTACTAGCTAGCTACTCTGGTTTATTATTTGTTACAAACATCTGCTTAATTGATAACACTTCAAACATCAAATTGAAGATTTGATTTAACCCCATTGAACTCGGCAGCGGCAAATATTCGCGGTTTGAAAACTCGAGGAAAATTCTCTTGATGGGCCAAAGATCCAACGATAGACTCGGCTCGCCCCAGTCACACAAAACAAAGTTTTGTCACTGGGGCTTTAAATTCCCTAATGTTTGCCAAAACATACTTAAATCTGTCAGGAGGCGCTTAAATCAATTTATTATACAGGTACTCAGCGACACTTCGCCAACGAGCATGTTTACCCGCATGTATGTATGTAAATCTGGCGTTCCTTGCTCCTCAAAAAGCCGTATGGAAAACTCTAAGCCTCTTTTATATTCTTATTCCTTATCCTTGTGGGATAATTCGAGCCCATAGGACAGGTTTTTACATAATTTTACCGCATCCCTTTCTATTGGCAGTCCGCTTTTGCAGAATCACATATTTTTTCGCGAAATTTTTATTAGTCACACGGTAACGCGTCGGTAAATTAGAAAACATTCAATAAATCACACGGGCGTAATTCAATTTCGGCGATCGTAAATAAAATTTGTGCGGAGGGTATGTAACGAGTTTTAAAAACAAACATTTTAGAGAACAAAAAGGGTAAACGGGTGTGCGCCGGGCTATTTGTCGCGAACAATGTTTGTGAGGGTAATTGTTGGAGATGCAAAGTGCTGAGATGAACCAGCCGCCCCGGCTCACAGCAGGGAGCCGCAGGTCTTTGAACTAGTACCGTGCATACACATGCACTGTGCAACCTACGTCAATGCACGGCCCCTATTGAGCTTTACTTGCTGCTCGTTAGTACACAGCCGTTTATTATTATAGCTCAATAACATTAACGTAATAGTTCAGGTGATTCATGTGTTTTTGTTTACTAGTTGCGTTGGCGTCGAATGCTCCAACGTCCAGAGCCAGGCATTTGAACGTAAATTTACTTAATAGGAAATGGTTTAGCTAATTTACAGATAAATATGTATAAACAAAAGATCAATCGGTACGACCCAACGCTTATCTTATCATTCACGATAGGTAATTTAGTCGGACGAACCCCGTGCTCCGTGTTCCGTGCTCGTCCGACTCCGAGCGACCCTCATCCACTCGATAATCGTATCGATTAGATACTTTCTCCTTTCTCGACTCTACTTCGATTACCTTGCATTCTTTTTACGTGACCTAATATCATCTATCAGCCTTTCCCACTTAACGTAATGGAAACAAATCTTCTCTATTCGAATATGAATCTTGGAATGCTACTAGCAGTCTCACGTGACGACTCGATAAAAAAGCGAGCCATGTGTTACTAATACATTTAACGAAAAAAAAATCGATAAATCTACTAAATATGAAATTTGCAAAAAACATGAATAGCTTCGCGGCACATAACAAAAGGCACCCTGGGCTCTGCATCACAGATCTTATTCACACTTTACACAATTCTGAAGCAACAATGGGAAACTTAACCGCACGCCGACATGTTGTACACGGGTGTGCTATCGTTGTGCACGTCAGGTCTATCGTCCCTCGTCTTGCGTATGTTTCGGGTTTTTTTGTGCGCGAGTCTAATAACTCGACGAGCTTGACGGCACCTCGGCGCGGGCGCAAAAAATGACAAAAGCTCAAGTAAGCTTGGCAGGCGAGGGTCGGGGCGGGTCGGCAGCGCACGGGAGATGCACCGCTCGCTTCGGCTCGGCAGTCGGCCGCGAACACCCGCAGGGCAACCACCGTACCCCCAGTATCGTGATCTCGGAACACGCAACCAGTTTACTCATCGTCATTTTCTACTTTCAGTAAAAAGCTGGTTTAAACCAACAAATAAAAGTGTACCCGGAAATGTGGCAAGTAAACATTTGAACTTAGAAGTGGATTTTCTTTAGTTTCCATTAAGATGAACGTATATGCGACAGTGTAACGATGTAAGTGATAAGATAAGACAGTACAGTGAAATGTTGGGTTTGGAGATCAAACAGTGAAGTGGACTTAGACAGCAGGATGACGATGAAATCGCTGAAATACAGCGAGCGGGAGGAGATGATGGAGGGCTTCAGCCCAGTGCCCCCTCCCCTCCCGCGGAGACAGCCCGTCAGGAACATCTACGCCGAACCCTTCGTAGACCCTAGGTAAGTTGCATCTCATGCAAGCAAGCTAACGACTAACTCACTTACAACACGTGATGCAGGTAAGTATGCAACTAACAACAACAGCTTTGCATCAATGTGTAATTACACTGTTATACAAATTTAAATTCTTATTTGTTTTTGTGTCTTCACTTGTATTTACTTAAAAGCTCCTTTTAATACTTGATAAAGATGTTTTGTAATATGTATCGCAATAAACACGATAAAAAGATGATCGAGGCGTCAAAAGCTCAATCTATGTGTACGATTAACTCTTTATTCTGGACCTACAGACAAATACATTATAGTCTAAGATAAATTCTATAAGCGTTCGAGATAAGTAACAAAACGTTGAACACAAAACTAAAATATTCAGACAAAATATATATATATATCTTCATATTATATTCAGATAAAACACATTAGTAAATGCGATGACAACTCACATAAATTACTGAGCTTTGATAAAGCCGACGTTGAGACCACGGGACAAGTTCTTAATCATTTCGAAAACATGACCATTGTGATAAAATTTGAATTATTTCAAGCCCCTCTTAAGACAAAACCTTTCTAACATTAAGACCGCGCGTTCTTGACAACAACTTAATATTTGATGATAAGCCATATCAAATGGGAAATATTAAAAGGAAAGTAAACGAAATGAGGAAAATGTACAATTCAATTGAGTATTTGAATCAGTTGACGGCACTTGTTTACCTTCCCGACCCCAGCGCACAAAGGGCGGGCCCCTGTATTCATGGCCGCAGTTCAAAGTAATAATAAAGAGCCTGAAGCCAGAAAACATCTATTTCATATACCGCACGACTACATAAACACGGGCCTCCCCGAACCCCCTCAAACCTCCGAAGACCACAGAACATTAATAAAGTAAGGCACTACACAAAACTAATTCTGCGGCTCTTATTCGGGGTGTCCTTTGGGGTTTCCGATCGGAGTTATCACAATAAGAAATTCCCATTCCAAAATGTAGTTTAGTAGTTTACCGCGGGTAAGGGATACTCAACAATATGCATATGGTGTGTGCGCTAATGGTGGACTAGAAGAGGCGAGCGGATGTGCGTTCCTATATGCTGCCATAAATCATATTTTTATACTTGGCGCGCGGTCGGCGGCGCTGGCAGATAGCGCAGTTACTGCCATCTGCGACACCCCAATCGCCGCAGCTTAATTTCAACAGATTCGAGGGCGAATCCCAACTATTAATACCGCAGTATCAATACGTAATGTTCCGACAGTAATGAAACCGAACACACGCTTCCACCGTTATCTAATTTCGTTACCGACTTTTGTATTAAATATAATTGTTGATAAACGTACTGTAATATCGTAAAAATACTTCCACCTGTCATAACTCATAAGTAATCGCACCGTCCACCATTAAAGTAACCAGGTCAGAAATAAAATTTATTATTGACTTGTTTAATGATAACAATTTGACACGCTAGAGTGATGATAGATAACGGAAGCATCATTTGACGCCGTGCTAACGGTGAGTAAAGAATGTAATTTCCTTTACAATGTGTTAACAAGGGCCGAACATGGAGGCAAACTATATGACGGTTAAGTGCACGCAACAATGGTGGGTAGATAGCATCGAAGCGCCCTTCATGGGCAGTCGCACTCTACGCTCACCAGCGTGCAGCGAGCGCCACTTGCCACGCTTCGACAAGGAAATTGACATTCAAAGGTAACCCTCAGCTAGTCAGCTTCGCTTTTTACCACGCAAGCGCAACTAAACATGTCCTCACAAGCATAACTTAAGGTAACAAAACTGATGTGAAACCATGTGGAAAGTGTGTGGGTAGATCTATTAAACATGATATTGAAATAGTTCCCAAGTATTTACCTATCCAATCAATTTGTATCACAATTGCTTTGATCGTGTTCACGAATAATCATAACTTGTATTGATGTAGAAAGTGAAAAGTGATAATAGTCTTGTCAGTTTCTTTATAAGAAGAAACATCGCTTGCACGTGCCTTTACTATGTGTGTCTCATTAAAGTCACTAATTATGGTACAAAACACAAACTTCCCCATAAACTTAAACATCTATTTCCCACACAACATAAATATGTTTACAATTTAGAAAATCCGTCACAAAATAACTTAAAAGCGTCAAAGTTTAGTAATTAACGTCGGTAAGTAAACATGAGCAAATGCGCCATACGTCTGCAGAGACACGATCGCCAAACTGAGGAGTTGGGAACTGGCGGCAAATATTTGGGCATATATGGAGCCGGGAAGTTCGGCCGAGCAAGAAATGATTTCCATACGGCCCGGACAACGCAAACACAGTTCACCCATCAAAGTCCAACACAAACTTGCAACTTAGTTAATAGCGTTTAGACGATCGCAAACGTTCCACCGACTGAATTCACATTCGCTTTGTGCATTGCTTCAATCCTGTTCGGTTTGTTAGCTGCTTCCGTATTATCTTATAATGTTGCAATTTGTGTACAAATTGCGGGTTTTGCCCCAATTTCTGTATTTACCTGACAGGGAATATGAAATAGAGTTTGCATTGGATCGGGTCTTTCTACGAGTATCTTTGGCTCGTGGCCTTAATTGCAAACACACGACCAGTCCCCTCATCTGTGTTGCTGATTCTGCGACGTTTGCGTATTTGCGTACTAACCAGCTTGACTTCTGCAATTCTTAGAAAATGCAAGATTTCTCTACAGTAAAATTAGCACTGCTGAACCAAGATACTGCCAACCACTATGTTTCCGTATTTACGTTGAAGGGTGGTCCATTCTCAGAAGTAGCTCCTTAAAATTATTCACGGTTCCACAAAGCTAAAGAGCTCCTACGTTTGACTAAACATTTCCAAAACCACGAGACGTGAAGCGTCTAACTACAGCTGAATGCACATCTCAATAGTATATGAACCAGCTATGTATGTCATCTAACAAACGGTAGCGACGACAGTAGACAAACAAAGCTTCACTTGATTGCTAATAGTGTCTCGGTTATTACAAGCATTGAGATTGTACAGACGAAACTATGCTTTATTATCCACAAAGGGTTTATTAAACATTTCCTTCTTAAAAAAGTATCTCACTGTTCTGTCTCACTTGAAGAATGTAAAATGTAATTATCTGTATCTATGAAGCGCTCACAATCTAACCCTTGAACTTCACCCTGAAAGCTTTCCTACGCTCCCAAGCCCATTAGGCATGTTCGTGATCGATTGTTTATTATAACTGGTGCAGCGTCTTATTAATAGTTCGTATAATTAGAGGAAACGCCCCATCAAGCTTCACTGTATGTCCTCGGCGACTATGAAAGGGGCACTGAATACATCGTGCGGCAGTGCGGCTCGTTCAAACCAATCGCTGCCAACGCAGGAAGTTCAATTATCTTCCTTTAACTTTATCGCATAATGTCGAAACAATCATTTCATTAAACTGAATCTTTGTGATTCAATCGCTCATAATTGAACTGATCAAACGGACCAATTACTGGTCGTCCTTTGATGAGTGTATGCAATATGCGTAATTATAGAAGCAATGATACGTAATGGAACTTGGACGCATATATTAATAATGCGAGTAGTACAACGAACTTTGTCACAGAGAAAATACTCGTATTACTAGTTCGTTTTCTGACTCCATTCGATGTGGAATCGCCTCTACATTATCATTAACAAAATTGTATTTATAGTAGCTGAATATATTTCACGGATGATTCACCTATATTTAAAACTCACTCGAAATACGAATGGATATGAAACGCCTGGTCTGTGTAAACAACGTGATGGAATCATAATATTGTCTTTCGATCCAACTGTTCCATATCGAGAATTTGTCAGTGGAGCACAACAAAGCTTATGACGGATGTATGACGTTGCATCTCCAACAAAGGATAATCCAGGATCGTCGCCAACGATACCGCTGTCACAAAGTTGGACATAAATCTTTCATGTTGACGGCAATCGACATCTCCTGCGTTCCTAACCAACACACACATAATCTCCTTCTGTCGTCGACTGTCCCCTATACTTATTACTTCTAGCGTTTGTAAACAAACCACTTTTCGTTTGAATAATACACTCGTCGAGGTGAGGCACCGAACACAATGGCGACGCTGTAATAGTTTCCGTTTTGAATAAGAGATGTCTATTGTCTCCTTTCATATTGATTGAGTTCATCTCTTATATTACGACAAATACCAGGCTTCGGAAATTGTTTTCCGGTCAAATTATGGTCAAAGTAAATTTTTATGTCGATTGAAATTTACGGGGAGATGCGTTGTGAATCATAATCAGTTACGATAGTGGTTTCAGTGTGAGCTCTATGAGCAGGTAGGTTCTGAGAATCGGTAGATGGAGAGGTTCATTGAACGCGTCGAATAATGAAGTTCTATTAATAGCGAGGTGATATTTCGTCATCTCGGGAGACAGCGCATATTGGTGTGTGACAGTGACACCGGGTATCAGTGGAATCAGTGCCGTCGCCAGATATTTCGGTGCACCGGCAGTCGCCGGACGCTTATCGGAACAGGGTATTTCAGCCTAACCCGTTAAAAATAAATAAACTGCTGTCCCGTCCGAATAAATAAAAACCTCGCTTTGACACTGCTTCCTATAAATAACTGTAATGAATAGGTGGTTGGCGGTCCCGCAGCAATATGTATATAATGTGGAAGTTTCCTCGCTTGGATTTATTTTCTCCTTATTTGAATATTTTATAATTGAGAAGGACATGTTCCTTTATAGTGTAACAAAGGTGGGACGCGCGTCGACCAGCTGGGTACATGAAATACTGTAGAGAACTCGCACGAGCACAAAGAAGTCGGTCGTGATGGTGAACAAGGTGCGTCACATACCTAACTGTACATATATCTACTGCATCATTATTGTAAGCGTACAAAATCTTCGAAACCTTATACAAGCATGTCTAATTGCCGTAAATGCTTATTTATAACTTAATTAATACCAATATTAACCGTTAGATAGATAGGCAGATAATAATGTCACGCGAGTTGGGGAACTTGATTTTCTGTCATTATAATAGATTATTAATGAATATGTATGGAGAGTGCAATTTATCGTTAAATAGAATCTTTAATGTTTTCAAGATGACGTAGGTAGTGGTGAGGCATAGCGAAAATATGTGAACATATCCATTTATTGGATAAAAAAACATTGTCCTTAAAACGGCTTATTTTATCGCTAAAACAATGGTTAAACACCTGCAATTATTTATGCACCCTTAAAATAAAAGTATTGGAATTATTCAACGGTACCTTTGCACCTTTTTTTTGGCCTCGTTACTTGAAAGCTGCTATGTATAACAATACATAATTATAAGTTAAAATTATATGACCTAGATAATGAGCATGAACCCTTATCTTTATTGCCTACTAACATAAACCTATTGCCTAACTATACCCATCCTATGTTATCTACAAACCTAACATATATCATAATAAAACTACCGCCAAGTTTATTCGCAATATTAAAATAACCTCCTAACAAAAGGAACCGTATTTCCCATTTTAAGAGCAGAACAGAATATTGGCTCTTCGTACAATACCACTTGGACTGGCTCCTACTGTTTCCGATTACCACAACTTTTCACTGTAATGTTTCCCGACGTTTCGTGATATCCGAGGCGAGTTTTTGATTCGAGAGCACATATTTGGTGAGAGCCGACCAAATAACGGACCACACAGGGTGGCTCCATTTGTCTGAGCTCCTATGCTCCCCGAGAGATAACAAACGTGCTCGCCGCTCTCAGCTGCACTTATCTAAACACTTAACTCGAGCCATACACAAACAAAGCTGCACCCTAACTCACTTTTTACCACGAAACGTCTTTTTTTACCCTTTAGGGCTTCGCGGCATTGCATGCTTTGCGTGCCGACTGCCTTTGTTTGTGTCCGGAACTTCATGCATTTTGCCGCAATGTGCAGTTAAAGGAAGATACTTAAGTAAAGAATGACCTTTCCGTTTTATATATGACGAGTCACCGCACCGTTCCCCCGATAACAAGTCCCTCAATTTATTTTACTTACCTCCGACCCACTTTAGTGAAAGCATTATTTGTCTGCTATTAAATAAAACACTTGACCGCCGTCCAATATAATTTCCAAGTATAAAAAACCTTTTAAGACAAGCACCTAAAAAGGTGGACGACGAAATCTTTCTAATAACAGTTTTGGTCTTGTCCAAGGTACACGTCATCAGGCGTGACTAACGAATGGCTCGCCCTACAGACCCTAAATTCAGAGTCGTAAGTATCAGTGACACGACAGTTCGGCAGCGCCGAGGCCGCCCGGCCGGCCATCTACGAAGGCTGCCGAACATTACCATAACTCTCACCGACCCATAAACGTAATTAGAGACACCAATAACACACCGAACACTTGAAACACATTAATCCCTTTTGATTAGGGGTCAACGATCTTGGCTGTATATCAAACATGACGAGGCGAGGAATCCTGATCTTAATACAGTACAACTTGTACAAATAAAAATAAACGGAGCCACCGTGACGATTGGATTAAATGGTAAACAACGTGTGCTTGGCTGCGCCTTGGTCAGAATTACGATCGCCGATAAGGCAAGATAAGGGCTCTAAATTAGTGATCTCAGCCAGGCTTAAAAGATTAGCGTGACTAATTACTTAAAATTTATGATAAAAAAGATGTTGCTTAACTTCGATCGGCGATGGCATGTAAAACTCGTAATTATCTACGACTATGTAGAAACGGTACATACTTAATTCAAATCTTACAACCATTAATAATCCATACAGAGCCATTTAAACTTTGATAAAGATTGATAAATCTATTAGATATGACTGACGCATCGTTTAAAAATATTTTGGTTTGAATAATCATAAACTGCTTATTTATGCTTGTTATGGTTTGTTTTCATTAATCGAATACATTAACATGATTAAAAGATGATGAGGAAGCAGTATTACTGGTTGAAATGAATATAATGTTACTCTACAAATTAGCAGTATCTACTTTATATAAAAAATAACATATTTCCTCATTATGAGGGGTTCACCGGCATTGTGTATTCTCAACAGAAGCATTATAAACAACTTCAATCAAACCCCAAGTCCCGGTATATAGCATTTCTCCCCTTTAACATTTACGTTGTAATCGCATTATAACATGACAACGAAAACCGTTGGAGGTCCGACTAGTTTTTATTATCCCTTTTTGCCCACTTCTGTGAGTTCATAGCTCTTCGTTTGGCCCACGACACAAACGTCCATAAACCCGTATATATTATTGCGGCGGCAAATCGTTTTTCTACTAAATGCTGTAATCTTTTTGAGGTTATTTAATGACCAGCATTTTTATTAACCGTCGACGTTTGATTAACTTACTCGGGATTCCATTTCAATACGTAGGTTTTTAAAAGTAAACTGTCCACTACTGCATAATTTTTATGAGTTATACCTACTGTAGATAATTTAAAATGTTTGGTTCATTCAGAATGCAACCCACAGCATCAGGAATCTGTATTTCCTGTGTTATAATATGTATATCATGTTACATGGAGGTGCCTGCATTAATAAACAACAATCTGTCAATTTATTAAGTGAATATAATTATATTAAATTAATATTATATATAAAATTAATATTTAAATTTATTACGTTTATATTCATAAAATATTTATTTACACCTATTAGTAAAATTAAATTGAGGAGTCATATCACATCGATTCGATGTTCCACTTATGATTGAGCCTTACCTACAACACTATGATCTGCCCTTGCAACATTTAAAAAAATAAGATCATTAGCAGCTGTCAGTTTAGTCTACAAAATTAAAAATCACAGTATAGCAACGAAGACAAGCCATAAATTGAAGTGAGCACCCAGTGTCGTAGTCCTGACAACCTGTTTGACTTCTCACAATTTCTAAATGCCAATCTTATGCATTCATCATTAGCGGACGTCACAGCCATTAAACGTGTAAATATTCACCGCGCAAGTAAACTGCTTTGCAATTCAATGGGCTGGTGCAAGCAAACGAATGACCCTTATCATTTGGCGTGGCCTGGTCAACCGTGCGACGGACGTACCGACCACTTTTATACGTAATAATTTATAACCCGCGGCCATCTTGCTGAAATATGGACTTTACAGCTCCACGGAACGGCGACCTGCTTTATTTTACTTCTACAACAAATGAACATTCACACTACCAACTTTTCACTTACTCAAATTTCCATGAGCAACGTGATACAACATTTTTACTATTGTAAAATGTAAATTGCTAATTCAGCAAATTGCACGATTTAAAATGCAACTGTGACATTTTCTTCTATGAAATTATAGCGAGTAATAAATTGCGGGTAGTTTCAAATGACACGCCATTATTTTGAAATTGAAACCGACCGAGCTTAATTGATAAAATATTACACATGGAATTGTCGTTTAATATATTTCACGGACCGTGGGGTTGGTTATAGGCAAAAAATGTAGATGAGACAAAATGTCAATCGTGTTTAATTCAAAGCTAGGGTTCTGCTGGCTTGCTGGGACATGGTTAATGTAGTGCAACAAATGAGTCGCGCCCTCACTCATCTCAGTGGTTTTTGTGTCCAAGTTTGAGCCACAAATAGCAACCCATTTTTGCTTCTACGCTGTTCGCTTTTAAGTTCAAAATTGTATTCAAATGCACTCTAGTGCCACCATTTGTAGTGACGAAATCTTGCTCACCCCTGTTCACTACTTACTGTTACGTTGTCAATAGCTTTGTCTCTACCGCTGTGACAAGTGGTGTAGTTTATATTGGCTCTCCACTTTTATTGCTGTTACCGAATCTCAGTTGAGAACAATATTTAATGTATTTTTTATTTTACGATTATCTTCGTTTTATAATGGAACTTTGAATATATTTGGAACCATTTGTATCTGTTTAACGTTATCGCCCTCAGCCATCGCGTAGTCCAAATTAAAGCAAATGCCCTTATCGATCGCTTTGAACTCGAAGTTATTTGTCTTTCATTAGGCCGGATCGAGGAAATCCAGTAATGGATCCTCATTTGTATCTTCCTCTGTATAAATAATGGCGTCGAGCGACGATCCGCGCGCCTCGCAGCCGCCCAAAACAAATATAATTAGAGAGACATTGTCCCGCCCGAGTTGTTCCGATATTTAACTATAAACACAGCTTTTGGTCTGTGATCATTTCCAATTTTTTATATCACAGCTGCACAGAGTCGTCAAAATGAATCATTCTTTATGACTCATTTTGACAACTCTTATTGTAAACTCTCCTAATTCATTTTGACCAGCTAACTTTGAATGGAATCATACATAGAAAGTAATACCATCTAAAGTTTCCAACTAGGTAGACCGCTTCGCGCTCACCGCTTCCATTATTTTGAAAGTTATTATGAAAAGGCAAATGTTTAGAGTCCTGACAGCTCTCGTCCTCGCCTCGAATGCATGATAAAAGGAACTTTGTGCTGAAGGGAATAAACCAGAGAACAGTTAAGGAATCGTGGCTAATTCTTCTATTATTATTAATTCTAAAAGATGCCAAGTCAGAGCAACACGTAGAGCCTTTGACAAAAATAGCTTTCTATAATTGAACCAATATAAGGGAAAAGTAAAAATGAAACAACCCAAATCACATTGATATTTACACTCAATAGATCGTGAAGTTATTACACCAATGACCATGTGCGTGGCTAACACAGAGCAAGGGGATGCTGTATTGGCAGTACCCATATCAATGTATGCCGAAAAGCGAACACAATCTATTATCAGAGGAGGTGGGGGTGGAATGCGATAAAATTTTTCAATCAGGCAACCGCCGAAAAATATTTACAGTGTAACCCGAGGCAGCAAGCGGGAGGAGAGGACAATATTGTGGAGCGATAGGCGAGAGGCGCCCGCGGCAGCCGCGGAGACGCCGGCGCGGGTGCGGTGTGGGCCTTCCGTCGCTTTGTGCGCCCACTGGCGAAATAATATTGAACTCCGGGTGAAATACGAGCGTCCGCGGAGGGACGCCTCCTGCGAAACCGTTTTTTCGTTTCGCTGAACAATAGCAAGCGTTTAGTTTAGGACTCTTTGCCTCACGGAATCGGATCGCACAAGGTGATAGGTATTAAATTTTTATGTCAATGCGTAAGATAAAACTGTTTGATTAAACTTTATATACCACATTCTCGTTTTATTCACGGTATAGGAGGCAATTTCATGACTTGCGAAACAATTACGTCTGTATTTTATATGCATCGCGTCCGTTTCAAATCACGGCTGTTAGGTAAAGTCATACCGTTTTTGCCCAAGCCGGGCTATTTCTTTCAGTATTTATTGCAGTACTTAATCTGCATTTCTCGGGTATTACCGTAATAATATCTTCAAACGACAAACTCGGTAATAAAAGGCTATCGCATACGGCTCCGTTAGGTATGGAAATTGTAGGTACAGGCCGTGAGTCCACCCCCCACTGCACAGCTTGGCTAATGGAAAATTGTTTATCACTATCGTCTTTCTGCGCGTGAGCACGATTATTTACGTGGCCCTCGCAGTCTGCCCGCCGACCAGTAATTGGCCGCTTATTCGATATCGCTTCCATTCATTTCCAGCGATAAACCTGCCTAGTTGTGCCTAGGGCGCGTCTACGTAAGCTCCTAGGATCATACCGCGTAAGATTATCTCTAAAGTTATGATTACAGATCAGCACTATGAATATTGAAATAGGTACTTAAATGCCAATATCCTGAAAGCTTCATTTTAATGAGATTTTCGAATATGAATATTAGAGTGTTATTGCTACGCAGTACCTATTCGTTTCGTAGCAAAGTTCGTAGCGCGCGTAGGCAACAAGACACTTAAAACAGAAAGCATATTTTGAATCAGTTTTGGTTCCGTGATCCGTGCTTCCAGCGTTAGTTAAACTAAACGTAAAATGTAAATGTTGGCACTTCCGTCGTCTGATATATTTCTAGGAAAATGATATTCGCTAAATATACACGAGTGGGCGCGGGGCGCGTACTTGCGCTAGCCGAGCGGCCGCGCGAGCTCTCCCATTCATGAATCAACTTCACCATTACCTAACCGCCACGCGAGACGACTAAAACAAACATCACGCTATGAGAGTTATTAATAAGAGTTGCGAGTTCAATGAATCCGAGCGTATGTACCGTATTTAAATCGTGTATCATTCCGATGTGCACCGAACTCATGCACTCGCCACTCGCCACAGATTACTGCAGCTCCACATTTAATGAGCACAAAATCCAAGCCAGCTTTGCGGAAATCAATTACAATATCAATTTATATTTATGAACTCATCCAGCGATCTAAACGATTGTATAAACTTAATTGACTGTCATAGTTAGCCTGGTTTATTACTTCAACGTGTAATTAATATGGTCATAGATTAAACTCTCCGTAGAAAATTCTCATTCGTTCGAGAGGCCATTTTGACAAATGTTTTTAATTAATCCGTTGGGTGTGATCGGTGTCGAAGAAGGCAGCTATTTAAGTGGACAGATTCCAGGCGTGGCAGACTGCGGCTGCGGCAAGATGTATGGGCGCCACTTCTTAGCGTTCAGTTTATTTTGAATTTGCTTTTTTTCCCTTTTTATGATTCTCGTGCTGTGTAAATTCCTCGTTTCGGAACGCTTCAATCTAACTTTCCGCTTTAAATAATAGTAAGCAGTATGTATGGATGATAATTTTATTCAGTTTCTTTGTAGTGAAAACGTTCGTCGAGGGAGGAAATTGGCATAGCAGGGCGATGCTATTGTTATACATTTCGTTTTAAATTGGGGCGCTTTCTTGAATTTACACCCGTGACTTGCAATAGGAGGGTGCGGCGAGGGCTCCTCACGGCTCAGGCTACGTGTTTGTATCGATTGATCCGCCAAGTGTTTTATTCGGGCACCTTTTAATCTTTTTAGGGTTCCGTACCTCGAAAGGAAAAAACGGAACCCTTATAGGATCACTTTGTTGTCCGTCCGTCCGTCTGTCAAGACCCTTTTTCTCAGGAACGCTGAAATTTATATCAAATACTCAGATCTACTGTCCCTTAGAGCTGTGAAAAAAACAAACTTCTAAGCCAACGCAATCAAAAGATACAGCCGTTTATGACGTAAATTTCTGCAAATTTTCGACACTCGCAAGGGAATCAATACCTACAGGGTACTTCCCGTGAACTCAGAATCTTGAAATTTGGTACGAAGCAATGTCTTATAGCACAGTTAAAGGAATAATTGCGAAAACCGTAAATTTTTAGTTACATCATATAATTAACAATATTTTTAATAATTTTAAACTTACTACCCCTTTTTTCATGAATGCGTAGAGGTATTTAATAGAAATTCATGTCAAATACTCAGGTCTATAATACCTTTAAGCTGAGGTTTGTACGGAACCGTCGATGCACGAGTCCGACTCGCATTGGCCGGTATTTTTCTTTTGTCGGACACTTGAATAAGTATTTTAGAGAGGAACCCTCATTGTAAATTCTCCGTGAATACCTTTTACGTTTTAATTTGCGATCAATATGAATTATGCGAAACAACCATCATTGAAAGACTTTCGAGGCGCTTGTTCACGTATATCTCATTGTTCTTCATTCAACCGACGAGGCAATTAGTTCCGTGGTATCTTAAAATAAACCCGATATCGATTCAACAAAATGTTGTTCGTATTAAAATAAAGTCGATAACATCGCTCGATCGTTTTCGACCCTCGCAATGAATGTGGGGGGCGTTTTGAAGTCGACCACAAAAGGAAAACAAAACGTTTTATATTGAGTAACGCAACCACACCTATAACATCGATGAAATAACTCTTAGGTTGTTGAAGTCTTTTTAATGAAGCAGACACATTAAGAAACCACATATCTAACAAAGTTTAAAAAAAAACTAAAATCTAAAAACCCGACTGCTTAACTCAAAAGAAGTAAACAAGAAGAAAATCATATAATTATATTCGCGAGCTGGCTGTCAAAAACCAGATGTATCCTCCGACTGCACGGTATGATTTTCTACTTGTTTACTTCTTTTTAGTTCGCTTTTCAAGCAGTCGGGTTTTTGTTTTTTTTATTAACTGTTTTTTATTTAGAACTTTTTTGAATTAGGTACATTTAAATAAATAAGTGTGATATATGAAATCACCTCTTAAAACCCTTTATTTTGATACCCGAGGGGTTTGGAAGAAAAAAATAATTGGGCCCGCATAATATGGCGCCCAAAAGCCGCCATTTTTTTTTTCTTTTTTTAATATTTACAGTGACACTCGCAAGGTTAAGACGAGTCGACTGACGTAAGAATCATCCAAATCGAGACAGAACATACGAGTACATACATAGACTGATAATTTCATTACCCTCCTTCGGCAGTCGGATAAAAATATTGTAATACAGATACCTAGTGTATAAGAGATTCCTTTTCGCGAAATGTGGGTATGTTAAAGCACCTCTGTTTACCCTTTCGAGGAATGCAGGCGTGATGTTATGTGTACGTGAAACCTTTAACGTATTCTTAAAACAACAATGCTTACTATTTCAATAATTTAAATGGCACAGGTTCAATTAATTACGCACAGAGGTCGTTGTCCGTTGATAACATTTACCAATATGGTGTCTATTGCATATGTCAAGTGTCGTACAAGTTCTTAGACGCCACTACAAGAGTCATCTCTGCCTCTCTAGACAAGTGAGATTCTACCAACGATAGCGTGGCAATAGCGATTGGAAAAATGCCAAAAATTTATGGGAATCGCTATCCAAATGTCATGTGATTTGGCACGTGAGCACATTCGCAAGAAGTTTGCAGAATCATCACAGAATTGATTTGTTGGTTTCGGTTTCTCTATAGCATTGTTTTTGTATGTATGTATCTAAGTATATATTTGTATCATCATCATCATCATTTCAGCCGAAAGACGTCCACTGCTGGACATAGGCCTCCCCCAGGCGTCGCTACATTGACCGATCCCGTGCGTCTCGCATCCAGCGCCTTCCCGCAACCTTAACCAGGTCATCAGTCCACCTAGTGGGAGGCCTTCCAACGTATCGTCTTCCGGTTCGCGGTCGCCATTCCAGAACTTTTCGGCCCCATCGGCCATTCGTTCTGCGAGCAATGTGCCCTGCCCACTGCCACTTAAGTTTGGCAATTCTTCGGGCTATGTCGGCAACTTTGGTTCTCCTGCGGATATCATCATTTCTGACGTGATCACGCAAGGAAATTCCAAGCATAGCCCTCTCCATTGCCCTTTGGGTGACTTTGAGCTTTCTGATAAGGCTCATTGTGAGCGACCACGTCTCGGTCCCATAGGTGATCACAGATATATTTGTATATATTTATTATATATGTTTTTCTCAATTTATCCTTTCATTTAGTTGCACCTGCTTTATTTTATCTTTGCACCTCCCAACTATGTTGGGGTCGGCTTCCAGTCTAACCGGATTCAGCTAAGTACCAGTGTTTTACATGGAGCGACTGCCTATCTGACCTCCACAACCCAGTAACTGGGTAACACGGTACCCCTTGGCAAGACTTGCGTCAGATCTCAAGCTTCTGACTACCCGTAACGGCTGTCAAAGATCTTCAAATGACAGCCGGGACCAACGGTTTAACGTGCTTGCCGAGGCACGGAGGAAACTCGGTATGTTGAAATGGTCACCCATCCACGGACCGACCTCGTCAAGCGTTGCTTAACCTTGATGATCGACCCGTGCGGCTGTTATTATTTAGCCACGAGCTCCTTAAATGTCTGTGATTCTAGATATATAATAGTGTAATACCCCCCTTAGGGTCTCTGCAAAGCGTTCACGAAAATAGCTTACGGCGGCCGGTGATCCAGTCATATGCCACCTGTTTACTGCAAATTAACTAAATATAATATGTTGACATTTCAATTAGACAAACGATATAGCGATAGTTTCATTACGGCTTATGTTATTAATATTACGCGATTCACATAAACACTGAAAATTACACCCGTTTGGCAAACATTCAATGCAACATTCGAGCTGAATGTGAGTTTTCCGCTCATGATAAATTGTTTAACTGTTTTCTTTGCTGTCTTTTCGCGAAAAATGTATATTATAATCCTAATTAATGTTAATGGTTACTGCTATTCATTTTATTATCTGCATTTTTCTCAGTAAAAACGATTATCAGTACTTAAGGTTACACTAGTCAATTTTTCTACCATACAAACGTAGTCTGGCGATTACTCCACTGTTTGACGATGTACGTTCAAAATAAAAAATGATATCAATTTGTCTCATCTAGCCCTGTATGGAAATAAAAAAGTAAAAAAAAAAAAAAAATTGAAAGTTATGAGCGTCGAAAGTTCCATATTTCAACACTAATTTTAACGCATCTTTGGACGGAAATAAATACCATAAGAAAAATGAAAATTCCAAAACGGCTTCCATACAGGAATAGATTAGTAATTCAACAAATAATTTTATTTTGAAAATTTACATTTAATCGTTTTTACATGATATCTAGAATCCCAAAGGACTGTTTATAAAATTTCGCGCGCTCGTTTTCGCCATTATTCATCTATTTCGATACCAATTTGCAAAAGTGCTAATTTGTAAGCGAACTACCTTCTTACTGCTCATCACATCATCTATCTCTTTCGCACGAGTTTTCGGATGAGATAGCATGCATTTTAACCTAGCGCACAAAAAAAAGTGCCTTTGACTATTGGAACCTTAAACACGTATTAAAAAGAACGCTTTTATTTACTTCTCTCATACCACTAAACCAGTTGAGCGGCCAATCATTTTAGGGCTAAAAGCGTTGTGGTTAGCCTCCGCAGGCCTATATTTAGGGGCGCGATGCAATAAAAGCACATCGCTGTCCGGCCCATTCCCGCACGACTATGCAAGATAAATGGAAGGTCCGGCCTCGAAGCTCGAAGGAGACGCGTTCTCACGGCCCGTGCTGCGTTTCTTTCTTTTTGTTTCCGAGTTAGAGGTCGCCGTCGCTCGCTCCGAGACTAGAAGTGACCGCTGCACGCGCGATCGCAGCGATAAAAACTGTGCGACAGCGGCGGGCCCCGGACGACTAACGAGCCTTCACCTACCTGCCGATGTTTTTGTAATGCGCCATTCTTATGCTACATTACGATTACCGTTAGTTCCAATGATAGTTACGTCGCATTCAGTAATAACGAGCCTTGTGCTAGCGTCTGTTTGTGTGTAAACTGGTCGGTCTCTCTCTCTGTTAATTAGACACGCTCTCGCACGGCGCAACACCTCTGCTCATTATTTACCGCTTCATTAAGAGCTCACTCGACGAGCGCCTGTCAAAATCTCGCCGAACGCCGTCCCGCGTCCGTCCGCCGCTTGAAATATCGCAGCATTGTCCTACAATAACGCTGTCGTCGGCCTCGTTAATTGTCTTAGTCGACTCTTCTCGCGGGATCTTCTTTATTTGAAAACGCAACTTTTGAGCTCGTAAAATAGAATGCTCATTTCCGTTCCGAAACAAACGCATTGCGGTATTGCACAACATTTCATTACAAAACCACAAATTCTCTTTTAAAAAAAAACAGAACGAGAGCATTCGGCTTGTTTCGGTAACGTGCGGACTCCGAGCCTACCGGCCGGTAATAACACCAACGTTAGATTATAAATAATAAAAACAATTACTCTAATGATGATGGATTCAAAAAATCAATTTCGTTTACAGTTATCTATGAAATGTTGGCAGCATTCGCAATCACGACTTGTATCGCTCGCAGCATGTTATTTTCATCATAATTTATGATATATGGGTATACTTTTACTTGATTTATGTTATCGCATAACCGTTGTAGGTATTCAATATCCTTTCGCAAATAGTTAATCAACCGCCCAACCCAAACGAGCTTTCAGAGAAAGACTCGTATTACGCCCCATACATGCCTAACTCTAAAGTTAATTATACACTCATTAATTATGTTTCCCAGATCATTTTATTTAATTAATTCTAATAGTCTACAACTCTACAGTAACCGGATCTTCTCGCAGAAATTTGAAGAATAAACTGTGAGAAACGAATCGTTATAAAGCTCGTCTAGGTTGGACTAGTAATTTAAGTTAATTATATGTTATTGGCCAAAAGCCTATTATTCAAAATAGCTTCAATTTTTTTCAAATAAGCACTCGGTGCTAGCAGGTGTACAGTTTCAACGCCAAGCTAACGAAGGAGGAAATTGTGCGTAAGTTTAGCATTTTTATACGCACATTTCCTTTGATGATAAAAATGAAAGCCTGTGAATATTTGAGTACAGTAAAGCACCAAAATTAAACATTATTAACCTCCAGTATTATATACAAAGTCCACATAATGTACAAAGGCGGCGGACATTTTAAAAGCCATTTAAGGCCAAAGTCTGCGTGCCGGAGCATTGTGATTTCTGTACACGTTTTAATGAATTCGTCCTTCCGAACGTTCCTCGGGCTCCTCGGCCGCTATTCAAAAGAAAATTACAGTCAAGAGCCTCCTCGAAACAAACCCTTTAGGAGTCACGCTTCGGTCTTGCTAAACTTGCTCCAATTATTTCTATTCTCTTTTTGCTTATTCCTTTATGCGAGAGGTCATTATATCGGCGTCAGTTGGTGAGCGACTGAGCGCTCGGACGGGGAGCGCCATATGTTCTCAGCTGAGCCTTTAAATTTAGTCGTGACAGTGAAGTTGGGATAATTGATTAATGGCTCACAGGGCGGACGTGTTTAAACGCCACGGTCATCGTTTTTTGCCGGCATCCCCGGTAATGATACGTTCTGATTGTCTTCGAGGGTTTAATAAAAGAAGCGCCATATGGCGCGGGCCACAGATTCGCCCCGCCAACAGTTGGTCAGAACATGTTACGACAGACGAGTTCTCATCTACCTGCTATCGACGGAAACTTGATTTTTTACGCATTTATTAGTTACGGAATAGAATTCCAGCGTTATTCAATTTACACTTGACATCTGGGTCACCTACTTGTGAAAGTTTTGACATATTATTTGTGTTTTTCATCTGTTTTACTCCCGAAAGTTAGCAGTCACGAAGTTTAAAATTGACCTAATTCCAAATATCCAATTAATAAACGTCATCCTTGTTTATGGATCCCAGAGGCCACAAAGTTTTAAATAAACAAACAATATTGGAGAAAAGTGTAGGAACTCTTGTTGTTTCGATGTTTAAAAGGATCAGCATCTCACATAAAAATCTACTCTATCTCAATTATCGGTAAATAATAATCTCGGCAGTTTATCATCGAGTAAATATTTTAAGATGTTTTAAAGCTTGGATGTAAAACAACAAAGCTCGTTAACAGCCTAGACATTTTTTTATTATTTTGATATTTTACGGAACTTACTGCTCTTTTCAGGATCCAAAGTATCTCCCACCCCCATTTCTAAGGTCTTTGACAGTCGACTTTAGCTTTAAATCCAGTATATTGTGCCACAGATTGGGCGGTGCGCCGATGTCGAGCGGGATGGGCGGCGGTACGCTGGGTAGCGGGCACTGCCAGCTGGCGAACCAGCCGCTGGTGATGCCGGTGTTCCCGCTGCGCGCCAGCCAGCCCAGCCCTGTACCTGTGTACTCGCCATCACGGTTCCACATAGACAAGCGGTGTCAGCACCGGTGCACGTGGAAGTGCCTCGCCATCGCCATGATATGCCTCTGCGTCATCTTAGCGGCGATGCTCGCCTACTTTATAGGTAAGTTATTATAACATTTATTTTTAAAATGTAAATCTTTTCATGGTAAGTAGCCGTGTTTTTAGTCACATTACTTTGTACTGCACGTCTTTTTGCAGTATAATGCTGGGATCTTCACGACAAACGGTATTACACCACAAACGGGATGTTGCCGTTCATGCCAGTATACTGCAAAAAACGTGCAGTATAATGTAGTGTGAACCACGGTTCTATCTCTTGTAGGTACACTAAACTGCACGTTGATGGTTAAGTAAACCGTTTGATTTTGAGAGCACATTGAAGCGGACTACAATAATATTATAAAATAATGATAATAATTAGAACTAGAAAAACCGGCCAAGTGCGAATCGGACTCGCGCACGAAGGGTTCCGTACTTGGTAAATTGCGGTTTACGATTTATGACGTATTAAAAAAAACTACTTGCTAGATCTCATTCAAACCAATTTTTGGTGGAAATTTACATGGTTAATGAACATCATATATTTTTTTTAGTTTTATCATTCTGTTATTTTAGAAGTTACAGGGGAGGGGGGGCACATTTTACCACTTTGGAAGTGTCTCTCGCGCAAACTATTCAGTTTAGAAAAATATTATATTAGAAACCTCAATATCATTTTTGAATACCTATCCATAGATAACCCACACGTATGGGTATGAGGAAAAAAAAATTGAGTTTCAGTTCTAAGTATGGGGAACCCCTAAAATTTATTGTTTTTTTCTATTTTTGTGTGAAAATCTTAATGCTGTTCACAGAATACATCTACTTACCGAGTTTCAACAGCATAGTTCTTATAGTTTCGGCAAAAAGTGGCTGTGACATACGGACGGACAGACAGACAGACATGACGAATCCATAAGGATTCCGTTTTTTGCCATTTGGCTGCGGAACCCTAAAAGCATTAAATGATAAATTGCTAGGTTTTTCTAGTTGCAATTATTATCATCATATTATTATATTAAGATGATGCATCAGCTCATAATGATCCACTCTTGACAAACTGACTCATAAGAAGCATATTGCCATTAGCACAAGAGATACCCACTTGACGCTGTCCCTTAGTCACCATTAAGATGGGACGCTCTTATTAGGTGTTCTTAAGTATCTCCTGATATGAGATTCAAGTTAGGTAGGTATGTTAGTTTGAGGGTTCACTTTCGACGTGTGCGATTTATATAATGAAGCATAAATCATTATATAAATCATTCTAGTCGCGGTAAATTGATAGAGAATAAAATTACGCCATTATTATTTCGAAATATGCGGCTAACCTTATGAAAGAAAGAAATTAGAAATTGCAATAATATAATATAACCCAAGGTAGCAAAATTTTGTCTATAAAATTCATTCTTTGGCGTGCGCTGAGAAAACTATTGATGATAGATAAAAAATATAAGGTACTATTAGGTAGGTAGGTTGGGTAGGCAGGGTAGGCACTGTAGGTACGGTAGGCAGGGTAGGCATGGTAGGCAGGGTAGGCACGGTAGGCAGGGTAGGCAGGGTAGGCACGGTAGTCAGGGTAGGCAGGGTAGGCAGGGCATACAGGGTAGGCAGGGTAGCCAATTGACGGGAGCGAAGCCCAGGGGGTCAGCTAGTAAATACTAACTTTAAATGCAGTGATTTTAAAATACTTATAAAGCAATCAGTACCATTGTTTCGTCGAGTAGATAAAGCATAATTTAATGAGACAGCTCAAATACTATTCGTTGCAGACAACAGTACTCCAATAAGGAATTGCAATACTACAAAATCGGAGTTACAATCTCACGGATTTTCAATTTGCGATCGTTCAAAGATCACGTCTGTTTGTTCCCACGTTTACATTTCTCATGTAGGTAGGTAAACGTCTTTGTATAACCCGACTTTAAGAATATCACCACATAACATCTCTAAAAATATCTATTTTAATCAAATTAATCGAATTCCTCTCTTATCTTTATTCGAATCTCCAAGGTTTGTAAGTATCATGAACAAAATTATGCAATGCATACATTCTACGTCCATTAAAGCTTGTTGCAATTCCCAACTTCAGAAACTTATAACTACTGTACTTAAGTTTGATTGAAAAGTTGCGGCCTGATACTTATGAGCAAGCATTATACTTAGTTATTCGTTCTTTGTTAACTCTCAAGTATCCATAATACATTATACATACAATTATAGTGAAACTGCGAGCACAATCTACATTTCTCAATGATTTATCAAAGTCTACAGTTAACGAACTCCGACTACGAACGACAATTTTAACTGGGCAGTTAAACTAACCCGTGTAGGCTGTCTTTAATATTGAAATATCCAAGTACGAGTTACACACGATACATCTTTGTTTCTTAAATCACAGCGGGATGTACGGGACTCTCGTTAAGACAGTATTTTTATTAACTCGCTCGGAATGCCGATTAGAATATTCATAACATTATTCTTTCACAATCCATTAGCGTTAGTGTACGACTGTACGGCCTTCGTTGGGCTTGGGACGTCAAAGACAAAAGTTTATTGTAACCATAATGACGGCATGTGGGTTTAATCCATTTCAATATACGAAAACAAAATAAATGGTTTTTTTAAACCGTAGGTATTGGTTTGTAAAACTGACAGCCACGTTCGTTACAAACGTAATTTAATTTAGCTATGGATTCGCCGACTGTGGTTAAACAATGCCGCAAATGTTTGTGGTTTTGATGCCTTTGTTGTCCTATCAAAAATATTGCCTACCATTCAAATTCCGAATACAAATTCAGACTAAAACTATTAACGTTATTACATGTCTAAACCTAATCCTGCGAGCTCGCAATCTGATTGTTTTACCAGATTACAAAGCAGTGTAAAATTGCACTCGTATGCTTTTATCCCCTTAATGCCGAATCGTGCCTGAAGCAGGATTCCATCCAATTAAGGGGCTAGTTCTCGTACTGTATGATTGGAAACCGACAAAGGAATAGCCCTCGAGGGCTACACGAGATTATATAGTCCCTCGGACTCTGCATTGAAACAGTAGCAAAAATTACTTTTGCTTTTATAAATTGCAACCTATTTATGGACTAAACATTTCCAATGAACAAAGGAACTGTTTATTATTTAATGGTAGGTGCTGTAGTTGCATTTCCACAGCGCTATCTTTCCACTTAGTTATTTATTTTAACTGTTTACGTTCGCATGTAAATTCAACTCGTTTTATAACTATAGAAAACAGTAATCATGCGTCGTAAATGCTTGTTTGAAAACCGACACCGACTTCAATCAAAGTCTCTTTTCGTGTTGTCCAAAGTCATGCTAACGGAAAACAACCATAAAAATACTTTTATTCATTTATCGTTATACGACCAAATCATAATAGAAAAATATTTCCATCATCACACCGACCTCAATTACTGGAGGTGATAAATTCAAATATTCACTCGGTGCATGCAAATGAGTTGATTAAACATTGATGTTTCAACGAAAACAGACGTTGACCATTAATCTTTTATCATTCTTTGTTTAGCCGGCATCCACAGAGAGCTTCGTAAAAAACAAAACAAACATCAGAAAAATATAAATGATGCGCCTAACGCAAGGCAACGCGCTGCGTGCCTCGAGCCCGCGCCCGCGCGCCCATGTTCAGCCGTTATAAATTATCTTACACTTCCACGTCCCATGTTATTCCACTACGAATACATCAGCCAGTCGCAATCCCTGCGTACCCGCTACCCGCCAAACGACCAATCATAATTTATACATGCGAAATGCTTCATAAATCGCAAAAGTAAATCCCTGTTTGATTTAACGACGAACAACTAATCCCTTCCTTGCGGCATAATAAAACAATACATTCCATTTTATATCTAATGGAATGGCACATTCTCTCAACTGCATGTAATGCTTATTGCCGTACTGAATGTGTACCTACATGTAGCGAAAGCATTTTGCGCTAACGACGGAAAGACACGGAACTACATAAAGGACCTTACACAGTTGCTAGTGTACACAAAAACAGCGGTAAAGTTGATTCTATATTTGCAGCAACCTCGTTAGAAGCTTAGTTAGCCGGAGAAGCTAAACGTTACGGCCGTGTTACGAAACAAGTGGAAGAGATCGATGTTTAACTTATGAGTACACAGTTACAATCAAGAAAAGTAGGCCATTATCTGTAAGTGATCACAAGCATTACTCCCAAACCGCAGGCACACGAGGCATCACAAAATAACATGAACCACGTCACGGGTCGCGCCCGCTGCCGCCGCCAACGACGACGACGACGCATTACTTTTGGCCTATATTCGAACACACATTCACCCTGCCGATGCCGAGCCCTCGCAATTACTACAACAACTCGAACGATAATTACTGTGTATTCTTTGTAACTCATTATTACTGAAATAATCATCCCGGCACTATTTTACACTCGTAAAACATTAAAGCTTTTGTTCTGTGTTAAATTATCGAGTTACTCGGAAACACAAGCGCGACAAAAGTGTTCAGTTTTCCATTAATGACGTAAGCACTCTCAAAGAAGTTATTTCCGAAATTCGACCCTAACGAGGGTGAGGAAGAAATGTGTTTTTTCTGTCAATGTCGTGGAGCTATTCGGCAGGATAAGAAAAGGAAATAAGTGAGGTTCAAGCGTCGTATAAATGTGGCCGCTCGAGTTCCACGAATTCCTAAGTTCCTTTAAGTAAAAACACTTAAGCATAGAGTCAATATCGTTCTTCGCAATAAAGCTATAACAGAAAGATTACGTTTACTTAAGTAGGAACATAAATGAACTTCAAATTCTTTTACTGCGTTTTTAACAACTAAAGTTGGGAGACATAAACACAGTCAAAGTTAGAACGTTTCAAGTTGTAGTAGCTAGCTGTACATATAGATAGATTATGTAATATGTACGTATAGCTATGGTTTGCTTGCACCTAGTCGGGCAACGTCACGCGAATCCCATATAACAGTGGAACATTCGTAGAAACAATATGTCGTTGGGTGCACAGCCGCGTTGCCATTTAGGTACACTGAAAGTGCTCACTCGCTGTAATGTCAGGAAATTACTTTTGTTTATTTCCCTTCAAGCGGAGTCTTTTCAAAGTGGAGGGTGGCCGCCATGGCAAATTATGTACCTAATACCGACTCAATTAGAGACTTAAATGATCATTTATACGGAATTAAATTGCTTCCTGTACTCAAGTATATTTGTATAGCTTCAATAACACTTGTGTATCTGAATGAAGTTGCTTTTAAAAGGTATCCTTAATAACTCAATTTAATGATAACTTTGAACTTCTATTATCTTTGTTCTGATCTGGAAATGAAAGATAAACATTGAGTCTATCAGAGTTTTGTTATTCCCATTTATAAACTGAACTGTTTAGATAACGGTTCCTTTTCCTTTTAAAACGTCTAATTATCTTCATTCTTAGTATTGGTTACTTCTTTATACGTCTTTATAAAGACGTCTAAACTTAAGTATATTTAGTAAAACAAGAAATATGAAGATATAAGCTTTCGGTCACATGAAAAGCAAGGTTTTCGTACTACGAATAGTGTTAAAGCGTATCAGCGTTCAAAATAGTAATTATAAACGCTCCTCGAATGTCTAAACTATAGTTTCAATTTAAGTTAAGCCAGGGTTCTATTAAACAGTTTGAGCAAACACTAAATAATAAGCTCGAAGCACGCTAGACGCTACGTGAACCGCTAACAACTTCACTACAGTTCGGCAACGCGTTCTACTTCAGCTGAAACAAAAACTTGTTTACATACATAACTAACTCTTATGAGCACTGAAAGGTTTGCCATTATTGCAATTATTAGGCTTTAAAGCACTATTGTATAATGGTTTAATATTAATGTGGATGAAATGGTTTTACCTTAAGACAAGTAAAATTTCAAAATTTAAAAAACCCCCGACACTTTTTTATTTCATGCTACATAATTTATCTAGTACATAGTAGATACGCTTCGATCGGCAATCTATTGAACACGTAATTATGACGAGATATCTTGCGAAAACACCGCGATTCAAACAGTAAAGCGCCCATAACTTTTTATTCAAACATAGCTAAGAACACTCTCGAGAAAATTACCTTTCAAACAAAATAAACTAAATCAAAATCGGTTCATCCGTTTAGGAGCTATGATGTTACAGACAGACACACAGATACACAGCAACACACGAGTCAAACTTATAACACCCCTCTTTTTCCGTCGGGGGTTAAAAATTAAAAGCAGTTGGTTTCGGAAAGAGAAAAGCCGTCAAATTTGGTAAAATTACAAACAAAAGCTTATCGTATCACCGTAAGGTTATGGGAAAAAAAGTACCATTTGAGACGACACTAATACACCCAAGATATTTATCCAAACTCACACAGTTTTATATAAAGACTCAATAAAATAAAGTCAGTCGTTGCTTCTTGAAAGTAATGTAATGAACCGAGTGGATGTAAGGTGTCTCGAGTCAATGAGGCTTATCGTATCAGATCTCGCTTCATTTAGAGACCCGTTAAATTATACAGAGGAGATAAGACAGCATGTAGCATATCGTCTATCGATGGCAGCAGCGGCGACCTGTCCACTTCAAAACGATATACGCTTTTTCCAACACGGCGACACACACGCCTCGAAATTACCCCATTTAGATTTCCATAAGATAATATCAGAACCAATGAATCTGTTAAACGCTACCTATTTAACTTTCAAACTTTCGAAGTATCGACTTCTACTTTTTTACAGAACTTTCATTAAAATAATGATTCGAAATAACAATAAAATATTTTCGGACACGCCTCCTGGCGTTCCGGATTTGTATCAAATAAAAACCGGGTCTGTAGTTTAATCCGACATTAATCTCCGGGTTTGCGCCGGTAGTTTTAGTGGATGTAATGAAAAAATGTGAACCATCTGTTGCACCCTTCATTACGTGTATGGTGTATGAATGGCGGCAAATACAGCACCGTCAACTTTTTAATGTAATTGAAAATGTGAGGACCCCAAATGTTTTATTAAAGCTCTCTCCGCGAGCGTTAACGCTTTTGAAGTGGCCCGAGCGCACGTTTGTCGCGATATGTGATGCTTTTGTTGTAAAAATAATACTGTTATACAAATAACAAACCACTATTTTGTTTAGCATGCTTAAATACATATATGTAGGGCTTGAAAAAATAGAACGTGGTCAACTGTTTTATCGAAAGATTAATTTATGATTTACTTTGCAAAACTGTTACACAATATCCAAGCAACCATATGTTATTATTTTCTATAAGTCTTATTATAAACAGCAAACAGTTTAAAAAACATAACAAGTTTTAACATCCTGTTGTAACCGGTACTGCCCATCTTTTTATACTAGCCCCTTTTTTTCACCTAATGTATCGATTATACCTGCTGATTTATATCCAAGAACAACTTAGGACACGCCATTTTTAAGACCACTCAGTGGGTGTCATAAAATTTCTAATACTCCGTTATTTCATAAACAAAGCCAACATATACCCAGAGCTAACGAGCTTCATGAAGCATAACTTTATTTAATGACAAGATTTTATGATGATGTAATCAAAATTCGGATTTGTTTGTCTTCCCTGAGAAAATGGGGCAAACAAACCGCGACCTCGTGCGAACACAGTTAACATGCGCAAGTAACAAGGACAACGATATTAGATCCTGCGTGTAATGAAAGGAGACAGCACACATGAACACTGGAAGATTTATCACGTGACTAATGCGAGAATGTGCGACGGCGCGTCCGTCCCAGGGGACACTATCAAACGAGTTTCGCTCCCCCAACGCACGATGCAATCTATGCTGAATCGTATTACAATAAATTGTATTAACTCGAAAAATAGTGGAGATAGCAAACATAGTCCATCTGCACACAATCGTCGCTTGCATCGGCCGGCGACCTCGTCTCCTCGAGCACCCTCCATTTCCTACCCACCGCGCCGCTCAATACACAAAATTTATAGATTTTACGAGGGATCATCGGGAAAAGTCGCGACTTACCACATTGTCATATTTTATTTTCTTGAGAGGAAATTACGTCATCTTTGCTCGTTTATCTGAAAACATTGTGTACGATGTGTGTTATTATTTTGTGAGTAGGGCTCGATCTAACTGAATGTGATGTTGGCGGGGGTTCGTTCAAATATGTTGAGCTTTCATAAAAGAGCTATATGTGGTGGCTCACTCTTATATTAAACAAACCTGTCGAACATCAATGACCGTTCAAATTTTTATTCATATTTATGACTGTTTGTTGAATTCTGTTATTTCCATTCCATCAATATTTGATGCGGGGCAACGCACTAGACATGTTTTATGCTTCAAGACTTTGAACTCAATAGCATATCTCATTTTAGAAGTATGATTTTAAATCCATCTCGACATACGCATGTAGCATTAACACTGAATATAAATTGCCTGCTTAACTATTGGTTGTTAAGCCGATAAAGGTTATTGTCATTGAACTATCTACCCTCAGCACGGTATGGTAAAGTTAAATTGTCCAATCCTCAGCGCAAACGGCCAAATGGCGTCAACGTTTCGCGATCTTATCTGATAGTAAATCTTGGGGATAGATAGGCAACTGTTGGGCCGGCCAGATAGCTTAATTGCTCCGACACCGCCGGGGGTTATCTGTACGAATTATGGAATATAACTGCAAACACATGACAAAGTGTCAGAGAAGATATTCACACATAAAATTTAATTAGTAAATTGGCTCTACAAAAACTTAACCACATGTCTCTCGACAAATTACTGAACATGTTAATTAGCCGGAACAAAATCTGGGTTGCGTCAATTAAGTCTATATGGATTGATATATCGCCCTTGATGCAACGCACGACATATTAGGCGCACATCCTGCGCACGCTCCGAAACAAATAAACGTTGCATCCCCATCCGAGCACAAATCCTGAGCGAGCGTGAGCTTCTTACTAAACTAATATATGAACGCAATAAATTCTCTTTACATTACTGACATTCAATGGCTCCCTTGCAGTTTCTATTGAATATTCCGCCTTGCCATTAAAAGGGAAAGTGCCTACTATACATATTTCAGTGCTTTATAAAAAATATTGACTATCAATAAATTACATCGATACGATCTTATTTGATGCTTCAGTAGCTTCAATATAAATAGTAATTAATCAAGACTCGTGTCATCTGTGCCCGTGCTTTTCTTAGTTAACACCGTGAAGAATTATCCAATTAGATTGCGTAGCGCGGCATTTTATGATCGATTCGATAGCCAGCAACTGTCGCATAATGAGGAGACAACAGCATTCTCCCGAACAAGAAATGTTTGGGTGTCGAGGCACTAGCCACCTACGTGCTTGCTGAGCCAGCCCGCGGCAGCGGAACCAATCGTTCCGTCACAGCGCCACGAAATGCAGCGCAGCCGTGCTTCGCTTAATTAAAACTCGACGGGACATCACGTCGTACCCTGCATTCATACACCTCTTAAACTTTAAAATGACATCTCTTATTGTGTCGCATTTCGTAACACATTGCGCCCAAACGACGCGGACGCCCGTGTGACTGTGAACTCTAATAGAATTACTGCTCGGCTTCTGGGCATTATCGATGTGAGCCATCGATAAGAAACAAACTTAACGGAAACTTAATTGGATGACCGGCTTCGAGAGAAAGATTTCGATCGTAGACTTTGTTTTCGATTGATAATATAAGACTAACGATTTGAAACTTTGTTTTAATATTCCTCTTTCTTTGTTGCAGCGTTATCGTCAATTAAAAGTAATATAGACAATTCAAATTGCATTCTTGTACAAGATGTAAAAGCAGTAACACACGCACAAGGAATTAGGGATGCTTTATCAACATCATCTCCTTCAGACGGTAAGTTGAAGCAATATTTAATGTTCGATATTATGCCGATTTATTTTTGTACTCTCGACATGTTCAAGAGGATGTAAAAGATTTCGCACGTTTTATTGCAGAATCAATATCAACTTCATCTTTAGGCGGGTGGTCGACTACAGCGGAAGCAGCGTTAGAGTCAGTAGTGATACCACAGCAAGCGCAACAAGCGGCCCCGCCGCCTTGGTCACCCGCATTAGAAGTTAGAGAATTCGACGAGTTACACAGTGCAACAATACCTGCTTACCAATTTTGGAGTTCTGAATTCCGCAACAAGCAGCCCGCCTATGTTAGCCTTAACTTCACAGTTCCCTGGGGAGCTAATTTCGCCGTATATGGTAGGCGAAATGTAGCTCCTAGCGTAACACAATATGACTTTGTAGAATTTATTCGAGGCGGTAGGGTCGACCATAGACTAAGGCGTAGAAGAAGTCCGTTCAGAGATAATCCGTTTCAAAGTAGTCTTAACGACTGGGATGCCCTACTAAGCACGATTAACCCACTACATAGATGGAACCATACGATAAGCAAAAGGTCAACGGATATGAGAGTAAACGTGAGCATATTGCAATATCTCGACACGGGAAGATGGTTTATATCTGTTTACAATGACGAACTGCAGCCACACAATGTTGAAATGATCGTTACTGAGGCGGAAGGTGTCACTAACTCGTGTCCAGATGATTGTTCGGGTCACGGGTCATGCTACCTCGGGAAATGCGAATGTATGGACGGCTATGAAGGACACGACTGTTCGAAAAGTAAGTAGAAAACAATCATTAAGCGACTATTTATTACCTTCGCAAAGTGCGTAAGTAATAACTCGCATTTGTTTTCGCAGGTGTATGCCCAGTTCTTTGTTCGGGGCACGGGGCGTATGCAGGTGGTGTATGTCACTGTTTGGAAGGGTGGAAAGGTCCGGAATGTGACGTTCCAGCACACGACTGTGAGCCGGCCGACTGTTCCGGAAGAGGTCAATGTATCGCCGGCCATTGCCACTGCAAGGCTGGCTGGAAAGGACAAAAGTGCGACGAAGGTAAAATACTTTTCAAACTAGAATAACATTTTTGATTGTGATTAAGGAAATCAATGGAAATACTGACTTATTAATGATATACAGAGGACTGCCTTGACCCAACCTGCGGTGGCCACGGATCGTGCGTGCGTGGTAGATGCGTGTGCCGCGCGGGATGGCGAGGTGCCTCCTGTACTGAACGTGATGCGAGGGTCCAACGTTGTCTGCCCGCATGCTCCCAACGCGGCGTGTACGATCTAGACGCAGGCAGATGTGTGTGTGACCCACTTTACACCGGAGATGATTGCTCACAAGGTAAAGACCACTAGCAAGTTTAAACTATTAGGTTGCCTTACTTGTACATCGGCGTTTTAACTGCATTTCTACCTTATAGTGGTATGTTCATTGGACTGCGGGCCGCACGGTGTCTGCGCCGAGGGCGTGTGTCGATGCGATGACGGATGGACAGGGTCCATATGTGACCAGCGACCCTGTGACACGCGCTGTCACGACCACGGACAATGCAAGAATGGCACGTGCGTGTGCACGCAAGGATGGAATGGCCGACACTGTACTTTGCGTAAGTTGCGACACTCGTATTGAAATGAATACTGCAAATTCTTTGTTTCACGCTGCTCATTTAAATAATATTGAAGGATCTCCGAGTTTACTGAATCTGATTTCTGAAACGAACTCCACACCTTTTATTCCCAATGTAATAGATCTCAATGCATTTGCGTTGCACTCGCAAGCGCAATGTTCAGAAAAGCATTACTTGACTAATTGCTCAATGTAAACAGCTGGTTGTCCCAATGGCTGTACTCGTCATGGACAATGTCTCCTGGAAGATGGAGTGTACCGCTGTTCCTGCGCTGACGGCTGGGCCGGCACCGACTGCTCCATCGCTCTCGAACTCTCCTGCAACGACAACGAAGATAACGATGAAGGTATGTGCCGCTCTTTTACAGAAAATAGGCTCACAATTAAGGCCAATTAAATGTAAAACAATCCAAACAAACCATATTGGCTGTCACTTGACAATGGCTACACTTTTGAAGATGGCATGACGGACTGCTCCGACTCGGAATGCTGCAGTCGACCTGAGTGCGCCGAGCACATCATGTGCCTAGCTTCCAACGATCCTGTAGAAGTACTCCTCAGAAAACAGCCGCCTTCTGTCACCGCGTCTTTCTACCAGCGCGTCAAATTCCTCATAGAAGAAAACTCTGTTCAGAGCTACGCCCACATGGACGAATATTCTGAGAGGTATGTGTAGCATAAGAAAACGTCTGAAATGTTAACAAACACCAAATCACTTCATATTCGTAAAAGATGTCGTTAGTACTAACATGATACTAACCAGTTTAGGATCAGTAAACTAGAGACAATACAACGATATCTTTTGCACCAGTTGGTTTAGGACTGACCTGTCGGTTTTGCACAATTCATGAATAATTTATATTTGCACTTTACAATGATTTTAGATCCGTGATATCATCGCCGTACTGTAATGTATATCCGTAAGAAGAAGATACAAAATTCATGATGACATAAAATGATCTAGGAACTAGCACCTTCACCATATAATTCCCGCTCATCTTCCTAAACCTCTCCGAGGATTTGGTGTGGTTATTTTAATTTAATTGGTAACTTCAATACTTTTATAACTTACAATTTATTTTCTCATCTGGTGGAAGTGTTTTGATTTTCCTCTGTTTTCTCGCGTGTAATAATTATGATTTATTATTTGCGATCCTAGCATGGTTATGTTTTACCATTGAATTATTAATTTCAATTTTGTGTTTTTGTATTTTATTATTATTTTTCACACCAGATCCGATGTGTTGTGTATTGTCTAATGTTCATCCCTTGTGTGTGTCTAACCCTACCTGTTTGTCTAAACAAAACAAAAGCGTATTATGAATAACAAAATGAAATTAGAACTAAATCAGCGCTCAAAAGCTTTCGAACAGTTTTGTTTGTCTTCACAATAATAAAATAACTTTACATAAGTAAATAAGGTAAAAGTAATGAAACTTGAATCATGAAAGCATTATTTAAATCACAATACGTACCTATTTACAATCTCGATAAAAACATAAACATACAAGTTTAAATTGACATAATTTTCTAAGACTTTTATACCACTTACTTCAATACTTTTATAACGATACATTAGAAAAAACTGAAACGCGACTTTCATGATCTAAGTTGGAAAACAAAATTCTTAAAGTTTTAATTTGCCCTACTTCATACCGTGTGCGTTGATAAAACTTCGAACGATCTCTTAAATAAATAAGACAAAGCAAAACTGAATAATAAAAGTAGTCAACCCACCTCGCTTAATATGCAAAAGCGCCTCTAAAAGTTTGTTTGCATTAAAACACGAGCCGCTTCACTATTTTATTTAAGTTCAAAAGTCTAGAGTGGTTATATTGCGTTCTAGCATTTGTTCATCAGCCCTTGTATACGTAACACACGACGGGTTCCTCCGTGCATTCACCATCCAGCATGTTTACTCTCCACATTCAATCTTTGGTGCAACCTGCTACTGCAACTTTTCCAAATTAATTTGAATTGAAACATATTGCATATTACCTATCGATTAATAGTGGTGGTTGTTCTAATGCAAACGGGCTTCGTCTGTGAATCGATTCGTAATTAACAAAACTGTGATTGGCAAATACAGTGTTAAAACGCAAGCTAACCAATATAGACGAGTGCAATCGGCCGGAGCGGTTGCAAAACCGGGGTGGGGTTGCACTGAGGGATGTAGGTATCTGTGTAGTAATCTGTCCTGTCTTTCTGTGTCCCTGTGCCGCCGTGTGTCCGCCACTCCTAGCGAGTTCTGGAATTCCTTTACACCATGGTAAGTGTCAGTCAGCCCGCCCTCGCCCCTCAGTGTTCAGTATCTGTTCACCTCTTCCCTTTTGTTGCGAATCCTGCATATGAGTGTGATGCCGGTGACCTCCGCGTGTCCCACCAAAGACACGCGGACGGAGCCACTGACGCTTTTTCACTTTTCGTTCAATCCTTTGTCTGTATTCGTTTCATTCTCTATGTGTATGTAACATCTGTATGTTTGTCTTGAATGTTTTCGTGTGACTGCGACAAAATCCTCGCAATCTCAGCGTAAATCAAGCACCGCCGACGACGTCGCGCGTCGGTCCGCAAACGCCGCGTCTCTTTTCAAATATGATTTGCCGCAGTCACAATTGTATTTTGTACTGTTTATTTGTCTCGTCTACTGTGCTTATATTATAGTTCACATATATACTATGGAATAATTTTATTATACTATATGAAACTTAGGAAAATCATTTACGCTTTCACGCAAAACGTTTTTAACACAATCGATAGGCGTAGGGCTTGCAAAATATACAAATCGACGTGAGTTGTATATTATCAATTGAGCAAAATTTCAGCGAACACGCAAATTAAGCTTCAAATAAACTTACCCTTTTATGTGTTCCTTACCCTTTGTCTGCGTCTTTCATCTGTTAACCAACCCCCTACCCTTCGCCCGAGCTCTTTATGTGTTTAGATCCTCACCCTTTGTAACTAACCAAAACACAACTTATTTGAATGTATTCCTACTACTTCACAGCGATACGATGGCAAAATTGTCGACATTGTACATTACAACCATCGCTTCCATTAATCAGTCATCGACGACATTTTATTACACGACGAAATTGGTGCAACGAACGTATTTTCTCGATTTTCTTTCATCGCTTTCAAAACTGTCCGCCTCTGCACCAGCATTCATAACTGAATCTTCCGCATTTTGATGTATGAAGGGCGGCACAGTTCTTAAAGCGCTGTGTTTGATACTATTCTGAGTTTTTGTTGTTTGTAACTCTACCAACTGTTAATGTGATTTAATGAAATTTTCTACCCTTTAAATAATGTTGAATTTATTATGACTGTCAAAAACATAATAATTAATTAATGACTTGTACTCTTTTCAGATACAACGTAACTTAGTTAGTCTAAACGTGTTTTGTGATATTAATATAAAAATGCCCTGTAACTTGTTACAGATGATATTTCGGGAGGTGCCAATCAACTTACAATGTTTCTTTTTAGGTATATTTTTGATAACCGTATCGTATGGCATTTACTGTCGGCCTTCGCGGAAACACATGAAGAGGATGAAAACTTTTACGATATCATATTCTTAGAAGTGGCATTGCTAAATACGTAGTTCTTGGTAACATATAAGAAAAATATTTTTTTAGCTTTTCACATAAATATTTTATTTCTTTTTGTTGATTGAACCTATCTAGTGTTTTATACGACATATCAAAATACATTTTATGATATTTTCGAATGAGTTCTTCTCAACGTATTTCAGTTGATAAATTCTCGAGGATAAAAATCTTAGAAAAATTGTTTGTTAAAATAATATAAAAATATGTAAAGCTTAGCTAAGAGCTTTTGCTTATCAACGCGTTTATGTGCCACGACGCTTGCATTAACATTCATCATAAACGCAATCGTGATAATAAAGTATACGTTTATATTGTTGGCGTTTTATGTTACTCATTTTATACGAATTTAGAATTAAATAAATTATATTTTGGCGTCTAGAGACATTTAGTCTTTGTGTAAGATAAGATATCTCCTTTTACTGAAAATCACTTTAAAATAGAAATTGAATTAGATAATGTAACATTCAGTAAGTTCTATCTTCTAAAGAAACGTTAGGTTTCTTACAAAGAACATTATAAAACCAATTATTCAACCTGGCTGTTATTATGTTAATTAACACTAAAAGCAAACCTAATGTCTCGTTGTTTTCCGATCGTTTACTTCGTTATTTTACTTTGTGCACTTTCAGCGGACAGATTTTTGGCTCCGATATCGGTTTTCACGTCCTATTTTTAAAGCTTTTTGCGCCCCCTGCGGAGACTCGCTCCGGGGACTCCGAGTCAAGCGCTACATAAACGTAAAACTAAGTTCGCGCGGATAAAGCAGATAAAACAATTTTCCCTTAAAAATATTAACTGAGTTACTTTTGTCCATAATCAAACCACACAACAAAAACGAATAAATTTCTTTCTATCTCAGTATTAACGATTTCGCGAACATTTCTTGCACCAATTTCATCCCTCATGAATATGTAACCGAACATTCAGACTTGAAGTAATATAACAAAATTGATTGACTATGGTTTGTGTGGCAGCTGTTACATGCATACATACCTTTCTAGGTAGATTTCCGTTTACGTTATTTTCTATAGTTATTTATTCAAACAAAATTTTATTTTATTGGCTACTTAAAGGATCTCTATAAATAAAATGTAAACAGAAATGTGTCCTAGAGAATTAGCTGATCCTAATACGAGAATGTGCAATGCTAAGACTTCTTATTTACTTTATTTTTCGATATTATTTTCATACTTTACTTACTCTCACAGCGTTTACACTTTGAAATATGGAGCATAGCACGAGACCTCGCTCAAAGTTTTATGATCGAAGGTGTGCATTCAACGATACGGTTCACACATCATTTTTATGTCTTCTATCTTTTAGATCAGGGGTTATTTCTGGATTTCGCCGTGCATAAAATACAAGGCTTTAAAATAGCTTGTTATCTAGCCTAGCCTACTTCACAAAAGAAAAAAAATACTTGGTACTTAATCACGAACACAGATTTTTTTGAATCTCGAACATAGAATAGGTTTTTTTTTATCTATCTCCCTCGATACTTTTTTTTTATACTGTAGTTTTGAAAACCTAAATTCACTTTCTTCCCAACACTTTCTGTTCTTTTTTTTAAATGTTTGTTTTCATATAGTCAAAATATAAATGCCAAAAATATACCAGAGTAGCATCTTAGCTCTTCGTTGTGAACCGTATCGCTGAATGCCGGGTGCTGTGGCCCGTGGCTCGAACTGACGTGAGCTGGTCTGTGCAGCCGCGTCTCGGTGATGAGGGGGCAGGTGGTCTCTCCGCAAGGCCTCGGTATCATCGGCATCAGGGTCTCCGTGGACCGGGAGGCTCGCTTCGGATTCACGCTTACCAGACAGGGCGGATGGTTAGTAAACACGAAGTGTTTTTTTTTTCTAAATGTTTTTCTAGGTCCTCATTGCTGTAAGGTCGTTTGTAAGTGATCATCGTCAAGTGTACATAGCATGGTAAGTTTATGATGCTCCACGCTACGTGGAATAGTAGCTCTCTCTTCAAAGTCTTGTTTTTATTTGTTATTTGTAATTCTTCTCCCATCCGCCATGAAACCATGTCATGTTATGAGCTACGTGAGATCTTCAGATTGGATTTGATGACAATTAATGATACAGACATTGAATTTGTATAAATCGTAATCGTAGGGAATCTAGTTCTCAGTTTAGCCCACCGAATGTAGTTCCTAATTGTGAAACAGTTCCGTCTTGAGTAGGTTTTGTAGGAGATACACACCTAAATAGTACAGGCATCAATAGGTATGTAACATTATTTTGAACTATTATGTAAAAAAATAGAAGTAAGTACGTATGGAATTTCTTAAAAATATGTTTAGGCACTATAAAAGTGAAAATTGGTTAGTCTATACTTAATTGCATTGGCGTTAAAATTGTTAAGAATCTTTTTTTTTTTCAAACTACAAGTTAAAGCTGCCAGTGGCTAGCTACGTTAGACCATCAAGTAATTTTAATTGTTGTGTTTACTTCAATTAAGTATCAACCGACATTATAGCATGAACCAGGAATTTTAGTAATTGCAGTCGTTTAAAAACGCCACCCATTAAGGAACATTTAAACCGTAAAAGTAATTGTTTCACTCAGAGAAAAATACGAGAAAATACGTAAACACTCATTGTGGTGAATCGCCGTAACACCACTATCACTCGGCGTATATAAACGAACAGAATTAAAATCATTTGGCATCAGGCTATCAGAGCAATCACCATGTCAAAACAATGTTCAAATGTTAACTTTGTAACGTTAATAAATAGAAAAAATCTGTTAGTCACGACGATTGAGTCACGGAACTAAATTGTCTTAAAGAAAGTAATTGAACATTGCGTGACAAACAGATATATTTGATCAAGTATCTATACAAATATTGTGTTTATATGTATAGAATAGTCATTAATTTTTGGACACGGTGCTTGATATTGCTTGCACGTACATACGTAAGAGCATCAAGTATGAAATCGAATTAGGCGGCGGAACGAAACCTGTATCATGTGAACTTGTAATCAAATAACGCGTCACGTTTAAGCTTTTAAAAATCAATTACCGTAACTCAGTAACTGTTTACGTGTTGTTTTGGTTCCGAACTTACAAGAAAAATATCAGTAGCTTCCCTAAATGCACCATCTAACCTAATTAATTATCGACTGAGGTGTCCAATTAAACGTAGCTAAAGTTCGAGGCTATAACATTTTCAGCTTCAGTAATGAAGCACGAATTTCAGCATTCTTCGAATTAAAGAAAAAGTTTTCGCCGTCTTTAATTTTTTATTTCCTCTCAAGATCGTAAATAACGTCACGAAACGTTTGAAAAAAAATCTAACGGGAAGAAATGTCGCATTTTTTTTCCTTTTATTGGAAGTGCTGATCATCAAACTAAACCCCTGTTCAACACGTTTCTATAACAAACTCTCATTAAAGATAAAAATGGTGAAAGAAAAAACAAAAAAAAAACGTGAAAAAATATTGTGCGGCGTTGCTTAAATTAACAAGAAAAATATTAAAAGGGATCATTAAAACGTAGGAACGGAATACGCGTCCCGACCTACGGCACTTGTTACAGCATTTCTACATTATTAACTGCAGTTTTATAGCGTTAGGACTAACGAGCATTTTACACATTATTTAGTACCGAGAGGTGAACAGGGCTGCAGGAAGTTCTGAATAAGTGCCTATTTATAAACAGAAAGATGAGCAAGCGCTGAGAGCTGTTGTGAATTCATGGTATATCAGTGTATCAGGTCTTAGTTTTCCGATAAAGTTTCATTATCGCTGGGGAAACCGATTGTACTAGAGATGATGATAGACCAGGGGGGTGACCACAAGCTCTTAGAGTAAGGTTATTTTGATATCGAGTAACTGACAGATGTATACACGTCATATACATCTGTCCCTTACTCGATCTCAAAATAACCTTACTCTAAGAGCTTGTGGTCACCCCCCAGACCTTTATCATTTACGAATTCTGGACATGACTTTCGAATTTACTCTCTAAATCGAAAAGTTTATGCGATTCAATTCTAAACTGAAGTGTCTAATGAGCGGTAACGAACTAACGATGTTGTAGACGTAATTTGTTGAGCCAAGATACGACATTTCTGGAAATAAGTTTGCCTATAGATACTTTAGAAATCAAAACAACTTAGTTATTGGTTACTTTTAAATAGCGTAAGAATTTGCAGTTTGTTCTTCTAGTTCTGATTTCCTTGAGTCATTTTCTTCCGTTTCTTTACGTAGATAGGATAGTTTCTAACAACCAGAACTTTTATGACTAATGTGTCTATTAGAATTAGGTTATACCAAGAGCTAGAGTAGACTTGAGATAACTAGTGATGTGGATTTAAATATATTCTATTGGATATTGGTAGTTACAATTGTATATGCGGCGGAGGGCAGTAGTGGCCCAGTGTTAAGGCGCTATATACGGCCCAATGTTAACGCAGTACCTACTGGCCGTGCGACCGCTCGAAGCCAAAATATCAATATTGAACAATTTTGTTTGCAAAATATTATTTGATTTACATAATATATGCATTGTTTGCCATATTGCGAAAAATATCATGTTGCTAATTATTTTTTTAAAGCAAAACTATTAGTTAGACGAAAAAACATCGTGTTCAAAATTATGTACATGAATCAATAATAAATAATATTTTTCAAACCTTTTAACTTAGCCGTTACTAAGGAGTATATGCTTTAGAAAGTTACCGTTTTACGGCACTAAAGGGTATGTAGGCCCTTAACGGTCGCGATTTACGTGTCGTAGGTCTTGGGTTCGAACCCAGGCAGGCGCATTACTTTGTGTAAATTAATTATGTCATCACCACTGCTCTCGAAACGGTGAAGGAAAATATCGTGAGGAAACCAGCATGTCCTAGAACCAACAATTCGAAGACATGTGACATCCACCAACCCGCACTGGGCCCGCTTGGTGGATTATGGCCCATTCCCCCATCACAGAGAAGCCTGTGTCCCAGCAGTGGGAATATTAATAGCCTGATGATCATGATCATGCGGGGTGATAACTGAGAATTTGTTTTATTGCGAACGACGCATCTTACATAAAACCTGGTCGTTGCTTTTAATAACCTCCCCCATGTCAAAACCCAAAAAACGGAGGCAGACCACAGAAACCGCATACGCTCTATAACATGGCATGGTATTTCTCTATAATTTCAAACACAATCCTTACGCCAATCTAAAACGTTAAATGCCGTCATTCAGGTTTGACGTGCTGGTAAATGGAGGAGGCGCCGTGACCCTGCAGTTCCAGAGATCACCGTTCAAGCCACTGAGGAAGACGGTCTTCGTGCCATGGAACCAGATCGTCGTTTTGCCACCAGTGCAAATGGAACTTAGTGATGACAATGTGAAAGTACCCACGCCCAGGTGAGAAGGACTTTCGTTAAAGGGTTATATTAACTGGTGGTGGAAATATATTTATTAATATTTTGGTGTTGGTGTTTTATTACCGGTTTTATGAAATAAATTACTTGACTGTTTAATCATTCTCCGTAAAGAGACTATGTACTATTGTTTTTTATCAATATTTATGGTTGTAGAGTCTGATGATTCTTAATTAATTCGTATTAAATCCCCGATCTATTTTATATTTGTACCAAAACCAAAGTTTTACGAAACAAGATTACCTGCACCCTAATTGCGTAACATAATTGAAAAGATTTATTCCGTCGTAATACCAACAACTAATACCACTGGACACAAACTAATAACTACACAACTACTACTACAACTACACGACAACAACTAATAACACTGAAACAAATTTCAACTTATATTTATTTTCTATTCTGAACGGATACCATTGTTTAAACCAATACCAAAAGAAGTCCAAAAATATTTTTTTCTTTGTTTTTTATTATACATATAAGACCTTTAAATGAAAAAAAAACAGGTAATGCCAAAAAAAATATAAAGTCAGCAAACTTGTAGCTCAATCAATCAATTTTATTATAATTTTAATTCCTCCTTGTAGCTGTATTTTTTTTTGCAACAACATCTAAACAAGAACAATTTGCTTACAATCTAAAAATTACAAAATATTTCAGAAGTTAAATTCGATATATATGTAACATAAGTTCATACATAAAAATGACTAGGTTTGACTGAGCTGACTGTAACAAAATCAAGTTTTTATTATTCGTTTGCACATTAAATTTAATTATTTAAAGAGTGATATACTCGTACATCCGGAATAGAAAAAAAATATTATTTGAAACTATTTGTTTCAAACCATACATACCAGTGGTTGTGTGTTGTTTGTTTTAGAACGGAATAAAACATTGAAAACTCAAAGCACGAGCTCACACTCTCAGTTTGACAATTTAACAGTACTTAACACGTGTTTTACGCTGCCAAGTAGCTTTAAAAAAATCTTACGCTATTAGAGTGCTGTTTACTTCTTAATTATATTCTGCTAACCCAACGAAATCTCTAGGGCTCCACCTCGCATCGGCTGGTCGCCAACGCCACAATGGTGGGAGTCTGAAACACCACCTTGCGCGGCGCATGACCACGAGCGACTAAGACCTGAAGTAGTGGCAGTACCACCGCTGGCAGCGCCTGCTGCGTCGTCTGCTACCACTACCACCGTCATTTACCCTGAGGCTCAGGTAAGAACAGTTGGAACTTAAGGTTCTCATAATGACCTACTTAAAATATGCCAAAAACCTGATGAGAAATATAGAACACTCCCTAAAATACAAACTCGAGATTGCAATCAAAAGCTAAGTAGTTTTGCTTTCCCTTGTACTAATCTGATTCCTGGCTTCTCTTCTACCGAATCCCAAGTTCTAATATTATTCGTCTTCATTGAGATCTCCTGAAGATTTTGAGGGAAAAACTTAAGAAGTGTCATTTACAAGTGGAATTCAGGCGGTAATAGGAACGGTATCACTAAACAATTTATATTTCTTATTTCCAGATTGTAAGCGAATCTGTCAGCATCCCTGGTTCATTGGTGAAGCTAACGTACCGCTCATCTCAATCTGCTGGTTACCTATCTTGCGTACACGTACAACTGACGCGCCGTGTAGTCCCAGCATCCCTCATCCGAGTGCACGTCCGCGTTGAGATCGAAGGCTCTTTGCACACCCATACCTATGAAGCTGATCCCGATTTGACACATATCTTCGCGTGGAACAAACGAAATGTATACAAACAAAAGGTAATAGAACAGTTAAATAGTTTTAAAAATATCAGTACAGAACCACTATCAAACAAAAGAAATCAAACAATTTAAAATTGGTCATCAAAAGACGATCCTTAATCTAATTTCTTCAATTCTTATCATTCCAGGTATACGGCCAAGCTCAAGCCAAAATATCGATAGGATACGAGTACACATCATGTGCGTCAATTGTATGGGAGACACAGACAGCGACCTTAGCTGGTTTCGATGTAGATATCTCGGATATCGGAGGATGGGGATTGGATATACACCACCATTACAACTTCCATGAGGGCATCCTGCAGAAGGGCGATGGGGCGCTTCTTCATTTGAAACAATACCCCAGGACTGTTCAGGTACAGACTAAATTACGAAACACAACTCCTTCTTCTCTAAAACATGTTTAGTTTCATAAATCTCCTTTCAGAACTCTTATTATAATGCTCTGCTCGCAATTTTCTAGGTGGTAATGGGAACTGGTCTTCAACGATCTTTGGAATGTCCTGACCACTGCAATGGGAAAGCAGCAGATGCTCGTCTCTTGACGCCAACAGCACTGACGTCAGGTCCAGACGGATCTCTGTACGTTGGTGATTTCAATCTCGTCAGACGAATCACTCCAGAGGGCGTCGTTACCACCGTTCTTCAACTACAGTAAGTATAAACTGCAATAGTTTCGCATTACAAACAATTTATTTAAACACGCCATATAGGATATTAACTGTTTTTTTTTTATTTTATTTTAGGACAACTCAAGTTGCATATCAATATTATATCTGCATATCACCAGCGGATGGATATCTTTACATATCAGATTCTGAGAGACATCAAGTCCGAAGAGTGATAACTTTAGAAAAAGTGCGAGATCCAGCCACAAATTCTGAGGCTGTAGTTGGTAACGGAGATCGTTGCGTACCTGGAGATGATTCTAATTGTGGTGATGAAGGACCAGCGATTAAGGCGAAATTGGCTCATCCCAAAGGTAAGTTACTTTACGAAATAATTTTTAACATCTAAAATCTAATAAATAGATAAAGGGATGATATCCACTTGTAAATATCTATGAATTGGTGGTATTTAAATAAATAATGTATTTCTTGTTCCAGGTCTTGCAATCGCAGCAGATAGAACCATGTATATTGCAGATGGAACCAACATCCGAGCAGTTGATCCAAACGGCATTATACACACTCTTGTAGGACATCACGGCCACCACAACCATTGGTCACCGGTCCCATGCCGCGGAGCAATCCCACCTTATGAAGCACAATTACAATGGCCAACCGGAGTAGCCTTATCGCCTCTTGATGGATCTCTTTACTTCATAGACGACAGAATCATACTGAAACTAACAGTTGATATGAAAATCAAAGTGGTTGCTGGCCAACCATCACATTGTCGTATAGGAAACGATGGAAAGCCTGTAACAAAACCCGCCAATCGAACAAATACTGATATCAGAGAAGATTCAAGTTTAGGCACAATTTTAGCTATAGCCTTTGCACCAAGCGGTATTCTATATGTGGCTGAAGCAGATTCGAAGAAAACGAACGCCATAAAATCAATCGATCCATCTGGCAAAATTATGCACTTCGCAGGCAAAGTGCAGGAGAATTTGAAGGAATTGAGCTGTGAATGCAATTCATCTGCATCTGCGACGGCTGTGCCATCGAACTCGAGAGATGATGCTGGATGCCCATGTAGACTAAGTGTAGCCGCAGGAGACGAACCGCCCACAAGCACGGAAACTTTACTATCATCCAATGCTAAATTCCAAACGATTTCTGCTCTTGCTGTTACCCCAGATGGAGTTCTAAATGTTGTCGACCAAGGTAAATAAAATATAATCAAAGAGAGTTTAGCTAAACGTTTTCTCTATATAAAACAAATTTTAATCTATGTTATTATTCCAGGATCTCTTCATATATTAGCTCTAAAACACTACTTGCCAACACATGACGAAAACGGAGAATTCAGAATACCTTATCCACCCACATCAGAAATATACGTATTCAACCGCTACGGTCAACATATCACCACTAAGGACTTGACATCAGGCAAAACAAGATATTCATTCTTGTATTCAAAGAATACCAGTTTTGGAAAGCTGTCAACAGTTACTGATGCTTCTGGGAATAAAATACAATTACTCAGGGATTACAGCAATATTGTTAGCTCTATTGAAAATACACAGGACCATAAACTCGAATTGAAAATTTCTGGCATTGGCTACCTAACCAGGATAGCTGAGAAAGGTTCAGCAGAAATGGAATTTGATTACGATGCTAGTTCTGGATTACTAAATAGCAGATCAGGGGTAAGTTTTTCGACACAACACAAGTTCAAATTATGTTCAACGATTTTTTTGAAAAACAATAATGTTCATTACCATATTATTTGTTTTAGGCTGGCGATACCGTAATTTACAATTACGACGAACTGGGAAGAGTGACTAAAATCATTATGCCCTCGGGCGAGCAAGTGCACATTACATCTGGCCTTGCGAAAAATTACGGTTTAGCGGTCACTGTGTCGAATCCATCAAGCACTATACCAGTTGGAGTTGCCAAGAAATGTGAATACGTTTTACATGGACAATCGTTCAAGCAAATCACTATAAATAATGGAAAGCAAATAACTGAAGGCCGAATCTATACAAACAACACCTTACTGCTCGAAACACCATGGGCAGGGAAATTTGAGAGCATTGCAGCTGCTAAGCACCCGCTACTAGAAGCTGCATTACCAATAGAAGCTGAGATGCTTCACATGTGGTCACATCAAACCACCACATTTGGAGATTCACTTGTAAACAACATGTACTCCTTATACACTTTAGTGGGTGACGTAAGGAACCCACAACAGACATTGAACAGAGAAATATGGGTGAACGACTCCAGAGTGCTTATAATTGAATTCGATCAGTTCAAGAGCCGCGAAACTTTCTTCAACGCAGACAGAAACCCTCTGTTTACCATCTCTTACGACGTCGCTGGGCTGCCACTTTCGTTCAACCCTCACGGTGCCGGTGCTCCTCTCAATATCTCATACGATAGATTCTATAGAATTAACGGCTGGAAATGGGGTGATAGTGAAGAAAGCTATAGCTATGACCCTCATGGCATGCTTTCGGAAATAACGAGTCCACAAGACGGCACAAAGTTCATTTATTACAATGAAGGCAACCTTGTTTCCAAAATAAGCTTAGCCAGTCAAAGAAGTTTCAAATACAAGTACGATGATGATGGTGGTTTAACGCATGTTATTTTGCCGTCGGGATCAAACCACTCATTTAGTGTTCAACCGTCCATTGGATTTTTGAGAGTCACGTACACTCCACCTGGATCATCAAAGAAATATTTGCAACATTATGCTCATACCGGCGAACTTCTTCAGACCGTATTCCCAGGTGATGGTGCCAGAGTTGTATACCGTTATTTCACAACAAACAAAGTTTCTGAAGTAGTTCATGGAGATGGTCAAACACAGATACACTATGCAGAAACGAGTGGGCTACCGTCAGAAATATTACATGTTGACCGTGATGTAGACTATCGATGGGAATCTACTTACGCTGGTGGGCTACTCACTGAAGAAAGACTTGATTATGGTGCCAAAACTGGACTGAGCAATGCTAAAATAATTTACGAATATGATAACAATTACAGAATAACTTCCGTCCAAGGTAGGATCGGTGGACAAACTCTTATTCCGCATCATATTGTCTACAATAGCAAAACCGGTGCTCCTGAAATACTAGGTCAATTTACTGTATCTAAACAGAAATGGAATGAAACTTCAGTATATGATGGAATTGCAATGTTCTCTCGTTTACTAAACGATCAGTTCTTAGAAAAGGAAGTAACTGTGAACATCCACAGGATGGAAGTATTCCGAATGGAGTTCTCTTATGATAGACATGGAAGAATATCTCAAACGCGCACACATACACGAAATGTAGGTGTTAATACATATACTAATGTAAAGAACTATACTTGGGACTGCGATGGTCAGCTGACAGGAGTAGAGGCTCAAGAACCATGGGGCTTCAGATACGACGATAACGGAAATATGCTGTCACTGACCTACAGAGGAAACACAATACCAATGGAGTACAATGATATGGATCGTATAGTCAAGTTTGGAGAGGGTCAATATAGGTATGATAGCCGAGGTCTGGTATCACAAAATGCGAGAGAAGAAAGGTTCCAATACAATTCTAAGGGACTTCTGATTAGAGCAACAAAACGAGGAAGATTTGATGTTCGATACTTTTATGACCATCTCGACAGGTACGTAAAAACAGAACCAAGTTTGAACTTGTTTTCAATAATAAACCTTTCCTCAAGAATTATTTGATTTACACAAACACTTTTTATGTTTCAGGCTCTCTACCAGAAAGGATAACTTCGGAAATGTGACCCAATTCTTCTACACGAATAAAGACAGACCTCATGAAGTCAGCCATATTTATTCGCCACGTGAAAATAGATTCATGACTCTAGTCTATGACGACAGAGGCCACCTGATTTACACACAGGTATGTTGTTGTTCAACAGTCAGCCAACAATGTATTGCTTCGAAATAACCGACTGTCTAACCAACAAACCAACACTTTCTAATTTTAGGTTGCTCGACATAAATATTACATCGCTACGGACCAGTGTGGAACACCTGTGATGATATTCAATCAATATGGAGAAGGAATAAGAGAAATCATGAGATCCCCATACGGTCATATAGTATACGATTCTAACCCATACTTATACCTTCCGGTTGACTTCTGCGGAGGACTCTTGGATCAAGTGACGTCGTTAGTCCACATGGCAAATGGAAAAGTTTATGACCCTCTGATTGGACAATGGATGTCTCCATTATGGGAGAATCTCATCGAGAGAATACACAACCCAACTCAGTTACACCTGTATAGATTTAATGGAAACGATCCTATCAACGTACGGCCGCAGAACAAGAAACCAACAGGTGATGGACTGAATCAATTATTTTATATGTTTTTGATACTAATTAGATTTACTTTTATACTTATTGTTGTCTTTTTCCTTTCTAGATCACTTATCCTGGCTGAAATTGCTTGGCTATGACACAAAGAGCCTTGCACCCCAGCTCTACCCTGATGAACTGCCCGGTGGGTCGGTACTGCCGAGCATTCCTCGTGGTCGGCCAGTGTGGGGCACCGCGCCGGCGGACACCAGCCCTGGCCTTCCTTCTGCCATGTCTCTGCTTCCAACCGTCACCATAGAATCAGGCTTCCTATCACACATGTCGAACAAGAGGATAGCTGACTTCAGAAGCCTTTCGATCCCTGCTATGTCAGCACTCAAGACTGACGCCTTGAACCTGGCACCGAAACGCATCGGCTCCGACTCTGAGCCACCGTTCGGACGCGGCATCCTGGTGTCGCGCAACTCCCGCGGTCGCGCCGTCGTCACCACTGTGCCTTCGGCCAACGCTATCTACCGCGATGTATATACCTCAGTGTTCAATCGATCTCATCTTCTGCCATTCTCATTCGTTGTTCATGGCGATCAACAAGATGTATTCTATTTCGTAAAAGAGGATACCTGGCGTGCTGCAGATGATAAACAACAACTGAAACGAATGCAAGGCAAATTGAATGTGACATTCCACGAAGTTGCCGAGGGAGGACGTTCTTACGCGGACGTGAAAATACACGGCAAGACAAGCATAGTGAATTTACGGTACGGCACTAGTGCGGAACGTGAGCGTCAGCGACTATTGCACCACGCGCGCGCTGCCGCCGTGCGCAAGGCGTGGCACCGCGAGCGGGAGGCGCTGCGCAGCGGGCTCGGCGGCTCGCTCGACTGGTCCGCAGCCGAATTAGATGAGATCCAGAAGGCTGGATCAGCAGCAGGCTACGAAGGAGAGTACGTGCACGATGTGGCACGATACCCAGAACTAGCCGAAGACCCATACAACATCCGCTTCGTGAAGAAGCGCTCGGACCGTGCCGAGCGGCGGCGACGGAAGCGCGAGGACTGCCGAGGGGCCTGGTGGCTCGCCTGGGACGAACTGTGCTAGTGACGTGCCGCCATCCATATGCCAAATGGTGTGAATGTGAAATAGGTGTGTGCAAATGGTGAAGAATGATCGTGTGAGTGTTTGTGGAAATATATTTTGTAAATAGTCTCTATTAATTGTTAATTGTTGATGTATGTATGTACGGTAGATGCGAATCCCTATCGCTGTGTAAATAATAAAATTTAATTTGCAGGGAGAGAATGGACCTTTTGAGAGGACTGATATTAAAAATAAATGTAATGTATGTATAAATAAGATTTATGTGAATATGAAATTATTTATACTTATTTATCGGTAAAAAAGCTTCATTGTGTCCAATGTTCTTATAAATTTAGATGAAGACTATTTGAAAGAATAAAAAGGCATACTTTTTTAACCAAACAAAACTGTAGTTTTATTTGCACTAGATAAGAGGGATAAGAGAGTTTTGGCAATCAATTTTACCTCTTTAACGGACTGCCATAGAGTCCAGATTGATGAACCCTGTTGGATTGACTTAGCGACTGCAGTTCCCGAGAACTAAGAGAAGTTCAGTATATATATTTATATAAATAGGATCCATAAGTGGTTTTCCAATTATAAATAAACCCTAATACCAATGACCTAATGCATTTTTTGATCTAATATTAGTTATTTACAGTCAAGGGTCAAAACTGTACTCACACTCTCACACGCATATAATTTTGTAGAAGTGGAACAATGATCTACGCCTATTAATCGTTAGTTTAGAATCGAAACTACACACGTCAAAAGTGTCTAGGGATCAAGTAAGTAAAGTAAGACTATAAAAAAATCCGATTAATATTTACCAAATCCAGTCTGGAGAAAAGACAAAGAAAGTCTGTAAGAAGTCAGTCAGTCTGGCCACCTGGTGGGAGGCCTTCCAACGCAACGTCTTCCAGTTCGCGGTCGCCGCTCCAGAACCTTTCTGCCCCATCGGCCATCCGTTCTGCGAGCAATGTGCCCTGTCCACTGCCACTAGGCAATTCTTCGGGATATGTCGGTAACCCTGCGGATCTCTGCATTTCTGATTCGATCACGCAAGGAAACGCCGAGCATAGCCCTCTCCATTGCCCTTTGAGTGACTGTTAGCTTTCTGATGAGGCTCATTGTGAGTGACCACGTTTCAGAGCCATATGTCATCACTGGCAACATACACTGGTCATAGATGTTTGTCTTGAGACACTGTGATAAGTTGGACGAGAAGATACCGCGCAACTGCCCGAACGCTGCCCAGCCCAGTCGGATTCGACGGTTGAACTCTTTCTCGAAGCCCAACTGGATCGTTTGTCCCAGGTAGACATAGTCGCCTACAACTTCGAGTGTATATAGAGTCCCGACCTTGATAGGAGTGGGTGTAACATGGGCATTCAACATCATCTTGGTTTTGTCCATGTTCATCCTAAGACCCACTCTTTCGAAAGCTATACTGAGGTCATCGAGCATTGTACTGAGGTCCTCCATGGTCTCAGCCATGACCACTATATCGTCGGCAAACCGAAGGTGAGTGATGTACTCGCCATTGACGTTGATGCCTAGCCCTCTCCAGTCCAGAACCTTGAAGACACCCTCCAGTGCAGCGGTGAACAGTTTCGGAGATATGACGTCTCCCTGTCTCACACCTCGCTGCAGAAGTTTTGCGTTTGGCGTTTAAAAACACTTCAACACCTCGATGTACCGGTAGACGATTTGGCACCGTTTGGAGAGACTGCAGTACAGCCCAAGTCTCGATAGAATCGAAGGCTTTCTCGTAGTCCACAAACGCTAAACAGAGAGGCAGGTTGTACTCTTCAGTCTTACTTATAAGCTGCCGCAGCGTATGTATGTGGACTACGGTGCTGAAGCCTTTACGGAATACGGCTTGTTCGGGAGGCTGGAAATCGTCAAACCTGCGCGCGAGACGATTCGTGATGACTCCTGAAAACAGTTTGTAGACATGGCTAAGAAGTGAGATGGGCCTATACTTCTTCAGTAAGACATTGTCACGCTTCTTGAAGAAGAGTACCACCACACCCCCGCACCATGTCTGTGGCGTTTCTCCTCAAGTATGACGGAATCAAACCGCTTCTGAAGGGCCTTTAAATACTGGTTTTCCACCCGCCTTCAGGAGTACGGCTGTAATTCCGTCATCACCCCGTGCCTTGTTGTTCTTAAGCTGTTTCAGAACCATCTTAATCTCTTACATGCTGACTTTCGGTATAGTGTCGGGTCAATCTAGCTCTAGGGTCATTTGCTAGATTCGCGAAGGTTTTACTGGTTGGCGTGTACAACTACCCATAGAATCTCTTGATCTCGCTCAGAAGCTCCGGTTTGGCGGATACGATCCTGCCATCATCGGTCTTCAGTTTCGTGAGCTGGCTCTGCCCAATAGTCAGATCTCTTGCAAATAACTTGGTGCCCTTATTCCGCTCAATCGCATTTTTAATACTTTCGGTATTAAAGCGGCGGAGGTCGCTTTTCAAGGACTTTGAGATCCGTCTATTTGGCTGCCGGTATTTCAACGCATCGTCTGAAGACTGCAGGATCACCTCACGCCTCTCTTTCATGTGCTTGAAAGTAGGATCAAAGAGCTTTGTTTCTATATGTACGACGGGTCTTGAAAAACTTTGACCCAACCGTATGGACAGCTTCCACGAACCTATCGCTGTATTCCTCCACGGAGCTCCCTAGGCACTTGAAACGATTATGGAGTTCGAGCTGAAAGGTCTCGGGGTTTTGGATCTGGATCTGTGCTGGACGGAGCGTAGAATTCATAAGTCGAGACCTTTCAAGCTTGAAATTAATGTTCAATGTGCCCCTTAGCATGCGATGATCGCGCCCGGTTTTCACCGAATTGGTCTCAGAGACATCATTGAACATTTGCTTCTTGGTTTACATGGTGAACTCGTTTTTAGTTGCACCATCGGGGCTTTTCCATGTCCACTTCCTGTGCTCACGCTTACTGAAGAAGGAGTTCATCATATAGAGGCGCTCCTTCCCCATAAAACTGGCCAGTAGGTGACCCCGCTGGTTTCGACGTCCAACTCCAAATTGCCCTACTTGCGGCTCATCCTCGTCTCCCCATGACAACGGTGAAGTGAGTTTTGAAACCATGCATGGCTCTAGAGATATCCTCATAAATGGTCTCTACCTCGTCGTCGGGGTGTGCCGAGGTTGGGGCGTAGACCTGTATGACCTACAGCGAATATCTTGAGGATATTCTGAACATCAGGTACGCCACCCTGGTCGACACACTTTCGACCTTCACCACGTTGTTCACAAGAGACTTGTGGACGATAAACCCGATACCACCCTGGGACTGCCGGTCACCCTCTCGGAAATAGAGCAGGTTACCGGATTTGAGGATTTTTGAGTCCTTCCCTCCCTTCGGACTTCAGATAACCTTATAATGCTCCATCGTAACCTGCTCAATTCTTCTTCGATTTCGGCTATTTACTCGTCGGTCCGGAGTGTTCGCGTGTTATACGTTGCCATTGCCGTTGCCTGGCTACCCCAATAAAGGCCAGGTCCAGTCGTCGGTGTTTATTGGGGTAGCCGGGTCCACTCCGGGGATTCTTCGCACCCCTTGCCACGCCATCGCCTCGACCACTACCGTAGTCGAGGGTAGAAGGGCTGCCGAGGACTTGGTGCCGTTTTTTAGTTGTGCTATTCATTTTGGTTTGGGGGGTTTGCCGTAATCGCCACGCTTGGCAGGCGGTTGTCGATCGCAGTTTGTTCTAAAATGCACAGAGAACACTGCTGCCCATTCTCTGGTGTTTCCCTGAGTCACCTCTTACGACACCCACGGGCAGATAAGGGATAGCGAAATTCTTTAAGTCCGACACCATACCGTACCATTCGACCCCACGGTACGGTATTAACTTAAGTTAAAGTCGTCAATGAAATGGAAGAAAAGGCAAAAATGAAGCCTTTTTTTTATTTTTATTGCAATGATTAACAAGTTATTGTTGCCACGAATCACAGCGATTTGGCATGCTTAAAATCTGTTCATCAAAATCACTTTGAGGAATGACCGCCCACGTTCTTTCTAACAAGTCAAAAAGTTATGCGCAGCATATCCCATGCGTGCTCAATTTGGGTTTATGTCTGGCGGTTGAGCAGGCCACAGCAGAACGTTGAAGCGAGCATCGGCAACAGTGCGTGTTACGACTCTAACTAATACACTATAATGGGATACACTACTACTAGTCGAAACAAATCACCCAACCGGCGTCGCAAAGGGATGATCACGTCTGAAACAATCCTCTCCTCATAAATCTGAGCATGGAAGTTGCCCCTGATCCAAATGAGATCGGTTCTTCCATAGATCCAAATGTCGGCCCAAACCATTACATAATGTTCCCCCTCCATATAAATGAATTTCCTAACAAAATTATAAACGTTCAAGACGTCCAGAGGTTCTCCTAACTCGAGTACGTCTTGTATCCGGCCTCATACCGAAACGAGATTCATTGGAAAAGCAAACACAACGCCAGTCTTCTGCCGCCCAATTTCTGTGTTAGCGAGCCCATTGTAAACGGGCCCTACGATTTCGGGGTGCTATAGGTGGAACTCTCAGCGGCCTTCGGGAACGCAGAACTACTATATATAAACGATTTAGGGTGGTTTGGTCACTTATCAGCAAACCTAAAGAGCTGTGGTGCCTCGTAGCCAACATCATGGCGGTCATGGTACGATTCCGTAGAACAGTATTTTGGATGTACTGGTCCTGTCTGCGAGAGTGTTGATGCGAGATTGTCGTCCATGTCGCTCGGCCACGCTACCTGTGATACGATAGCGTGTCCAGAGGCTTATGTGATGACGCTGTGTAGTGCTAAGAGCGACAGCCACAGTACGTTACCTGGAACCAGCTTGCAACATTCCGACGGCTCATTCTCTTGTCAAATGATGTCGCTCCATGTCGATGATTTTTTTTTCAATTCTGATGCAGAAAATGTAATGGTTTTTAAAAACGCTATTACACACTTTTATAGGCATCCTGATTAACAGTTGATTTTCTATATTTAATCAAAATTTAAAGAACATTATTTATTCAAATACCCTAAAATAATCAATAACGACCCACAAAAGTTAAAATAAAATAATCCTCATTTGCGGCGATACTCTAAACGTACGCGGCGTACTTGATCCCTATAACTTTGATCACTTTTGATGTGTGTATATGGCCTCTACATTGTGCTATATACTCTGTAGCAGCACGGAGTCTAGACTTGTGCCCAGTTGATGGCTTCGAATGGGACTTATACGTAACTGGCGAAATGTGGAAGTACTATAGGTTCACCTCTACCTAAGCCTTTACAAGGAATACAGGCGTGATGTTATGTAAATCTATTAAAACAACTGTAGACCATCCAAACCTTACATAAAATTAATTTTAAGCACTCATTTTAAGAGTGTGACTACACTTTTAAACCTTGACTGTATGTAGTGTACTTACAATAATTGCCTATGCACCAATTTTCAACCTTATAACAAAAAGAAAAGCGGTCGGCCAGACACTTGCGCGGTGGTACCATCTAAATACATAATACAACATTTTGTTGGCCCACTATTTCATTACACATAGGATGGAAACCACCGGGCCTTGAAAGATAAGTAGGCACCTTCGATCACTAATAAAAATCTAGTTACACAATCCTATAACAATGTTCAATTTAAAAAAGATTCCGACGAATTAAAAACCTTCTCTTTTTTTGAAGTCGGTTAAATACTGTCGCCAATGGGAGCTAACGTTTTATTGCTTACTAGTTGGCGCCACAGTTGACTAAGGTCCATAAATATTGATGCCCTCATGTTTTACTTCGTAGATTGCTTGGAATAGAGTCAAAGTCAATCAATCCGCCTAGCCTTTGCCCAACTATATTGGGTTCGGCTTCCAGTCTTACCAGATTTTGCTGAGTACCAGTGTTTTACATTGAGGGACTGCCTATCTGACCCCCACAACCCAGTAACTGGGTAACACGGTAGGTACCCCTTGACAAGACTGTTGTCAGATATCAAGCTTCTGACTACCCGTAACGACTGTCAAAGATCTTCGAATGACAGCCGGGACCAACGGCTTAACGTGCTTTCCGATGCACGGAGGAAACTCCGTATGTTGAAATGGTCACCCATTCACGGACCGACCTTGTCAAACGTTGCTTGAAGATCGATCAGTGCGGCTGTTGTTATTTAGCCACGAGCTCCTCGGAATAGAGTCAAAGTAAGACTCTATAATAGAATCAATAGAGTTGAATCGAAGTTGGTCTAAAAACGTACATAGCATATTGACCCCTAACTCCACAACGTAAAGTCGTGTCAAAGCTTCAAATTCGGTAAGGAATCTGCGAATACGCGCGTTTATCTTGATAGGAATGTCTGCATTACATGATCAAAATCGAGGTTGATGATGATGAGGACTCCGTTTTCCGCACTTAGACTCTCTTTCGGTCCGTTGTGCGTGGGGGTTCTGGCGAACAATGCCAGCCTAGCTCCGCCCAAAAGCACTGAAGCTTCCTGGGAGCTTCACAGGCTTCGCGGAACGTCCTCGTTGTTCCGAGCATTTCTTCACGTTGCGAAGCCACTGTCTTGCTTTCCAGGATAAAGTGGGCGGCTGATTCCTCGGCGTCAAGGCAGCCCCTGCAAAGCGGGCTGTTTGTGGCGCCTATATTAAAAAGATGTTTGTTATGGGGGTTATGGCCCGTAATTGTTCCTATGGTTCTACTCAGCCTGAGATTTTTTTTTATTCGAAGTCAATTTTGACAGTCTACAGTCTGTTGCCCTCGACCATCTTTTATTATGAAGTTCAGCCGATCTTTGGCGAAACCACGCACGAATTTGTAAGAAAGGAAATAGAGGTTAACATATTTTTAGAGTGACGCGTCGCTTCGCTTCGACCCTATGTGTGTTTTGACCCTTACACTCTCAAATGAAAAGATTTTCTTTTAATGCAAGACTCACAAGGCCCGCCTTTTCTTTTTCTTATGTTAGGTGAAAAGCCTGCATTGTAGGAAGTTGATTTCTTGACTTAACTTTTGTCCATTACACAAGCAGGATTATTATTATTATTATTTATTTATTTATATTCACATAATGGTAAGTAACTTATAAACTAAGCCCCACAAAACCGTAGTAATGGTTTGACTGTGGGAAATGATTATTAAATGATGACTGTTAAAAAAATCCTATAATTAAGAAAACATGAGTGAAGATCACAGGTTGTTGGGACATTAGACCATATTTTAGAAGAAAGTAGACAAACATAAAAATAGAAATTGAAATAAATAGCACTGTAAACATTTTTGAACCACTAAAATAAAATAAGTATTTGTTTTGTGTAAAAGTTATTTATTTATGTTCGAACCTTCAATCTCTGAACAAAGTATTCAAGTTAATTTTTACAATATCAATTTTATACACAAAATTCATGTCAACGCAATCATAAAATTTTTATTGTACACCATTTATGTTAAAAACGTCTGAATGCATTATCACATGTCATCTAAAATAAAATAATATTTACAATGTAGTTTAATCGACCTAGTTGACACTGAAAACTTCATACAACCTCGAACTGAGTAATATTGTTTTATTTATAAAAATCTCCTTTCGAAAATATATACAATAATTATTTAATTATTTCTTAAATTATAGGTACATTCGCATGTTCAAATAAACTTTATGTTACAATCGTCTACATATTGAGCTACATGTCCGTAAACAAATGAGATCAACAAAACGCACAGTTATTCATCTACACCTCGACTTATGCAATATTTGTGTTAATAGCAAAATATGTCCACGCAATCTATCATACACCTAGGCAATACAAATATCTACAAAACAAAAGTTCTCTTATCTAGGCATGTCATAGAATGCCATTATGAACACATCTCGTTAACTAAAATAAATAGTAAATACAGCGACACCCCTACGAGTACACAATAACTGTACACAATAAAATATATGAAATGGTATGCCTATTGCAATATTTCGGCAAGTAACATTATATTTTGATATAGTTCATAAACATAATGATTGTGCGTGTGCAAATGTAACAATAACGAGTAATCGTAACGTAGTATAGAACACCTAATGGGACGTAGTGTATAAAGGAATACAGCATTCTTAATTATAGTAGTGGCAAAGACATGCGGAAACCCGACATTCCTTGATTGATAGCTGCCCAGTGCACAACTAATTCTACAAAAGCCCGACATAGTGTAATTTAGTGTTAATTAAAGCCACACATATTACAAATTACAAAGCTCTATATTATGTACATACTGACTGAGTTTCATACATATAACGAAACTCTTCTAGCAATCGGTAAAGTGTAATGGGCAGATACCAACATATCTTGAATTATTACCAATATTATGTACTGTTAAACTCTGAAACCAGGAGCTTGAAGCAGACAGAAGAAACTTGTTAGTTACTTAAAACAAAAGCCGACTATCGCGTCTAGGACAACACTTGGAAGAAGATTGTGTACTGATAATCTCTTTATGTGCAAAGATATCGAAAACAATCAGTTCCAATACATGACCAATCTACATTGCATTCTTAGATTATATTCGTTAATTGCGACGATAAAGAGTTTCGTAGATTTCAGGAATAATTATAAATAAATACAGAGATAATCCGGAAAAGGTTTGCGCTTCGGTAATTTTCGTATCATCGTATTATGTATAAATAGCTTCTGCCAGCGGCTCCGCCCGCGTTTATTACACATACACCTTCCTCTTGGATCACTCTATCTATTAAAAAAACCGCATCAAAATCCATTGCGTAGTTTTAAAGATCTAAGCATACATAGGGACAGACAGCGGGAAGCGACTTTGTTTTATACTATGTAAGGAAGGATAATGCCGTTAGTCTATTGTTTGCTGTGTACTAAATACTACCAAATATTACGTATTTAAATCTCTATTCAAGTTTATTTTTCAAAGGGCATTTATAGCTTTAGAACACAACGGCAATCACAGGACACAATACAAGTTTTTGTAACAATATAAAAAGCAAGGATGGTTTTATTTAGTATCAAACCAGCTCATTTAGTATCACCAGGAATTTAAACCTTAGGTAGCTAGCATGCATTGAAGAGTTAGTAAATGTGTTAAATGAGTTAGGTATTCTGCAAATATATTAACTGAGATGGGGCAGCTACCAGCTGCAGGAGTAACACCTACCAGACCATTTAAATGTACTGGGGTTGATTTTTCGGATCCAATAATAATCAGGACGTCCAAAGTTCGTGGTCATCTTGCCTATAAAGGCTATATTTGTTTTATTCAGCATCACCCCAGTTACGACAAGTTTGTGCTTCAGTGTCTGTGACACCCTAGTGTGGTGTGTGTGAACTGGTTGTTCAATATGTGTACCAATTAAAATGAAAATAAACCGATTCTGTTATTCATTCGTTGCGCAACCAAATCTTAAATAAATTCCCAATTCAGACAAAAAAAATACATTTATACAAACAAGGTTTTAATCTGAAATCTACGAAACTCGATAACGATTACTAAAACATATATCAACATAAATTTCATTACAATTCACATAGTCTATATTACACCAACGTACAGAAAACATAAAATCAACATTTTTACATACCAACTTCTATCGATAGCTGTGATGCTTACACGAAACTAATATAATACATATTTACAACTTATCTAACACAGATTCATGAATCACTGCAAAGTGTTGTACTTCATTAAAGGTCCAAAACGTCAGTACTAAGTTGTCATGCTAACAGTGATTTAATTCTTATTAATACTGATTTACGCAAATTTTCTAGTGTAGGTTAGTAAAGGATCACTACACATAATCATACTCTACTCAAATTTATTTTACTGAATATTTTATCGTACTGTGTGCTTTTCTGTTTTACTAGCAAACTCTCTAACAACGTTTATATACAGATGTTGCCAATAATACCAACCGCAAAATAAAATCTTTAATAAGATAATAATATCCGGATTTATCAACAATCTTATTTTAATATGTAGTAACACCTTTATTATAACTCACAATTCATGTCATGATCCAATCACTTTCAATGTTGCGTTAAAATTTTATTTAAATTTCATATATAATATTATAATTTGTGACATTTAAATAATAAAAATACATGATTGAAAATATTATATTTTGATAAATAATTCGAATAAAATAAAATGTGTCAAAGACATGATTAAAAACAAAAAAAAATGCCATAAGTATTGTAGACCATTTACATGTAGTGTGATGAAAACTGATAAATTTAATATTTGCTATCTATAAGCATATTAGCATGAAATAATATTGCTACTTTATAAAAATTCAGTCGTTGTTTCAGACATTGTATTGAATATAGCAACATTGAGGATACTACTTAAATAGATTTTATATTGAAACTAGTTATGTATTAGAAAACATTTACGGTATGAACAGACCGTAACTTAACCAATGTTATTTCTAACAGGAGTATAGAATAACAACTGCGCGACGTATTAATAAAACAACCATATTTCAACTATTGAATACACGCACATATCTAAGTTAAGTCTATTTCTTGAATATCGGTGTTTTAAAATGGCCGCCGGGGTACGTATGTGGATCACAGCGTGTATACTGCACGGCACTGTTCACTATGTCACTATATCACTAACATTACAATAATTTAGCTAGGGTTAATATGTACAGTATATTTCACTAGGACGTGACGCGCCTGACGTCACTAAGAACTGTCCGCGTTCGATTTCCGTCGCACTTGCTGTGCGCTCAGGGCCTGCGCTTGCGCCTGGGTTATGAATTGTGTCGTACCTGCGATATACATTATTCTCATTAGTCCTATTATTTCGGCTTTTATTTTTATAACATATAATGAATGATATATGGGCCTTGCTGATTGGATAAATTTTATAAGACAGCATAAGAAGAGATGTCTGAGATTGTTTGATTGACCTGTCCGTGGCGTAGATATCACAAAAGTCGATACCTATTGACTTCACATTTTATTAATTCACAGTTAGTAGAATCCACTACTGCCAAATAATATAGTCACACTACAAGTAGGTTGTAGAATGTATCAGGACAGATGCGCCAGAGTGGTTACAGTGTAGTGGGAGAATATATTACGATACTAATAAACAAAACAGGTGTTTAATACGCGCTGGGCGCACGGTTGGCGCAGTGATTGAGCGATTGACTGCTGCGCTGCGTGTCGCGGGTTCGATTCCCGCACGGGACAAATTGTATGACCTACAGATAGTTATTCCGGCTCTGAGTGTTTGTGAATGTGAGTTTATATGTTTGTAAACGCACCCACGATACAGGAGAACTTCCTAGTGTGGGGCAACGCTTTTTTCAAAAAAGAAAGAAAATAAAGAAAATACATTATAATAATAATTAAATAACAATAATTTTTCTATGAATCCCAAGAACAAAAAAAAATGCGTCAAAACAACCCCCGGGCGAGCTCCTTCACAAAGGGTTATTTGACGTATAAATTGATAGCGTTGGCGCTGTATAAGCTGGGTTAATGTATTGTGACGTAGATCTGACATACATAAACTCACGCCTTTTTCCCATGGGGGTAGGCAGAAACCACAGAACGCCACCTGCTACGATCCTTACTTCCTTTGCTTCACTCACATTCATACATCTAGTCATACACACACCCCGGTAATGAGTACTGCGCACCTGGCCTTTCTGAAGAACATCACCTATAAATAAGGTCTATGTATGTCTTTCTAGGGCGTCCCCTCCCGACGTTTCCATTCATGCCTGCCTTGTAAATACCTTTCGTTAGTCGCCTTTCATTCATCCTCTCAACATGGCCAAACCATCTTAACATACTCTTTTCAATTTTAGTCACTACATCTTCTTTTAAACCACAACGTTGTCTTATCACCTCATTCCTCAATCTATCATTTAAAGTTACACCACACATACTTCGCAAGGAGCGCATTTCTACGTAGATCATTTCTGGCTTTTTTATTTTAGTAGAATTAAAATTACCATTCCGACTATTTTAGTGGCTTAGTAGCTTTATAGATTTTATGTAGCAAGTCTCCCGTAGGGTCAAGTCACCCCAGTCTCCCCTATAATAGTGGGTACTAACCAGTCTGCTGCATGCTGGCAGGCGCGGGCATGGAGGGGGGCGCGGTGGCGGGGGCCGGGGGGCGCGCTCGCGGTGCTGGGCGTGGCCTCGTAGCACGCACTACCTGCACGCCCGCTCCGCGAACCGTGCCTTTCACGCCGCCCGGCATTAGTTGCGCTGGAATTGAGAATGGGAAACGGCTCTGATAATACTCGGTCAAAATACCTGTGCACTTGACACTGACGTTCGACTCTCGCTATTGCCGCACGAGGCGTGCACACGTGCACGTGCAGGTGGGGTCTATGTGCACAGTTATTGCGACTGTGTTGTATTTTATGTTTCGTGATGGTACCACTTGTAGGGATTATATTATAGGCCTTCAATCGAAAAAGGGAGGATCCTCCGGCCAGACGGATGTTGTGTCTGATGGACAACTGCCCGATGATTGTAGTCGGACTGTTGTTTATGTTCAAATCCTGCGAAGTACTAATAATTGCACAATGTGTCTTTTTCCACTACCTTGTCTATTATGTAACACATTGTCTAAGAAATTCGTTTCGAAATATGAACATTTAGACACAAAATCATAAAATTAAAAACATATAAAATTACATAATAACAGTTACGAAATGACTTTTGTATGGATTATTATGTAATTGGCAGAATGATACTGAACCTGTAACCTCTCGAAAAAGCGCACGTTGATTGTGTGTTTATAGTCTTTGGTTTTTAGTATGAACGTTTCTAATAAGCTCATCAGATAGTGGAAAAAGAATCGTTCGTGTCTCACATAAAAAGGCTTTATTTTAAATCTCGCATGTAGCTTTCGAAGTTCGCCTTCGGCTCACGTCGAAATTGGCCTCATCGCTCGTGTTAAAATCTCGACTTTTTAGGCTCGACACGAAATGTACTATTTTGTAGTTCATATGTGACGTTAAAGATGCCTATCTCCGTGCCAAATTTCATCCAGATCCGTCCAGCCGTTTCAGAGTGAAGAAGTAACAACCATACAAACACACACACACCTTCACAAACTTTGGCGTTTATAATATTAGTGTGTTTATTACCGGCTTCTTATCTTACCTATAGGCAAAGAGAGCACCGACGGTTGATTCGTAAGCACGACGGAGGTAGTAGGTGGGACAGAGACCAGTAAGCCGCTGGGCGCGCCAGACACGTTCAGTGATAACGATATCGGTGCTGATAGACCCGGGATCTGCACTTGTACGTTCTGAAGACCCTGGATGCCTTGAAGGCCTTGGAGAGATGCTAGACTTAAACCCTGAGGAAAAGTTATAAGTTATTAGTTTGAGACATATTATATAATTAATAAATATATAATTTATATTTAAAATAATATTAAATACACATACATATTTATTTGATATGATTGAATATTTATTCGACATACATAATTATTGAATCCTTGTTCAACATGGTTGAAAATTGAAATAGCTAATATATGTGTGTATGATGGTGGTATAATGGTGATTGCTAGCTATTAAGATTTCTATGCAATGTGAAAATTGTTTGGGAAATAAATTTAATGATAACATTGAGTTTGATAAAGTAAATGCTGGCAGATCAGAAGTAGATGCTGTTGCAATAAGGTGGTATCACTACTAAAACAATAGATTAATTGACTGAAAATTAGTTTTTGTCCGTCAGGTATATTAATAAAAAATATTCACACACAGACACTTTATCAATAAAGTGACGACGATACAGTGCGTTGAAATATCGTGTGACGTCACGGTGTGCTACACTTTATACTGACAAAGTGACGTCACAAGCCCCCACTCCTGAACTTTGATGCGCATTATCTTTCTCAATTTTTATTTATTTGATAAAGCAAAAAATACGGGTCCAATATTATTTGTTAACCTCACTAACGGACTAAATAGAATTAAAATTTGTCTACCCATGATACCTTATAGACAGGCAAACAAACCGGAGTACCCATAGCTTTAAATTGAGTAGCAATTTAAATGGCGAAACTGCTGTCTAAATACCATGACGAGTTAGAATGAGACACATGGGTATGGTATGAGTGACAGACAATTATTATTATTTTTAACTTACAATCTTAGGTGCATTTTATAATAAAAATCATTATTTTGAGACGGCGCTCTACGAAGTAAAACTAAACGATGTTGCTAAACGTTATTACCAAATCTAAAAAAAACCCACCTTAAACCTAAATTAAGGCTGCAATGGAAATTGACCTCTGTCCCAATAAGTTTATGAATCTCAAATCTGCATTAAAATAAACCATTTTTAGGTTTTGGTACTGTTTTTAGCTTGATTAGTACGTACCTGTAAATGGCACACAGGTTGTTGCTGCGAGGCGGGCGCGGCAGAGGTATCAGGTCCCATCAGTCGCTCTAGTAAAGCGCTTTCACTACTAGACACGTTAGTCGCTTCGTTCTCTCTCGTGTAGCCGCTCATGACTTGGACACCGACTCCCTGATGAACGACAAGAAAGTATTAGTTTAAAATTTGTTATAAGTAATCCAACAACCCGCACTGGGCCCGCGTGGTGGATTACAGCCCAGGTTCTCTCCTAGAGAGGAGGCCTGCGACCGAGCAATGAGAATATTAATGCTTATGCTATTTGTTACAAGGCCTTTGCGCAGCATGCGGTCATTGTAGCCAAAAACTGAAGTAATGTACGTCTGTTTGCCATGCAAATCACTACGTATTATACAATAAAGTCCCCCCCGCGTTTATATGCGATAAACTCAAAAACTACTGAACAGATTTTCATGCGGTTTCACACCAATAGAAAGAGTGAGAAATGAGGAAGGTTTTTGTGTATAATTTGTCACGGGCGAAGCTGGGCGGGTCGCTAGTATGTCAATAAATTATTCTTATTTCTACTTGTATCTTTAATAACGAGCAATAAGAAAGTGTTACTTTTGACAACAGATCTGATGAAATAATATACCCCAGACCCTGTGGTGTAATTGGCACAACGAAGTATAAGATATACACAGTGATTTATAAACCTTTTCGCCTCTTTTTAAATTTCGTTGTCATTACAATACATAACCCTAAGATAAAATTAGAAATCCTCCTAAATAGCCTGCGACATATCCACTTACCTATACATAAAGTTTATGGAGGGCAGGGGGAAATGAAAAGGGTTTTTATGGTATAAAGTCTTTCTGACTTCTACCTTAAAACTTGTTACCTGAATAACCAGACATGTGGATCTCACATGGTCTCGACCACAGACATAAATCTAACTAGATGTCGCGATTGTATGTACTTCGCGTGCCAAGAAGCGTGCTGTAAAGAATGTATAGTAAAAGTTGGTCGAGGCATTGGAAATGTTTTCTTTCATTGGTAAGTAAATTTGTTTTTAAATTGTTTGTGGAAAAGTGGCACGCTTGGTTGTCATAAAGATGGAGGGACTTGCGTTGTCTATTTAGATTTATGTCTGTGGTCTCGACTCTATGGTATTGTCTGCGCTAGAGGTCGTAAAGATGGTTTAGGGGATGGTTTAGATCATAGACTCTATGATCTCGATACTCCCCTATATCACGGACCTTACCCAGACGGAGGCTCTATGACATAGAGCCTCCGTCTGGGTAAGAGCCAGCTCACAAGAGAGGCACACTGCGCGCACTTTTTCAGACGCTGATCTATTACAGAATTTTATCACACAAAAGATACGTCTTCCAGTGAGAGAATTTATATTTTAAGTGCCGCAAATTCTCTACCTGAAATATGTACCGTTTCCTTTTAGCGCCGAATCTCGGTGTGCGTTGACCCTAAAGCGTAAGGCGAATTGTAACCTTAACCTTTGGCAACACAACCCCTATTATCTGCTTCTTTGCAGCCTGCCTGCCTTACTTTCTGAAAAGATCAAGAATATCTAGATAACCAAATACTACAGTCTGACCTGCTGCTACTTACTTAGATAAGGTATGCGAGATGATGATGGCAGTGATAACCCTGGCGCCGGCTATAGACACTTGTCCGAGCAGCTTGTGCGCGTCTATGGTATTGTCTGCGCTAGAGGTGGCGATTAGTAAGTCTCACCTGCTGCGTATACGTAGGTAAGGTATGCGAAGCGGTGGTGGCAGTGATAATCCTGGCGCCGGCTATAGACACTCGTCCGTGCAGCTTGTGCGCGTCTATGGTATTGTCTGCGCTAGAGGTGGCGAGTAGTAAGTCTCACCTGCTGCGTATACGTAGGTAAGGTATGCGAAGCGGTGGTGGCAGTGATAATCCTGGCGCCGGCTATAGACACTCGTCCGTGCAGCTTGTGCGCGTCTATGGTATTGTCTGCGCTAGAGGTGGCGAGTAGTAAGTCTCACCTGCTGCGTATACGTAGGTAAGGTATGCGAAGCGGTGGTGGCAGTGATAATCCTGGCCCCGGCTATAGACACTCGTCCGAGCAGCTTGTGAGCGTCTATCGTATTGTCTGCGCTGGAGGTAGCGTGTGTCATGGCGGCCGGCGCACTGTTGAGGAGGTTCAGGATCGTCGCGTTGCTGTTAGCTGTACTAACTGCTGATTTTGCCGCGTTCTGGCTGGCCGCTGTTGGACAAAATACTGGTTTTAATATGCTGGTTTGGTGTGGATATGCCTGTACCATTAAAAGGGAACAAAAGATTTAGTAACAAAATACATGGACGTAAACTGTATTTTTTTTTAAATCTAAAGTCATGTAAGATCGAAATTTCATGGTTGCTGTTTTGACTGGCTGTCTCAAATAAATACAACCGCTAAGGCTAAAAAGCAATACCAAAACAGGGTCCTTTTTGTCCTGATGAGAACTGGGTCTCTATACAAGAACCCGCGCAATCGCTGCGCGGACGTATCAAAAAAAAAAACAATATCAAAATTGTTTATTTCTTAACCAAATCAAAACAACAAGTTATGATTGGAGCCTCTTTTTAGGCAAATAATGCCTGTATTAAGAGACTCCGCTGTTCCATAGCAAGATAATTTTACAAAACAGCACAGAAAAGAGTAACATAATTCACGTGATTGTGTATGTGTAGGTGTGTACATTTTTTGTAAACTATATATAACTTCAACAACGCACAAGTATGGCAAATTTCTTAAAATCTCTTAGGATCGGCAAAGCAGTTGAAGACAGTGACAGCACGTCTGATATTGCTAATTTTATTTTTCTATATTACCAATTGTAAAAGTGAAAGTTGCCACTCTTATTGACCTCTCTAAACTACCTCTACCAATTTGTTCTTAATTGTCTTTTTACCCAGTTACAGAAGGGGTATAAATCGGGTTATCATATCTATAGCCACGAAAGCGGTAGATGATAATGATAAACAACTCCATTTGCTCCTTCCTATCCAGAAAAAACTCACTCCTGTCATCCTCCACACTATCAATTACTCAATCTTTACAGGATGCTTTCCTTCTGCGTGGAAGAAAGCGCATGTTCTACCTCTTCCCAAAGTGTATAATACCTCGTCAGTTTCCCCGTTCCGTCCAATTGTCATACTTCCAATCCAAAAGAATCCAATTAAATTAGCTAGCGAAACTCCGCAGACATGATAGTGCGGTGCGATTGTCGCAAAAAAGAAAGGGCATGATTTGATTTAGTTTTGTTATATTTTAGAAGATAACTGTCTCACTCTAAAGATCACAGCGCGACTAAATACGAGGGCGACACTGAAAATTTCGGGAATCAAGAAAGCGACACAACATTACTATTTAAAAATGTATTTATTGCTTTTCGAAGTATTCTCCGCGAAATTTGACACATTTTTCCATACGATGGAACCGATCATTGAAGCGACCATTCCATCCGGAAGTTGGGGTCTCCAAAATGGCCGTTTTGTAGGCGTCCACAGCTTCTTCAGGTGATGAAAATCTCTGACCACGCAATTTATTCTTTACTTTAGGGAAAGTATAGAAATCATTAGGGCTTAGATCGGGGCTGTACGGCGGATGGTCTAATAATTCTATGTTTTCTTGCTCTAAAAACTCTTTTGTTCTGTGCGCGGTGTGAGAACTCGCATTGTCGTGATGGAGGATGATGCGGCGGTTGCAGTTCTCTTTACGGAGTTCAGAAACGACCTGTGGCAAACAAATGCTAGCATACCATTCTGCATTAACCGTTCTTTGTCCCTCAAGAGGAATAGTCGCAACATGGCCGGTTTTGGAGACAAACGTGGCCACCATTTTTTTTGCAACACTCCGTGAACGAACAATTTTTGTTGGCTTTAACTCATTTTCGAACACCCAAACTCGTGACTGGTTTTTTGTTTCGGGTTCGTACGCGTATATCCAGGATTCGTCACCTGATACGTTGTTGTACAGCTTTTGAGGATCCTGCGTGGAATCTTTAGAGAGTTCTGACGCACCAAGTAACGCGAGCCGCTTTTTGCTATTCACAGAGCGAATGCGGTATCCATCGGGAAAACAACTTTTCTACACCTAATTGTTCATGCAAGATTATTTGTATTTGACTCATGCCAATGTCTAAAGTTGCCTGAATTTCGCGGTATGTCACATGTCGATCTTCCTCAATCAGCTTACGCACAGCATCAACGTTTTCTTGGGTGACTGCAGTTTTTGGACGACCTTGACGGGGATCATCACAGAGCTTGACACATCCACGTTGAAATTCAGCAAACCAGCGATAAATTGTGGTTTTGGATGGGGCTTCATCACCAAATGCAGAAGTCATCCGGTCAACACACTGTTTTTGTGTTAAACCGCTTCGAAAATCATAATAAATCATCGCTCTTGAATTTTCTGGAGTCAATTCCATTTTCTCAACGACTAAACAAGTTTGACAAAACCTTGTGACAAGCTTTTTTAAATAAATAAATGTTATTCGATTTTTAAAACCAAGGAGTTTTCAATTAAAAGATTTTAATATGACAGAAACAGTGGAAATATTCCATTCCCGATACTTTTAGTGCAGCCCTCGTATACACCCATATCCCTATCTCTGCGTCTTTTGTTTATGAAGACAGTAATTGTACGTTACGTGGTGTTGAGGTCAATTTTTTATATTAATATTTAGACCGACGACGTGCAACTTCGCTTCGACACTAACTGATTGTGCTTTGACCCTATTAGAAACAAGCCAAACGCAACTCTTTGCTTCCCTGAATAAGGTACAGAAAGCACATTACTATTAGCTGACAATACTTACCTTGTTGGAACTGTTGCGCGGAGTTCATGAGACTAGTAACAAGCGCGCTGATTGCGGGGTTCGTTGTCCTCGGTTTGGAGATCGTCGCCTTCTGCTGGGTCGTCGTTGTGTTCGTGTACTGGATGTTCTGTACCTGAGCAAGGAATTTAACGTTTTGAAGTAGAGGATCTTAATAGAATCCGAGCAAACACTGGTAACAGTTCCAAAAACCGGCTAAGTGCGTGTCAGACTTCGCACATTTAGGGTTCCGTACCAGACCGCAAAATTAAGTTGGTTGTAATAGAAAATGAGGGCATTTCAAGACAAAATCTGATTTATCAATATAGTGGTACTTTTTAGTAAAATATACGTAATAATATAAACATTATTACCAAATTTGAAGTTCATAGGTCAATGGGAAGTTAGAAAATTCTTTGGAACAATATTTTGTAAAAAGCTGACTTTGGTGGCTTCTCATTCCTTTACTTTTCAATATTATTTAAAACAAAAAATAGAGTATTTATCTACTCCCGAGTTATAAACAACGATACCCCACTCGATAGCGTAGGCCAATTTTTTTTTTTCCGCCCACTGTTTCTGCATGGGAGATATAATAAAAAAAAAATTTTTTTACAATTTGTTTGTCTTTGGGTCAACAAGATACTTATACTGTGAAAATTTGAAGACTGTAGCTCCGTGTGGCTGTAAAACCCGTGACAGACAGACGGACACGTGAGTGATAGCAATAGGGTTCCGTTTGAACCCTTATTTATTTATTTATTGAATACTTCATGCACACAAACGTACAGAGGCGGACTTAATGCCTTAGGAATTTTCTACCAGTCGACCTTTGGGTGATGCAGATAGTGGTAGGTGCAATATTTAAGTTAAACACGATACCTAAGGTAGGTTTGTTCAAATACAAAGCTATACATACATACTATAAATACAATAGATACTTAAACATGTATACTAAATAAACTAAATACACGAATATACTTAAACAATTAGTGGTAGCAGATAATTGGAACGGGTACGGAACCCTAAAAACGGCCTTGGTAATAATACGACTTTGACAGCGCCTTAATTTCATATCAGTAAGGGCGGTTTTCTTCCTCTGATCGGTACGGACCACTGTTTTTTCGGGAAAAGCTGAACATACGTTCGTGCTGAGTAAATAATTCGTGAAAGTAGACTAAACTAAAAGTGAATTATTAGATGTTTTACGCCATGTCACGTATGAAAGAATTAAAATGAGGAAAATTATAGAAATAATGTCTTATCACAATCAGCGACTTCTCCAAGACATTCTTATCAGCAAAAATTCCTTCGTTTTACTAAGTGAAAAATGTATGCAATATATACTCAATATTGTTAGTTACTCTAAAATCTGTTCTCTCTGGATAATGTTCTCAAAGAGAGTTGTTAACAGTTTAAAGTGTGAACTGTAGTTAACTGTTATTAATTAATAAAGTAATCTGTCTATGCCTTACCTGCGACGTCCCAGCAGTGGACATAAGTGGATGCTGTATGTGTATGATGGCTGACTGCAACTTTTGAGGATTGAGCGGTTGTGGTGGGTTCGTCAGCTGCTGTGCCAACAACTGATTCGTGGACGCCTGCATTCAAATATCACATGTATAGATCAATTTAGCAATGGCACTCAGAAAGCTGGTTAACAGAGTATGGTAGCGTTATTGGAGAAGCAAGCAGAAGAAGGAAAGAAAACAGCGGTCACACAGACTTGAATAAAAGTCTTCGATAAATAAGTAACAAATTATTTATTTATTTATTTATTTATTTATTTAACCATTTATGTACACACACATAATAAAAAGACAAGAAGAAGGAACAGAAAATAGGTACAAAGGTATGCTTATTTCTAACGAAATCTCTTCCAGCATACCTGCGAGAGGAGAGTTGCAAAAAAAGATAATTATGTAGACACCGTGTGTAGAGGGGAAATAAAAAGAAAAAAATATTTTGAACAATTTACAATAAATAAGAATACAGTATAGATAATTAATATATACACTTATATACATGTATATTAATAAAATAAAATATAAATATTACAATAATAAATACTAACTAATGTCATAAATACTTAAATAATAATACATAATTATATGCAACTAAGACGGAATGGAAAGATAATGCTCTTTCACTCTCTTTTTAAAAACTGCAAGAGTTTGGCAGTCCCTAATATCAGGCGGTAACGAGTTCCACAACCGCACCGCGTGCACAGTAAAGGAGTAGGAGTAAAAGTCGGTAGTGTGGGAAGGTATTTCAAGAAGATGCTTAAGATGCGACCTGCAAAGTGCATCGGAAGGACGGGAGTAGGAGAAGCGTTCGCGGAGCTAGGAAGGAGTTTTAGGGTTGTGTAGGACGTTAAATAGCAAACACAAAATCCGAGAGTTCCTGCGAAGTCGAATGGGGAGCCACTTGAGCATTTTGCGAAAGCCTGAAACATGATCGTACTTTTTGAGATTGAAAACAAAACGAATACATATATTTTGCAAACGCTCAAGTTTATTTAAAAGCTCCTCGGTGGCATCCAAATAACAGGCGTCGGCGTAGTCGATGATGGGCTGAATAAGAGTTTGGGCAAGGGAAATTTTGGTGTTCAAGGGCAAAAAGCTCTGAAGGCACTTCAGCGAGTGGAAAGTGTAGTGCACCTTGCGACTGACTTCAGCGACATGAGTAGTCCATGATAAATAGGAATCCATTATCACCCCCAAGTTTTTAGCCGTCCTAGCGTATTCAATTTGAACGCCATTCAAACTGAGAGGAGACAGCACCGCAACATCAAGCCTGTTTCGCATATGCCTACCGCCGATAACCATAGCCTGAGACTTCTTAGGGTTGATTTGCAGCCCAAAGGATCGCGACCACTCCCCAATCAATTCCAGTTCGCCGTTAACGGCGGACACAGCGGCTTCCGCATCTTGAATTGGAAAATGATGGTAAAGCTGCAAGTCGTCAGCATAGAGATGGAAGTTACACGAGATGACTCTAGTGACAGAATTAATAAAAATAGAAAAGAGAAGAGGAGAGAGAACGCCACCCTGTGGCACACCTGCAGAAAGAGAACACCAATCCGAATAAGTCTCGTCAAGGTGTACCCGCTGCGAGCGGCCTCCAAGATAGGAGTTGAACCAATCAATAGTGGAAGAGGAGAAATTTAAAGATTTAAGGATCCCAAGAAGGATATCGAAGTCAACAGAGTTGAAAGCGCTGCTGAAATCGAGAAATTAATGTGACATCATTAATTTGTTACTTATTTATCGAAGACTTTTAGAAAGATGACTTTATGTTTTGTAAAACAATCACTAGGAGCATAAGGGCCGGCTGACGGCATGATACAGCACGGCGTGGCAAAGGATTTTTTCGCAGACAAATGATTTTCGACCTTATTTCAATGAACTTCGCAATGAAACTCATTTATTTCTACCCGAAAAGACCGATTACGTGATGCTACGGCATGACGCGGTATGCCGAAGCGTGCCGTGCCATGCCGTGCCCTCAGTGGGCACCAGCTCTTAGGGTGAAATCACATGTACTGATCAGCATTTTTACAAGATTTTATTTAACTTGCAATGTATGTAAGTGTGTTCGGGTCAAATTTTGCAACTGAATTTGAAAGCAGTTATCGTCGACCGATTAATAAAAAAAATTGCATACACGTTTAGTTTTGATGACAATGCATGGCTCTCTAAGTTACGTCATTCTAAATCCAATATGGCGGACGGCCCATGATGGCGGACTAGTTTGTACACTGCCATGATGCTAAGAAGAATACGAAAAAGCTGTTTTAAAAAGACTTCTAATGAATAATTTATACTGTATAACTATCTCTTTCTGCCACTTCGTCATTCGTTAGAGTGAATAGTCAATTCACCTGCTTACGCGATTTTAATGCGAGATTGTTATACTTCTCAGCTCTAGCGAATTATGCTAAGAAAAAGAAAAACAGATCCGTATGTGATAGTGTGGTTTCACACTAAGAAATCTACTTGCTATTATTTTTAAGCTACCATCAAGATAATCTCACCACACTCACGACGCATTCCAGGCATCATCGCATGCTGAAAATGAGCCTTACAAAAAGCAATATACAGGCGAAAATAGTTTAGTGACAGAACTAAGCACTATGAATGGCACTATGGAAATGGCACTATTATTTATCGCCTTGTTTAGTCTATATTTTCGTTCTTAGAAGTTGAGCAAGCTCGATAATAATAAAACACGAACCTGAGGCGAAAGTAGAGGCGCTGCGAGTGAAGGCTGCTCCTTAACCGTGGTGTCACTAGTGGTAATGACGTTCCCCACTACGTTGCCCACGACTGTGCCCACGTTGCCCACAATGTTGCCCACGCTTCCGACCACATTGCCACCACAAATACGCACCTGTGGCGATAGCCGTGGTGTCGTAGGGGAGGGTTGTTGCTTGAGCGCGGTGTCACTCGTGGCGGTAACATTGCCCACTACGTTGCCCACAACGTTGCCCACGACTGTGCCCACATTGCCCACGCTGCCGACAACGTTTCCGACGGTGGCCACGCTACCCACTTGTTGTAACTGCGCCTGCTGTGAGACATATTTACATTATTATGTGAGCGTACACAGAGTGTCCCAAAAACTGACGACAACCTTGTGTAGCCTAAGATCGCACTGCTAAAATCTGTAGGTATTTATGTTTTTGATAAACTTAATTTTCATGAATGTTACTTGATAGTAGAATAGATTGTTGTAGGGTTGCTGGGAATATATATAGCCGTAGGGAATGTTTAATAAAAAAAAACATTATTTGAAAGAAAAAAACGAAAATACGAAAAAAGGTTGCCGGCTCACATTTAGCCTCAATCTATGGGTTTCCAGTTTACGTGTTTACACTTGACAACCCATTAATTGCGGCAAACTGAGAGCTGGCTGATGTTGCATACGTACCCGCAATACAGGAGAAATTTCTAATGTAGAGCAAATATTAAAAAATATATATACAGATTGGGCAAAAATTCGTGGATCAAACGAAACAGGGCGTTAGTTGGGTTATGGAGAGAAAAAAAAATTGGTACTTTTTGACCTACCCCAAATATCACCCTGTTTCGTTTGGTCCACGATTTCTGGCCCATCCTGTATATTGCGACTAGATATTGTCACGCAACCCTGATATAATCAGTTCTCCTATCAAATATGTTTCATAAAATAGTAGGTAGTTTATCTAGGAAGCAAACAGAAAAAAAAGGTGAAGGTGAGGTGGTGGTGGTGGTTATAAAGGTGAGTGTTTTTTTAATCCTGACCGCAGCAAGATATTCAAAGTACGTCACTCGAGCTTAAAATAGTGTTGCTCTCGCGGTGGACCACTGTACTTTTTATCACCCTCTATGAGAAAATAAGTAAGTGCAACTTATGAACAAGAACGTTACGTTTATTTATTTACATACAATTAGGACTAAGACATAACATAGAACTAATTAGAGGCAAATGTTAATATTTCAATAATTATGGAAGTGCATCGTAACAATTTTATTAGTTCCATCCATTGCAGTCGTAGATTATTGTTTTAATATGGCTCGCGCACGGTTTTCCTGCCAGTTACTTGTTCAATACAATGTTCCCGTGCGGTCCGAAATAGAATTACAATCGCTCAATAGCCATTCACCTCATACATTCGTCGTAATCGATTTTAGCGATGTAATCTTATTATGGAACGCATGGTTTGTGATTTATCTCTTTGCTGATTGGAACATTTACTAACAATATCCATATTCCTAAATCACTTTTAGTCTCTAGGGATTAATTAGCTATTTTAGTACCTATTTACGAAGAATAAATTAATAAAATAAGTTTTATAAAACCGGACGGCATATTTGAGTTTTATTTTAAACTGTGGCTTTACTTCTGTGGTGTTACAACAACGAAATCATATACTTACAAGTATGGGTAGCTGACGAGCATTCGTATGAGTATTTGATGTTGCTTGTATTGCTGCAGTTCTGCAAAATTATATGAAAGGTATTAGAGAACCTACCTACATTTCTCATCACAAACAACATTTGCCTACCCAATGCCAACTATGCAGGGGTCTAACCGACAGCATTATTGCTTAAGTGAATTCGGCAGGGCAAAGGGTTTGCCCCATGAAAGCGTATGACAAATTCTCTTAAAATAATTAGATATTGCCAAAAAATATTGGACGCTTTCATTGGTGAAGATACTCTTTTAGAAAATAAACAATATTATTTTCTGCGGATTTTTCATGAACCTACTACCTATCTCTCTGACTCTCACGAACCAGTTACTGGATAACTGGATACTCCTTGATAGTTTTGTTTTCGGATGTCTGAATAGCCGTTACAGCTATCAAAGATATAAAAATGGCAGCTAGTACTGGTACCGTGCTTTCCGAAGTACGAAAGAGTTTCAGTATTTTATGAATTCCGACCGACCTTGACAAACGTTGAATAACCTTGAAGGTCAACCCGTGCGGCTGTAATTATTTACTCCTAGATCTCTATACGTCATAAAAATTGTATATTTTCATGCACGAATATATGTAGGTATACATAGGCGTCCCGCAATTGTCGGCACATCACACTATCCTGTGGCTCAAATTCACGAAATACTCAATGATCATTTACAGTGAAATTGTGAACTATTGTTAAGATTAATTAAAAATAATAAATTATTATATTAAAGTTTTGTCTTTTGGTGGATAAAGAAATGGTTATTGTTTTCTTACACAACAGGCACTGTGGTGGCGTGAGTCTGTACAGTTGCGACGCTGGCAGCGGCTGACCGCTGCTGCAGTAACAGTTGCTGACCCTGCTAAATAAATTCACGTGAGAACGGACCTCCAACGAAATTAAATAAGAACCGGCCAAGTGTGCGAGTTGGACTCGCATACAAAGCGTTCCGTACTTTTGAGAGACCTAGAAAGCCGCGTTTTGCGAAATTTCATGATTGTAGGTGAATGTCCTCTAGATTTTGTGAGTGACGAAAATATGTGCCGAATTCTAAAACCTTGTTGCGCTAGTCCGACTCGCACTACATCGGATTTAATTATTTATTATTATACTTCGGTTTAAGCACTAAATACATACAAAGTTTGTATCAGCGTTTTTACGAAAGTGCGAAAACTAAAGTAACACAAAAACGCCGAATAAAATATGTTTCTTGATTAGGGACCCCTTAATATTTTAACTTGTGTTTGTAATTTAAATAGCGATTCAGCCCTGTGACACCTAGACGGACGGACAGCAGGAGCTTAGTAATAGTGTGCCGATTTTCACCCTACCAGTATGGAACCCTAAAAATCCTCTTAAATAAAAATTCTGACCTGCTTCGCAAGTTAGTAAAAATTTTAAGATAAATAATTCTTCCGAAGTTTAAAAGCAAGAAACAAACAAAATGCTGTGGCACCCAATAAGTGGGCAGAGAAACTGACGTAGATTGTGGGACTCTACTAACATTATGAGTGTTGAGCCTTACACTTGACACACGGACACGACCGAATGTGGTCACGATTCAGAGCTCCATATATGTGTATGGACTGTTTGTTCATTGCACGACACGATTTACAAACTGTTTTACTTCTATGCCGTCGCGACTTTTTTGCAGTAACGATTTAGCGGCTGTACAAAATAAGTATGAGCTTGTTGACGACACGACACTTCGCACCGCACGACTCAAGCGTGGTTCGTCACTCACGCGCTTATAGAACAATACAAGTAAACTGCAATGTCGTTGCAAAATAATTAAACATATATAAGAAAAGTATAAGTTGCAGAATCATGGCTAATGAACAAACGAACGGACGACAGACCGTCTGCAGTGTGTCGTGTGTTGAAAATCGTGACCGCAAATCGTTTCGTGCGGTGCCTCGAGAACAAACGACGCATGTGATATATCCTTACCAATTCCCTCATTCCACCAGTGAAGGACACCCTCGGTAGTTGCCCAGGCACGATGTGTCTTATCCTAACGGACTTGCGACCTTCCTCTGTGAATATCTCCGTGAACTGCTGTATGTATTTATTTGCTTGCAATCTTGACCCTGTAATACAAATTAATTGTTTACTTAGCTTATTATTTTATCGTAAATCGCATAGTTAATTTATTGTAATGAGGCTATAACATTCAAGGATAGTCTAGTTGAGTAATTAATTTTGTGATTATGAAAACAATTTATACTCTGATTTTTTATTTTGTAGACTAAACTGACACTTGGGGGGTTTTATCGTTACATAAAAATAGTGTCAAATCCTGACTATCCTGACTGATCGAAAGCTGATCGAAAATCGAAGTAGATCGAAAATGGAACAATTTCACGGCAAATAAAAATACATTTGTTAAGAAACTGGCAGCCCTTATTTAGTTTCTACTCATTTATGTCCGACTTAATTTTTTCGATTGCAGTTATTTTATTGTTGATTTCATATTTAACACAATAAAATTTTATGTACTATGTGTATGAATACTGTTATATATAAATATATTACGTTTATATTCATAAAACATTTATTTACACCCAATGGAATGGAAAATAAATTTAAATTGAGGAGTCATGTCACATCAATTCGATGAATCCCTTATGATTGAGCCTTATCCATGCATGCAAAATTAAAAAAAAAATTGGTCATTATAAGCTGTCAGTTTAGATTACGAAATTAAAAATCACAGTAAACGAAGACGTGCATTCTATAGTTCCTGCCGACCAAAAAGGTATGAGTTTATTTATGAGTGTATTTATTTTAATAAGCCTTTTTCAAAAAGGGACGTAAAAGACAAAAGGGACGTCAAATAAAGGAATGGGAAGATGACCTACCAAAAGGATGGAGGAGATTAGCTCGTGACAGAGATGAGTGAAAGAAACTAGAGCAGGCCTATGTCAAAGAAGAACAACCTGACCAACAAACTCGTTGCTGAGTACTACATAGGTACTCAATTGAATTGCTGAGTACTACATAGGTACTCAATTGAATTGCTGAGTACTAAATATGTACTCAATTGAATTGCTGAGTACTACATAGGTACTCAATTGAATTAAGTTCTTTTTTTTATATAGTGTTAAAATTATTTGTTTAGTTTAAATATTTAAGTTAAAACTGTATTGATTTTTGATCAGTGAACAAAGGATTTTATTACTATTATATTATTATTTTTTTAATAAGAAGTGCCTTTCCATACTTGGTAAATAAAGGCAGCAATAATTTTTGACTGACGTCGATTCCACAGAGACATACTTTGGAGCGGTTGTGGGTTTGTGCTACCCTAGATGTGAAAGTTCAGTGGTGGCCCAGTGGTAATGGCCGCGACTTACAAGTTGTAGGTTGTGGGTTCGAACCAAGGCAGGCGCTTTAATTTGTGTAAATTATTCCATCACCACAGCTCTCAAAACGGTGAAGGAAAACCATTGTGAGGAAACCGGCATGTCTTAGAACCAAAAAATCGGCGAAATCCACTAACATGCACTGGGCCAGCGTGGTGGGTTACGGCCCAATTACCTCTCACAGAGAGGAGGCCTGCACGTACAACGGACCAAATGCGGGTCTAAGCGCGGCAAAGGGGTCCATCTATCCTATCCTATCGAAACCTATCTACCATTGATAGAAAGAAAAGAAAGAAAGAAAAATATTTATTTGTGACCCGCACAGGAGACGCAAGATAAGCAAAACACAAACAATAATAAAAAATTAAAATAAATAACCTCGTGCGAGACCAAAAAGACTCCTATCTCAGCTTGTGCAACGAAAAGAGCGATAGAGGAAAATTTAAAAAAAAAAGATACTAACCTAAAGTAAACCGACACGCAGCACCATTCCGTTCACCCTCAACATGATCTCTATCGACATAGAGTTCTCCAAGGAACTCCTGGTCGGACGGCCTCTGCAGTATAGACAGTTTGATGTGGAAGAAGCCGGCGCTGGCGTGGGGCGACGTCTTCTCAGTCTCCAGAATGTATTCCTCCACTAGCTGTGGCTGGCAGTCGGGCGTCGGCCGCGGACGCTCGTAGGCACGGGCCAGGCGCAGCGGACCGCCCGGCTCGGAGGGCACGGCTAGTGATAAGGGATCCATTTTTGGTGGCTCGATTGGTTTGAACACCTAGAAAAAATTATGAATAGTAAAAATCTTATGAAACGAGCTTTAAATGAACTAAAAAGTTAATATGGCTTTTTAAGGGTCTTCCCTCGCTTTAGTGCCGTAAAACGGTTACTTTCTTAAGCATACTTCTTAGTAACGTTTAGGTTAATGTTTAGATCAAATAAAAAGTCAATATGGAACGTTGCAAACAACAAGTTGAAGCCGGTTAAAACTACGCCTTGCCGTATAAATACACAATTACACGCGCACACGTACAAAGATACTACCCTTTAGCTTATCAGCCGAGCTTTATTATTTGATCTGTGTGCTCGAATGACAAGCAATTCGTGATTTCATTGTACGTGAGTGAGTGTAATTATGTATTTGTACGACAAGGCGTAGTTTAAACCGGCGTCACTTTGATTTGATCTGAGGGTTAATGTAATAAAAGAGTCCGGTGAATGTGAAACGAACAGGATCGATACGTTTGGCGACGCCTGGGGCAGGCTTATGTCCAGCAGTGCACGTCTTTCGGCTGAATTGATGACGATGAATAGTTTTTGCTTTAAAAAAATAAATAACAACGCGATATTTTACGCTACTTTTGGATACTCCTCCAAAAGGAAAAATTGGCTACATTTTCTTCATAAATGAAATAGCATAAGTAAATCAAAAAATATTTTGCAAAACAAAACTGTCCAAAAGGAGATTCAATATTGATATTCTGGCTCCGAGCGGGGGCACGGCCAGTGTACTGCGTTAACATTAGGGAATATATACGCCTTAATAGTTATCCAATAACCTCAAACACTATGGATCTATCTTTTCTGGTTGAGGATTTGGTATGGCAACCTTCCGGCTCCATCATATGACCAGCTCCATAGTACCACACTATTTCAATGTTTCCAAAGTAACATAAGTTGGCTTTTTTTTTCAATTGAAAGCACGTGAGCACATTCGCAAGAAGTTTGCAGAATCATCACAAAATTGATTTGTTCGTTTCGGATTCTCTATAACATTGTTTATATGTATGTTGTTTTGTATGAAAAAAAGGAAGAATAAATATATACTTAGATACATAAGTATATATTTATACTTCCTTTTTTTCTTTTATAATTATATACTCTTTTCTCTATTCATCCTATCATTTAGTTGCACCTGCCTTGTTTTATCTCTGCACCACCCTAAGGTCGACTAGTAGAAAATGCCTAAGGCATTAAGTCCGCCTTTGTACTTATGCATAAAGTTTTAATAAATAAATAAATAGGTACGCCAAGTTTTAGCTTAATCGGATGCCAGAAAGTCGTTAAAAATCGATTACTTGTTACCGGGCACACATACACAAAGAAGGTAATTTAGAGCTTGTAAAAAACATTTAAATTTCGAACATCCCTGCAATACCAGAAATTATGAATAGTAGTTGTAGAAGCCCATCTTACCTCTGGTGGTTTTTTCGGATACTTTGATGTAAGTCTCGTAAGTGGCACTGATTGTCTACTATTTTTCGCCCTTTGACGGTGTATTAAGTCTAAAATCTCTAAACCATGATAATGAGTGAACTGATCCAATTTCCTCTTGCGATTTACTGCAACCTAAAATAAGAAAATACATACATTTAAATAAGTTTAAAATTTCCGACATAAACAGTGCACTTCATTACTTAGTTAAGATTGGTTAGCCAAAAAATCCCCAGCTAAGGATCTTATTAAAGGTTGCCCTTGTCGAAGGCACGAACTATATTGTGCGCGGGGTTAAAATGCATGCTATCTCATCCGACAACACGTGCGAAAGAGATAGATGCTGTGACGAGCAGTAAGAATCTAGTTCGCGTATGAATTTGCATTTTTGCAAATTTGTAGCGAAATGGATGATGATTAGGACGAAAACGAGCGAGCGAAATTTTTAAAACAGACCTTTGGGAGTATGGATATCATGAAAATATGACTAAATGTATATTTTCAAAATAAAATGATTTGCATTGTTGAACTACTAATCTATCCCCATATGGTGACTGTTTTGCAATTTTCTTTCTTCATTATTCGTATTTATTACCGCCCAAAGATGCGTTAAAATTAGTGTTCAAATATGGAACTTTCGATGCTCATAACTTTCAAGTATTACTATTTTATAATTTTTTTTTCCATACAGGGCTAGATAATGATGATTTTGTACGTACATTGTCAAACAGTGGAGTAATCGCCATGCTACGTTTGTATGGAAGAATGATCGACTAGGGCAACCTTAATATAAAACAAGCCAATTTAAAGGAAGCTTTAAATAGCAGTTAATAAAATCAGGTAATCAATCTGGTGCTGTACTACTATAACGTGTCAACGCCGTCTGATTGATTGATGGCGTGTGGCCATCAGATGATTCCACTGTGAAAAAGGGACACCGCTCTTCGTACTGCATAGCACCGTCTCTCTCTCACAGTCAACCATGACAGTTTTGACATGCCAGAGTAAGGTCCCATTCCGAACCGTTCAGGGATAGATAGACTCCAAGTATTCCGTCATACCTGTGAGAATCTCTTGGCCTGCCTCCTAATCCGGGGCGTGTTGAAGAGCCTGGGCGCGGCATGCAACTTGGCAGCCAGCAGGCCGACGGCGGGGCGCGGGTCGAGGCACAGGGGGGGCGCGGAAGCGTGCACCAGGGCTGCTTCCACTGCCTCCAATGCACCGCGTTCCTCGCCCGCCCAGCCGCACCGACCGCCGATGCACATCGCGTCTGTTATTATGCTCTGGTGGAAAAATAATAGAATAGAATATAATAACACACACCAAACACACACATACCCATGCCTCAGTTTCGCATTGTACAGCTAGGTCATTCATACCTTCGTTGGTTTTCAAATTATTTCCTTTATTAAACCTGGATAATTGCTATCCTTTGAAGCTACATAACTGAATACTGCATAGGAAACTATATTTAATTACATACACCTAAATGTACCATAATCATTATAAATGCGAAAGTAACTCTGTCTGTTTTTTACGCATTCACGCCTAAACTGTTTTAGCAATTTTGATAAAATTTTGTATAGAGATAGATTGGACTTTGGACTTTATATCCCGGGAGTAAATCCCTTGGGTTACTTTCTGACTTTCAGACGAATAATTTTCATATGGGCGAAACCGGCGGCAGAAGCTAGGAAGATGTAAATCAAATCTGTTTTGTTTAATTTTCCGTGTCACATTTTAAATTATTGTCTTTAACTGTGACATTAAAGACAATAATTTAATTGACACTGACATAATGAAAAAAATGCTGAGCCAGTAAAAAAGATAATATCAAAAACGAAGCAAAGAAAACAGACATTAACTTGACGAACCTACTTTTACTGTGACTGTACAGACCATTTGTCAAAGCTTTGGCTATTGTTTGGTACATACACTAGGCACAATCTAACTGCATATTTGACTCTTTTCAGTCGATTGTCTGTCATCTCATGAGCGATTAGAAAAAAAGCTTAGTCTCGCACGTCCCAGCATTATGCTGAGCGATGGCTGTTTTGAGCGATTTTGACGCATACTTTTAATTTTGGTATGCGTCATACCTGTCGCCTTCCTGGCGTTTTCGTATCTTATCTGGAAAAGATCTGGAGACCCACGCAGAACTGATCAAATGAGAATCTAAGTGCGGAAAAGGGACACCCACTAATACTAAAGATCTGGAGATCATGTCTCAAATCGCAATATATTTCAGTTTTACATATAAACTTTGAAACTCTTTTTACATAATAGAGAAACTGGGGTGACTTGGTACTACAGGAAAATTGGTACATCAAAATTATAAACCCACCAAAAAACTTCGACTGATTTAACATATCCATCCTAACTGGTTAAATAATAAACCCAGAGAAGTAGAATAATAGCAGATTAATTGTAGTTCTGTGTCTTTATTATTTTAGAAGAATTAGAATTACCAATTGAAAGCGATTCAACATGCTTTATAACTTTTATATAGCAAGTCTCCCAAAGGATCAAGTATGGCCCTGTCTTCTAAACTTCTATACTAATATTAAAAAGAGGAAAGATTTTTATTTTTGTATGTCACAAATAAACTAAAAAATTATTTCACCATTGGGAAGCTACACTAGGTATCCCCGGATAACATAGGCTATTTTTTATCACTGTATTCCCACGGAAACGGGAACTACGCGGGTGAAACCGCGAGGCGTTCGCTAGTCCTGAATATACTGAGCTTTAACCAACTACAGTAGCCAAACAACTTATTTAGCCATAATATTATCATGTAAAATGTTTTTATTGATAAGGTTTTTAACATGGTTAATATAACCTACTATCCTACTAATATTATAAATGTGGCAGTTTGGATGGACTTATTTTTGTTACACAATCACAACAGAACGGCTGAACGAATCTGGATGAAATTTGGCACAGAGATAGGTAATAGTCTGGAATAACACATAGGCTTTTAATCCCAGAAAAAAATTATTGTTTCCTTAGGACAAATTCCGACTTTCACACAGGCGAAACTGCTGGCAGAAACTAGTACAATACTATCCTGACAATGCATTACAAGCTCATCCATTTTGATAAAATAAGAGAAAATTTGATGAAGGTTACGGCTTTTATCAGCCAAATTACCACAAGAGTAATTATGTATATGTCATGGACCAAGTGATTAATATGTATAATGCCCGGGCATTATGAATCTAGTCAAGTCAAATCGGGCAACGTAATTAATACTGATTTAAACTTCTATATTTATCACATTGTCTGGTCATTATAACTATTGCTACATAATGGTTGGGCAATTCGATAATTTTGGACAATTAATTAGTCAAGGTCTATGTCTGGGCATTATGAATATGCCGTATTAATCACTTGGTCCAAAAGATATACAACAAAATCAGTGCTGTACTCTGGCACTAAACACTATTAAAATCTCATACAAGAAAAATACTCAATACCATTAAATTATAATATCCAAAAAAAAGTATTTAAATAACTTAAGTTTAGATGTTGGAATGACCTACATATTTATCAGATAAAAATCCTTCCTACTAATATTATACAGGCGAAAGTTTGTGAGTGTGTTTTTTATTTCTTCACGCTCAAACGGCTGTACGGATCTGGATGAAATTTGGCACAGAGATAGTTAATATTTATCCTGGGAATATGTTCCCTTGGGATAATTTTCGACATTCACGCGGGCGAAGCCGCTGGCAGAAGCTAGTAATTTTATAAATTACAGCATTATAGGAAGATTTGGTATTAACAGAAGTTATAGCCATTAAAAAGCAAAAAATATCATAGAAGCATTAACAACACATTTATATTATCTAGCATTTTTCCACAGCTTTACTCCCATGGGTGGGCAAATCCACAGAAACCATGAACTTTACAATAACAAGTAATCTTATGACACTAAGGAATAGTGTTGCTTCCTGACAGTGAAAGAGTATTCGTAATCTAACCAGACCTGTACTTCTCTGGAAGTGCTGTTCAGATTACCTTACACAAAAATAAAAATAGTCCACTTTATAGTAACTTAGATGTCTACTGGACTACTGGCACTATCAGAACTATGCTGCTTTCAAATCTTCTAAACTTTCTATAAATATAAAAAAAATTTAGTCAGAATAGCTACAGATAGTTCAGTTTTTAAAATATTGAAGCTAGATACAAGATATTTTCATACCTGATTGGTGGGCCTTAAGAGTACATGATGAGTATCACAGAGGAAGCTAGGATATGCCTGTCTGTAATCTCTAACTTGGGCTATTATGCATCCAGAGTAGAACAGACATGAGTGTTCAGTCTCCAACAGGTCAAGCAGCACTACGGGTAGCTCTTCATTGTCTATGTAGCTCAGTAACTCCTCCTCTTCGTATGGCCATCGGGGAGTCTCTATCAATTGTTCTTCTTGATTTGATGATGACTAGAAAAACAAAAAAGTAATTAGTATATTTATTTTACCATCTGAAGTGAGACTGGACTGACCATATGCTGCATTGCCAGAAAAACAAGTAGAGTGAACAGGACAGATGGGAGGATTTTCCTAAGACTAACCTGAGGACCACTCTGGACTGGAGTGGCACTAGACAGAGCTCAATGGAGATTGTTGGAGCAAAATACACACCAAATTCGAAAAATTAAAAAAAAAATATATATATATGAGACTAGCAGACGCCTCGCGGTTTCACGTGCGTAGTTCTCGTTCCCGTAGGAACACAGGGATAAAAACTAGTCTATGTCACCCGGGGATAGTGTAGCTTCCCCACGGTTAAAGAATATTTGAAATTGGTCCAGTAGTTTATTCGTTACATACAAAAATACAAATCTTTCCCCTTTATAATATTAGTATAGTTATAGTATAGATTGAAAGGAATGGAATTCGGAATAGAAGGCTATTATTATTATACTAGCGGACGTCTCGCGGTTTCACCCGCGTATTGCCCGTTCCCGTGGGAATACAGGGATAAAAGTAGCCCTTGTCACCCGGGGATAGTGTAGCTTCCCAAAGGTCAAAGAATTTTTGAAAATTGGTCCAGTAGTTTTTAAGTTTATTTGTTACATACAAAAATACGATTCTTTCCTCTTTATAATATTAGTATAGATATAGATTTATTTTATCTTCTGCTTCTTCTTAATTAAAAGATGATTTTTTTTAGGGGCTATCTTTTATAACTATTTGATGAACAAAATTGTGAATTGATTGAATTTAAAATTTTAACCCTGATCCCAGTGTTACAAGAAACTCAAGAGGGTATTACATAGGTGTACAAAAGTAAATAATATTTCCAACAATTTGTTAGAGGACTGATTGTACTTATTTAAGCAGTATGACTGTAAACTTAGCTTGCTTATGTGCTTTTTAATTATTTGCCTTAATAAAATATACCTTATAGACCAGCAAATACATTGGATACTACAAGTAACACTGTGTTATGAAAAAGTTAGGAGTGAATAGAAATTACTTAAATTAACATCATATTTGCTTAATATTTGATTAGTAGGTCAATGGGAAGATGTTTTAATTACCGGTGAATACCTATGAATGTGTAATATTAAGAAGGTACTTACATGGCCATCTGGTGGATGTATATATTGCGAGTTGCCATTTACTTTTAAAGATAAAGAATATCCCTTATTGCCTGGATACAGATTTATTATTAGGGTATTAAGATTATATATTGCTATTAACTTTTCCAATAGATATGATGTGGACTTCAGGCCTTGCTGCAACATTAATGATAGAAAAATTGCATACAATTAAATATTTATCATAAACATCCTTATCAATATATTACTGTTACTTTTCTCTTTTGGAATGATTATTAACCTGAAATATTGTTTTGCTATATCTGTGACATATATGTGAATAAAGATAATATAATTAATGACTGATTTAAACCATTTACATCCTAATTATGACAAAATAAATGACACATCAATTTAGTGTACAAGTAAAGCTTTTAGATTTCTTAAAACAATTAATAGTAAAAGATCAATTTTTGTTATCAGCACTATAAACTTTCTACTTGGTATTTTACATTCCACGATGTTCAGGCCTACGTTACTAAAGAAGAGTTTGGTGTGGTAACTCTGTGTAAATAAATGGAGCTACAGATAAATAACACTCTGAAATAATTATTACACATTAATCTTTAGCTAAACGGACTGGATTAGTACTTACGTAGTTCCCCTGTATCGTCTCATCTCTACTTAACTCATTGTAAAGTTCATGAAGTTTTTTAAACAAATCAAACTTCTCTGTCGTTTTGGAAGCAGACCCGGACGAATTACGTTGAAATTTCATTCTAGACTCATCAACAGATTCAGCAAGGTGCATCTTATCATGGGTCCAAGTCATTTTGTGGTCTGAGACACCACTGTTGAAATGTGATAAGTTTGAGTTCACATGTTTCGCCCGGTTAAGTATTACCTGAAATAATAATGATTAATTATAAACAAACCTATAAACAAGAACGGTTAGCTAAGTAAAGCTCGGATAATAAATAGAAGAAAGCAATGAAATACCTCAGCTTCCAATGCCGCGTGAATTAAACCATCCATAATGTCATTAATTAAAACAAATATGTAAGTGGCAGTTATTTTATTTTATTTGTTATTTCATATTAACAGTTTAGGCCTGAGTATTAAGTCATGATTTTTACAAAAACTAATATGCTTTATTTATGTTTCACACTGCATGACAGTAAAATAACATGTCCAATGTCCATCAACAATTTTTGACAGTGTATGTTGTAGATAATGTAGAGTTCCACGGAGTATTTTTTATCGATGGTATTTTAAATTCAATTTAAATAATACTAGAACATTATAGAAATAATACAATGAATGCAAAGTAGACCCAATATTAATAAAATTATGTTTGTATTATTTTTAAGCGATTAAATAATGACGGAAAGCTTTTAAAGATTACAATGTGCTTAAAGGGTCTTGTTTCAGAGTTGAAAATAGATAAGCCAGAATATAAAGTGAATTCAGCCTATAGAATATTTTTTTCAACCGAAAGGAAATCCGTAACCATGAGGACCCCAGATTTACAACGCTATGAGCTCTGAAGACGCAGGTCTGGATACAATTATCTACACCTGTATCTACCGTTCGCACAGCGGTGATCAGGAGACAATCAGTCTCACAGAGTACCTCAGTGCAGCTCATGAGGCACAGCTGCAGTACCCTATAAAAGCCCAATTAGTGTTACTAGGAGACTTTAATGGCCACCAGCAGGAGTGGCTATTCCCAAACCAGTGCACTGATCATGCTGGATGGGAGATGCGTAAGCTTTCGCTAGCGCTAAACCTAACCTGCTGATCCAGGGTCAACGAGGGTGCCGCTATTCCTGCTGACAATAGATCCAGACCGATACTCAGTCTCGATAACTTCACTTTTGGTGAGTTCCGACCACTGTCTGGTGGAGTCTGTGCAGTCTACTCCCCGCCTGATAGTAGCGCAAGAGACACACCAGCGGGTTTGGCGGTACAGGTCATCCGATCGGGATGGGATGCGATCTTTCTTCACATGCTATCCTTTGTAGCCCACTTGCTTTTCTTCGGCTGATCCTTTGTCGTGCGTGGACGACGTGAGTCCGTGACGGATGTGTTGCGTCAGTGAAGAGAGTAGATAATACATCCCGTTCTCTGACGTAACAATGTCTAGCGAAGACTGACCATGATTTGGCGCCGAATGTAATCGCGCCGACACGCTTAAACATGAGGCGTAGGTAGCGGGCATGGGTCGACATTCGATTTGACTCGATCGCGTAAAGTGAGTGACGTGGGTCAGAAGAAGAAGGCCTTCATCAGGCCTGCCAAGTCTTGCTTGAAGATGTTGCGAAGGGCTCGGTTCGGCCATATTGGCTGAATAGGAACCAAACTTGCTTCTTACCCAACGTTAGTAAGGCGTTTTGGTCCCTTGCTAAGTCGGTCGAGTCGAACTTCTAAAGTACCTCATTACCACTACTGCTGAAACCCGACGGGTTGCTGGCCCACTCCGCTGAGGAGAAGGCAAATTTATTTTGCCTCTTTTATTGCGGCATCTTCACGTCTGCAAGGGCACCCAACGCGAAGAAAATTTGGCTCAAATAAATTGCACTAGATGGCGTATTAAGGTGAACGCGCACTTATCCTCGCCGCAGGAGCCGCACGCGCCGCAGTCATCGCATTTTATATATCTTTATATGAAATCGTATGCAGCCTCGCGCACCTATCCGCGCCGCACGAGCCGCATTTCAGCAAAATGCTGTAGGTATACGGATTCCACCAGCGCGTGCGGATGACGTCATCAGATTCGGCAGGCGATGCGGGTGGCGCGGAAACATGATCCGTATCCGTATGAAAATAAAGTTCAAGATTTACAGAAGTGGATACAATGCGTGCGGCGCGTTCGGCGCGGATAGCGCGGGGCCTTGAGAAAATGCGATGACTGCGGCGCGTGCGGCTCCTGCGGCGCGGATAGGTGCGCGTTCACCTTAAACTTCGATTTATTATTGAGTCTTGTGAAATATTATGGTTTTCTAAAAACGATCATTAAAAATTTATGATATTGTTTAATTAACTCTCCTAAGCACAAAATTATTAAATATTGGGCTCCTAATCCACATTTCAAAATTATTTGAATGGATCATTTAAAACTGATTCCAATAGATGGCGCGGTTTTAAATTTCTGAGGCATCCACTTGATTTTTTTTATTGGTTTTGTAACACATTTTGGTACAATGAAATTGTAAAAAAACGTGCTAAAAATATTATAAAACAAATCGTCGCTGTATTTAAAATATTTTTTCACGAACCGAGCAACCCCTTTTACTTGCAAGTCGCTCCTAACTCCGTGGAACGGAACCGAACGCGATCAATGCTCTTAGAAAAATAATCATCTTAATCAGACGAAAAACGCTACGCTAGTTACGTCGGCACGGTTTCTTTGTATGGGATGAGGCAACTGTATGCTATTATCTGTGACGTCTGAATCATGGTGACGCGCGGCTCCCTCCTTCTCCTGGTGGATGCGAGACGAGTATGTCGGATATTCGCATCCATCAAAAGGATGCCTGTAGGGTGCTCGCAAACTTGACGTGAACAAGGATAGCGGCCCTGACGGACTACCAGTAATAGTTCTTAGAACGTATGCGCCCGAACTGACTCAGATCCTGATACGCACATGCCGCCTTTTGCCGAAAATGGAAAAGTGCCAAATGCGTCTGGCACGAAATCCTTATTCGTAAGCTTCCATCATTCGGTCTGTCCGGTGGGCTGTGTGATTGGATTGCACACTTCCTGAGATATCGCTCCATTCGAGTGGCAGCACTTGCTGAGAGTTACTTGTCCAATGCACGGGCTACCGGTCCTCAGATCCGCAGCCGAATTGCGTAAGTGAATTCGGCAAAGGAAACAGTTTGGAACCTTCAAAGAGTTAGAATAATTTCTTTCAACTTTTTCGGTATTGCGAAACCAATTTAGAAAGTGTACGATCATCTTTCTGAAGATTCATTTCCAAATACTTAGGGCATAATATAATTTTGTTTTACTTACAACTAATGGTCTTCTAATGCTTTTAATTAAAATTTATAATGGTTCCTTAAAACTGAAAAAAAAAACAATTATTCTTTACAATCAATTCTACGTCAAAATATTGGTCATGAAAAGATTCATCTTCTTTCCTTTTCAGAGTGTAATGTGCAATACGTAAAGTCGTTTTTGTGAATGTTCCAAACTGTTTCCTTTGTCAAATTCACTTACGCAATTCGGCTGCCGGTCTCTCCGTGAGGCCATGGAGCTTTTGCCAATCTGGTCAGCAGGTTTAATGCTGCTAAAAAGGTGCGATTTGTACCCAGGCGTGCGCTAAAAAGGTCCAATTTCACCTGGCTACAAATTTCCGAGATCTAACCATGCTAATAACGGACCATCATGAGCTTCTTGGCGTTAAGTTGACATCAACTCTTAATTTCGATCCATACATATATATTGAGGCAAAGGCTCAGCTGGCTAAAAAAGTTGGAGAACCTTGCAAAGGTGAGAAGGTACTTCACGCCAGAACAGCTGCTCAACTTGTAGGTATCAAAGCGTAAGTTCGATCATGCATGAAGTACTGTTCTCATTTCTGGAATGGATCTGCCAAATAACAGCTTGATGCACTAGAATCGGTCGAAACGCGGGCCAAGAGGCTCATCAGCAATAAGGCACCGGTCTGCAGTCAAAGCTCCAGAGCCTTGAACATCGTTGCCGAGTTGCCAGCTTGTCGGATTTTTATTGGTTAATATTTCAGGAATTGTGCGATGGAATTGCATGATCTAATTCCACCTATCACGTTGCATCATCGGAAAAAAGGTACTAATAAAAGCAAGCTAAGCTTGGTAGTAAAAGCTGCTTGCTGGCTGGTCCGCTATCCAATAGACCAATCACGTGCGATATGAATGATGCGATGTGGATTTCCGTCTGTGTGATTGATCGATTGGATATAGGTCTAACTCTTTGCGTTGCCGTATTCACTTACGCAATACGGCTGCAGATGTACATGGTGGATACCCCACCCATACAGCTAAGGAGTGGAATTCCCTGCCGGTGTCTGTGTTGCCCGATAACTACAAAATCTAGGAGTCTTTAAGTCACAGTTAATATATTCTAGCATATTTAAGTCAAAGTGAATAGGCTTCTTTGCAAGCGTGCTTGACCGACCACATCATCGTTTACCATCAGGTGAGATAGCGGTCAAGCGCGAGCCTATAGACAATAAAAAAATGTAGGCAATATTTTTTTTTACTGTATCTTTATATGTCGCACCGTCTCAATTCGAGTGGAACAGTCCCGTTTTGAATTATATTGTCCGTACCGATATTTGGTTACCTACACGTGACGATCACGATATTCGCTCATTCTCACACGGCTTCCATCATTTCATACCCCGCTACTCGCTTACCACAAGCACTGTGTTCGTTTTCTCCTCCCAAGCAGCGTTTTATTATTGTTGTGTTCTAGCTCGCGCTTTGAAAATTGATATATATATTTTTAATATAATAAGAAATATGTATGCAGTAGCTTTCTTTAATCTGAGGCAGTAGCGTTGTTGGAATATCAATGGCGTGTACTCAAACTCCGAACTATTGTTCGTTGTCTTAGTCAATTTAGGAGAGCCCTGACACTCTTAGCAAGTTCACTCTTAGCTTGGACTAGCTCAGAGGCGGCGTAAGTTCAGTCCGTCCCGGGTGTGGCACCAAGGGGTGACAAAGCGGCTGGTACAGTTGGATTGTGAACCTACGGACGTGCGTTGCTCATGTGGCTAACATGATCGGTAAGACGACGGGTAATTCGTTGTTTAGTAGTTGATTAGTAGCGAACGCGTAATCATATTGAATGAAGATAAGCTGGACTTTATAAATCAAACAGTTTTCCTAGGAATGATTCTAGACGACAAATTACAATGGGGTCCTCACATAACATCTCTTGCGGGTCGGCTAAGCTCAGCCGCTTATGCTGTTAGAAAGATAAGACAGAGAAACCGCGTATCCTGCTGCTGGTCTTGATCCTTCACTTGCTTCATCTCCATTGGCGAGTCTACTCCTCTTTGTCGCACTGCAGCTGCTCTTTCACGCGCCGAGCCTGCTCGTGCTGACGGTGAGCTTGCTCTTCTTGCTTGCTTGTCTCGTCCATCTGGCGACGGTGAGGGAGCGTCTCCAAAGAGCCTCGGTCACTGGTCTAAATCTTACTGACGCTGACTCCTGATGCGCATCCCCTCCGTTTCTTCTTTTTGTTTTTTTTTAATATTCTTTGGCTTCGTATCGCTTACCAATCGAAACTTTGTCACGTCGATGACGACTGCCTTTTATAAAGCACGGAAGATGTTTCTAGAACGTTCCATATTGTTCTAGACACGTCTAGAACCTTCCAGAATAATCGGTGGTAACAAACATTCGAGGAGAACTTTCGAGAAGATTAGTTCTGCTATTTGACACTAGATGGAGCTTCTGGCTACTACTGATTCTTCCTCTCATCACTAGATGGCGCTACTAGCTACTACTAGTTCTTCCTCTCGTGACTAGATGGCGTTGCCTTGTCTTGTAACAATATCATCCTCTTTGCACCGACTGATACTGAGTTACTGAGGGAAACAGATGCTCCAAGATCTGAGCACCGCAAGCCTTGAAGTTGGACTAATAATGAATCGGTCAAAGAGCAAAGTAATACTTAGCACAACAAGTAGGGTCGGTCGATGAGTAAATTTACTTTGGCCAGCTAGTTTCCTTCGAAATCAAAGAAATCGACTGCCAGGTCGAGACGGTCTGGAAGAGCTACTGTTCCATAAAGACGCTGATGAAGGGAGACCGACCCTTATCCCTGAAGCGCAAGCTCATCGACATGTGCGTCCTGCCTATCCTAACCTACGGAGCTCAAACTTGGTCTCCAACCGAGTCTCAAAAGACCAAACTCAAGGTATGCCAAAGGCCGATGCGGAGAAGCGTAGCGTATTGAGTATTAAGCTAAGCTACCAAATACGTAATACCACGTTACGCTCCAAAAGAGGAATCATCGATGACGGCAGCAAGTCTGCTAAGCTGAAGTAGGATTGGGCGGGTCATATAATGTATAATGCATAATCAGCATAATGGTGGATAGACCAGAGTCATCAGGCAGTGGGAGCCGGCAAACGTACGTCGTCAACTCGTCACTGTGGGAGGCCTAGGAAACGATGGCGTGATGACTTAAGGCTAATTTCACCAATAAAACTAAAAGCGTTCTGATTGGTTGAGACCGCTGAGTAACTACCAATCAGAACATTGTATTTACATAAACTGAGTTTAGTTGAACTAATCGCGATTAGTTGATTAAATCGGCCCTTAGAAGCGTTTACGATATGAGTAGAAAGCTATGGGGGTGACTTTGCCCAGCAGTTGGCCGGTTTTTTTTTATTATCCTATGATGTTAATAAAAAAAACGGGCCAAGTGCGAGTCGGACTCGCGCATGAAGGGTTCCGTACTGTTAGCGACGAGGCGTCACAAAACAATATTGTATAGTTTGTAAATAAAAAACTATATCAACAGACATACGTCTGCTTACCCCAGCGCGCTATCTCGTACTAAACAATTTTAGACGAGAAAAATGATTTCATAGTCTTTGCGCACATAGAATTTCGTTCGCATTTTTAAGGCACTAAATATTATGTTTTAGTGTATATCAGTACAAGTAAATTAGAATCATTACATACATACTGAGTGCGGTAGTTACGGAAAGAAAAACAAATTCAAACTCCGTAAAAACGACCGGTCGCCATGACGGTTTAGTACTGTTACAAGATAGGCCAACGCCATCTAGTAACGAGAGGAAGAACTAGGTAGTAACTAGTGGCGCCATCTAGTATTGAATAGCGGAACTAATGTTCTCGAAAGCTCGTGTCGAATGGAATTTTCCAGAAGGTTCGAACCGAACATTCTGGATGTTTCTAGTCGCTTCGGGAACAATGAGTTCGAAAGTCGATTGTTCTGGAAGTTTCTCGAATTATCTAGAACGGTATGGAACGTTCCAGAAACTTCTTCCGTGCTATATAAAGAGCGGTCGGATTCGTCGTGGGGCAGTTTCGACTGAGAAGCGATACAGAGCGATCAAAGCGGCAAATAGTGCGAAGTAATAGAATTGTTTAAGAAGTGTTTTTGTAATAAACAGTAATTAATTGAAGTCTGCTGTTTAAATAATTTATCCCTGAACCCCAGCTCGTAACAAATTGGTGTCAGAAGTGCGGGATAAATTATGCCGGTTCTACCGAAGGAAGAAACGGAAGGGATGCGCACCAGGAGTCAGCGCCAGCAAGACGTAGACCAGAGGCGCTTTGGAGACGCTCCCTCACCGTCATCAAGTGGACATCGAGACTCCGCTGCTGCAGCGGAACCAGCTCAATCGTCGGCGTCGCCTGACCTAGCCGCCCTTATGGCATTCATGCAAGAGCAGGCTCGCCGTCAAGAGGAGCAGGCTCACCGTCAAGAAGAGCAGGCTCGCCGTCAGGAGGAGCAGGCGCGCCGCTTAGAGGAGCAGCTGCAGCGTGACAAGGAGGAGCAGGCTCGCCGTCAGGAGGAGCAGGCGCGCCGCTTAGAGGAGCAGCTACAGCGTGACAAGGAAGAGCAAGCTCGCCGTCAAGAGGAGCAGCTCTTGGTGATTAAGGACCTCCGCGGAGCCATTGGTAAGGAGATGAAAGAGGTAAAGGACCAGATCCAGCAGCAGGAGATCCGTATCGCCGAATTGGAAAAGATTGTTCGTGGGCTCAAATCTGGAGGAGAGGCCGTGGCACCTGCGGTAGTTGCGCCCTCGCCAGGTGGTTTTAAAGTTCCACCATTCGACGGATCTTCGTCATGGTATGCCTACAAGACACAGTTCGAGGCCGTCATGAAATCGAATAGGTGGACCAAAGAACAGGCCTTGACTGCTCTAACCTTGGGTCTTCGCGACCAGGCCTTGATTGTGTTAGAGGCAATTAGACAGGACGTTACTTTCGAAAAGCTTCTGGAAGCATTGGAAGCTAGATACGGCGACGCGCACCTAGAACATGTGTTTCGCGCCCAGCTAAAGGACCGATCGCAACGTGTTGGTGAAACCTTACAGCAGTGGGCTCTGGAGGTGGAAAAGCTGGTCCGGAAGGCTTACAAGTCTTCACCTGTGCTGATCGACGGGAATCTCGTACAGGCTTTCACGGATGGGATCCGTGACCTGGAGGTTAGGGCTGCCGTAAGGCTAGGCCATTTTAAGAACCTTAAGAACGCCTTAGCCTACGCTTTGGAGGTGGAAACCGTACGACGGGACGATGGAGCTCACCGCATAAGGCAGGTTGTGAATTCACCCCGGTGCTATAGCTGTGGAGAGAGAGGCCACATCCGGTTGAGCTGCCCAAAGCAAAGGAGTCCCCATTGTGGAATTCAGTCACCAGCAGCAGGAAAACCAGTAGACGCCAAGAGTAAGTGGCAGTTAGTGGCTGGTGATGAAAGAGCCCCAAGGAACTCAATTTCACAAATTGTGTGTGAGTCACAATCATGTGACGGGAACAGAACACCACAGAGTAATGCAGATGCTCTCTCGCGTAGGTCGTGTTCCGATCAATATAAGCCCTGTGCCAGGCAGACGACATTTGTGAGAATGTTGAGGACGGATCTTAGCGAAGATTGGAAGGGAATCTTGCAGAGTGCTCAGCAAGATGACAGAGACATAAACCCGATCCTCAAATGGAAGAAATCAGGAGCTCCGAGGCCTCAGTGGAGTGATGTTGCAGCAATGAGTTCTAACACCAAGAGTTATTGGGCACAGAGGGAAAGCTTGGTTATCCAGGATGGAGTTCTGTGCCGGAAGTGGGTGAATGATCGCGGTGACCAGTGTCATCTACAAATGGTCGTACCTAAAGTTAAGGTGCCTGAGGTCCTACAGCTCTATCACACTGGAAGCGCAGGAGGTCACATGGGAGTTAAGAGGACTCTGATCAAGATCCGAGAACGATTTTACTGGATCCATTGTCGAGAAGACGTTAAGGAATGGTGCCGCAAATGCGCAAGTTGTGTGGGTGCGGCGGTAAAAGGACCACACATTCGTAGTAGAGGTGCATCAAAGATGTATGAGCACATCAGAGAGACCGGTCAACAGATGTCTGAGAGGATGAAGACTCGCTACGATCGGAAGGCGAACAATAAGGGCTTCGATGAAGGATCTCTTGTATGGTTACATAACCCGGCACGGAGTAAAGGAAAATCGCCTAAATTACAAGCAAAATGGGATGGACCTTATCGCGTAGTTACCAAGATCAATGACGTCACCTACCGAATTCAAAAGGGACCCCGAGGTGCATCAAAGGTCGTTCATGTGGATCGGTTGGCCCGTTATCATGGGTCTAACAATGCTCGGGACGAGCATGTCTAAGAGGGAGGCAATGTTACAAGATAGGCCAACGCCATCTAGTAACGAGAGGAAGAACTAGGTAGTAACTAGTGGCGCCATCTAGTATTGAATAGCGGAACTAATGTTCTCGAAAGCTCGTGTCGAATGGAATTTTCCAGAAGGTTCGAACCGAACATTCTGGATGTTTCTAGTCGCTTCGGGAACAATGAGTTCGAAAGTCGATTGTTCTGAAAGTTTCTCGAATTATCTAGAACGGTATGGAACGTTCCAGAAACTTCTTCCGTGCTATATAAAGAGCGGTCGGATTCGTCGTGGGGCAGTTTCGACTGAGAAGCGATACAGAGCGATCAAAGCGGCAAATAGTGCGAAGTAATAGAATTGTTTAAGAAGTGTTTTTGTAATAAACAGTAATTAATTGAAGTCTGCTGTTTAAATAATTTATCCCTGAACCCCAGCTCGTAACAGTACGCAATGAGCAGCCAGGTTTTTTTTTTTTTTAATGAGTGGCGTCTCGCAAACAGTCAAAGTGACTGACGTATGCTTAACCGGGCTACCCTGTGGAGACTAATCTCTTAGCCTCCGACCAGGCTTCAAAATACTAAACCTAAAGCGACAGCACTAAGGACTACCCCAGTTGGGGTCGGACCTCGGCTCAGGGCGTCGCTGGGGGGAAAGGCTAAAGCCGGATCTAATAAAGTGATTCTACCATCCGTTCGGAAAAGCCTACGTGGAGAAGAACGGACAAGAAACTCTAATGAATATCTAACTGGCATTTAACTATGGCTCAGCACGCGGGCTGGCTTATATGAATCGAAAAGGATTACGCGACGAGCCTCTGCGGCGAGGACGGAACGAATTTGTATCTAAGTTTGTATGGTATGGACAGAGAGTTCGTACTATTGACCGTCCTTGTAGATAAGGCTATCGAGCTCCTTAGTTATGGACTCGTACCTCGAAAAGAGGTGAGCGCATGCAACGGGAAAGAGAGAGCCTGCATTCCGGATTTCTGCATCCAGAGCACGGGCTTGAGGGGACATAAATATGGAATACGCGCTGATTATGTTTTCAGCAACGCTCAAATATGACCTTCGCCCTGAGGGGGCGGCAGGGGGCGGGCACTTAGCGGCAGGGGTGGTGGAAGCCACCTTCTGGCTTTGTGCGGTCATAGGGGCAGCGGGAGGCATTGGGTCGGGGATTATGATTGGCGCTGCGATGGGAGTGGCCATCAGCGCTGGAATTGGTTGGGAGTAAGACTGAGGGGCCACACTTTGGTGGTTTAGCTTACCCCAGGGTGAAGTCCTCTGAGGGGCTAGTCTGGGAGGAAGTTGGGAGGTAGGGGCTACGCGCGCTTGGCGCGCGTCGTTGCGCTTGGCCATTTTAGGCGCTAGCTATGGGGCTTTTTGGGCAACCACGGTAATTAGCCGGGAGCCCGACTTGGCCACAAAGCACGCAGCTGGGAGGCTCCGTGCATTGTGAGCGGTCTTTTGGACGGGGGCAGTCCTTAGTGCCATGCTCTCCCATGCACTTAACGCACCTGGGAGCCGCAAAGCAATTGGTCTGAGAATGACCATACAGTTGGCAGTTGTGACACTGACCAAGAAGATGGGGTCGGTAGGGCTTTTCGATGGAAATGCCAGACAGATTACAAACAGTCTTGACATTTAAAATGGGATTGTGACCCTCAGTGGGGAAGCACACGACCAAAACAATGTCGTAGAGTTCTCCGCCTCTTGCTTTATGCAATCGGTGGACCTCTGAATCAGGGACTTTCTGCGCTATTAAATCGATTACGACTCTTGTGGACTTTTCCTCCGGAAGGGAGTACGTGTGGAAAGAAACTTTCCGGTCTTTGAGGAATCGAGTTAAATCTCGGTAATCACGGGGGGGTGGGGACCTGAATTATGATGCCCTGTTGGCTTTCGTGTAATTGATTTTGCGCTCAACACAGCAGGCGCTAGAAATGTCGCTCCATTTCCCTTTATCTTGAAGATAAATGGGTGAAGGAGGAGGGGGCTTCCTAGTGGTACTTATTGTTACCACGGGGCTGGGCGAGCGGTTTATCCGCTGAGAAGGACTAGCGGGGGCGGGGCTGGGGGAGGATTGCCTGTCGGGCAAGGCCGGCGGCAGAACTGTCTGGGGAGAGGTTAAAGCTACCGCCTTTTTGGCCTTGGCAGTGACGTCACGCAGTGGCACGACGAGTCGGAGAGTGGGGCGCGGCGCGGGGCGCGCGGTGGGGAGAGCGGCAGGCGGCGAGACGACCGCTCGGCGGCGATGGCAGGCGAAGAGTGATGAGAGGAGCTGCCAGGTGGCGTCGCTTGTTTATATAGTTTTGCGCGTAAGCAGCCAAAATTTGGAAATTTAGAATAGTGTTTTAAGGGCCCTTTAATAGCTTATAGTATGCAAATAGCGGTTATCTATTAGTATTATAATTGAAATACTTTAGATATAATGTGTAAGTAGTGATTTAAGGAAATAAAAATTATTTGTTTTCTTATTTTGGATCCCCTTAAAATGGCTGGGTCGCAAGTATCGGTATCTGCGGTCTGCCTACATACCAATCGTATTATTTTCCTTACACATTTGTTTTGTTAGGAAACACCATCTAGGTGTTCTAGATAATATACCTTGGTGCTATGAGTGAAAAACTGTACATAACAACAGTACATAGCCAGGTTTAAAACAGTTTCACTCTGAGATGGTAAATACATGCATTTTTGCTCAAGTAAGTAAATAGAAAATTCGTTATAAGCGATCTAGCGCTTCTAGGTAACCTGGAACTATATCCGGGCCCTATATATAGATAGCATCTATGTAATTCTAGTACATAGACCTTACTTACTTGAAATAATGTGTCTGTATGTGCCAGCATGGACGTTTCTATGCGTCTGGCAGAGGGCCCACCACCTTCAGACACACTTGGTGCCTGAAGGACTATCGATATACTTTCTAAAGCATTACCTTCGGGGACCCTCAGGCAGGCGCCTGGACTCAGTCCCAACACAAAGCTAATATATAGCTACACATACCAACACAGAGGCGTTAAAGCCGTGGAACAACACAACATTTCCCTATTTCGGCCGCTTCCCAGCACCTTAAGTACCAGAAGGGCTGGTGGTACACCAGCCCTTTTGGTACATAAGGTGCCGGGTGTACACCCATCAGGGTACCACCATTCGATAGCCCAACCACATTTTTGGGAGGAGCCTAGCTGCGGTGGTTGGGGAGCTAACCGACTTGACAAGGCGCGTGGTTCCATGGTTTTCTCGCATCGTCGACCACATCAGAGTGAATACTGAATCGAGGGTTGGAGCTGTATCCACCGGACTTCCACCATGGGATGGCCCATCGCCAGGGCTATCCGATGATGGTTGGTGGATGTGGATCCGCCCACCAGCTCGAGTACAAACTCGCTTTATGTGCCAAAACCAGGCACAGAAGTTATACTTTCGCACTTTCACGCGGCTGTGCCCGTGAAAGTTATAGATGAAGCTGTGAAACTGTCACAGTTCGATAGCCCAGTAGTAGGGCTTCAAGTCCCTCGCTGGTACCCTGGCACTAAGGTGCACCCGTGTACTAGAAAATAACGTGTAAAGCTATAAATTGACAGAATTTCCCTTTCTTCAGAGTTCTTCACGCAAGAACTCCCTACAGGTAGCACCTGGGGACCTGGACCAAGGTCCGGAGGGAAGGTCATTTCAAGCCCTGTCCAGAGACACAAGTTTCATTCGGTACGGTTCAGGGGAAGGGGAGTTTCTGTCGGTTTCAAGCTGATAGTTGTAGTAATTATTTTTATAATTAAAGTTTATGCGCGCACGCTAATTTGAGGTCCTCGTTACGGTCGAGTTCGGTGGAAGGATAGTGCGCAGAGGCACCATCCAAATTGTTGCCATTATTTCTAATTATTCGAATCCATGTCACTTTGCGTAACGAAGACCATGAAGAAACGTCGCTTCTGGTCATAAGAATTGAAGTCTTTCATTAACCTTCCCATCAACATACTTGGCAGCCTTCCAACCAATGCAGGGTCAGTATTTGCTCGAAGACAACGAACTGTAGGTGCAAGGGATGTCAACGCGTTCGAGCTGGAGCCTTACAACCTCCGGAGTGCCTACTGCCTCGAGCGATCACGTCCGTCCCGTACACGTACCATTATCGCAAAAAAACGACATAAAATTCACGTTTGTTGTATGGGAGCCCCACTTAAATATTTATTTTGTTTTGTCGCGTACGCATACAACAGAGCGTCGTGCGGAGCAGCACAAATTACCCAGATGATGACCCAGACCAGCACGGACAGACTGACACGGAGAAGATGTTGGAACTGGCAGTTCTACAACTCTCCTGGCTGTAGTGGATGGAGTACGCCCGCTGAGTAAGCGCGAAAAAATCCTAGCCCGCGAGAGAAAAGTACCGGCGACCGGACGCTGAAGGGGTGGCACGCGACCAGCCGCAAGTACGCGTAGGGGAAACCCAGCGTGAAAAGCGGCCGGACGCGGGGCCAGGCGACCAGTCGCAAGTACGCGTAGGGGCAACCCAGCGCGAAAATCGGCCGGACGCGGACCAAAGCGAGCGGAGGCAGGTACGCGAAGGGGCAACTCAGAGCGAAATGCCTTCGCACGCGACAGAATCTGCCAGGGCCGCAAACCGACCTCAATAAACTGACAGAACCTACGACGGACCTAAACCCAGACACACCAGGAGCAAGCTCGCTGGAGCTTCACGAAAAACGAATAAGACCGTGCCAAGCTCCCGAAACCCGCAGTCTGGACCAAGTGGGACTGTGCCATTGAAGAGGGTGCGCCCCAACAAATTCAAATGCAAATTAATTTATTTCGGACTACAGTGATCCATATTGGGTTAGTATTACAAAAAGCTTATATTCTAGTGTTAGTATCATTGATTAAAATTCTAAATTATAAACACTGCGTGCCGAGGATGACCAGCCAGGAAGGAGGTTTCCTATCTAATCACCCTCCGCACAAAAATTCGAATATCTGGCGCATAGCTCTCATCCACGGCTCTCAACGACACGGCCTCGCCAATTACACTTCAGGGGGACGCCAAGCGGGTGAAAATTTACTCCGCTCAGGGGGGGCAGAGAACCTACACGCGGGCCACGAAGGATATTCCTGTATCTGCCTTCCTCACCCCGGCAGAGAACTGACCAGACAAGAGGCCAAGCACATTAAGACTGCACTAGAGGACAGACTGTTGGACACGGACTCGACGACACCGCCCCCGGCCTTCCGAGGATACCCACGGGTAGCGGAAGGCACGGTGCAGTTGTGGTGCGAAGATGAAAATGCTCTTACCTGGCTGACCCAGAATGTTCCCCACATCAAACTCCCCGACAACGACCTTACACTAACGGTACTGAAACAGACCGACATGCCCACCCGTGTCCGACCCTCGCTCTTTGTCCCTCGCTACAGTGGTGGTCGTCATACTCAAGGGGTGGACGCCACAGGCATGGTGCAGGGGTGTGTTGGTACTCTTCTTCAAGAAGGGTGACAATGCCTTACTGAAGAACTATAGGCCCATCTCACTTCTTAGCCATGTCTACAAGCTGTTTTCAAGAGTCATCACGAATCGTCTCGCGCGCAGGTTTGACGATTTCCAGCCTCCCGAACAAGCCGGATTCCGTAAAGGCTTCAGCACCGTAGACCACATACATACGCTGCGACAGGTTATACAGAAGACCGAAGAGTACAACCTGCCTCTCTGTTTAGCGTTTGTGGACTACGGGAAAGCCTTCGATTCGATCCAGACTTGGGCTGTACTGCAGTCTCTCCAACGGTGCCAAATTGACTACCGGTACATCGAGGTGTTGAAGTGTTTATACAAAAACGCCACCATGTCAGTCCGACTTCAGGATCAGACCTCGGAACCCGTACATTTGCAGCGAGGTGTGAGGCAGGGAGACGTCATATCTCCAAAGCTGTTTACCGCTGCACTGGCGGACGTCTTCAAGGTTCTGGACTGAAGAGGGCTAGGCATCAACGTTAATGGTGAGTACATCACTCACCTTCGGTTTGCCGATGATATAGTGGTTATGGCTGAGACCATGGATGATCGCAGTAAAATGCTCGATGACCTCAGTAGAGCTTCCGAAAGAGTGGGTTTTAGGATGAACATGGACAAAACCAAGGTGATGCTGAATGCCCATGTTACACTCACTCCTATCAAGGTCGGAGACTCTTCACTCGAAGTTGTGGGCGACTATGTCTACCTGGGACAAACGATTCAGTTGGGTAGGGCCAACTTCGAGAAAGAGGTCAACCGTCGAATCCGACTCGGCTGGGCAGCGTTCGGGCAGTTCCGCGGTATCTTTTCGTCCAACTTACCACAGTGTCTCAAGACGAAAGTCTATGACCAGTGTGTGTTGCCAGTGATGACATATGGCTCTGAGACGTGGTCGCTTACAATGGACCTCATCAGAAAGCTTACAGTCACTCAAAGGGCAATGGAGAGGGCTATGCTCGGAGTTTCCTTGCGAGATCGAATTAGAAATGTAGAGATCCGCAAGAGAACCAGGGTTACCGACATAGCCCGAAGAATTGCCAAACTTAAGTGGCAGTGGGCAGGGCACATAGCTTGCAGAACGGACGGCCGATGGGGCAGAAAGGTTCTGGAGTTGCGACCGCGAAACGGAAAACGTTGCGTTGGAAGGCCTCCCACCAGGTGGACTGACGACCTGGTGAAGGTTGCAGGGATCCGCTGGTTGCGAGACGCACGGGACCGGTCAAAGTGGCGACGCTTGGGGGAGGTCTATGTCCAGCAGTGGACGTCTTTCGGCTGAAATGATGATGATGATGATGACAGTGGTGACGTGGGCAGGCTCCACGGTATTCTGATCCGTCAGAATACCTGGTATGACATCAGCAGGTGGTCACCGTACGGGGCGGCAACCGTCGGTGGCGACCGCCACGGTACTTACCTGACCCTGGGGTTGCCACCGGAGGAAGCCGAAAAGGTCCAGGGGCGGTAGCGACGGATATCGTACCTCTTAGAGTCGATAATACGTGCGCTTCTGGCCCACGACCCGACCCTCCGACACCCAGACTGACAGCACAGATGGAAAACCATCAGAACAGACGACGGAACCGACGACGACTGTGACAAGCGACACGGACATTGTCCAGCTCGAGGAGGAGATGGCCCGAGCGGCCATGGCCGATGACGCCGACACCTTACCGCCTGCATCACCTGGCTGGAACGAGCAGCTCCTTGCCTCGTAGCCGGGCAACCAACAGACAATTACAGAGAGGTCGCGACGGAGGGACCATCTGATGGATCCATCTCCGACTAACCCCTAACTCCATCCCCACCCCTCAACATCATCCAAACTAACCTCCAGCATAGCCAGACTGCCACGGCTAGCTTACACAGGGCACTGAAGGTAAAGCACCGAACCATCGCACTGATCCAAGAGCCGTGGATCAGGAACAACAGAATTTGTGGCCTCGGTAACATCGGAGGTAAGATAATTCTCGACACACATGGCTCAGATAAGCCAAGAACCTGCATCTACATACCTAAAGAAATTCCCTTTACGTCATTGACCCAATTCTGTTCCAGAGACCTGACAGCTGTCAGGCTCCAGACCGAAGGTAGCGTTCCTGATGTTGTACTGACCTCGGCATACATGCCAGGCGAGGACACAGACTGCAGACGCCAAAGGAGTTGGCTGACCTGGTGCAGCACCGTGAGCGCGCCAGTTTGGACCTGATCATCTGCACCGACTCAAACGCCCACCACCCGCTCTGGGGCAGCGACACACTGAACTCCAGAGGAGAGGTACTATCCACCTTTTTATTCTCCACTAATCTTAACATTGTTAACCGCGGCTCAGAACCCACTTGGGTCACGGTCCGCGGACAAACGATTATAGACCTAACACTCGCTACAGAAAATGCGACAAACCTTATCACAAACCGGTACGTATCGGAGGAGCTTGCTTGCTCAGACCACAGAAGAATCCGCTTTACTCTAACTACAAACACTAAAAAACCCGCACCGAGGCGAAACCCAAGGAGTACCAATGTGCCCGGGTATAAAAACCTTCTGGCCTCGCTTTTAGCTTCGTATCTAGCACAGGGGGGACCAAGCACAATTAGAATACACCGTAACAAAATTATCCGAATTACTAACCGAAGCTTACCACGCATGCTGTAAATCAAGAGCGCCACAAAGCGGGAACAAGAGGAACCCCTGGTGGAACGCTGAACTTGGTAAACTCAGAGAAACGCTTCGTAAGCAATTTAACAGAGCAAAAAACACAAGACTCCCAGCAGACTGGGAGATATACAATGAGAACCAATATGTATACAAAAAACAGATTAGAACCGCCAGGAGGTCGGCATGGCAGAAATTCTGTGAATCCAATGAGACAAATAATGAAGCCGCCAGGGTACGGATGAAACTATCAACCGATCAGGACCGAACCCTCGGCACGCTGAAAAAACCCGACAACTCATACACACAAACTGATCACGAGACCAGCAAGGTACTCCTCGAAACTTACTTCCCGGACTGTCAAATCCTGGAGGACAGGACGTGGGAAACTGATACCGAATGGATTCCAACGGAACAAGATTGGTCAAGAGCCCACAATATAGTAACAGTAGACCGGATAAAATGGGCTATCAACACGTTTCAAGTCGGCGGGGCTGGATGGCATCTTCCCAGCCCTGCTGCAGTGGGGGGTAGATTATCTAACACCATGGCTGTTGGAGATCTATCGGGCCAGCATAGCACTTAGATACGTACCTCTTGCATGGCGAGAGGTGAAAGTCATCTTCATACCCAAACCTGGAAAAATTGATTACACACAACCCAAGGCGCATAGACCTATAAGCCTCACATGCTTCTTACTGAAAACACTCGAAGGACTTTGCGATAGGCACATCCGTGATTGGCCTCTCCAGGTAAAACCACTTTACAAACAACAGCATGCGTACTCCACAGGCAAATCAACAGAATCTGCGTTGCACAACGTGGTTTCTAAAATTGAATGCGCAGTGGACCATAAATGCTCAGCACTGGCTGCCTTCATTGATATCGACGGCGCTTTCGATAAGACCACGTTCAACAGCATAAACACGGCCTTCGACAGACATAGCATAGACCCGACCCTAGTAGGCTGGATTACCAACATGCTCAAACTGCGAGCGGTTCAAGACACGGTTAACAACACCACAAGAGCCGTCGTCGCGAAGGGCTGTCCACAGTGGGGCGTCCTTTCGCCACTCCTGTGGAACCTGTTAGCAGACAGCCTCATCAAAACACTTAACGACAAAGGTTATTTCACTGTTGGCTACGCAGATGATATAACAATAACAATAAACGGGACCCACGAAAATACTCTATGCAATCTCATGCGTCAAGCCCTAAAACTAGTAGAAGAATGGTGCAGCGAGCACCAACTCCCAGAGAACCCCACAAAAACGGAACTAATTCTCTTCACAAAAAAGAGAAAAGCGATGACAATACGTAACCAAGATTCTTTGGAACAACCCTAAGCCGAAACAAAGTAGGTACCTGGGAATTTATTTTGTCAAACAATTGAATTGGGCGAAACACATGAACTATATCACGTCAAAAGCCAGTATATCCCTGTGGCAGTGCAAGAGACTGCTGGGCAGGAATTGGGGGATCAACCCCATGGTCACCCACTGGCTATACGCCACAGTCATCCGACCAATCATTACATACGGCTCGTTGGTCTGGTGGCCCAGGACAGACCTCAGTACAGCCCAGAGATCTCGAAAAACTGCAGCGCTTTGCTTGCATTGCAATAACTAGCAGTATGAGAACTACACCCACGGCCGCCCTACAGGCAATGCTGGGACTGCCACCCCTGCAACTTATCGTGCGGGAGGAGGCAGTCCTGGACGCTCTTAGACTCCATCTATCAGATACCCTCAATAAAGACTCCAGAGTTAAGCACACACGCATTAAGGAGGACGCGATCAAACGAAAGCAAACCAATGTTAGCATCACCATGTGATTTATCCAGACCGCTAAGAGGGTTCAACACCGTCTACCAGACGGAGTGTTTGGGCATCATACCTGTGGTTACGGACACTCACATACGTATACTCTCCGACAGCGCCTCAGTCCTCCAATCTTTACGGAAAAAATATATTACATCGAAATTAATACTAGAATGTCACAATGCACTAGAACAATTAATCGTATCTAGTCGTAACGCGGTGACACTGCAATGGATAAAGGGACACAGCGCATCGTTGGGCAACGACGCGGCTGACGAGCTTGCGAGACGCGGATCCAGCACGGCGGTCTATGGACCCGAACCTGTTGTACCCATCCACTTCAACCAAATACGCACGTGGCTACAGGAATTCACTCAGGCACAGACGGAAAATTGGTGGACCTCGGCACCAGGCTGTAGGCAGTTCAAAGAAGCTCTGCCATCTTTGGACATTAGGCTTACCAGACGTCTGCTATGCCTGGACAGGAATGGCCTGCGCCTGGTGACGGACCATCACGGGACACTGCTCACTTAACAAACACTTCCACACAATAGGCATAACTGACAGTCCTCTATGCAGGGCATGCATGGAGACTGAGGAAACCGTTACGCATGTTCTCTTTGAATGCACAGTGGTCCCCCAGATTAGAACACAAACCGCGGGTCGCCCAGATCTTACACAGAAGTTCTAAGAAAACCAGGAGCCCTGAGCCCCTAATTAGCTTCTGGAGGGAGGTGGGCTGGTTGGAATAATCCACCCAATGGCCGCCATGGCCCACGTACAACACCTGAAGGACTAAGTGCGGCAACCAAACCCACAAGTTGACGGAGAGTAGACTGAGATGGTATGGACATGTCATGAGATGGACAGAAGAACACGTCGTGAGAACGGCTCTGGGCCTACCTGAGGGCAAAAGAGGCCGAGGATGACCTCCTTTGACATGGTGGACCAGTATGACGAAGCTCCTCAAGAAGGAGAAATTGCCTGACCCGACAACCCTCGACAGAACGTCTTGGCGCCGTGAAATAAGGAGAGCCGACTCCACCTAAAGTGGGAAAAGGCTAGGAAGAAGATAAAAAATTTCTTGGTATCAATATTTTCAAAGTTGGGCTAATGAAACATTTTGACATTTATGTTTTAGTAAATAATTTAGGGGCAATGGTGGCCCAAACTTGCAAGTTGTTGTTTGTGGGTTCAAAACAAGACAGGCACTATACCAATACAAAACAATGCTGTGTAATGTAATACAATACCACTGTGCCCAAAACATTACAACATAGCCAACTAAACTGTGCACCAATATCGTGGTGGCCCAGTGGCTAAGACCTCGTCTCTCGCGCTTGAGGTTGTGGGTTCGAATCCGGGCAAGTACCAATGTGACTTTTTCAATTCATATGTACTTAGGTTAGGTTAAACGGGCTGTTTTTTGGAACTCCACAATCAAGCGCGTATTTTGCATATGTATATTTTTTCATATGTACTTTCTGAATTTATCTTGGACATCGCTGACAACTGTGAAGGAAAACATCGTGAGGAACCTGGACTGATAGTTAGTATTTGTAAGTTTATGCTCCATTGGTGTAATTGCTGCAAGGAGTTCCAGTGTGGTAAATAAATAAATGTTCACATTCCAGCGAGATGCACAGTTAAGTCACAGTTTAAGTAGACTTTGTTATTAAGATAAACATTGAGATAAAACTATCATAGCCTAGAATAAAAAAGCTCGCTGACATTCAGCATCACCAAGTGTCTCATGATTTCATAAATTTGGCATGGTCTGTGACTCTGTGCCCATGTCGATTACAGACAACTCTCATTTACAGTAAAAACGCCTGTATCACAGAAATGCAAACAGTAGGCCGATTATACCAACTTATGTAAGTTTTCAAGATTGGACAATAGAAAACACAATTAAATATAAAATATATTTATTTCACTTATTATACAGTTACCACAGTTCAGTTGTCATTTGATGCCATATGTCTTATAAGATTTGATATAAACTTGTCTATTTTTCTAACATCTTGCTGAACTTCAGTTTTGTACTGGAGACACTGTAAATAAATTGAAAATAAACATATGAAAGCAGTCATTCGTATTTATAACATTATATTATGATGGATTGTAATATTGGTTCTTTCATTATTTTGTATTGTTTCTACAAGTAAAGAATATGGTTTAAACGGGTCATGTCAATAGTTAAATATTCACTACCTGTATAATACTTATACTAAAAGTATATTTTAAAGTATAGCATCAATAGTTCAGTTCAAGTTTATACTAAAAGTATAGCATCAATATTATTAATCAATTACCTTTTTATTATCCGTAATTTTAACAACAAATACACCCTTCGTATGGGAATATTTGATACTGTAGCGGGTGTTCATAGGGTCCCTCAAATACAACATCTCTGCAGATTTTTCAAACTCTTCCCAATTAGGTATAAAAGTCATTGTTTTTTGTATTAATAAATTTCTTGTGTTAATATTTTAATCGCGTGATCATCAAATCACAACAATTTGTAGATATTAATTCTTTTCGGCACAGTTTTGAATGGAAATCGTAAATATACGGTCTCACTTCTCACAACACATTGTCAATTTCACAGAATAGGGCTGTCTGTAATGTAATGTGTCCGTCTGAAAAAAAATATCGATAAAATGTATTGCCACATTTCATAAATTCAAAACAATCATAAATATTATCGTGAGTCATTATTAAACCTCTGTAAATATTATAACACCTACTTAGTATATTAAGTTCATTGAGCTAGGAAAAACATGGAGGCGCCCCATTATTCTATACATACATTAGCTTATACAAATATGAGTGAAATACGATATAGAATGTGAAACATTATTTTGTCTCATTTCTTCTAATGTAGTAATCGTATTTGACAAAAGAAACAACAATATTTCAGTTGTTGCTCATTATGGCAACATTTTGTTATGACGTAGTGACAGCTGTCAGTACGTACCATATTCGCCATATTAGTTGCCGAAATTTGTGGTTGTGTTCTTGGTAGTCCTGCTGTCAAATGGTTGTTTACTTTTTGTATTATTAATGTGTGTGTGTTCCGAGATTAACAGAACCATAGCATCGGCAGCCATTTTAAGTGCCATTTTAAGGTTTAGGTAGGGACGTTTTTTTTATAGGTATTTCGAGTCCATACTATTTATTAGGTCTATGATTATGCTAGAGTTTTAATATTTAAGACTATCATAATATTATCTAGGTATCTTAGGCCAACAAGACTCAGGTGACCAATTTGTGTTGAAACAGCTCTCGCTAGAGAGCAATTTAATCAAATGAAGACGTGATATTCACAATAGATTTTTCAAGAGACTAAAAGTGACCACATTCTAGGGACGATCGCTTGGCAAAAGGGTGTGAGGAAAACCAAAACCAGATTGAAATAGTTTCCAACTGCAACTATTACTGCATTTATTAATTATATTCTTTATTGTAAATACACCACTTAAATAATTGCAGGACAAAACAAACGAACTATTTTATTATTTCTTTCTGAGAGTTCAGAGTTTTGTTTCAGACTTTCGGTTGAGACTTAAATTTCTTCCCTTTTCATTAACTGTACTTGATGTATAATAACTATGAACTTTGTAAAACATAACAAAATAATAAGACATACCTAACAGCTGCTGCCATAAAGTGTAAAATATAGCAATCGAAAGCCTTAATATTTTAATGTATCGATAGGTGAAAAACTTGGTCAACTGTACATCCCTAGACTAGAGAACCACATGTCAACGAATGTCGCGTCATTGGTAATGTCACGCACGATTTTTTTTTATAAATATTGATTTGAACATCGGGTTTTATGGGTTGTGGTAATAAGTACAGTCCCCGGCGCATAACTTGGTAAGGTTTTAGGGTAGTGAGGGCAAGTACCCGAGCACTTAAGTAACAAAAAAAATGGTTACTTTTATTGCTTCTCATTATTTCTTGGTTATTGCCATCATTTATTTTTAAATAATTGTGTCTATTTAGAAGAAAGTATAAGAAAGGAAATTAATTAACACAGTTAAAGGATAAGATTTGTTAAGAAATTTAGCATATTATTAATTAGAAAAATATTTTTGCTGTCGTTAATATTATGCCGTCGTCGTCACTATCGTTTTGTTAAAGGAAGGCCGGGGGAGGGCCGACAAGAAATTAATAATTTTCCGGTATTTGTTCGTGGCATAACTATTAAAATAAAATAAAACTCAACAAAAACAAAGGTATACATTTTAGTGCTAAAACGAGTTCGACAACAGCGAAACCGACAACCCGACGCCTTCTGACGCATTGAAGTACTAATCAAACCCATACATTTAGTATGGTCAGAGACACATAGTCAACACGCCATGCGATCACACGCATTCCCACGTGTCAACACGCAGTCGGTTTGGATCAGCGTGTTGCCGGGAGTGAGGGAACACACGCCACCCGACGTTTCGACACAGTGTGTCTCTAGTTAACACCCGATCCCACGCGTCAGTCAGTCGAGTGCAGGGACTGTAATACCGATATGATTCCTGTATCGATATCGAAATATCGATACAGGAACTGATATTTTGGTACCTCTTTATCGATACTGGTACCGATATTTTATTTCAGTTCATCAATATATGTGCTTATGAGTGTCTTTATCGGTACCGGTACTGATACTAAAATAACGATATATCACCAATAAAATGATGTGGCACCTTCCGCCCGTACCCCGGTCCCCGACACAGACGACACGACAGTCTGTGAAGTTAACACAACAGATAACTCTGTCTCTACCTAATTCCGACCTTTATAGCAAACGCAGAGAATTATCCACGAAATAATCGCCCCAAGATGTCTGGTTTGTATTTTCTAAAGATTTAGTATTCTTTTTAACTTAAGAGGCCTCTTACAGTCCACTAGCGCCGCCAATCGAAAACATATCATAACTCGTAAATAGAATCAAAATACAAAATATGGTCTATTATTACTGTGGAAAAGGCAATAACGTAATTTTATAACACATTGTCAACACTTGAAATACGGCCGTTTTTTATTTGAATGCACGATTTAGCTATACAGCTATATTTCAAGTGTTGCCAACAAAGGGTAATTTACCCTAATTTAGAGTAGTTTCATCAGCACGGTCATTTTTTGGGTACAAAATCGGTGAGGGTAATTTTTATATTTATGCTATAATAGAAATTAGTAACTTATTTGAATAAAATTTGCAATGATATTTTAGAATTTCTTAAAACTTCTTTTTCGATACGCCTATCATAGTCTCAATGAAGTAGTCAAGTACTTGGAATCGTACGATTCCCAAAATAACCAGTATTTTTATGGTTTCTATTATTGATAAAGTAAAACTGGTCTGTAATTATATTATAGATTATAATGTCTCGTCTTATGTATAATCTTGTATGAAATGTATCAAATATATATAGAACGGAGAGGGAAAGCAAATTAATAAAAAATTGTAATTTTTTCATATAACTTAAAATCAAGATATGTTTCCAAATCTGTTTACAGTCCGTTCAACCGATTTTGGGTTCTATCCTGTAAATATAAGGATGACATAAAAAGCATAAACCTGTTACCAAAACCAACTGTTTACTGCAGCTATCATTTGTCGTATCACAAACGCAATAGAAGTTAAAATCGGTTGAATGAGCTGTAAATTGGGCTAATTTAAACGTCTAATGTTATCGCAAGTGGAGTATAGGGTACATCGAGATCAGACTTGGTATAAAACAAAAACGAGACCTGGCAATACTGGCTATGACATTAGCGAACGTGTTGTAGCATCATGTGGGGTGTTGTATATGTGCACGGTGCGCGTCGGGTGTCGACACGTCGGGTGGCATGGGGTCGCGTGGGGTTTCAATAATCTGTTTCCACCTTTATTCTCGTTTGACGCAAGACGAACTGAAAGTTGAAACGCAAAATGAACATGCAAACGAAATGGAAAGGGCACTGGTGTAGACATAGCTAAAGAGATCTAAAAAAACCGGCCAGGTGCGAGTCGGACTCGCACAACGAGGGTTCCGTACATACCTCAGCTTAAAGGTATTATAGACCAGAGTATTTGATATGAATTTCAATTTAATACCTCTACGCGTTCATATGGAAAGGGGTAGTAAGTTTAAAATTATTAAAAATATTTTTATTGTATGATGTAACTAAAATTTACGTTTTTCGCAATTATTCCTTTATCTGTGCTACAAGACGTTGCTCCGTACCAAATTTCAAGATTCTGAGTTCACGGGAATTACCCTGTAGGTTTTGATTCATTTGCGAGCGTCGCGGAAATTTGCGACATAAACGGCTGTATCGTTTGATTGCGTTGGCTTAGAAGTTTGATTTTTTCTCAGCTTTAAGGGACATTAGACCTGAGTATTTGATATAATTGAGTTAAATTCAGAGATAAATTTCAGCTTGATACCTCCACGCGTTCCTGAGAAAAGGGTCTTGACAGACAGACAGACGGACAACCAAGTGATCCTATAAGGAATCCGTTTTTTCGTTTCGAGGTACGGAACCCTAAAAACGACTTGTGCGCATCTAACGAATCTTGCCAAGTTTCGTGCTGGAAACTATAAAATTTAAAATATATAACAAGCTATGTTCAAGGTAAATGAGCACCCAAAATGCCAAATGACCCCACTCCCGCCTACCCGCACAGCGCCCCACTTTCGTCTAATGAGCCATTAGCGAGTTTCGAAAGTCAGAGTGACATTGATGTTTCGGGTGCACAGCTTGGCCGAGATTTTGTTTCAGATTTAGGTGTATTTGTATGATAATTATATAAAAATGAATGAGATTACAAAAGAACTGAGTGCGATGAAGATTGGTAAAGCTGCAGGGTATGACCGAGTATCTGCTGAATGCTTAAGAGCGGTAACTAAGTGGGAGCAAGCCTGTTGTGCTGATATGTTGTGTTTTTATAATATATTGTGTTGATGCATAATCAGACTTAGCATCACGCAGGTATCTTTGTTGCTGTACCTCATGTACCTATAATATTTGTTGGAGATATGGCCACGTGCCGGTTGACTGGTGCAAGGCTGTAATCGTACCACTGTTAAGGCGTAAAGGCTTAACTAACGGCATTAGTCTTTTGAGTATTATAGCAAATTTTATGCAAAGGTTTTAATATTTAACGCGGTAAAAATGACAGATGAGCAAATACTGGATGTGTAAGCAGGACATAGAGAGCGAATGGGCTGTATGTACCAGCAGCCTAATTGCGTAAGTGAGTTAGGAAAGGCAGAGGGTTTGACCCCATCAATTGACCAATCACGATGGATATCCACATTGCGTCTTTCATCTCGCATGTTATTGGTCGATTGATAGGTTCAAAACCCTTTGCCTTGCGGAATTAACTTACGCAATTAGACTGCAGATCTTCTCCTTAAGGTGCATAGCCGAAAAACAACTGGCAAAGTATAAAACTATCTAATATGCTGTGCTTGCCTTGACTTGGAGAAGGCCTGTGACAGTGTGTAAAGGAAAAAAATGTGGTCGACGCTATTCAGGAATGGTGAGGACTGGCACTTGGTACGGGCACTGAAATCTCTACACGGACTGGTTTTCCATCACAAGGGGTGTTAGACAGGGCTGTGTGGCGTCACCGTGGCTGTTTAACTTGTTTAAGGATAGTTGTCTGATATATTTGAAAGAGCTTGAGTGTGGATTGAGAATAAAATGAGTTGCCTGTTAAATGCCTTTTTTTACGCAGAAGATCAAGTTCTATTTGCATCTTCAACAGAACAGTTGTAAGGCATGGTGACTGTGTCGAATGAAGCTTTCAAAATAAAAGAGATGAGTATAAATGTGAACAAGACTAGGGTAATGGTGTTTGTAAGAGAAGACAAATTAAAGGTGTATGATGTGAAAATAAATTATATGAGTATGGAGCAAAGGTGTACTTTAAGGTGTCGGACGTAAAGGTTCTGTATAGTCTTGGACGTAAAGAATAGCACCAGCCCATATCTTCCCGTGGATGTCGTAAGAGATGATTAGGGGTTTTACCAGAGAATGGGCAGCAGCGTTCTCTGTGCTTTTGAAACAACCGTGCTGCGATTGCCAACCCACCTGCCAAGCGTGGCGATTATTGCAAAAACCCGGCAGCCCATCTTCATTCGGTCGAGGTTACGGCGTGGCAAGGAGTGTGATTAATCTCCGGAAGGGATCCGGCTACCTCAAGAAAAACCGACGACTGGACCTGGCAACATACAACACGCATACACTCCGGACTGACAAGAAGATTACCGAACTCGAAGAGGAATTGAGCAGATTGCGAACTTGCCAGTGATTTCATACGGGACCGAAAGGTGGTCGCTTACAATTGGCCTCATCAGAAGGCTTAAGGTCACCCAAGGAGCAATGGAGAGGGCAATGCTCGGCATTACCTTGCGTGATCGAATCAGAAATCAAGACATCCGCAAGAGAACCAAGGTTACCGACATGGCCCGAAGAATAGCCAAACTTAAGTGGCAGTGGGCAGGGCACATTGCTCGCAGAACGGATGACCGATGAGGCCGAAAAGATATGGAGTTGCGCCCGCGAACTGGAAGACGTTCGTTCGAAGACCTCCCACTAAGTGGACCGATTTGCGGGAGAGATGATGGATTTAAGAGGTTGCGGGGATCCGCTGGATGCATGACGCACGGGACCGGTCGATGGGTCCAAACACAAGTGTTTCGGCCCAATGTGGTTACAACGTCCACTGCTGGACATAGGCCTCCCCAACACTTGAAAGAGGGCAGCAGCGGAAGTCTTTCACCTGAAACGATGATTCTTATGATGGTGAGTGTGGGAAGTATATTCACAAAAGATGGCAAGATTGAAGCATATGTGGAAAGGCATCATTGTTATTCAATCATGCTAAGAACTGTTTTATTTTTTACCTACTTAATTGGACTGAGAGAAAGATGATTGTTATTTTGGGTTTGGTGTCTTCCTTTGATGTCCTTCGCCCCTGTTTAGGTTCTGGATTTCTTTTCTTAAAGCCATATTTGTACTGAAATATATTTTTTCTTCAAATGTCTTTCGTGTGACCTCCGTAATGACTAAATAAACAATCAAGAATTTTGTTTACAATGTTTACTTGGGTTTTAAAAAGAAAAACTTGTAGTGAGAAATGGTAGGAAAGAGATAAAATGGCAACACTTAAGCCACAGACAGCGCAACCATCTACGCAGAAAATCAATACACCGTGATGTATTCGCCTTTTTAAAATGAGAACGTGACAAAACATTAATTTAATTCATCGAAGAAACCACTTTTATTTAAAAAAAATTATCTGTTGAGACTTGATGCTCATTTTTTATTTATTTACAAAGTGATGAGTATTCTCATAGTTACGGCGTGGTAGAACATTCTGCGCGTAGATTATCAGCTTTTCCTTCAAATTATAAACTGTTAAAGGTTAGTAAATCATTTTTAATTATAAATAATTCTTGAAATAATTAACCTATGGGGAATTTTGGCCATATTTGGGTTAAAACGTGTTGATACGGATTATCGACCTTCGCCATTGTCTGCATGGTGCATTGCGTTTATTGTGCGATAGGTACGTTCGTTGGTAGTATTATATGAAGCCATTTTGACGATATTATTTAAGCTTTTTTGCGTTTTTATGTCATCTATAAATTCTGCATTGTCGTCGCTGTACTTTTTCATTTTCGGTTAAACATTCCTGGTAAGTACTCTTCGGTCTGGGATCTTGAAAAAAATCCTAGCCTATCTGCATACCAACACTTGACTTTTTCAAGTATTGTAACCGGCGGCAAATTTATATTTTGCATTTTTGACAATGGATTCTCGTGTTGTATCGCGTCTAAAAAGTTCAGTCCTTTGTTACTACTGATTTTATAAATATCACAGCAATATAAGTTATCTGGCATATTAAATTGATAATGTCTTAATTAGAGTCTCAGTGGCTTTCAAGTTCAGGATCAAATAGGTTTTTTTATTTTCTAATCAGCTTGTTTTGGCCCACTCTTAGGTAAAGGAGTTCCACCATTCTATCCATTTTTGTGTTATGCTTTATTCATTGACATTATCTAAAATTAAAAATATGTTTGAATAAAATGTGTTAAAATTAAATCAATAATATGGTGAGTAGGGTCATAAAATTATAGAACAATTGCTAAGTATTTTTTTATTGTAGGATTGACACATGGAACTGTGACCATTGGTCATTGGTGATTTGAATTTAGGTTTCAGCTTCACATTAACTAATCTTAAAATTGTGCTTAGAAGCTTTTAGTGTGTAGATCTTGAAAGCTCTCTTCATTGTTTCTTTTGTCTGCCCCTACTCATAGCTTTAATCATAGATTCTAATACCAGCCATAGTAACTAGCTTATTAGCTGTGTATTAGAATGTAATTTTTAAAACTAGATTGCAGCCATTCAATGGTTTGAAAGTAATTTTAAGTTCAGCTGGAGTGTTGCTTTAGGTTTTGTACTACCTATACCTGCCTATCAAAGCGGAATACAGATCTTATAGCTTTTTTTATTTAAATCTTTGATCTCTGCATTTTTATATTGTCTTGATAAGTATTTTGTGACTTTTACATAATGTTTTTTTTTTAGTTTTGTAGGAAAAGTTAAAATTAAATGGGGAGCCTTCATTAAAATAATTGAAACAAAATGACTTAAACTTGTTTTTCTCAAAACATGTTATGTAATGCTTTGATTAAGCAGCGGTGAAAAACAAAGTGATATCTGAAAATTCACACCCGTATTCCCCCCACTTAAGTGGATTATTCATGAATATTTTTTTTTATTTGCTTGTAGTGGCTATGCAGTTAAACTTACTTAGGTATAAAATAAAACTCAATTTGAGCAAACTGAAATACAGTCAAAATCTGTTATAACAACATCAAAGGGACTACTCATATTTTTAGGTTGTAAAAACCGATGGTCTTAACAAAGTATTTTTTTTTAATACATTAAAACATATAACATGAAAGAACATAATCATGTTACATGACATGTTAAAAGTTTCAATTCAACAATAACAATATGCTTTGGTGCGTCTTGTATACAGATTAGTAAACAAACTAACTGAAAAGATATGAGAAAGAAAGCAGGCTTTGATTAGACTGCTTGCACAAGTATTTTGTTTCTGGGAATTACAAAAGACTTTGAACTCTACACGTTTTTGTTTACTTTTGCGATCTTAATAGCCATTGACTGAGCATTATACTGTGATGGATGTGGATACTGTTAGCTAGCTATTCAAATTGTTTACAATACAGCTGGTAGTTCATACATACAATTCTCTGAAAATGCTATGCTTCAAACATACAAAGCAACTTTGTAAAAAGCAGTTTTTTATAAGACGAACATAATTATAGTATTCAGCCGGGACCTATGGTTTTGGTCAATAAACCAGTATGTTATTCTAAACCAGAGGTCACCGAATGGCGAACCGCAGTCCGGATGCGGATCGCCTACCTATTTAGCATGAACCCTAAAGTAAACAGTACTATATAATTTACTAGTGTCACTTGTTTTAATCATTTATCCCGCGCTAAGTCTTTACTGCCTTCTATACAACAGTTGCTGCGGTGGGAAAGCGGGAGTAGACTTACCGATGAATATCACCAAGTTTTAATGACAATATAGGCCTGCACCAACTTTACTCAAACTTGGATGGTTAGTTCAAGGCAAAAAAATAAAAAAATTCACATTAAAATATGAAAAAAAAAACTTGATAAATAGGTGACGATGTAAAGGAAGGTGGGAGGGGAAGGGAAGGGTTGGTGGTTTTATACCTTACGGACCGCGTCTTCATAATATTTTTAAGCAACGGACCCCAAATTAAAGTAATTGGGACCCTGTTCTAAACAATGTCGTCGTAAACGGTTTTAACTATAGTTTCGACTTCCACATGTGGCACTAAATTAATATATTAATTTTAGCAATTAAAATCTTATTTTCATATATATGTGAGTATACATAGTCACTTTCGTTATTGTTTTACCACCCTTGTAACTTGTATGCCATAAAAAGTCAAGGTCATACAGCACTGAAAAGCCTCGACGGCCGCTGCTGGATGCAGGCGACAGGCGACATTATCGACAGTTTACTTATAATACAAATTAAGCACCATTCTTTTATAGGTAGAAACTGATGACTTATGTAGGTCCATTACAAGAAAAATTTCAATGCATTTTCGATCCGTTTATTGTATTGTACATAAATGTTGAAGCAAGTATTTTCGTGTATTAATCAATCAATAAATCCATACTAATATTATAAATTCGAAAGTAACTCTGTCTATTTGTTACCTTTTCACGCCTAAACCACCGGACGGAATTCAAAGAAATTTGGCAATGAGATTATACTGCATCCTAAGGAAGGACATAGGCTACTTTAGGTAACAAAAAAAGGGTAGGTTGGCTTAGGATTAGGATTTTTGGTAGGTACTGTAGGTGGGTAGGGTGGGTATGGTAGGGTAGGATCTTATCTTATCTTGTGGAGGGGCCGAGAATTAACTCGGACACTTCGACCCATTGGGATCTATTGTGGTCCCCTAGATACCTTACTCCTCCCCAATCTCGTTGAAAACTCTTTTCATGAATTTTACAACGAGACTGGGAGATATGAGCCTATAGTCTTCTGGTCTTGGATATCCAACCCCTAAGAGACTCATTCGCTTACCAGCCAGTGCATCGCATGTGCAAAGAAGGTGCTCCATGCGTTCCGTATGTTCCCCACACAACCTGCACATGGGTGTCGCGGTTAAACCCATCTTCATGAGCATGTCGTTGGTTCCAAAGTGCCCAGTAAAGGCCCCAAGCAGGTAGCGGATTTGCCCCCTGCTCATGTTCCAAATGCATTCCCGGGCTTTGAACGTAGAGCCTAGGAATTTCTTGGAGTGTTGTAGACCGGTGCTAGATTGCCAATGAGTTCGCTGTCTGTGATCTGCAAACTCCCTAAATGCGGCCTTTACGAGGCACGTCGAGATGCCTACACATGGTTCTGGACCCACAAAGTCATTTGCTGAGCCCTCTCTTGCCAGTTCATCTGCCATTTCGTTACCATGGATTCCTTTGTGCCCAGGGACCCACATCAGTCTTACCCTGTTAAGTAGGGTAGGATAGAGTGGGTAGGTAGTTATGTAGGTAGGGGAGGTGGGTAGGTAGTTAGAGTAGGATGGGTAGGTAGGATAGGATAGGTAACCAGATGACGGGAGCGAAGCCGCGGGGGACAGCTAAGTCAGTAATAAAAATATGTTATGGGATTTTGTGCAGATAGGTTTCTGCTTTTTCTTTAATTCTTAGTCTCCCAAAGCCATGCCTCCAAGGCAACAAATACAAATTCTGGTATTTTTTGTTCCAGATTCTTGTTGATAAGGTCAAGGATATATTCATTATACACCAACATAATTGTAAGTTAAAATGGAAGAAATGAATGGGGATCTTTATGGGGGCGGTTTAGTTAGTTTGGGAGATGAGGGTTCTTTGGAGTCTACAGACAATGGAAAACAAGAGCAAAATTGTAAAATTTGCGAGTGAGTAATAATAAAATTACATTTTTGATAAATCTACTTTGATAAATAGAGTAAATGATGCAAATCCACTAGTTTCATAATGATCAGTAATGTTTTTTATTTTTCAGCAATAAGCTATGCAGTCCTCGTGTATTGTCTTGCCTTCATGTATTTTGTGAAGCTTGCATTGACAAATTGATGGTTAATGAAGCTGGTGATTCTCTAAAATTTGATTTGGCTGTAGAATGCCCAATATGCAAACAAGAAACCAAGGTAGGGTATTTAATATATAAATGGTTTTTCAGCTTATTCGGTTTAAGTTAGACTTCTAAATTATGTGCACTTTGTTACCAGATACCTGGAGGTGGAGCTGCATCCCTTCCTTCCGATTATGTCCTTACCAACATTTTGGATGTGTCAGCTATGGATCAGTCTGTTGTTTGCACCTGTTGCAAGAGTAAGGAACCTGCTGTTGCTCGATGCACTGATTGCTCGCATTTTTTATGTTCCAACTGCAATTCTGCTCACGAATTTATGAGATGCTTTGAAAATCACAGAGTAGTACCATTTGATGCTCTCAGGTCCTCCAAGGAGAAATCTGCCGTGCATAAGCCCATATTTTGCGCTCGTCATGCTGGAGAGAGTCTTAAGTTTTATTGCTGCGAATGTGAAGTTGGTGCTTGCACTGAATGTTTAACTGTGGATCACAAAGTAGGTGAACATCGCTGTGAGAGAATCGTTGATGTCGAACCTAACCTACGTGCTGAATTACGCAATTTCATCGTGGAAGCTAATGCACGTGCTGCGACAGCTGGTAGTGCGTCTGCTAGGCTTGATGATGCTCTAGGAGATCTGCAACGTCAGCGAGACGAAGCCGAAGGTGTGATCAATGAAGCTTATCACGCTTATAAAGCTGCCTTGGAGAGATGCCGTGAAAAGGCTCTTGAAGAACTTGAGCGTTTGCATAAGGAAAGGGAACTCAAGGTAATGGACCTCTTTGATCGCGTCGACAAAACTGTTCAGCGCATTGATTGCGCGTGTAAATTCGCCGCTCGACTCCTCCGCCGCGGTGATGGTACTGAAATTGTGATGTTGAAAAAGACAGTTGCCTCCCAGTTTGCCCGTTTGTTGGAAGGAGCACCGGAATTTGATGTTGATTATTCACTGGAGTTTTTCACGAAAATAGATAAGTTTGATGCTATTTCTGAAGAAACTTTTGGAACATTCCGTACAGAAACGACTCGTGCAGAAGAAAGAAAACGAGCAAGCGAGTCTTCTGCTATTGTGTCAGTGACATCAAATTCTCACTCTCCCGCTGTGTCGGTGACTAATGCTCCTGTTTTTGATGATTACCCTATGGGAGGTGTACGCCGCGTCACTGGAGTAGGAGGCATGGTAGGAGTTTCAGGTGTACCTGCTATTGGAGTACCTGGTGTGGGAGGTGTCAACAACACTGGTGTTATTACTGGCGGCATGAACACCGTACAGGGAGTCGGTGGCGGTGTACCTGCAATGCCGTCTATGGTAGAATACAATTTGCAGCAGTTGGCTAGTATTGCTGAAAAAGATGTACCGCCGCCTCCACACGCATCTCCTGCTCCGACTTTTACTCTAGCTGAACTACTTGCTGGTGACCTGAATTCGCCTCAGGCCTATAACAATTTACAAGCTCTTGCGAAACTGGGATTGAATACTGGTAAGTTCCGAATATTATTATTAATTGTCTGGATTTCCAGCCTTGGATATAAAAATATTAATCTTTATTTTATTTCAGAAGTGAATGGCTTTGGCGGCGTTGGTGGAATTGGTGGCGTGGGCCCTCGTGGCGTGTCACCAGGAAGACCTTTGCTAACTGCTGCTGAGGAAGCCGCTCTTGTACCACCTCCAGCTCCTCTTGTGCGTGCCACTAAAGCTACACCTATGCATATTAGATTCAAGTTTGGCCAGCTAGGAAGTGGCAAAGGGCAGTTCAATTCCCCTCATGGATTCTGTCTCGGAAACGATGAAGATATTATTGTCGCCGATACTAACAATCATCGCATCACGGTAAATTTTAATAATATTTGCTTGGGTAATACAAGTCTATTTGGAAATTTGTGGAATGTATAAAATTTAACTCTTTTTTTTGTAGGTGTTCGATAAGTCTGGAACTTACAAGTTTAACTTTGGCATTGCTGGAAAGGAGGAAGGACAGCTGTGGTACCCGCGTAAAGTGGCGGTTGTCCGTGCCACTGGCAAATTCGTCGTCTGCGACCGTGGGAACGAGAGGTCCCGCATGCAAATCTTTACCAAAAATGGTCATTTCTTGAAGAAAATTGCTGTAAGTATTATCAATATTTGTACTGGGGTGGTCTTTTGAGCGGTCACTGGACGACGCACGTTTTGACTTCTACGTGCTGATGGTGGTCACGGGGGTGGTTTTAGTGAGATAAAATTCCCACACTCCCATGTCTTTTCCCCAAAAGTCTAGGCGCCTTTTGAAGGCTTACAAAAAAAAACAAAAGTAATGTCAATATTTAAGCATAATTATTATCTAGGCAGTACCCATTATCTAATAGGCGGTGTACCGTCCGTAAATGTGTCCCAAGCCCCAACGCTAACACGAATTTATGAACATACTAAAGCTATTCTATGTATTTTTAATTGCCATAGACGCCTATTAGCTTTTTTTAGCTGGTTTAAGTGAATAATAAATTTCACATAAGGTGAGTGAGCATTTGATTTTATTTTCACTTCATCATCATCACATAAGCCGAAAGACGTCCACTGCTGGACATAGGCCTCCCCCAGGCGTTGCAACATTGACCGATCCCGTGCTTCTCGCTTCCAGCATCTTCCCGCAACCTTAACCAGGTTATCGGTCCACCTAGTGGGAGGCCTTCCAACGCATCGTCCCCATCGCCCCCATTTCGGCCCCATCGGCCATCCGTTCTGCGGGCAATGTGCCCTGCCCACTGCCATTTAAGTTTCGCAATTCTTCAGGCTATGTAGGTAACTTTGGTTCGCCTGCGGATATCCTCATTCCTGATGAGATCACGCAAGGAAACTCCGAGCATAGCCCTCTCCATTGCTCTTTGGGTGACTTTAAGCTTTCTGATAAGGCCCATTGTGAGCGACCACGTCTCTATGCCATAGGTGATTACTGGCAAAACACACTGGTCATACAGTTTTCGTCTTGAGACTACGGTAAATTGGACGAGAAGATACCTACGGTTGACCTCTTTCTCGAAGGTAGATCTACCCAACTGGACTGTTTGTCCCAGGCAGACATAATCGTCTACAACTTCGAGTGTAGAGTCTCCGATCTTGATAGGAGTGGGTGTTACATGGGTATTCACCATGACCTTGGTTTTGTCCTTGTTCGGAAGCTCTACTGAGGTCATCGAGCATTGTACTAAGGCTCTCCAAACTCTGCATGACCACTATGTTGTCGGCAAACCGAAGGTGAGTGATGTACTCGCCATCAACGATGATGCCAAGCCCCCTCCAGTCCAGAACCTTGAAGATATCGTCCAGCGCAGCAGCGAACAGTTTCGGAGAAATGACGTCTCCCTGTCTTACGCCGCGCCGGCGATTGATTGGTTTAGAGATCTGATCCTGAAGACGGACTGACATGGTGGCGTTTTTGTGCAAACACCGTTGGAGAGACTGCAGTATATAGCCCAAGTCCCGATCGAATCGAAGGCTTTCTCGTAGTCCACAAACGCAAAACAGAGAGGCAGGTTATACTCTTCGGTCTTCTGTATAACCTGCCGTAGCGTATGTGGTCTACGGTGCTAAAGCCTTTTCGGAATCCGGCTTGTTCGGGAGGCTGAAAATCGTCAAAACGCGAGACGATTCGTGATGACTCTTGAAAACAACTTTTAGACATGGCTGCCTTAAAGCCGGGCATTGTCGCCCTTCTTGAAGAAGAGTACCACCACACCCCTGCACCATGCCTGTGGCGTTTTGCCCTTGAGTATGACGGAATCAAACAGCTTCTGAAGGGCCTTAAGGGCCGGTTTCCCACCCGTCTTCAGGAGTTCGGCTGTGATTCCGTCATCACCCAACGCCTTGTTGTTTTAAGCTGTTCCAGAGCCATCCTTATCTCGTACAGGCTGCTGTCCGGGATATCTTCGGTATAGTGTCGGATCAATCTAGCTCTTGGGTCGTTTGCTAGATTTGCAACGGGCTTGCTGATTGATGTTTACAACTGCCCATAGAATGTCTCGATCTCAATCAGAAGCTCCGGTTTGGCGGATACGATCCTGCCATCGTCGGTCTTCAGTTTCGTGAGCTGGCTCTGCCCATTAGCCAGATCCCTTGAAAACACCATGGAGCCTATTTTCACTTGCAAGCTATACATATTTATTTTTACCATTATGTTATAGAAAGGTTATTAAAATCTCATAAAAATATTAACTTGCCAAAAAGCGTTATGTTTTCCACCCAAGCGTGCTTGTTAACGGTCGAAAGACGATCGCAGTGTCAGGAAACTGTAACTCTTATTGCCAGCCCAGTACGACAAACACGGAAAGATTCCTCTACGCAGATGACAAGGGCGACAAACTTTGAAGATGCTGAAGCTAACCTTGAACTGGCCTTGGCGAATCTCAGTGGATACTACGAAGATAATGCATAAAGACCTAATCCGTCTAAAACGCAGTCGTGCTCATTCCACTTGAGAAATCGTCAGGCTGCCATAAAATTAAACACCCAATGGCGAGGCGCTGACTTTGAACATAATGAAAACCTTTTCTGTCTAGGTGCTACCTTGGGCCGCTCACTGACCTACAAAAACCACTGTGATAGAACTAAACTCGAGGTTAACACACGCAAGAACTTGCTTCGTCGACTCAAATCCACCTCCTGGGGAGCCTCACCTCACGTCCTTCGTACATCTGGTTTAGCTCTCTGCTTCTCGGCTGGCGAATTTGCCTGCCCAGTGTAGCACCGATCCGCTCATGCCCGAAAAGTAGTTGTGGCCCTAAATGACACATGCAGAATAATCACTGGATGCCTTAAACCTACTCCACTTGCTGCATTATATCCACTGGCAGGAATAGCCCTCCGGAGGTCCGTAGGGAAGTTGCCTGTTCCTCCGAAAAGCACAAGCAGGAGACCGATAACCGACACCTACTGTACAACACGGAGCAATCAAGGGGGCGAATAAAGAGTCGAAACAGCTTCCTCAAGTCGGCTAAAACAACTTACGACATCACTGGCGAAGCGCGCAGGAAACTGTGGCTGTGGTGTGACTGTAGGTAAAACATGGTCAGATGGGGGTACTCCGATCAACTGCGCCACATGCCCTATCTGCTGTCCTGCTCTCTGTGCACAAACACCTGCACCATGAAGGACCTTTGCGAGGCCAGCGCTAGGGCTGTCGACGTGTGAGTTCTGGTCGAAGCACAACATCTAAATTAAAACCTATAAATGGAATCATCGACACCATAGTGTAAGAAGAAGAACTCTTATTGCGCCTCGTATATTCGAACGATTTGCTGTGAAACGGAATCTCAAGACTTTTCTCCCAAAGAAGCTACTTGGGATCTATTCTCATTAAATCAAAATACTTCAACTTGTTTTTGTTTGTTCATAAGTTCGCGTTCTTGGGCCACATTTATTGCCAGTGAGTGTATGAATTTGGTGCTATTTATCATGTTTGTTTTAGGTGCGTTTCATCGATATTGTGGCTGGTTTGGCAGTAACTGCTGAAGGCCTCATTGTGGCAGTGGATAGTGTGACACCTACAGTATTCATATTGTCTGAAGAAGGCGACCTCATGAGCTGGTTTGATTGCAGTGAGTGCATGAGGGAGCCATCAGATATCGCTATTAGTGGTGAGTGATATTTTTTGAATACTAAAGCTTTATCTAAATGAATTTTATTGATGGCTCAACGTTTGCATACGTTTTCATCATTTACATCATTTACTTGTGAGTGTATTTTAATTTTATCATTATGCCAAACAGTGTCCTGGACTCCTGGTGCAGGAATATCAGTATTGGGTTCGATTCCCGCACAGAACAAATATTTGTATGGACTACAGATAGTTAGTTGTTCCGGATCTTGGTGTTGGTGTATGTGAGTTTAAATGTTTGTGAACGCTCCCACGATACAGGACAAATGCCTAGGGTGGGGCAAAGTTTCTAAAAAAATATAAATATAATATGGTGCATTCCATGTTTTAGGCAAGGAGTTCTATGTCTGCGACTTTAAGGGGCACTGCGTAGTTGTTTTCGACGATGAAGGACGTTTTCTACGCCGCATTGGATGTGAGAACGTCACCAACTTTCCGAACGGAATTGACGTGTCTGACGCTGGCGACGTGCTCATCGGCGACTCGCATGGCAACAAGTTCCATGTAGCCGTTTTCTCGCGTGATGGCGTTCTCGTCACTGAGTTCGAGTGCCCCTACGTCAAGGTTGGTCTTACACTTAACAAATTATGAATTTACTTGTTTGAAACTATTTGAACATTTATCAATGTTGGCTTACTGTTATTATTATGGTTTTTGTTGTTTCCAGGTGTCTCGCTGCTGCGGATTGAAGATTACATCTGAAGGTTATATTGTCACTCTGGCTAAGAATAATCATCATGTTCTAGTCCTCAACACCCTTTATATTGTCTGAGGAGTAACTCGATGGCTGTAAGTCTGCATACTACAAGATCTCACATTTATTCCCTATATTTTATATTAATTGCTGTTTTTACAAAGCTTAACATTTTTTGCTAAACCAGTATTTGACTACTTATTTCGTTATGTTGTGTTAAATTTCATGTTAGTCTGATATTTTAACACTCTGTCCATGAGCAGTGAACTATAGTGATCCTAATTTCGGTATGCTTCGTGATTATTTTTTGTTTTATGGCATTCTAGATTTAGAGACACTATATTTTTATTCACTGCAATGGATAGACTTAAGTCATTATTATTTCCAAAGTACTGAATACTTGTGTATTGTTTGGGTTTTGTTCATCTGTCATTATTATTTTATAATTGCATTTAGTTCTAGTAATGGAAAATCCAAAGGTTAGTATATAATATTCAATTTCTATTACTTTTGTTATAGTCCAACTATCAATTTTGTTATATTTGGTCATGGAGGATAGAAAAGTTTCGGATTTATTTTATACCTGACTATAAACTACGGTAACTAATGAAGCGGGTAGATACGGACAATTTTTATTTTAATGAGTAAAGTATTAAGCTTCAATTTGATATAGTCGACTCCACTCAGATACATCCGGAACTTCAAACTTCCTGTAGAAGAACAACCATAACCAAATTTAACTAAACAATTCCCATCGACAGGACTTTTATTTTGTTTCTAAATTTTAGCAGCTGGTATGGTTCCTAGTTCGAGTAAAGTTTAAACATGTCAATTAGGGGACTGCGTGGAAGTGTCGCCTCAAAAAAATGTTGTTTTTTTTTTCGAATGTTAACCCAATATACGTACGTTTTGTTTTTTTTTATATTATTGATTTTCTTGGATATCAGTGATTTGCAAAATGAGAACAAATATGAACGCACAATTGAGTTTATTAAAAGTATAAAAATTTAATCTGGTCACGACCAAAGGAGGCGACACCATAATAACGTGCCATCTAGTTTAGGTTAATCTCGTATACAATATTATATATTGTCCGTTAAAATATATTTACCATTTACAGAATTCTTGTGTCTATACAAAATGTTTTTCGTGTACTCTTGTTTTGAGAGCCTATTACATATTTGAAAGATTTTTCATGAGTAGGCATTACAGTATACATTGTTAAGAATTGGTTTATTGTAAGTAAATGTCTTAATGATGAAACATTGTAATGCATGCTGTATTATTAGAGAACCGCTATAAATTAACATTGCAATAATTTTGTACAACATTGTAATTTGGATAGTTAAAATTGAATGTAGACAATTAGTTTATCTGGCATTTTCTTGTATATAGCGAGCTTTTACAAATAGTAATGCAAGCTTATTCTTTTATATTAGTGCACTTATATTGTTGGTGAAATAGTCACTCACACAAAAACGTATTAATTTGCAGTACCTATGTATTACTTAAAGTATTTAAAAGAAAGCATGAAACCAAACAAAACGAATATTACTTGTTATGTACATGAATTTGCCATTATAAAACGTTTCTACTTATACGTTCGATGAGTATACAGTTCGCCAAATTATATATTTTTATAACTATCCACATTTATATTCAAAATTGAGAATTCATAGTTTTAGATAGTAGGTACAAATGCGGTTTATTAAAGCGATACCATATTTAGATATATTCACAATTTACATTATATTATTGTCCCTTGTTAGGTTTCCTAAAATTAGTGTTTAGGAAGTGGGACACTATGTCATATAAAATCCCTATTGTTAATATGGTATCAAAATTGTAATACATAAGTAATGGTCAGATACAATTTTACCTTATACCATATTCAAGGGATCCATGGTCTTCCAAACATTTTAGACTATTTGAACGAATTTTCAAACTAAAAGAAAGCTGTTGTCGTTTCTTCTACGAATAACGTTTAAAATAGCCATATTGTGCGAAGTTGTCATATTTACTGGTACAACAGTAATTCATAAGAAATATGAAGTTTTATTATATGCCACCATATTATCAAAGAAATTCTACTATAGCCGGATAAAATGTGTTGTACGTGACCATTATTTTGTTTTACATAACACTTTGGAAATAGTACTTAACCAGACCACCTAAAATTAAGTGTGATATTTTACCAATATTGTTAATGTCAGTTTTAAATGCTCTCTAATTTTTTGGTTTCATTTGTCTACACTTTCAAATATTTTAATTCCTCAATTTCCAAAAATAAAGTGCATCTCATTGAAAAAAAATACACCCTCATGTTACTAAATTGTAATTAAAGTTTAAATATTAATTAGTTGATAGTCAGGCACTCTCTTCGTATTGCTGAGCCATATAATTTATACTGAATAATAAAATCATAATTGAAGAGTAACATGTATGAATATGTGTACTTAATTAGAAATAGGTATTTATTTTATGTATTTGTTGTGTATTGGAACAGTTTTACAATATTCGATACGCAAAATTAGATGTGATATGAGCAATAATAGAGAGACATAATGAACCAACATTTTAAGACTTACATGACTCAATATTTTGAAAGACACGAGCAAAGATTTTGGGACGTGGGGCGATTGAGCAACGTCAGATCTTTGGAAGCCAGTGATAAGTTGAATTTTGACATTTGAGTCTGAATCCTCTATTGATTAGTGAGTAACTTTTGGGTTTATTTTTCATATTGTTTTTAAGTTATTTGTTTCAGGATTTTTGTCCCAATAGTATTAGGGAATTTTATTTTCTTTATTTTAACTAATTTAAAATGAGTCTACATACCCCTCGTGGAAGAGCAGGTGTGATTAATACTCTGATTTTGTCGTTTTATTGTTTTGTTTAATTATATGTTCTGGGCCTATTATATAAATAGTATTTTTGGCCAGTGTGTTTAGGCCTTTAGATTTACGAATTTTTACTGCCAAATTATTTTCTTACGATATTTGTGCATGCACATAGTAATTATTTTATTGTATAATATTTGTAAAAATTAGTTATTAGTTGTTGCCAATTTTTTGTTTTATTAATATTCAGGGTTTTAATATTATAATGTTCAATTTTAATTCGTTGTCATTGATCAAAATTATTGTGTGTTAGTGAAGTAAAATTAACCGAAATAGAACTTATTATTGCCCCAAAGGGAGCGTTTGACGCTATTAATAATATTGCTTTAGGGTTGCATAAAAATTATTAAAAAGTGGTGTGATAAGTTTTGGATAATTTTACAAATTATACTATTTTATGTGTGGATTCCAATTTAAAATTTGAAGTCGTAACATTTTTTTATAACTACCATTATTATTTTTCATCAATGAACATTGTTAACTACTATTGTTTATAATTCAAAAGTATTAAATTTGTCAACGACCCCCCCGTATATCGTTAATTTTGATGATATCGACACTTTCCTCTTTTCTTGCCATGTATTTTATGTAGGGATCAGCGTAGAAATGTTTAGTAGGTACTAGTATTTTTCAATTGATATACACACATACAGTATCACAAGTTTGCCTATATGGTGGTGTTGTTTAGAGATGTTTATTAGTGGTTGGCGCGGGCCGCGGCGGTTATTCGTCGCGTCTGCTTGGCTGTATAATTTGCCGTAGCGAGTAAGCACTATGTCATGGATGAATGGCAGTCAAATGGTATCTATTGTCCATTGACATTACTTGATAATAATTGTATCATTAGAGTACATTACAGTAGCCTTTCTCGGGAATCTTAAAAGTTACCTATATACACTTTAAAGCAATTTTTGGTAAAGATATTTCTCTTGAATCTATATTCCCTTATGTATCCAGCAATAAATTACTTCAGTAGTTGTGTAGTATCACTTTATATGGCACTGATAATTGCAGATTTCCTTGTATAATTGAAGCTCTTATGTGGATCGCCACGCGTTGTTGAAGAACATGTCAAGGACATTTGCATACTTGGTGCCAGGTAATGTGATAGAAGTAGGGTTCGCAGCGCACAAGGTGAGCTCTAATGTTACCCTCCCTATTGGAGGTGGGCGTATTGCCTATTAGTGGCACCAAGCACAGCTCGACGGTCTCGGTGGAGTGTTGTGGCGTTACAATTCTATTTTGTTCAACTTTGAACCGTGGGTGGGATTAAGATTATTTCTATAATACCTACCTGATTATTTTATTTCAAAATGATTCCAATTAATACTTGAAAGACGGCATGCTCAAACGATAATATATTTTATTTTAAACTTCACCCACTTATAATAAACCAATTTAATCTCCACTGTTCTAAAAACAACATAAATAATAATAAGGTTGTGAGCTCTATTCCCTTTGGAATTTTAAGCCACATGTGTGCTTGTGCAATAAATATCACAGTTTGGATCTAGGCTTTTAAATTATTATAGATTATATACATTGTTGAGCTGATTATAAAAATTTAATATATTATTATACCTTTTAATATTGTTAAAGAATTCTAATTGCATTCCACATCTTAGAGTGAACGAATTTGAGATGACCGTTTTCAGTCTACATTATACAATTTTTTTTTTACAATAATTGTAGGATTATTAGCAGTTGCCAATGTTTTCCTTTAGTCAGTAAAAGTACAAATATTTTAATATACAATCTTGGTATTTACGTATTGTAGTGATCTTATTTTTTGATTCTATAACTATAAGCATAATTTTTTTCTCTTAAGCGGCCATTCAGGTATTTATTCATCTCACAAATTATTCAGTAAACAACAAAACATATCATACCGAATCAATTTAGTTTACATAGAAATTGTCTGCAACTCCCGTGATTTTATTCTTCTCATTGGTTTAGATGTTGTTAAAATGGCTATTTCTTTTGTTTTCAATGTAGATTTAAGTATTCTAAGTTACACTGTCTTATGTTCTTGTCATTTTATGTTGAAAAGTGAAATTTATTGTAATAGTTAGTGTGAAAGGTGCAAGTTCCAAATGCATATTTTAATTTTGATCCAAAGATTTCATTATTCCTTTTATTTTAATTATTTAATTCTCATTTTGCGGAAATGACATTTGTGGAGTAGTATGCATTGGTATTTGATACTAGGAGTAACATGAATTATTCTGTAGAGTTGGTGCAGCCGAGCAAACTTCTACTAATATTCTCTTAAGAATATATATTGCTCAATAATTTAATTCTGTTAAAAGTATTTTAAACCTAGTTGTAGTCCACCGTGTGTTTAGTATGGATGTGGACTCCAAACACGAAATTATATCTAACAGACAATACCCTCCGTAAACATTTGAAAGAAATTAAATGTTGAAGTTTTATTAGATGTAGTTGTTTGCCTTCAAGGCGGCTTGCCGCAGAGTGCAAGCTGCAAGGGGCGCCAGCAGCATCAACACATGGGATTGCCACTGGCTCTGAAACCATTATACTATACTGCTCGTTATGTATTAGCACAACACACAAGCTTTGTCCGCATAGGTCCAGTTTTATCCGACATATCTTTCTCATCAAATATGTTCTATAAATGTAAAAGGTTGGCAGTTTATATAATGTCTTCAGTATACCTTGTGTGATGGTGTTGACTGTTATTGTACTATTTAGCCCCACAGTCAACGAAAATAATTGTTATATGTATAATCCATACAGGAGTCTCTGCTGCATTGTGCCTAGATCTTAGAAGTTAATGGTATCAAGGTAGAGTTAATCTCAAATATTTTGGCTCTTTGAATATTCCATGATATTATTTTTGTTTTTCATGAAAATGTATTTACATTATATACATACACCTAGATTATTGTATACAATATGAATATACATTGCGTGGTTTGTAACTTGATGTTTAATTATTTTATCGTAAAATTAAGATGCCCAACTGGTTCTCTGTCCACACTTACGATGTGGAGGAATTGAGTGTATTCGATAATTAAACCTATATTATTCAATGTAACTGATGAATAGTTCGATGTTTAATGTGGACAGAAGTAGAATTTATTTGTTTAACTGGTTGCACATCTTACTTTGACCAAATTCTTTTTACCGCTGAAGTTACTTGATAATTTGGATGGTTGCCATTTTGCACTCTTTCTTTAACTTTTTTTAATGGCGAGTGCAAATTGTCACGTGGCATTAGCGGTCTTATTAATAATTATAAGTTTTATTAACGTGAACTGTGGCCAGGATAACAACAGCAGAGCAGTGTAATTCAGAGCCTGCCTAAAATATATTTTTGTCATGATTTTATTTAGGTATATACATGTTATTATTCACATATTACAGTTTTCTCAATATTAGCTTGTATTTTAATTAAGAAATAATCATATTTAACATTGCCAGGTGATCAGCTACCTGCACTTTAATATTTTTGGAAACTATTGAACTTAAATTGTACTGACTTTATAAATATATTTACTTCAATAAAGATTTTCCATGCCACTAACAAGCCTTCTAAATTATTATACTTGCCCGTGTGTAAATATTGAAAACATGCCACAAATGATAATTTTGTCTATTACTAAGACTAGTTTATCCGTTTATCCTTAATTATGATTTAGGCGGTAAGGTAACAAATAAAAACAAGATATTGAGAAATAACTTTAATTTTAATCTATTTCCATCACTTCGTTAGGATTTTTTAATAGAAAATAAAATCAATTTCATTGTAATATTGGTAACAATGATATATTTAAAGTAATCAATAAAAATAAAATTTTGAAATGGTTAGACCCTTAAATTTATTATCACAATATTATTCACTGTTTATCACATTTATAAACACATTCGCCGGCGATCCAAGTCGACACAATTTTTATTTTATCAGGATGAAGTAAAACAAAGTCTGCATCACACCCGAAATTAAGTTTCCCTTTTCTATCATCAATGCCCAAAGCTTTAGCTGGGTGTAGGGAAGCCGCTTCTAGTGCGTATTCCAAGGAGCAGTCTGTAAGGATAAGATTAATAATGAAACACAAATAAAAAGCTCTGTCGCAAAATGACCACTTCTCACAAATTGTGAGAAAGGGACATTTCGTGGGAAGGGAGTCTCTTTCGCAGAAAGTCCCTTTCGCAAAATGTCACTTAGAAATCGAAGTTTGTCAGATTTACTGTCTCTCAAAACATCAATTTATAGAAATAAAAATCGACAAATTAAACTAAACCGAAATAAAAACAAAATTAAATGATTTGATTTCCTAATAAATATATATATATATATTTTTAATAATAATTTGGGTTAAGTTTAATTTGTTGCTTGTTTATTTGTGTAAATTGATGTTTTGAGAGACAGTAAATCTGACAAACTTCGATTTCTAAGTGACATTTTGCGAAAGGGACATTGTGATAAAGGGACATTTTGCTACCTGTAGTCATTTTGAGAAGTGGTCATTTTGCGACGAGAACCAAATAAAAAATATTACGAGTCAACAAGGGACGGTACGAGTTGCGATTTTTTAACTTACCCAAAGACTGTTTAAACGTTGCAACACATTCATCTAGGCCAGTAGTACTACCACAGAGTACTTTTGTGCCGGTTACGTACGCCCGACCACCCTCTACAGTGACATGCTGTGGCCCTATGCGATACTTTCCATCAGCTAGACCTTGAGCAGCGACTGCATCACTAACTAATACTAAACCTGGAAGAATAAAAAAATAAATGAAAATAGGCAAAACGGTTCGCTCTAGCAAACTGGTTCATGTGCATCTAGATCGACAGCCTATTTGTTGTTAAATCCTTGTGAAATTAAATAAGACTTGTAGGGAAATTAGTTAAAAATGAAGTTAAAAATAGTAAAAACTAGCAAAGGGCCATGGATTTCTTAAACGTGAATTGAAACTTATGATTAAATAACTTGGGCCCTCAATCCAGACACGTGCATAAAGTGGCATAGCCTATATCTCAGTCTGGGTTAATCAGTTTTATTTAAGAATGATTTTCTTAAATATTTTAAGAAATTCCCAAATCTGTAGAATATGACATTATAGATGTATGGCGGTATAGCGTCCCTCAAATTCATTAATGTATTTACTGAGGAATATGCCTCACATGATTTTTATTTATCTTAAGGTTTATTTAAATACGACTGTAATATATTTTACTTAGATACCTCTGTGAATTAGAAAAAAATATTGATAAAAACCTTTTAACAAAAAATCAAATCGACTTCCAAAACAAAACACTATACAGCGAAAAATAACTTTTCCGAAGTCGGTGTCTTTGGTACCTAGAGCTTTCCGGTTTTTTTTTCGACACCAGAGTTCGGAAAAGCAAGTTATTTTTAGCTTTGTAGTGTATTTTAGCTTTGGAAGTCGGTTTGATTATTTGTTAGTTTTTTATTTTGCTCTTTTTAGTTAAAGCTAAATTACATCTCTTGGCGATTCCAATAACCACAAACACGACTAGGAAACATTATTTTATTTCGGTGTTGTTTCCAGTGCCTACCTTCGGGAATCATCATCAGGGGGGTGACCATAAGCTCTTAGAGTAAGATTATTTTGAGTGTGTGTAAGGGACAGATGTATATGACGTGTATACATCCTTCACTTAATCTATCTCAAAATAACCTTACTCTAAGAGCTTATGGTCACCCCCCAGATCAGTTTGATGGTATCATTTTCGTTTCGTTCGATGGTCTTATTTGTTTATATATGTATTTGGTTCATCAGTCGCTTAACTATTACCCGTACCATACATGCTCGTGGAATTGATGTAGTTATCATTAAGGAGTGCCAGTGGCCATCTGTCGTCTTCATCAGTTCCACTTGACTTAAGTAAATCATAAATCTACCCTACACAATTTTCTCCTAAAAAAACAAAGGAACAGTTTTTTCTTAAAGTAGAACGGACTATATGTTAAATTTTAATAAAAAAGTAGTAAAACGTAATTTGCGTTAATCTGCCTAGTCAAACTATTGGACTCTGTTATGAAGTTTTAGTAAAATTCACAGAAGTCATCATCATCATCATATCAGGTGAAAGACACTGCTGCACATAGGCTTCCTCCAAGCGTTGCCATTTTGACCGGTCCCGTGCGTCCCGCATTCGGCGGATCCCCGCAACCTTCATCAGGTCATCGGTCCACCCGGTGGGAGGCCTTTCAACGCAACGTCCTCCGGTTCGCGGTCGCCACTCCAGAACTTTTCTGTACCATCAGCCATCCGTTCTGCGAGCAATGTGCACTGCCCACTGCCACTTAAGTTTGGCAATTCTTCGGGCTATCGGTAACCTCGGAAATCCGGCAGACGATACATTGGAAGGCCTCCCACTAGGTGGACTGATGCAAGAGCTGGGACGCAACGCACGGGATCGGTCAATGTGGCGACGCCTGGGAGAGGCTTATGTCCAGCAGTGGACGTCTTTCGGCTGAAATGATGATGTCGGTAACGCTGGTTCTCTTGCAGATCTCTACATTTCTAATTCGATCACGCAAGTATACTCCGAGCATAGACCTCTCCATTGCCCTTTGGGTGATGTAATGAGGCCCATTATGAGCGACCACGTCTCAGAGCCATAGATCATAACTGGCAACACACACTGGTCACAGACTTTTCTCGAACGCTGCCCAGCCGAGTCGGATTCGACGGTTGAGCTCTTTCTCGAAGTTGGCACTACCCGACTGGATTGTAGACATGTGACAGTCCTCAACTTAGTGGAGTCTCCGACCTTGACGGGAGTGGGTTGTAACATGGGCATTCAACATTCTTTGTTTTGTCCATGTTCATTTTAAGACCCACTCTTTCGGAAACTCTACTACGTTGAGAAGCCACGGCCTCGCATTCCAGGATGACGTGGGCGGCTAATTCGTCAGCGTTAAAGCAGCCCCTGCAAAGTGGGCTGTCTGTGGTTGGCACCATGCATATTGGCACAAACCAGGTATATGTTAAGACTCCGTAATGAGATTTTCCTAATTGATATAGGTATCGTGAGGCCATCGTCGGTAAACCGAACGTGAGTGACGTACTCGCCATTCACGTTGATGCCTAGCCCTTTCCAACCCAAAACCTTGAAGACATCCTCCAGTGCAGCGGTGAACATTTTCGGAGATATGGCGTCTCCCTGTCTCACACCTCGCTGCAGAAGGATAGTTCTGTTCCTGAAGTCGAACTGACAGCATAGGTCTTGAGTTTCATGAGCTGACACTGCCCAATAGTTAGATCTCTCGCAAAGACCAAAATTATTAAAGACGTGATTGAACGGAATAAGGTCTCCTTATTCCGTTCAATCACGTCTTTAATAATTTCGGTATTAAAGCAGCGGAGGTCGCTTTTCAAGGTCTTTGAGATCCGTCTATTTAATCGCATCTGAGGCCTTAGTGCGAGTTTTTACTCACGCTCACTCGTGATACGTAAACGATCTCTTATGTCAAAATGTATACAAAAAAAGTGGTTTCTCCTTACCGTCACCAGAAGGCGCTTATCCAGTTTCAATACAAAATGATGTTTACGTATCACGAGTGAGCGTGAGTAAAAACTTGCACTAAGGCCTCTGAAGACTGCAGGGTCATCTCACGCCTCTCCTTCATGAGCTTGAGAGTAGGATCAGAGAGCTTTTTGTTTCTATCTGTACGGCGGGTTTTGAAAAATTTATACAGGACCGTATGGACAGCAGCTTCCAAGAACCCATCGCTGTATTCGTCCTCCGAGTTCCCTAGGCAATCGACTTGAAACGAATCTGGAGTTCGAGCTGAAAGCTCTCGGGGTTTTGGATCTGGACGGAGCGTAGACTTCATCAGTCGAGACCTTTCAAGCTTGATATTAATTTCAATGTGCCTCTTACCATAGGTGATCGCTTCCGGTTTTCACCGAAATGATCACAGACACATTTGAACATTTGCTTTTGTTGACATGATGAAGCCATCGGGGCTCTGCCAGGTCCACTTCCTGTGCTCACGCTTTCTGAAGAAGGAGTTCATCATATAGAGGCTCTCCTTCTCCATAAAACTGGCCAGTAGGTGATCACGGTGGTTCCGGCGTCCAATTCCAATTGCCGCTCTTGCAGCTCATCCTCGTCTCGTTTGCCCAGTTTCACGTTGTAGTCCTCCATGACAACGATGAAGTGAGTTTTGAAGCCATGCATGGCTCTTAGAGATATCCTCATACATGATCTCTTATCCCGTCGTCGGGGTGTGCCGAGGTCGGGGCGTAGACGTGTATGACCTGCAGCGAATATCTTGAGGATATTCTGTGTATAAGGTACGCCACCCTGACCGACACACTCGACCTTCACCACGTTGTTCACAAGGGACTTGTGGACGATAAACCCAACACCACCCTGGGTCTGCCGGTCACCCTCTCGAAAATAGAGCAGGGTACCGGATTGACTGATTGATGAGGTTTATCGAGTCCTCCCTCTCTCTTCGGACTTCAGATAACCCTACAATACGCCATCGTAACCTACTCTATGCTTCCTCGAGTTCGGCTATCTTCTCGTCGGCCCAGAGTGTTCGTGTGTTATATGTTGCCAGGTCCAGTCGTCGGTCTCTCGGTCCTCGACTAAGGGGGCTCCTTAGCGCATACTTGGAGAAGGGTCAGTTCCCACTTCACTGGAAGACGGGGAAACTGGTCCTCATTAAGAAGCCCAACGGATTCTCCGTCCGGTAGGCACTCCGGTATTACCGGATACCGCCCTACCTCTGTCGCGTGGTCGAGGCCTATTTGACGGACAGGGCCGTCATCTACCCCGGTCACCAGTGAGAGTGGAACCGGCCAGAGATTTCGTGCGGTGTTCACAGGGGTCGGTTGTGGGGCCGTATCTATGGGACATCAGGTACGACTGAGTCTCCCTAGCAAACTACGTTGACAACACGCTGGTCCTGGCTCAGGCGAGACCAGTCGGCGACCGAACGAAATAGCGAAACGCGTGATTGCGACAGTGGTCGAGAGGTCCGGCAATTGGTACTCGAGGTGGCCCTGCACAAGTCTAAGGCCATGTGTTTTCATTTGTCCTTAGCACGCGCCACCGCCGGGTTCCCAAATAATGGTAGGAGGGGGTTCACATCAGCGTCGGGTCGACGATGAAGTACCTGGGACTCGTCCTCGACAGCCGGTGGAATTTCGTGGAGCATTACCGACGTTTGGCTCCCAGACTGGGGCGGGCTGGGGCTGACCTCAAGCGGCTCCTGCCCAATCTAGGGGGTACTTGCGGGGTCGCAGGGTTCTTGCCGTCCATGGCCCTTTATGGAGCACCGGTCTGGGCACGTTCCCTATGGCGGCGTCCAGCCCGCCGGTTGGATGCATCCCAAAGGGTCATGGCCATCCGGCTTGTCCGGGGATACCGCACGGTCTCCGGTGAGATGGCGAGCCTCCTTGCCGGATTGCCGCCATGGTATCTGGAGGCAAAAGTCTTCGCACATATATGGGATTGACGCGAGGAGGCGAAACGCCGGGGCGAAACTATGCCACGCTATCGGTTCGCTGTCTATTTGACGAGGCCTTAACACTCGCTCTGTCGCTGCGTCCGGCCGTCCGGCGCCGCTTTGCTCGGCAGTGAGCGGAGCCTAGGGCTCAGGGTACAGTAAAATCATAACTTGCCGAGAATTAACCAAAAACTGTTTTTAGGCACTTTGACCACGATTAAAAAAAATGCACACATGGGATCGATGCGGACTTTTCACAATTGCATTATAATGATATCCCTAACGTTCATGTAAATTTTCAGCTTCTTTGGAATTTATGCAAGGGTAACGGGGCTTTATCGGGCTAACTTGACTGGACTAATATATGGCATCGCGGACTTTTCAGTAGACCTATAGTAGAGGAATATCCCACCATACATTGTTTTCTGATATCTCAAAGGAATTAGGCAGCGTTTTCGATAAAAGCTCCCTCGGCTTGATTCTTTTCTAGATGAACATGTCGTTCATCAATTATCGTCATATTTCAACCAATTTACAGAAAACCTTAACAAATTATACATTTGAACCATTCTCATAAATCATCTATCAAATCTGTGTAATGGTTAAAATCCGTTCAGTAGTTTTTGAGTTTATCGCGCACAGACAGGCAGACGCGGCGGGTGGGTGCCTTATATTTTATAACTAGCGATCCGCCCCGGCTTAGCCCATGACAAATTATACACAAAAGCCTTCTTCGTTTCTCATTCTCTCTATTCGTGAAAACCGCATGAAAATAAAGTATTTTTTTTAGTTTATCGCGTACAGACGCGCCGCGATACCTTATTTTTTATAATATGTAGTGATAGTGATATGTAGCCCGCATTGGGCCCGCGTGGTGGATTACGGCCCATTCCCACTCACAGAGAGGAGGCCTGTGTCCCAGCAGTGGGAACATCAAAAAGGCTAATGATGATGATGATACATGTAGTGATGCAAGATATTGCAGAGAGTTATTTCTATTTACCTTCAGGGTTAGTTCTGCTTGCGATCCTTAAAGCAGCAGGGTGGGTATGGATACCATCCGATATAATACCATAGAAAACTTGTTTTTGCGTTGTGGATGCCAGCAAGCCAACCAGTCCAGGATCCCGGTGATGGAACTTCGAACATAAAAGATGGTTATGTAAAGAGCTTGTCGCTTTTGGTCTATAACTGCGTTGACTTTCTGCGTCAAGACCTAACTACAGGCGAGTCTACGTAATATAAGCCTGCATGACGTGTCAAACAAAGCGCATTGAGATAGAGTTGCAGTAATTTTTTTAAACATGTACCTGCATAACAAAGTGACTCTTATCTCCGCAACGTGACGTACCTTCACATTTCTATTCAGATTCTACCGAATGTACGTAAAATTTAAAGCTATGTACTATTTTTTTAATATCAGTTATTAGAAAAATATGTAAGCATATCTACATGTAGAATGGATATCTACATTTAGAGCCTGTCCAATTTTATTAGCAACTAGTTGTGCCGGGCATACATTGCTATGTCTAAATTAAAGGGATTTCTTGTGTGAAATGATAATTCCTTTATGCGACTTTTAGTACTGTAGCTTTAATAGCATTAATCAATCAATCTGCCTAGCCTTTTCCTAATTATATTGGGGTCGGCTTCCAGTCTCACCGGATTCAGCTAAGTACCAGTGTTTTACATGGAGCGACTGCCTATCTGACCTCCACAACCCAGTAACTGGGTACCACGGTACCCCTTGGCAAGACTGGTGTCAGATCTCAAGCTTCTGACTACCCATAACGCCTGTAAAAAGATCTTCAAATGACAGCCGGGACTAACGGCTTAACGTGCATTCCGAGGCACGGAGAAAACTCGGTATGTTGAAATGGTCACCCATCCACGGACTGACCTCGTCAAGCGTTAATTAACCTTGATGATCGACCAGTGCGGCTGTTATTAATTAGCCACGAGCTCCTCCGGCTCTCCGGACTCCGATTCCATTTAATAGCAATTACCAAGGTGATTAATAACTTGACAAAATAAAAAAAAAACTTGATTTTATAAAATTAGTTTGGTTAATTTTTATTTAACAGTTAGTTAAATATTTATTTCATCATACAGCTGATAGCCAGGCTTTAATGAATAATATTATTTTTGTCCATAAACAAGGCTATGCAGAATAATATTTTCTGACTTCTTTCTATTGCTTAAATCATCAAAACATATATATTTGTTGTGGCTATAGCAGTGCGCTCTATTAGTGACCTATGCGGTTGATGTTTCCATGTGCATCTGAATAGAAGGCCCATTTTTTATAATCTTTGCGAAACGAAATAAGACTTATAGGGAAATTAGAAAAAAAATAAAAACTTCAAGCAAAGGGCCATAAATGCCTTAAACGTGAATAAAATCTGTTTTGATTAAATAACTTGGGCCCACAATCCAGACGCGTGCATAAAGTGGCATAGCAAATCTCAGAAAGTACTATATTTGGGTTAATGATTTTCATTTAGGAATTTGGTTAGGATTTTCTTAAATATTTTAAGAAATGTCCAAATCTATAGAATATGACATTTATGGTGGTATATCTAGATATACCTAGGGACCTAGACCCCTTAATTCATTTGTCTTTACTGAGGAATCTTCAAAGCTTGAATTTATCTGAAGAAATACATAAGTACAACATTATTATATTTTACGCAAAAGTTAAATCTTAGGTTAGGTTAGGTTAAAACGGGCTGTTTGCCGCAACTCCACGAGCAAGCGCGTATTTTGCGAAAGCAAATGAAAGTCGAATTTTACTAAAATCTGACTGACTGCCGAATATTTTCGGTTTTATTGACCCAATATTTTGTTAAATGTGGGTATTTTGTTTTTCGACTTCATTATTTTTTTGGACAGAAGATCCAAATACAAAAAAAAAAAAACTTATATTTTAAATTATGTAGGTATGTTAGTCCTTAAGGTATTTATACCATGAGCCAAGTTGCCTGAAGCAAATAAATAAAAAAGAAGCCCTTGAATAATGTTAACATTCATATGAAACTCAACTTTTGTTAGAAAAGTATGATCTATGGATCCCTGTGTGGTTTTGTTAGCATGGTTGAAGGCTAATATAAAAATAACATAATTTGCATCTATCTAATACTAAAAACGATCAAGGCAATTATTTTTAACACATAAAAAAACTATAGACATTGTAAGGAAAAAATAAAGTTGTTTCATAATACTTACAGGAAGCATAGCATTAAATAAATGAGTGATCAGGTTAGCTCCACATTCAACAGCTTTTTCTCCCTGAGCCAAACTTGCAGTAGAATGTCCTAATGCTACTTTTATGCCCACTGCGGACAATTCCTTGATTGCCTCTGTGGCACCGGGCAGTTCTGGTGCGAGAGTGACTATGACAACATTATCCAATGAGCCATAAACTTCTTCTATAGTCTTTATACCCTGGAAAATGTAAAAGGAAATATGAATATATGGAGGCTACGGTTAGGACCTAGGGAGGGGCTTTTTAATGTACCGGCAACCAGTACAAATTTATTAAAGTTTGCACCAGTGATTCGTGCAGTTAGAATACTTAATAGCATCTCTCTGCATTTGGACATATTTTCTTGCTCTTTGGCGGAATTCCAGAGAGTGACACTTAGTGTTTTGTCCACTGTGTAACTTGTGCTTCTACCCAGACCCGTTACTTGGGACTGTACTATTAGTAATGTATGACTACTTTTGTTAGCTTGGGTCTTACCTGTTAAAACAAATGTATGTGTTAATTAATAAATAAATAAAATAAAATATTGATACATGAAATACCTACCAAACAGATATACCTACGTATTTAGTTTTTTTGTGATTTGTCTGCTGATAGCAAAACCAACATGGTTTTTTTTTGATAAATATGTGCCATTTCCGCATCTGTTGTGGTAAATTGTATTTCAATATGTTATCAGGGGGGTAACCACAAGCTCTTAGAGTAAGGTTATTTTGAGTGTGTGTAAGGGACAGATGTATATGACTTGCATACATCTGTCACTTATGGGATCTCAAAATAACCTTACTCTAAGAGCTTGTGGTCACCCCCCTGGTCCTAGAAAATATCAAAACCTGCCATTCAATTAAATGAAGATTTTATTGCCTTATTTTATGTGCTATTGTTTACAAATGCAAGAGTAAATAAAGTTGATGATACATAGTGTATACCCAGTTGAGCATTTGATAAAAGTACACTGACATTTAAAAGGTTCATCTGTGTTGGTTATTTACAACTTACAAAAAGTAGGTCATTGATAAATGCTAACTGATAATAATGGCAATAAGTACCTACTGCAGACTTGTTTAACTACAACTACAATGAAGTTAATAATAATAAATATTGCATGATGTTTTATTGTTTACACTATATTGACTGTATTTTATTGATTTGTTCAACATTGAAGATAAGAAAATGATTAATCAATGTATGAATGTTTTGAAAGAAATTGTTTTGAAATGTGTTATAAAGATACAAACCTTGTCAGGCGTCTTGATATATTCCTCCATATGAGCCCCCTTTTTAGCCAAGCTAATAAATGGGCCCTCTAAATGCACTCCAAGTACAGTGGCTCCATGAGGGCCACCATCAGTCTTTTTAATCAAAGGCAGTATTTTGTGGTATTTTTCCACATCAGAAGTTACCATGGTTGGGCAGAATGAGGTCACCCCATGAGCAAGAAGTTCTTTTGATACCTTCCTGATGCCTTCCTGGACATTTTCTGAGTCATATGAAAAGTCAACACCCCACCCACCTATGAACAAAAAATGTTTTGATCCTTGGAAAGTTGTTTTTAAAATAATATAAAAAAAAAATTCACAAAAAAATCTTATAAGAATCTTAATGGCATTTACAACTTCAATGAACTTAATTCATATGGAACATGATACAAACATATTTTACCTTATTCTGTACTTAGTTATTACTTTGCAAATGACTCATTTATACCAGCATTTCATTTTGATTTGTCATGTACAACATTTAATTACCTAATAATTTAGCTATTTTACTTTAAGCACACAAAGTTAAACTTCAATGCCATAGGAATTTGTTAAACAATACCAAAAATATCATAATTTTTTTAGCCTAAATTTAATGCCTTTTAATAGGTTTTTACACTAGATCAAATATTTCAAGTACAGTAACAAAGCAAATTTATTTCAAGTAAAGTAAAAAAGCAAAACTTCACTATAAGTATTGATTTTAAAATGTGACCTAAAAATTAAAATAAAGTTGTTTTCCACCAAGAAAAAACAATACAAAATTGGTATTCTGAGTGTTTTGAGATTATTATTTGCATAAAATTGAAACTCACCATTGATCTGTATGTCAATGAACCCTGGAGCAATCAGTAGTCCTTCGCAGTTTACAGTTACATCTGCTTGTAGTTGTTCCACATAAAATACCTGTTCAGGATTCTCAATTTTTCCATCTCTTATCCATAAATCCTCCTTTACAATCTTACTATCACGAAGAATAAAACAGTTGTGGAATCTAGTTAAGCCTGATTTAGGTTTCATTATTATTTTTGTAAAATTAAATTGAAAAAGTGGAAGTAAGAAATGTTTATCCTAACGAAGCACCGGTAACAAACTGAAAATTTGACAAACAATGAATGAAGATGAAGTGCAAAGCAAACAATGAAGAGCAGAAAAGAAACGTAAATGTCAGTTGTCAATGTCACTCAGTCACTGGTTGGTATATGTCAGATTGACGGTGACACTTCTGAAAGTGTTACACGATTCTAAGTGCAAAAAAACGAATTAAATGCAAAAACGAAACGGAATAAAAATAAAAGAGACACTTGTACCGTGCAATAGCAACATGCTGACTAAATATTTTTTACGTTCGATTAAACTTGCTGAGAAAAACTTTATTCTGAAAGTATTTTCATATAAAATTTGTAAAGTAAGTAAGAACATTTAATTAGTTACAGTATTGTCTCAAGTCTTCACCACCATCAAAGACCTGGGAGACTGGGAGATTGGTTTCCCAGGTAACACTGTAAGACCGGTTTTTCGACGCTAAATTATCGTAAAATTAGTGTAACATATTGTCCTGGGAGGCCTGTCCTCTCCAAGACTATTTAACTTGTATGTTGATCAACTGATCGATGGGATCAGTAACTGCTATTTCAGTTGTCATATAGATAACGTCTGTGATAATAACATCAGCTAAGCTGACGACATGGTGTTGCTGAGTCCATCGCACAGTGGTTTAAGGCAACTGCTCGATATTTGTGAGTCATATGCTGTGGCTTACGTTCTGAGGTACAACGAGAAGAAGAGTGTGTAGGGTCATTAGAGGAAGCAATAAACTACCTGAGCATAGTGAGCATATACCATCTGTCTATCTGAACGGAGTACATAAAGAACGTTTCGCTCAGTTGTTGGTACCTAGGGTACATTGTGACAGAGACCCTGAAAGATGATGCGGATATTGAGCGAGAATGAATAGCGCTGTCGGTGCATAGATTCGCAAGGTGTTTAGTAGACGTAAAACTAACACTGTTCAGAGCCTACTGCCAAAGCTTTTACGCCAGAGCTTTATGGTTTAACTACACCCAGCCGGCCTACAGCGGTCTTCGTGTACATTACAACGACGCCTTCAGGATTCTAGTGAGGCTCCCTCGATTCTGCAGAGCGTTGGGTTTGTTTGCTGACGCAAGAGTCGATGAGGTTTATGCTATTATGCACAAGAAAACAGCTTGCCTGAAGCGTTGGATTCGGGGCGCGACAACAGAATCCTAAGGATGTTTTCTGTGTAGAGTCAATCAGCTTCACGTGACGAGATGACACTATTACCATGAGTTGACTAATATAATTTTAAGACCTTTCTTACTAACAACTATGGACATGTAATTAGTCTGCCATAAATGGATTTTATTTTTAGTAAATAAGTAGTCGTTTGTAGTAAGAATTATATGCTGATCTTACTTGTTACCCATGTCTATAAATTGATTTCAAAAATCATCACGAATCCTCATGCGCAGCAGCCGTACTGCGTAAGTGAATACGGCAACATAAAGAGTTTGACCGCTATCCAATCGACCAAATCGACTAATCACATGCAAGATGAATGACGCGGTGTGGACTTCCGTCTGTGTGATTGGTCGATTTGGTTGATTGGATAGCGGTCAAACTCTTTGCGTACGGCTTCTGGTTTGGCGATTTTCAGTCTCCCGAACAAGCCGGATTCTGAAAAGGCTTTAGCACCGTAGACCACATACATACGCTGCGGCAGGTTATAGGAAAACCGAAGAGTATAAACCTGCTTCTCTGCTTAGCGTTTGTGGAATACGAGAATGCCTTCGATTCGATCGAGACTCATCGGGCTATACCATTGGGTGCCTCTTATTTTTTTTGTGGTTTTGTGAGTTATTTTTGCTCTTTTTAGTGTTACCGTCACTTACAACACGGACAAGCGTAGCTGGATTTGGCTCGAAACTATTTCAAGCAAAGTGCGTTCTTTAATATTAATTATTTGAGTAGCTTTAATAAATTTCATAATTGCATACATACATACATAAACTCACGCCTTTTTCCCATGGGGGTATGCAGAAACTACAGAACGCCACCTGCTGCGATCCTTACATACTTCTTTTGCTTCACTCACATTCATATACATTTAGTCATACACACACGCCGGTTATGAGTACTGCGCACCTGGCCTTTCTGAAGAAAATCACCTATAAGGTCTATGTATGTCATTCTAAGGCGTCCCCTCCTGGCGTTTCCATTCACGTCTGCCTTGTAAATATATTTAGTTAGTCGCCTTTCATTCATCCTCTCAACATGGCCAAACCATCTTAATATACTCTATTAAATTTTAGTCAGTACATCTTCTTTTAAACCAAAACAGTGTCTTATTACCTCATTCCTCAATCTATCAAATAAAGTTACACAACACATACTTCGCAAGGAGCGCATTTCTACTGCATTAATCCTACTTTCATGTCTTTTTTGCCATACCCAACCTTCACTTCCATACATAAGTGTAGGAACCAGTACGCTGTTCCGAACGGCGAGTCGAGCTTCCGGAGACATCGACTTGCTGGTCACAAACGTATGTATAGCACCATTCACTTTATTCCCTGCATTCACTCTTCTTTCCAAATCCTCTTCAATCTTTCCATCCCTTGTAAACATACTTCCCAGATATACAAACTCGTTCATTGGCTCCACATTCACATTCATATTTTCACACACAGACAACTATCCATGTACAAGTTGAACAGCCACGGTGACGCTACACAGCCCTGTCGAACACCCTTTGAGATGGAAAACCAGTCCGTATACGCCCTATTAATCCTAACACATGTACCTGGATCCCTATATAGAGATTTCAGTGCCCGTACTAAGCGCCAGTCCACACCGTACCCGGATAGCGTCATACTGTCATAGGTCTTCTCCAAGGTAACGAAGGCACAGTAAACTTTTTTGTGCTTTGCCAGATGTTTTTCAGCTATCCTCCTCAAGGAGAAGATCTGATCCATATAGCCCATTCCCTCTCTAAATCCTGCTTGCACGTCCCGTAATGGTTCATCCGTCACTTTTACCACTCTATTTATTAAAACATTCGCATATAATTTGCCGATAACAATCAAAAGACTGATGCCGCGGTAATTTTTACACTTCTGCTGTGAGCCTTTTCTATTATATAGTAGTACGATTACAGCCTTGCACCAGTCATCCGGCACGCGGCCATATCTCCAACACATATTAAAGATCCGGCACAACAGGCTGGCTGCCACCCCGTCAGCGCTACCCTAGATACCCTGCAGCTTTACCAATCTTCATCCCACTCAGTGCTTTTATAATCTCATCAATTTCTATTTCATTCTTATGTTCTTGCTCGTACTGTATAAAAAATAACATAATATTTAAATTAAATCAAGTTTCGGAATTTCAAATTTCAGATCTGTGTCAATTTCGAAATTAATAAAAATGCAATATGGTCCGAAATTTCGAAACATAGAAATATTTCGAAATTTCGGCATACATACCTACTCTACACTCGAAGTTGTGAACGATTATGTCTACCTGGAACAAACGACCCAGTTAAGTAGGTCCAACTTCGAGAAAGAGGTCAACCGTCGCGTCGAATCCGACTCGGCTGGGCAGCGTTTGGAATGTTGAAAAGGGCAATGGAGAGGGCTATGGAAGGCCTATCTTTAGGTGAAGCGATGCCCTGGTCAAGGCTGTGGGAATCCGGTGGATGTGAAACGCACAGTCGGGCGAAGCTGGGGGGAGACCTATCTCCAGCTGTGGACGTCTTTCGGCTGAAATGATGATACTAAAAGAACGAAAGAAAAAATATTAACGATGATGATGAAAGAAGGCAGACTGCCGTATTTTCTTGAGATAAAAACTCTTTTTGCTTGCCATCTTACATAGGTACTCGGCGGATGCCGAGTTCTATGTTTTCCTAACTTGCGTCGCTCGCTCTTGCATTTTATACTTATTGTCTTGATTCTAAAACTTTTCTGCATAAGTAGGTAAACAACGTTACCTATCCGAAATGAAAACATTTTCAGGTTGAAAAGATTTGTTTTGGAAAATCATTAGATACCATAGCGAATAGATTTAATTTATTTTTTAATTATGGGGCGAATGTTTTATAATCAAATCTGTGACCTTAATTCTGAATTCACAAATAGGTAACGGAAACAAACGACATTGTAAGTTCCTATACCTAATTATTAAGAGTAGGAGGTGCTATTATTTCATAGTGCTGCCGTGTTTATTATTCTTCTAGTATCCTATGACGTTAGGAACCTACTAGGTAAAATTAATTTACTGGCAGAGCTCATGAAATCAACATCTTATTACGAGAAATTAATATGTTTTAATAATTAAAATTAATACATCAAACTACGAGTTCAACTGGAGTAACTAGAAATGAAAAGAATTATATTTTTTATGGTCATTAGATTAACGTAAATTAGAATCCAGCTAATAATTTAATTTGACCCTTTAGGTATAGTACCTAGTGTCATCAACGTCTGACGGCTAGTCAGGAAGAAACAACAAGAATATCTATACTACACACTCGGATATTATAAGCTGCTACGATTTACAACAGTCTAGCTATTAATCCTTTGTATTTAAACAGTAAGTGGCTTCATACGACACTCTGAAAGGGTTGGCTTAGTCTTAGCTGTGGGTCCTATATAACAATATCTAGCAAGCCGGGCTCGACAAACTTGTTCGGCCTTTGCGTAGAGCGCCTAAGCGGTTTATGCGGTCGGACTGTTGGCGGGCAAAAGATATGACCTTAATACTTGCTGTAGGCCTTTTTTAATTCCAGAACTAAACCGGAGTCAGACGTTTTTAATATCTATTGTCATTTTCAAATTAATCGTACGCTTTCAGTTAAAGGCACTCGTATAATTATGTTTGCTATTATTATTTATTGTTAAGCCTTTATTGCTGGTACTAAACATACATTAATATCAAACTGTTTTATCTTAAATATCTAACATATCGGCTTTCCAGACACAAATGCCTCTTCCAGCTATTACCACTCTTCTCTATTATTAGCCTTTCTTGACGAGATTGCCCCTACGGTAATTTATATCGTCTGTCCATCTTTTAGCTTGTCTGCCTCTCTTCCTTTTTCCATCACGTGGTCCATTTTATCCTGCTGTCCCTTGTCATATGTCCTGTCCATCGCCATTTCATCTGTTTTATTTTCTTCAGTATGTCTTCCAACTTTGTTGTAGATCTAATATCTTCTGCTCTTTTTCGGTCTTTTAGTGTCACGCCCAGCATACTCCTTTCAATACCCCTTTGACACGTGCTTAGTTTTAGAAATTGTTTCTGAGTCAACGCCCAAGTTTGGCATCCATATGTGAGACACGACAAGATACATGAGTTGAACTTCAGTTCTTCAGTTGAGTTCACTTTTTTCTTGGCTGTCATAGGAAAGTGTTTACGTTTAAAAATCTCTTTAAGAGACCAGTAGCTTTCCAATCGCAAGCCACTCTTCTTTCTATTTCTGTATCTGTTTGATCTTTGAGTGATATAGTTTGTCCCAAGTGTAATTTCTAACATATTCAATATCTTCGTTTACTACTTTTATGGCTACTTCTTCTCTGTTTGACATTACTTTTGTTTTTGATCTGTTCATAGAAAGGCCAATTATTCTGCTTGCCGCCGTCAACTGTTGTAGCATTTGTTGGAGCGTATTAAGGTTGTCCGTTGTTAGGATCATTTTGTGTGTTGTGCTGTGTCTTTTGTTTGCACTAAATAAATAGTTTATCTATCTATCCGCAAATCGTAATTGGTTAAGTTGCCTACCGTTGATGTTAATGCCAAAATTATCCCACTCAAGAGCTCTGAACAGGCTTTCAAGATGGCAGAGTAAAGCTTAGGGGATAGTGGATCTCCTTGTCTCACCCCTCTAGCTATTGGGAACTCAACTCGGATTCTAGTTTTATTTGTGCTGTGCTATTGGCGTATATATTTTAATTAAGCGTACATTTTTTTTATGTTTGCTAAGAACACCCCAAATGCTAATAATGCCCGCAAAGGTATTTTAATTATAACATAACGTTGTAAATGTCAAGATAGGCAAAAAAAGTAAGGAAAGGTCAAGATAATGTAAGTTAAATATTGTGATAGGCCAGGTAAAGACGACACCCCTACAGAAAGCCACAAAAATCGAAGCAAAACCCGTATTTGTTTTCATTACAAATTGGTATATTTTCTGCTCAATACAGCCATCCCCAATATAAACTTTGTTTTTTTGCATAAAAAGGAACTTTGTCTTCTATATTATATAATTTTATTAGGTATCATGTATAAAGAAAATATACGTAGGAGCCACTGATATAAATCTAAATAGATAACGCGATTGTAGGTATGTACTTCGCGTGTCATAAAACGGAGTAAAATTACGATCAATGATCGTAATTGAGCTTTTCATTTAGCATTATCGACACCGGCAAGCCACCGAAATATGCCATATTGAGCTGTAAAGACTGTATAGAAAAAGTGGCCGAGGCATTAGAAATGTTCTACTAAACAGATATTTTTTGTCAACTACCCTATTGTCAACAACTAATAAAACAGTTTCTACTATAAAATTCATTGTTACTTACTTATATCTTCGCTGGTCCCGTAATAGCAAGTGCAATTACTGAACAATTACACGTTTGGGTACTTTATAATTTTCTACTTCTTGTTTTTATTTAGGTACTGAGAGTAATTTAGTAGGTAAGTCATGTAATAATGCGCAGGCAAGTTTTAGGTCATTAAAATTGGCCCATTGTGTGTAGATATCTGGCGTGCACTTATCATACAGCTGTAAGTCCTGACGGGTAACTAAACTTAACTTTGTTTAACTAGCTTCTTTGTTTGTAAGCATTTTTGTAACGCATGATAACTATCACGATATATAATTTTATATCATAAAGAAACTCATTGTGTTAATGTATAAGTAAAAACTAGAAATCTCTTGTTTTTTTCTTCACGAAAAAATTTTTTTTTTTCTCTCAGTTCTCTTAAATAAACGTTTTGATAATAAGGCAATAATTCTTCTCACCCGCAGAACCACAGATTTAGAAATATTTCTCAAAAATCGTCATTATTTATTAGTCACAAATCGTTATATATGGTCACCTAATTGTTATCTGAATATTTTTCTCAAATGAGCAGCAGACGAAGCAACGGTGTTGCAAGAGTTGCGACTGCGCGAACTGTGGAGGAATGCAGCGCGTAGCTCGTAGCACGGCGCTACGACAGTTGGCTTCCCGCGGCTACGGCGCGTGCTACGGAACCAGTCGTAGCTCGCTCCCGTCGGCTTCACACAATCGCGGACGCGTAATGTTCACACGCGCGTGATTGCATGATTATTGCTACTTAACAGTGACAGCCCAAGTGATTAATATTAACAATAAAACAGGTGAACTTTGTTATGTTGAATTACCTCTGTGTATGTTCCGCGTAGCTCGGAAGGCTGCACTTTCTTTAATAGAAATTTAGTCCCTGTGGAATCGAACTTTTCGTATCTCCATGACTGTTATTTGTCAACTTTTTGTACGTAATGGATGCGATGTTTCTTTCCAATGGATCTGTTTGAGAAAGTACTTGAAGTTCATTTAATGGATGTGATATAATTCGTTGTTTTCTTTTTTAGATAGAGGTAGTATTTTTTTAGTTTTACTGCTTTTATGATATTATATTGTTATTATTTGATATTTTCATAGATAATAATGTGTTTTAAATCGATATAAATGTTTATAATATATATCATGTTTGGCTTTTTAGTATTTTGCAGTAATTCTGTGAGCTTGTCAAATCGTTGCAAATCAATTCCCGTGTGTTAGGAAATACGATTCAATTTCCCTTTGGGTGTTTGATTATTAATAAAAGTAGATAACGTAAAGAAGAATTAAATACGCAAATAACAAAAGAATACGTAGTGATAAATAGGAGGCAAACGTCTGCAACGATTACTGAGTCCATCAATTGATCGATCGAAAGATAATCCCCGATAGGATAGCCTTCTTCTGGCTTATTTTTCATTAACTCCCCCATGATAAGCAATAAAGCAACATAAAGAAGAAAATAATAAATATTTACCTCCAGGCTTAAGTTATAATATTTTCTTTGTGATTGGCAGGCGTAGGTCTGTCTTTTATTGATATTATCAAAGATGAATTGATTGAGGAACTCAACACACGTAAAAAAGATTATTCCACGTTAAAATAAGATTATACGGGGTACCTATCAACCTACTTAGAACCACAATCGACGGCTGGGTATAGTTTTATTAAAACACATGACACAATATAATTTATATTATACAATTTTTTCTTCTACCTATATTGTCCCACTGCTGGGCAAAGGTCTCCTCCATAGTTTTCCACTCTTCGCGATTATTTTCCATCTCCTGTTAATCTCCCGTAAATGCCTCTAAGTCGTCTACGGGGGATACTATAATATAATAATACTTAATATTAATTAAATAATAAAACAAATATAATTATTATAAATAGAGAGATAGTGGTGAGATAGTGGTCAAGCGCGAGCTTATCAATAATAAAAAGAAAATGTAAGTAGGTAATGAATTACTTATTTAGGTCCAATACATATATAGTTTACTCAGTTATCAAAATGTTAAAGATTATCAGCGATACATTTTTTGCATGTAAATTAAAGACAGGCAAAAGCTTCGTACGATTCCTATAATATTACCTAAAAAGACCTGAGCAAATAGGAATTCGGTTTGGTTTGGATTTCCAATCGAAGCATTAATCGTGTTGCTTATTTGGAATCTCTTTTGATAAGATGATCTAGTTTCTAGGCATGTTTTTAATAGAGAATCTTTTTTAATTTAGAAGAATATACAGGGTTACAGTTTAACTTCATGAATTCATGACTGAAAGTAAGTAGACGTAAAACTAGACCACCATAGGAAATCGGTGCGAAACGAAGTATTGTTACTAATAAATATCTTCTAGTAAGATATATGCAATAACTAAGTACGGTGTTTGAAAAGATTCTGCCGACTAACCAACTGACCGACTGCAGGGTCTGTTATTGAGAAAGAGATCTGATAAACTTATTTACAGAATGACATCAGAGGCATAGGTGCGAGATAGATAGGTTTTGGGGTTACTTATGCCAATTGTTCTGCGGGCTCAGGCAAAAAAATATACTGTTATTTATTCCACATGTATTTAGGAGTATAAGCAGGCTCTTAGGTCGTACTCTCTTTTATTAGGATTTAAACAAATTCTGCTTGTCCAGGACCCCTGCAAATCAAAAGTTTGACTATTCAGGGACCCCAAAAGTACGGATTTTTGAGGCATGGCTAGAACTACCAAATTTTGCCCACTTTTTCTGACCTGAGTTTATGGAGCTACAGACTGACATTGGAGACATAGATGCGAGATAGATAGGTTTTGGGGTTACCTATGCCAATTGTCCTGGCAGGCTCTGGCAAAAAAATATTCTGTTCCTTATTCAATTTGTGGTAAGGAGTATATGCAGGCTCTCAGGTACCACTCTCTTTTATTAGGATTTAACCAAATGTTCCTTGTCCAGGACCCTTGCAAAACAAAAGTTTGCCTGTTCAGGGACCCGAAAAGTACGGCTTTGTGAGGAATGGTCTTGCCATTCCTAATAAATCCGTAATACCGGCTACCACATTTCACCCATTTTTCTTGAACTGAGTTTAGGGAGACTATTATTTGTCAGAGCTTACAGAGAGGCGAGGCGACTCAGATTCAATGGAGAGAGTTCATGGGGAATTTATATAAGATAGTGATTGTCATATCTAATCTCTTTAATAAATATTTCGATACAAATACAAATATATTTATTTCATCTTATACATTGTGTCATACATAAACTGAGTCAGCCTCAGTAAGCATTAGTACTTGTGTCGGAGCTGTCTCACTCTTCATTTAAGTGGTACTTTAACAATGAAATTAATGAAGATAATCTGCATTATATAGTATATATTATATAGTCGTCTCATCGTCGTACATTCTGATTTTGAATAATTGCTGAAAGTTTTAGTTAGGCACTGAAATCAACTACAACTTGTTAGTTGCTACCCAGTTTAAATTGGTTATTCAAGTTTCAACAAAATGGAGTTAAATTCATGAAAACTAATTTGCAAAAACAGTGTTTGGGGGATCATGACAGAGATTATTGTGAGACTTCAGATTTAGACTCTCTTAGTTAGACTTTTTAACAAACTTAATAAATCGGAAACTTATTTAATATAATTGAATAGTTAGACAATGAATATAAACCACAAAATCAAAATGTGTTGCTGGCTATTGACCCATATTATTCCACGGTTGAACAGTCCTTCCAAGGTTTCTTGAGTAGGTCGCTACCGATAGTATATTCAGTAAAATCCCGATACCTCTTTCATTTCCTTATTTCGATATTTCCCGTTTTCGATACGATTCTCCTTCAAGAACCAATTGTTTCTTCACCGCTGTGAATGCTCGCACACAGTTCCGTAAAATTTTATTAGATATATCAGAGTGAAAACGTATCGCTATTGGCATTTAAATGGAGCCTCTTTTCAGGCAGTCAATCCAAATGTGAAAGTTTGGATGGATGAATGGATGATTGGATGTTTTTTAGTCAATTACGATAGAACGGCTAAATGGATCTGGATGAATTTGGCACAGAGCTAGAGTATAGTTTGGAATAGCACATTGGCTACTTTTTTATTGCGGTATAATGTTCCTTCGGGATAATAAAACACTTTTCACACGGGCCAAGCCGCTAGTCGAGTAATATATTCCAGCTAAATGATTACCGATTGATAAGAGATACCAATTAAAGTAATTATACGTTGTTACTACTAATGACTGTTTGTTAAGCGAAAACTAATCGAAAATAGTTTCTGTTATGACAATTATATTTTCTAGCTGGAGTGTAATGTATGTTGTGGTTCATTATGTTGTACTATTATTGAGACAACATATACGGTATTTATTCGTCACTAGCGACCCGCCCCGGCTTCGCACGGGTAATAGAGAATATTATGCCTACCTAGTACCTACATGATTTTTTAGTCGCAGGGTCGCGTCATCGGTGTGAGACCCGCTCTTAATTTACGCGCGTTAGTTTTTATTTTGCGATAACTCCTACGATATTCATTTACAATGGTGTAAAGAATTATCATAATGTGCATAAAATGCGTAAGATAACTAACGTATTTAAATTGGTAAGGATTATATTGTATTAATATCCGTCTAAATAGCTTTCCAATTACCGCATTGTACGTGACTATTTCTTTAGAAGTTAGAATGGGTATGGTAAGTAGATAGACATATGCCACCGTGGACTTTTCTGTTGACCTATAAAAGAGAAACAAATCTACCATACATTGTTTTGTTATAATCTCAAACGGATTAGGCAGCGTTTTCGATGAAGGCTCCCAGGCGGTATGACTTGGCGAGATTTTCAACAATTATCGTCATATTTCAACCAATTTACGCAAAACTTTAATAAATTATACACTTAAACCTTCCTCATGAATCACTCTCTCTATTGGTAAAAACCGCATGAAAATCCGTTCAGTAGTTTTTAGGGTCCCGTACCCAAAGGGTAAAAGCGGGACCCTATTGCTAAGACTCCACCAGACTGTATCTCATGAAACGTGGTAGGTACTGTTGAAATTTTCACTCATCGCTATAACAATAAATACTAAAAAATAATAAAATAAATATTTGAGTGGGGCTCCCATACAACAAACGTGATTTTTTTGCCGTTTTTTGCGATAATGGTACGGAACCCTTCGTGCGCGAGTCCGACTCGTACTTGGCCGCTTTTTTGAGTTTATCGCGAATAAACAGCCAGAGAGGCAGACAGACGCGGAGACTTTGTTTTATAATATGTGGTGAATATAGTGATAATTATTTTCGTCAGTTAGTGGTTTTAGTTTTTTCCTTTATATTTTCAAAAAATACAAATGCGGTCCAACATTTTACCTGTTGTGAAGTCACTTGTAGAAGGAAGTTTAAAGCCATCAGCCGGGCATAAATTCAGAGCTGGCTGCTACTGATAAATTCCTAATAGAAAAGTCAATAAAATTTTGCTTGACGCGGGAGTCAAACCCATGCAGGACCTATCATAAGTTAAAAAAAAAAGTGACTAAAAAGCGCAACCCGTACAATTGGTACTCTTATATCGCCATATTTGTAACAAATTGCTAGATTTGATTTATTACTTTATTTATTCAGTACCTCCAACGAAAGTTGTACACAAAAAACACAATGAATCATCAATATGAAGTACCTAATGGCATGTGCACTCCCTCAATTATAGGAGGCATGCATTTTAGATTATCGACTAAATAAAATCTAAAATATAAACTCTTATTACAAGGTAATAGTAAAATTTATAAAAAGAAAAACAAATGAAAACATGAGATACTTATAAAAATAACTCTCCAAATATAATTATCCTTAGGATTTATCAACGTTATGGCAATTCTTCAAAACCGATGTTTTCGTCGCCGCCAGGGTGGTCACATTTACTTTGTACGATTTGATATCTAAATGCGAATGTGACGGTATTCGGTTGAACGTTTTATTTTATCAGCGCTGTTTAGATTTGTTTACCCATGTTATAATTTATCTGTTCAATCGACAAACGCTTGCGACAACACTGGCCATTGTCCGTTTGGCGCGCGCATCAATTTATTAACCCGGCAATCTCTACTTAAGTTCTCTGTGGGAGTCCGGATTGCGGAGACCTACAACCCTACCTTATTAATTTACCTCATTAAGTTATGTTTGTTTAAGACTCTTGGGTTCATATTTCAGAGCAAATAATTTATGTAAACTATTTAAAATAGAATATAAAGGGATATTATTATCTTGAGCGAGACGCGGAAGTTGGATGGTCCATTTATCTTATTCGGTGGGGTGAATAAGAATGAAAGTAATGCATCACGCATTGCAGGTATTCTTTTCTTTTATTATGCGGAATAAAGGAGAGACTAGCGGAATAAACGTTAAATGCGTTATTTTGGCTCAAGTGCCAAAACCCGTTTTTGTATAAGGATCTAGCGGAGGAATGAATTACGATGACCGTTGTCGTCCTCACATAATTCCTGCATGTTTTGTGCCGAGGTAAGGTGTTTAACGCATGTGGAAGGTTTAACATTTATTGTTATCTGTAACGCTGTGAAAAATGACTTTATGGTATTGTATTTTTTTTAAATAACGTACCAGATAACGAATGGAATTATGTGCGTGGAAATGTTGAAATTTTTGAACGAATGTTTGGCCTTAAATCTATATACGATAGAACTGGCATAAAATATTAAAATTCATATTATTATCAAGCCGACATTTAGTAGGAATAATATATCACGGGAATTTAACGCGACGATTCCCGTGATATATTATTTTTCAATTATGAAACGCGAAAGTTTTAAAGTTAATATTACAAATCGACATTTAGCATTTTCGAAGGTAAAAATTTACATTCCGATGTAAATTTTTGCTCAGAAAATGTCTGTCGTTTCGTAGTGTTTCCTCTAGATAAGTTTTACGATTCTCGAAGGATGATAAAAAGTCGATACATTCTGTTACTTACTCCATGCATCACGGTCGAAGAAATACGCAAATTCCAAAGTAATACTAGTCGAAGTTCAGCGAGAAGTAGGGTTAAAGTTAGTCGCAGCATAATTCACTTCTAAACTCTGCGTCTGCGGGTGAGCCGCTGGTCATTACGACTGGAGTGAGTCTTAGTACCTTCCTTAGTACACATATTTAATCATTGTTGCTAGCACAAACCGCGTCGGAGAACAAAAAAGTGTCGGTGGCCGCGGGTTGTGACAGTGACTTATGCGTCGTCCGCCCTTTCGCCGCCTTCTTGGACTTGTCGCTACTCATTGCCTTGAATTGTTAGCTAAATTTATTTTTGGCGTTAGCCGTTTCATTCTTCACGTAGCGGCGTAGCTGGGAATTTAATTTACTTTAGTTTTTGCTCCGTCTTAATTTGAACTTAGAGTCGTACTGATATAGAACTTACAGCCTGCTACGATTTTATGATGAACTGAAATAAAAAGTGCCAAAGCTTATTGAAGGCAAGTAGTCTTAACAGAGGGCCGCTTGTAAGAAACCACTCCACCACAAGCTTATTGAAATAACCATTTTTATTCAGTTAACGATTTAGGTACCACACTATGTATTTTCTTAGAAAACCTTTACTAACGTCTAACGTCCTAATTTTTTACTGTTAAGTCAGGCGGTACAGACCTTTAAGAAATATAAAGGCCGGAATTTATTTATTAACCTTTTAAAAAGGTTTCGGAGTCAAGCCGTTACTGGTAAGTCTTTCAAGGTTGCGCACGACGCGCTCACTAGAATTTAAAATATTTCGGTGAATTAATTTATTCTTTGGAATACAAAGTTTAGTTTTGAGTTTATTGGAATTATTGCGTGATAAGGAAGGAAATGCTTCAAGGACACTAGAACAAAGGAGGTAGCTCAGTATAAATGCATTTTAAAAGAATTGTAATCTACAGGATTTTTATAACCGCAAAAGTATAGGGCAAAGCGTGGCAACAACACATCCGAGCTCTATATTGTCATTCTGGGGCGCTCTGGCGATTTTTAAACGCTTGAAAACGAGCTCAAGTTACGTGACGTCATGCTATGCCATCTAACACAGAAATCCGATAGCCTGTCTGTTTGTTGTTCAAGCTCGCCTCACCGAAAGTAATGGATCCTAATGGAATTTCACATGCGGCAACATCAAGCCAGCTAGAGCTCTGATATATTTACAAAGTATATAAGCAACATTTTATTTTATTAAGTCGCGGAGATCCCTTGAGGCTGAATACAAAATCAGGCCAAACTTCTGGTAGTAAGAGGTGAGGGGTTTTCCGTATTACCAGTTTTCTTGACGTTTCTCTTCGAGAAAGGTTTGTGAGTGGATGCATAAATGCACGTACCCTTACTATACATAGGCACTATACGATGTATTGTGGCAAAATTGTGTGGGGATTGGGGTCTACCGAAAATCTATCCATGTGCCTCGCCCATAAAATGCCAATGCAAACAAAAAAGCTAACTAAAATTGTAGAGACGGAACCAAACCAGAATATGGGTAGCAATGATCTTGAGTAAAGCGTAAAGCAATACTATAGATTTAATTAAATAATCGTCTAAAGTAAGATCCTATGGAATTCTTACAAAATAACTTTCTTTTTTGAAGTCTGTTAAAATCCATAGTATTAATCGAATTTTCATTGCTGAAGGCTAAGTATACCTGTCGATACTAGTCCATTAGATTAATAATTCATTGAAAGTCTAACTGACAGAAATAATAAAATAATGTTTAAAATACTCGAAACGCCTACGGCTATTAATACTAAAAATCGTTTGTATTAAAATACAAAAGAAGAAAGCAATTTATAACTATAAAGTACTTACGATACATTGACCTCAAAGTTCTTTGTACCTCAGAAACCGTCATGAAATATTCTTAGTATTAATTTTCACGTTATAACAAAGAGTAGACTAGACAGCCATCTGATTTCTCAATGTTTCATTTAATTTCTTGAAAGAACAAATTTAAAACGTCTAGCACAATATTCTTGCAGAAAATGTTACAGTTGTACATTGTACAGTTGTTATCTATGAAATTCCTTGCGCCACTTTTACGTTGGCTTATTTTCACAGGAAAATACTGGCACGACCGCGTGAATTTTTCATCATGATCTTTAAGGAATGTTATTAACAATACTAGGTTTTTTTAATATACTATAAACTGGCTAAACATGTGAATCTGTTTACTCAGAGGGCATTTAGCATCGCAAAGTTAGAATCAGAGTAAATTACCTGCCGTAAAATATATTATCCGTAAACAAAGTATCTACATCTAGTAACAATTTCGCAATTTTACGCGTATTATACTCTGTTATTTAAGCGAATCCCTTGAACAAACATTGTCTAAGTAATTTTACTACTTTGTTTATCCCTGGCATCTATTAGAGTTAATTGTCATTAACGCAGGAATCTAATGTCTTGAGTAAACATGTCTCTAATGACGGCTGCCTCGTCTGTGATTTAATTAAAATTCTCACGTTCATTAAATATATCTTTGTACGTCGACGTTAAGGGAAAGTTTTTGTCAGGGTGACCTTCTTCCTGCCTTTTTTATAAGCATCTGGGATGCTTGTTTCTGACGCACTGCAAAGTGCGAACACATAAAAAGTGAAAAAGTATCTTTAGGCCGAGCCTTTTTAATGCAAGGAGTATAATATAAAACAACAAGAGATGGTTAAATAGCTAATGAAGCCACGCTCATAGTGTCGCGGGGTACGTAAATAGTGATAAGTTTGGCTCATTACCTATGAATGCCATGGCGACCTATTTACTTTAATTGACCTTTACAACACGCGTGGGAAGTGAAATGGCAAACTACACGTGCTTTCGTTCATTTCCGCAACACTATGGTATGTGTTTAGTGAGTCGTAAAATTCAAAATGATAAAAGTAGAGGTTACTGAATAGGTTTGTTCTATGAAATATTATTCATGTGTGAGCGGAATGTGGCTGTTTCGTTTTGAAATGCTGAAATATGCACAGTGTAAGTGCCGCTATTTAAAATTTATTAGGGGCCTAATATATAATACAGTATTAGATTTGCAGATGGTGTAGTCGATTCGTATTTTCAGCTGAGTATGTCTCGGCGAGTGACGTTGGCAACATTTTATCGTTTCACATATTCATAAAACGCCCGTAGCTATCATTTATCAGGTGTTGTATTCCGTCGGGGGCAAACATTTTACAAAACATTTATTAGGTCTGCTTGCAGAGATTTACATGTGGGCGACACACATTAATCGTGTACTGAGCCCCAGGAGGAACATTCACTATTAGTACTCTCATTTTAATAGATGTGTAGCGCAAAAACGGCGTTAGAGTTTTTGCACCTCTCTCATTAGGCAGGACAGTAAAAAATTTGCTCTTCCATAATTGCGAAAATCCACAGGCTAACCTTTATAGCGCCGGTATAATTTAACCTGGCTGTAGCTGTGAATAGAAACGGCATGGCTTCTTTTATTGCTGGGCCCGGATAGATAAATACTTTATTTTTATGTAGATCCGAAGTCGTAGTAGGCCAGTCTCTATTATCTATTTAAATCGTTAAGAGAAGTCCCCTAAACTGTTGAAAGTTTAATATTTCTTGCACAGCTTTGTGAATATAATCCTCACAATCCCTCGAATCATACTTAGCTACTTTCAATTCAACTGCTCCTTTAGAATATCCCTCCAAAAACTAGTACATTTTATATTTCATTTATTGCCTTATCCGTACCATATGAGATCGAACTCGTGGAGCGTTTTTATATTTGAATTGAACCTAATTGAATTCAAGATCTTTATATAAATTTCGTACTCGTCTTATATAAACAGTGATATCGTAATTTAGGATAGTTCTTCCAGCTTTTAACGAGTAGCATGTCTAAAATATCAATACTCTGTGATGTGATGAGTTGATTTTACACATCGTTGAATGTAAAATCTGCTCATTTACCATTAAATGCCTGTTTAAAATCATCGTAAAACCTCCAGCGTTTTCAATTACAATCCTAATTAATCATTGGTACAACATATGTCGATAGGTAATCTCGTTGCATTTAGTATGCGGCTATGTAGGTAATGAGATCTGTAAGGGGATCTGTGGGAAGGCCCATGTCGCCGTACTTGTGAGAGGAAGGGGGGTGGGATGCGAGCGGTCACTCGTGTATGATCTATGCGAATTGCGAATTTTTTATAGCCATTTTACTATGAGCGTCATATATTCCGTAGACAAAGGTTAAATTGTCGTCCTCGTTTGTTTTTGTGGTCAAAGGAAATGCTGCAACATATAAAACGTTTCGCTGAATGGCTCTGTGTTTATAGGCTACGTTTCGTGTTGTTATTATAGCTAACTGTTCGCCTTTGATCCCGAGCGGCATCAATTAATTAATAAGTATTAATTGCGTACGCCCACAGTACTCTGATGGCGGTGTAACATCTCAGATTATTATGCTGGTGTACAATTAGGAATATTCTGTTTTGGTAGATGGGATTAATTTCGCAAAATCTGATACTAAGGCAACTGAAGAAATTCTAGTTGCTTACCTACTAGAAAAAGTTGCTGAGAAAACTTTATTTTGCCAAACCAAGAAAATTCATCTTAATCAACAATATGCCCTTAACATAATATATATTTGATTAAGATGAATACGTAAGGTAGATCTTCCGAAAAAGTGGGTCTTAAAATGAACATGGACAAAATCAAGGTAATGTCACCCATGTTACACCCTCTCCTATCAAGTTCGGAGACTTCACTTGAAGTATGTCTACCTGGGACAAACGATCCAGTTGGGTTGGGCCAACTTCGAGAAAGAGGTCAACCGTCGAATCCGACTCGCAGCGTTCGGGAAGTTGCGCGGTATTTTCTCGTCCAACGTCCATCCATCGTGTTGCCAGTTATAACCTATGGCTCCGAGATGTGGTCACTCACAAAGGTCTCGTGGCCTCATCAGAAAGCTTACAGTCACCCAAAGGGCAATGGAGAGGGCCATGCTCGGAGTGTCCTTGCGTGATCGAAGCAGAGATGTAGAGATCCGCAAGAGAAACTAAAGTGGCAGTGGGCAGGGCACATTGCTCGCAGAACGGATGGCCGATAGGGCAGAAAAGTTCTGAAGTGGCGACCGCGAACCCGAAGACGTTGAGTTGGGAGGCCTCCCACCAGGTGGAACAATGACCTGGTGAAAGTTGCGGAGATCCGCTGGATGCGGGACGCACGGGACCGGTCAACGTGGCGACGCTTGGGGGAAGGCCTATGTCCAGCAGCGGACGTCTTACGGCTGATAAGATGATGATGAACTATTTACTCCGAAAACAAGAGTTGATGTTTAAATTAAATTAGTTACAAGACGTTTACTTTACACTCACTACTTACAATAATACATTAGCTACACGACAGAAATCCACCTAATTCATTGAAATGGATGTGAACACGCTTAAAATGTGCGGTTGAAGTACATAATGTCATCACACGAACGTAAGTAGTTATCTGCGTAACTGCGACGTAACGTCACATTCATGACATATTTGATTTCAGTTGCCTTAATTAAAAGCTGTGCTTTATTCATTAATAGCTGAAAACAAAACAAACACATTTTATTCCCAGAAGACTACATTGTATTGTACGAATATTTTATCTCGGTACTTTTTTTTTAACTTGGATAAAAATATCATTGTGTATATTTTTATCCAAGATAATGCTTTACTAATAATAACTGCACACTTAAATAATCTTAACATTACATATGACATTTTTCTATTATTTTAACTTTTTCTCTCTTTACTGTTTAAACATTATTTGAATATTGACGTAGTAAATTTATGTTTGACGTAAGATTATGAAACGGTAAGTATTTATTTTTTATAATTGTCATATTTTTCCTTTTGAAATGTTGTATTTTTTTGTGTTTTAAAGAAAAACAATTAATACTGTTGCATCCCATTAATGTAATTATGTTATCAATGTTAACATCAATGAAATCTATGAATATTAAACAACAATTTTATTTGTACCTAAGTTCACAAATGAATAAATTACTTATGAATAAAAAAAATACCAACATTTTGTATTGAGTATAAAAATAGGTTGAACAACCACCAACAGAATATTTAATAAATAACATATTTACACGCATTTCACAAGTTTTCATCTGATAAGGGTTTTATTCCACCTCAGAGGATTCAGATTCAGGACATATCTACCTACCTACGTAAGTAGTTACAGAACTTTACGCATACGATTAAAAACATTGTTTACCTACATTAATAGTATTTTATCTATGTGGTAAAAGGAGTAGATTTTTAAAGTTAAAAAAGCTATGCATAGAATTTGGTAACTATTTCTTGTACATGGTTCAACAGGTAGTCACTATGAGTAAAGCCAAAATCTGCGGCCGTACCTACTCTGGCGTGTCAAAGGTATTATGATACCGCTGTGAATGAAAAACTTAAAAAAAAAAAAAAACGACTTCTAAAGCAAAAAAGACAAAGCGAAAAATAACTTTCTTTGCCGAAGTCGGTGTCTTTGGTAAGTACTTATTATTTTAAGTTTTTCGACACCGACTTTGGAAAACAAAGTTCTTTTTCGCTTTGCAGTGTGTTGCTATAGAAGTTGGTTAAATTTTTTGTTAAAAGTTTTTATTTCACTCTTTTTAGTGTTGGTACCTCATATTACCATGAAAATAATTTATAGCCAGAGTACACCTCATTTCAACCCAAACACGACTAGGATACATTGTTTTATTACGGAGTTCCAGTGCCTACCTTCCGGCTTCATCATCAGATCAGTTCGATGGTACCATTTTCATAAGTACCATTTATTTATATTTATGTATTTGCTTCATCAAAGTCACTTCAGTATTCGAGTTATCTTATAAATAATAATATAAGCCTTTATTCAGACACATATACATTTTGATACAATTATTTTACTTAAATTATGACTCGGGTAGTCGACATCGACAAGGCTTTTCTTTTCATTCTCTTCTATCCAATGCCACCCTGGTCCACGCTTTTATTGCTGCTATGTCATCGTCCCATCTTCGAAACTGTCTTCCGCGTTTCCTTTTTGCGTTCCTGGGATACCAAAACATTAAGATTTTTCTCCATTTTTCAGTACCTCTTATTATGTGGCCTGTCCATTTCCACTTGAGTTTACGAATCCTGGTTATGACATCGTCTACTTTTGTGCGCTTTCTTATCGTCTTATTTCTTATTCTGTCGCTTTTCCTGACATTGAGCATGCTCCTTTCCATCGCTGTCTGGCAAGTCCTCATTTGGCGTTGTGTGCTTTAGTGAGGGCCCAAGTCTGACAGCCATAAGTGAGTACTGGTAGTACACATGTATTGTATAACTTTTTCTTGACGAACATTTCAACTTCCTTGTTTTTCATGACTTCTTTTAAGTTCCAATAACTTTTCCAAGCATTACCTGTCCTCGTATCTATTTCTTTAGTCATTGATTTAGTTGTTGAAATAAGTTGGCCTAAGTAGGTGTATTGTATGTTGTGTTGTTGTATGTAGGAATACACCTATCTTATACATATGACATACTTATTAAGGAGTTACAGTGGCCATCTGTGGTCTTCTTCATCAGTTCCACTTCACCAAATGATACTTTCTGAGTGCAATTGGTTGCCGTGTTATTGAAAATACCAAAATCGCTATGTCTGCCTGTAATATTTGAGGAATTCCCTCGATTTCCATGGGATCGCATCATTATATTCTGATTTGGTGGATTTGCAAATCCCTACCGAACCTAACGAATTAATACCTACTCCTTTTTGGGAAGTCGGTTAAAAAGTAATAGTGATTTTCGTCCTGAATGATTCCGTCTCTTTCTCAGTGGAACCATGGTAGTTTTGACACGTCAGAGTAACTGCTCGTTCACACAGAGGTCCGTTTTACAGGTCCGCTTTATCGTATACGTTTTTATTCGGCGCTGATGTATTTAGTTGTATGAGTGAGTTCACACACATGACAATATTCCAAATACAGTAAAAAATACCGATCCGACAAAGTATACAGCAGTCCGTTTTACAGGTCTACTTTATCATATACTTTTTTATTCGGCAATGGCGTGGGTAGTTGCATTAGCGAGATAGCACACTTCACACACACACAAAAGTATTAAAATACTGATCCGTTTTATCGGACGTCCATCCTTGTAGAAAGTTGGTTGGTGTGAACATTACCTCCAATTGCGACTGATCCGTTAAAAACGAGCCTGGATAAACGGATTTGCTGTGTGAACGTACCCTAAGGCCCCAGAACTGTACTGTAACTCAAAAATGGCATTCATGGGTTGATATTGTAGTAAAGTGCCTTTGCCGAAGGTTATGCGAATAGATGTCTCTCTACAGAGGGAGCAATACGGTTAACATCCGACGATAGAAGCTTCTACACCAAATTTTAGGCAGCGAATACACAATAACAGTGTTATAGAGGTCAACCATAACATGCCAGTAATTGAAACGTTCCGTACACTTATCTGCAAACTTGTGCTATGCACACACTTGAGAATAGAGTTGCTAATTAAAACAAGCGCACTAACGCTTTCCTCTAATTCTGAAAGCGTAACTATATGTATGTAATAAACGTATATACAGCAAAAGTAAAGACGCGCGTTTGAACCCGGTACGGAGCTCTAGTGTTCGTTAAATGAGTTTTATTTTTGCTTAACTTTGACGACCCTAGTCTTCAAATACACACTAAGAATTTCCACTTTTGAAAGCGCGCTCCAACTCCAACTTAGTGCTCGGAGTAGGTATGCACGTGTGGCAACACACCTTTTGTTTCCACAGCTATTGTGTGTGAAACAAAAAGTATTTAACTATTTCTATCCCGAATAGGTAGGTATTTGCGCTGTTAACCTACGGAATCCTAATGTATTAGTTTTTTAGTGTAGAACTGTGGACGATGTTGACAAAAGCTCTCGAACTCTCGATCCTAAAGATACTTTATATTGACGTAGAAGTCACGTTTACGGGCACTTACAAAAAGCTCTGAAGACACATTTGCGTCTTTTTACTATAGTTTGATTAAATAGCGAAAGATAAATTGTTTATTCTTGCGCCAAATATCGACACGAGGATTAGAAGAGAGATAAAGAAAAATATCTACGAGTTTACAGGCTTAGGAAAAACTGTTTATTTCCCTTTCAGTGTTCAAAAACCTGAGTATCTTTATTATTATTATATGATTCAGATGGCTGACTGTGGTAGAACCGCCGCAGACTGGAGCTGCAAAACGAGCTTCGATGAATATTTTAAACCTGCACGTCATTCTAGACAGATATAGCCCATAGATTCTCTAAGTCGCCATTAAGCTAACGTGTGCCCGTATTTAGAGAAACAATAGAAAAGCCACTGTGTCTCTCTGACTGCGTCAGAAACGCCGTAGACTGGGGCTGCAAAACGAGGCTCGATGAATATTTTAAACCTGCACGTCATTCTAGACAGATATAGCCCATAGATTCTCTAAGTCGCCATTAAGCTAACGTGTGCCCGTATTTAGAGAAACAATAGAAAAGCCACTGTGTCTCTCTGACTGCGTCAGAAACGCCGTAGACTGGGGCTGCAAAACGAGGCTCGATGAATATATTTTAAAGTTACACGTCATTCTAGACAGATATAGCTCATAGATTCTCTATGTTGCCATTAACTTAACATGTGCCTGTAATTAGAAAAACCACTGTGTCTTAAACACACGAAAGGTTAAATCGATTTTGCTACGTGAACTACTAACAAAGTTATTATTTTAATCCTCGTCATCATCATTAGCCATGTAATGTTCCCACTGCTGGGACACAGCCCTCCTCTCTGTGAGAGGGTATGGGCTGTAATCCAACACGCGGGCCCAATACGAGTTAGTGAATGACAAATGTCTTCGATTTTTTGGTTCTAGGACATGCCGGTTACCTCACGATGTTTTCCTTCACCGTTTTGAGAGCAATGTTGATGAAATAATTTTCACAAAGTAAAGCGCCTGCATGGGTTCGAACTCACGACCGTAAGGCGCGGCCGTTAGTACTGAGCCACCACTGCTCTCATATTTTAATCCTATTACCTAAGTATATGCCGAAGGTAACAAAGGAACACAATCTCTAATGCCATCTTACAAAGATCTTTCTGGGAACTACTTACACTCTGAATTATTGACAACAATATATGCAAAAACGTTGATATATTATAAACCTATCACAACAAACTGTTTATATAAACATAAGAGAACTTATATCGCAGCATGCAACAAAGAACATGTGTGCGAGATATCAAGAACACACCAGATTAAGCTAGACTTCGGGGAATTGTAGCCGGTCTAGCACTAAATATTGCAGCAAGCACAGCCATTGTGTTCCCGACGTGTACCTATCTCTGTATACCTCAGTTCTCACATTATTTTAATTTACAACGAAAAAAGAAATATAAAAAGTCTTAGCTAACCCAATTCGTCTTACTCTAATTTGCATTTTTATTTCAGATAGGTGCCTTCTAAACGACTGTTGTATTTGTAGGTGTGTAGGGTTCCGTAATAAAAAGATACGAAAAATCTCTTGATGGTAAGATTTAACGGGGTCTGCCTGTGTTTGTTTTGGCGCATATATATCTCTAGAACTTTTTTACGAAGTTTGGGGAGTTGAAGCTTAATTAGTTGATGTTTTAAAATGCATCATAAGAGTTTCTAAGAAACAATTAACAAATTCTTTGACTTTAAAGTTTTAAGACTAAAATTCAGGTCATAAAGGTATTCAAGACGTGCAATTTCACCGACTCGAAGTGAATTTAATGAAATTGAAGTAAAATATCATGTTTCTGATTCGGGTCTGAAAGTTCTATTAGATTCCAACATTTTAGTATTCAGAAGATTCAGAAGTTTCTCATAATTTCTGTCATATATTATACAACGGAACTAGACATCTTAGACGTTTCATAGCAACTATTTGTCTTTCGTTTTGCTAGACAATGTTTTGAAGCGATCACATCTTCTTATGGAATAACAAAATACTTTATAACCTAAAATGAAAATTAGTTTGTTATTTGTGCGATTCCAATATTTTATACACTATACTGTAAATACTTATTTACATTTTATTGCTCATTTTTTGGAGAGCGTCCTTTAATTAAAATACAAATGCTCCGACAGAGGAAAGTAATGGTGGCTAATAAGCTTTTGGGTGACAATGGCAACTCTAAACGCGCGAACAATAAAGGGAAGGAAATAGGCAATAACGAATTTTATGATTCTGCGTCATAGGTTAAATGCTTGGGGTAAAATGTACAGTACAAATTAAATACCTAACTAAAATTAACGAGCGTAAGGGAATCTCTCTGCGTGTACTTTAAACACGTTTTTGTATTTTATTAACCACAGAGGTTTTATTAAAAAGAAAGCTTTTTTCCTTACATATGTGTAGTCGACCGACATTCAGTTTTCCGCCTCGCATTTTCCTTCAGAATGCAAGATAACTTAGTGTCTTGAAACAACTTGATGCGTCTCCGACGCGCGGCGCTACGAGTCCCCACAAGGACGTGGCTTCCGTGCAATAAATCTGATTTCACTCCGACTTCGTTCTAACATCTGATAAATAACTAGTTCCGCTGTAAAAATGGTTCAAAAGTATGTATGAGAGCCTTTACAATTGACAATAGGTAGCAGTGTTTTGTTTTCGATAAAGTTCTACAACTAAGGGAAACTGGAATGACGTAAGTTGGGGAAGTCCGCCTTTCAGCGAGTGAACGTGCAAAGCTTTCATTTTGTGCTCGGGTATTGTTACAAGAATGCCGAGCTGCGAGTCGCGAGCTACTCTGAATGTTAATCAAGTGATGAGGAGAGAGGACGACGTCCATCAGGTATTCGTGTCATAACTATGTCCCCGTCGAAACTCTTTTAGCATCCTGGCGGCTAGCGGCTGCTCCCCTCGCCGGATAATATTTAGTTAAAGCGACAACCAGGTATACGAATGCGACCGCCCGTGCTGCCCCAGTCACGTGCCATTTCCAATTTAATTTTGGAGTATTTGTGATGAAATATACTGACTACAACTAACCCACTTAAGGACTTAAAACAACAGTTAGTAACAGGAAATCCTACTTTGTGGACTTTGACAACTAAGTTGCTGACCACGCCAGTGTACGAACTAGTAACTAGCAACAGTTTGCGATACTCTTTTTTGAGCGTGGTTCTGGCAACACAAATATAACTGAATAAATTAATAAAATGAAAAACGTGAAAGCGCTTTGCTGTTTGTAAATAGAATCAGTTTTTCGGAGAATTACAGATTCTGAACTCCAATAAAATTAAGAATGTTTTAAAAGCTTTTCGGGGCTGAATGATAATGGGGAGCCGGTCGGTTAGCGAGACGCGAGCCCGAGGTGGGAAACACTACGCCCTGGGGAAGATTTGTGTTGTGTTCGCGACAATACGTCGTAAACCCGCGCCTCCACCGCGTCGCACAGCGCCAGAAGTCGCGCCGCGTCGCTGCCGCACGTCCCTGCTCCTCATACGTAAGTTCCACGCACACACTCACACAAGAATTACGGGCGCCGTATATATAGGGAGGCGTAAAGTGTCAAGTTTCGCGACGTTTTATGAAAAATATTTTTATACAGCCGCAACTTTATTTTTTTTAAGTGCCAATGGAGCCTTTACCTTTGTTACATTTTTAAACGAAGTTATTTTATGAAGTGGCAGCTTGTGTGCAGGTATTTGAAATGGTAGTTTGGTTTTATTTTACTAAGGGGCTTTATTACTTACCTGATTTAGGTTTTTTTTTTCATTATCTCATTGTTCGTCTCATTGAATCAAACAAGTAAATATAATTTGATTTGATGGTCGTTACTAAATATTTGAAATTTCTAACTTAACCATTTTTTCCTTTAGATATTTTCTATTTGAAAACTAGGAAAAACGTATACCCACTTACGTACTCAATTAATATCGATATATGATTATTTTAAGCTTACATGGTATCAAAGTCTGTATCACACGAGTGAACACGCACCCAACATTATTTTAACGTATCGCGAAAGTGTGATTTGTTTTGTTTATTTTCGAGTAACGTTTTGGCAAGTTGTATTCCGAAGGGCGGGGTATTATTAGCCGACACATGTAATCTTATACTCGTCTTGTATAAGATTATATGTGTCAACATCTACCACCTCGTTTATCTCGGGATAATGGAAACATACCCCGGTCCCGACACCAGTTAACGAAAACAATTTTGCCCAATTTTACCTTTGTTACATTTATTTCAACGTCATATTGTTTAGCGTGTAAATTGTTTCCGTCATACGTTTTAGAGATAATTGCCTTGTTTTGTACCTGCTAATTAGTTGGTTAGAATGGACAGAATGTTTGTTAATACAGTATGATGGTTTAAATTGGGTAGGCTTACTGAAGTGGGAAGATAGAATAATATTAATAATGCCACTCACTGCTGAGTGGCATTCAAATAGGGATGATGAGTAAAAAATATTTTCAGTCCGTCAGATAGATTTCCAAAAAATATTGGATTCATATTTTTTCTTTTGTTTATGACAAAAGTAAAAATACGTGTCCAATATTTTAGATGATAAAAATGATGACGATACAGTGCATTAAAATATCGAATCAAGTCATGTCTTGGTACACTTTTTACATAGAAGTGACGTCACAAGCCCCCACTCCTGAACTTTGATGCGCTTTATCTTGGTGATTTTTTATTGATTTGAGTAAGCAAAAAATACGTGTACAATATTTTTTGGTAATCTATCTGACGGACTAAATAGAATTTGCTGTGTCGTACCCTGTCATCATCCCTATTATAGGAAATACATTTTAATGATATGGTTCGCGTTTCCCAGTTCTTCAAATCTAGAACAATGCAATTACCCTTTCTTACAGCATGATACCTATCTAAAATCAAATTCAGAGCATGACGACAGCAGTTTTACTATATCTTAGCAGTAACTCGTAACAAGTCCAACAAGAAACCGGCTTTTCCGTCTTCATCAAATTCATCCGGCCCTGTAGTTGTTTTAAGATTGTCTAAAAGAACACCTTCTGAATAGTAACTTGTCCAATCTCGAAAACTAGAACTTTGAAGACATACAACTCCAATCTGCATAGCCGTGCCTAAGAAAACTCCTAGACCACTGAGAAGATTACAAATTACGAAGCAATTTCAGACAATGTCGTAATACTAAACTCGTAAATTACAAAGTGGGCACACCACAAGCAAAGTTTGTCAAGTTTCCAAATTATGTGACAGTGTGCAACCAACCAACCCCTGTATATCTCTCGTGATCTTCACGATATGCAAAATATTTAATAAAGAAAAATCTTCTAAACATTTTGTATTCGTATTTTGTAAAGTAATTTAAATAATTATCTAAATGAATTTACTTAGACAAAATGTACTAATGATATAAATCTAATGTAGAAAGTTTTGAATACGCAAATTAGTCTTAGAATTTAATTTACAGAGTCGCATCATTATCAATTTTTCATGAATGTCTTGAATATAATATTCGGAGACTTGAACTTTTCATGTGCTCACTGTCTACGGTCTCTACAATGAATTAGCTTTATTAAAATACTAATTATATCTAAACTTAAATTGATAGCTTTATAAAATCTTTTATCTGGAAATATAGCGAGGTTTACGACCTAAACTTAAGTTCACAGACGTTGTTTTGAGATGTCGCAGCTCTGTAGACTAAACGGCTTTCATCGGTTTGGTTGGATCGAGATGCCAGTAGTTATGGTGACTCTTGTTGAGTATAAAACACACTGTATTGAAACAGAGGTAGAAAACGCAAATATACCGTATTATGTCATTTTAATGCCGTCATGATCCCCAGAAATAGAGTCAATTATTCTTCTTTTCGTGTGAGGTGTGGCCACATCTGGTGTCAGAGTTAATTAAGCCGCTGGAACCCCACAGGCCTCTGACTTGGCTGTTTGACAGACTTAAATTAACTATATAAGTCCAGGTTTCCTCACGATGTTTTCCTTCACCGTTGCCTGTGATGTCCAAGATAAACTTAGAAAGTAAATATGAATTTGAAAAAGTCACATTGGTACTTGCCTGGACTTGAACTCACGACCTCAAGCACGACAGGCGAGGTCATAGCCACTGGGACACCACGACATTGAAAATAGAGTCAATGATACAATGACAATTAAAACGTGTTGCGCCGACCCCAAGTAACATGGGACATGGGCTCCAGTTCGAAAAAAGGTGTGGTGTTATTGGTACTCGGTCATGTATAGCTTCATTTCTCTCTTCCTGCAGAATTATAATGGCATTAAACTTGATAATAGACCCCAACGATCTGCAAATACAGCGAATTTTAGTCTCAGTGTTATAATTTGTGTTGAACTGATGAGGATTAAGGTCGTCACACATCATCTGAATAAAAGCTTGTTACCCTGGCTGACCTCTAGCAGAAAGTCAGACTAAGTTCAATAAGTTTGGCAGACATTTTTATTACATTTTTATTTGTCAACAGATAGCAAATTACACTAACCCTTATCCTAAGCCATATTAACAGACAGGCATTTGTAAACACTTTGTGAGGCTTGCGTTTAGCCTTTATAAGTATCATATTATTCAAAACAGATTAGAAGATCTTTTTTAACATACAATGCGAGCTGAATACATTCTTACTTTTGTCCTCAGTTTTGCACGCGTGAAGATCTAAAATTATAGGTAGGTACTATGGCAACAAATTATACATACATACATAAACTCAGCATTTTTTTCATGGGGGTAGGCAGAAACTACAGAACGCCACCTGCTACGATCCTTATATACTTATTTTGCTTCACTCACGTTCATACATCTAGTCATACACACGCGCCGGTTATGAGTACTGCGCACCTGGCCTTTCTGAAGAACATCACCAATAACAAGTCAAAGTCAAATTATACTATGTCCCTAATCCATACTATTATTTCTCTACCCGAGTGCCAAGTTTCATCCAAATTTGTTTAGGCGTTGAGATGTGGTTTATTTAGCAACATCCAAACATTTATAATATTTGTTGGATTTCCATTTCAATCAATTTCTTTAAGGCTAACACGTTTTTCAATAAAATTAAACTAACTATTGTTGTTGCACAATTAAGCTGATTTATTTTACAAAATACAATAAAGGTATTGTCTACCGACTGTCTTTGTTTTATAATAATTAGCCAGGTAATTGATTACCTAAATTAACTTGTGCCTACTATTTTAGAAGAAGACGGTACATTCGCTCTTGATTTAAAAAAAATTCAAAAAGTTTTAACCAGGATTAGACGATCACTTGGAAAAAGGTATTTAAGTGTTTAATATATGTTTCAAAAAAAAAAATTGTTACAAATTATTTTAATTTCTTTTCTTTTTTTTTTGTTTAGCACTTTGATTTTGTAATATTGAAGTACACTGGGAGGAGGGCGATGTCGACTGTGACACAGTTTATACTAGTACAGTCGTCAACGTAATCTCTTAAGCATAATCAATATTAGATACTTACTTCATTGTCATTGTTAGACAACTTAGTATAAGAGAAAATTGTTAATTTGAATGTTACAAATAAATTATTATTATTATTATTTACAGTGCTTTTTCTGGGAAATAAATATTAGAACCTGAAATGAAAGTTAATAAAATATTACGAACTCACTCTTGTATAGCTTGTTTGTGTTTATATCGGCATCATTATGCGAATGTTCCCTTTGTTTACAAAGCTGTGACCGTTTCAAAAGCCTTTAATATGTTTATATATTATACGTTGTATCCGTTTATATTTTCTTTTATAACATTATACTTTGAAGTCCTCTTTGGGAATATTTTCTCTTGTCATAAGCACAGCTATTTATACAATTAGTGAGTTCAAAGGCCGTGTTTGTGAAGTCTTCGATGAATACTGCGTGGTTTTGGAATCGTGTTTTTATTTTGTATGGTCCCAAAGCTTTGGGAATATATATTGGTGAAAATATTGAGGAATATAGGCTGGAAGCGTCCACATATCATGGCGGGCACTCTTGGTGCGCCGACATGACCCGCCACTGCTATGATTGATCGTACACTGCCGGGAACCAATTAAACTTGTCCACTACACTGGCAGACATAAAATTTAGTAAGATATATCGAGCATCAAACATTTGCTCAACTAAATTTGAAGGCAAATTGTATTCTGTATCCATCGGACTTGTGCGTGACAGGTTGTAGGTAGCATTATAACAACATTCCTATTAGGGCCTCTCTGTAGGTGGGCACAAAAGGTTAATTGATATGTCAATGTTTCATACCCCTTCAACAGTCCGTTTTGTTGATCCTCCGCTTATCAGTTCGCTAAGACTCCGCAAGAAATACAGTAGTTCATTTATTGTATGAACATAACATACAATAAATGAACTACTGTATTTCTTGTAACACCACTGATAACAGCATTTGTGCCACATGTTTTTTTTTTTTTTTTTTTTTTTTACCTTTGTATAGACTCTTTTACCGATTATTTTGTGAATGTGTGAACATTGTAGGCCTTCTTTTTTTTTTTTTTTAGTTTCTTACGACTTATTGTCGGGCCTACGTTATCCCCCCATATCTAAGTACTAATGCTGTAACATGGAAATTTTGTAAAACCAAACCATTTTTTAAAAGTATCATGGAGTTTCTTGCCGGTTCTTCTGACTGACCCGAACCGTGCACCTTTTGTCGACGTTTTATAAGTGCCCATGTAGGCCTATGTGAAATAAAAAAGTTTGATTTCGTTTTTTTTTATTTTGACCAGGATCTGTCTTATCACCACATTCAGTATAAAGGCGTGTAAAACTGCAACCAAAATTATTGTCATCATTACGACAGCTTATTGAATACCTACGCTAGGCACTTTATACCTTAGAAGCGCGGTATCAGAATTACCGCTGTGAAGGTCGATAAACTTACAGCACCAGCATGAATCTCTTTTCTCGGTTACTGAAGTTCTTGAAACCAATGTCTGGTCTCAATGAAACTCTTTATTATAAGTACTCGTAAATAACTCACAGCCACCAATTTTATAAATCTGCAGACAGAGATTTGATATAAATTTCAAATACTCATACTAACATCTTCGAAAGAAGGTAAACGTTGTTATTGCTACCCTGGGGTATTTTATAGACATTTTAAAATCCTTTCAACACGTTATCATGTAATAAACGGGATAAATATGTCTATAAAATAGAAATTTTGTTCGTAAAATACCTATAAGATATTTTACGAATATAATTCATTTTATAGTGCTTTTGACTTAATGTTTTCATTGCTGACACATTGATTAAAAGGATAATAATAATGATATAATGTATAAGTACTTGGCGAGTACTTACACAGACATAACCAAGCGGCCAGAATAATCCACCAGCAACTTGCTTTGAAATATAATCTAGTGAATTCTGAGGTACCGTATTACAAGTATGTGCTCGAAAATGACCATGTCACGTTGTACTGGGATCGGTCTATCATCACTGATAGGACCATTGCTGCCATTAAGCCGGATATAGTGGTGATATACCGATTAGCCCGCCGCACAATGATAATCGATGTCACCATCCCACATGACGAGAAACTCGTGAAACCTGAGAAACAGAAACAAATTAAGTATCTCGACTTAGCACACGAGGTTGTTGAAATGTAGAATGTGGACTCGGCGATCATTGTTACGGCCAACGGCCTGATGGTCAATAGCTTCGATGATCATCAGTCGAGGCTGTCATTGCGCGGTTGGATCAAGGGCCTGATACAGAAGACAGTACTCCTTGATACGGCACGCATTGTGAGGAGGTTCCTGTCTCTGGTGCCCTAACCCAAGTTAGCTAGGACCCTGTTCCCGATACCGGTGGGCCTCTATTTTTTTATCCTTTTAAAGTTTTCTTTTTTATATTTAAAAAAGTATTAAATAAGAATGTAAATAAATAAAGGAAATAATATAATATACATTGCTATTTTTTAAGTTTTAAGCCTGTAGTGTATCTAGATGTATACTAAGGTACGACTTTCAACTTCAGTGATACATTCGAAAATTCAGTTGCAAAGTGCATAAGATCCATCATCACCCATGAAGTCGCAATAATAAACGATTATTAACTACATGTGATACCTTCTCTGAAGCTTAGTATCACAGGTAATAAAGTGGTAAAAGATTCAGTTAGAAAAACACGATTTTCGGGTCCACAAGCCGATAAAATGAAAGAAAAAGAAATCATTGTTTTAGTTCTCAGGTGACGGTCAAATAAAAACATGGCCGGGAAGGGATAATGCCTCTCGTGATTTATGTTAATGTTGAACTAGCAATGTCGCTTTACCTAAAAAAACGTAGATAAAATTTTTATCTGACAGTTTGAAGAAAGAGGAAAAACTTTGTATATTATGGTTGTAGTTATTCGTATCGTGCCATGAAAATATTGAACATTATATTGGCCTAGAAAATTATTTCATTTTCCATCCTAGCTTCATTTTTAACAGAGTCACAAATAACGTTAAGCTCTTTAAAGTTACATATTTTTAAAGTCTTTCCCCAGCTATTTTCCAACACATTTTAATACGGCTCTTAATTTATAGATGCCTACATAACTTTATATTTTATCTCTTAAATTGCTTTCTGCTGCATGATTAGTGGCGGTAGTCTATCCTCCAGTGTATTCTACAAAAAGTATAATTTGTTTTGCGAGCAATTTAAGCGTGGTTTAGTTTAAAAGCGTATGCGTCTTTCTTGGGCGGGGTAATGGCGCTCCGGGGGACTATTCTTTGCAGGAAATCTCCACGCGAAGCACAAAACATATTCGTACAATTTTAAGTTTTTGGCATGCAACATGTACATTATTCAAAGCGTTTTGTATTACAAGGAACCTCTTCAGACGTATGTCATCACGAGTAAGCCTTTATCGTAGGTCTTTCAATGTTCCCTCGCTTTATTTTCGACTACATTCTGTAAAGTGGCGCTTTGTATTATACTCTTGGCAACTTTTGGTCTTATTTTATTTACCAGTATTTTGTTACAGCTTTAAAGTTGTATTAAGAAGTTTTCAACCTTCTGATTCTTTTAGTTTAGCTGCACTTTTAAAAACCCTGAGCTCAGTTTCAAGTTTTCATTCATATAAAACACATTCGTTCAAATTGTTCCTAGTTTTTAAAGAGTCAAAAAATATGACAAAACCTCAACAACGCGTAGCGTGCTGTCTGGCTTTAGTCGAAATTGTAGTCAGAGCAATTTAATACAGTTCGTTATGTTTCTGAAAAACGAAAACCACTGTGTTGTGGACACCTACCTATATAACATGAAGGAAGCTTTGATAATCCATGACTCATGAATTTAACACTACCTACACCTACAAGCTACAGTGTTATGTACAATACTACCGTGGTACCAGACATGTATTCGATCGAATACGCGGTTAAATCTAATTATAGTACCGACCACATAGTTGTTGTGCAACCTGTCAAACTAGTATGAGCCGCGAGACAGATATAAGTCAAAAACTTGTGCCAGGAGGGAGCCGGCCTGGAGGCGACAGCGGACCCATCATCTCGACATTTTCAATTTCCGTTTAAGTATAATTGAATTTTGAATATGCGCATTTTTCTTTCACTTGGTGAGACCCAGAGATATAATATTTTATCAATTTGCATGTGCTTTTTATTTGCCATGTCAGTGCAGATTCTTGCAGATATTGTACCCATGGTTGTTAAAATATCTTTTGAGAATCTAAAAATCTAGTGTTACACGATAGTCTTGCACTAAAAAATAATTGTTCATGTACATGTTTCTGCTGCTTTTATACAAAAGATAACATTTAACCAAGTTAACTAAATAAAAATAACTGAAATAAAAACAGAGTCATTAGAGGCTTATTATTCCTCGCAACTTGTAAAAGTTAACTGGGGGAAACTGTTTACAAACTGCGCAAAAGAAAGAGTAAACAAGTTGTTACTAATTGTGTACTAAGGCAATATTTAATCCAACTTGTTATTGCTAAAGCTGTGGTTTTAACTGCAAACAACGGATTTCGTATTTGTGTAGTTAAAAGAGCTGCTCGCCCTTTAGGAAAAACAAACGTGGTATCATAATTTATGATGTGTGCTTGAGGGCTTAAAATGGGGCCACCCATCTCTTTTCGCGGTTTCGTAAGGCCGTAAGGGGCTACTAAGAGATTATCTCCATCTAACACCGAGCTGGAGCTATTATTTTAACGTAAAAATATGGTTATTCTAGGAATTTTGAAAGACTGCCTCATTTTTCTCAGAATAAAAACTAATAACAGGCGTAGCTAACAAACTACTACTACTAACAAAAACTTTCGATTCCATTTTCAAATTCCCAGAATGGCACGCCGCACGTGGGATCGCACGAAATTAATTTGCGGGCGAAGTAATGCGATTAGTGCGTACACGGAAGTAGATGAAGTAACTGTTTAATTATTTGTTGACAGGCATTTGTAGCGTGATGGCGGGGCTCCGGTGAGGGCGCGCGGCGGGCCGGGCGCTCCGCCTGCGTCCGCCCATGGCCCCGGCTCTCCGACTCAGGTAAACAATCACATTCCCTATTTAAATGCTTTTGTACTAACTATGATGGCGTAATAACAAATGTTTGGACAACGCCCTTAATCTTTCAGAGCCTGTACATTTTTAAAAGGCTTTTGCTTGAAAGCTTTGCGGGTTACCTGAAATATTTTAGATGGTGGCTATATTTTTTTGATTTCGTTATTTTTGACAGTATTGAGATTTAATAGTCATTAGAATATTTATTCAACGACTGTTTCAAGCAATGAGAAATGTTAAAGGTTATAATGATGTATTGTCTCAAAACGCTTAAATATCTTAATATATAAAACTACCTACGGTTGTAGACAATGGCTATCATTACTTTGTAATCGAATTACGGATTGCGTTACTTGATCTTAATGGAAGTCAATGTTTTATACAAGTATCTAACTTCGGAGCGGTCGTCGACTTCGTCACATCAAAGCTTTGGGCTACCTTTGAGCTCAATACCAAACCCGCGTTGTTTTCATTCGATTAAAATTTTCGAATAAAGGTAGGCTATTGTAACAATAACAGCTGGGAATGTTTGGTTTTTATTTATTCCGTTATTTCGAAATGACTACCCGTTCGCATTGCGCATGAATTTTTTTAATATTTATACAAACATGCTGGAGCTTTTAACTGGAAGTCCCATTATAAATTTTTCATATATGGGTACAGTATTTGATTTGGAGAAATGTTGGAAATATGAACTACGATGAGTTAGATATCGATTTCAAACTATATCTAGTATCATGTAGATCTCATATGCTCACTAATTTCTGCAGATTACGTCAACCGGTAAATATCCAACCGTTGAATATAAGCCTTCCCATCCCCTGCCTCACCGAGCGGCTCTAAATGGGAATTACCATAATTATCCATCGCGCTTCACCGGTGGATTGGTGATTGAATTTCTACACTACGTCACAGTTCTATTATTTGTTTTGTACAGCAATTAAACAGATAACTAACAGTAACGCTTTGAGTTAATACGGACTGGATACTGGATCTCAAACTTCGGACCGCCTAATCGTAAAGTTTGGCAAACTGTTGCGTTCAGATTCATTATCGAAGCCAAATATATTGAATTGCCAACAAGCTTGTTAAATTCGTATTTCATAGTTTGTTAGTATAACAAAGTGCTAATTCTTGAAACTTTCGAAGGTATAACGTACTATTATAGATTCCGGATAATTTCGTACAAACATAAATAGAATATGTAACTTTGGACATAATTTGATATTTCTGGAATCTTTGAAAAGGATCTATTCTTGGTGAAGTAGATGAAATATGGAACTTATTATTAGCAAGGTATATTTTTATTACTTCTGTTATGTACCTATATTAACAAGGGCATTCCATGAAAAAAAAAAAACACGGTATTAAAACTCGATACAAAAGGATTATAATAGGGATCAAAGAACTCCTCCGCATAGTTTTCGGTCAAATTACTTCTGGTTCATTTAGTTTTTAACCTTGTGGTTAACCTTGTTATAGAATATCGTCAGACAAAACTACTTGAAATAATTTGTATAATTTACTCGAACATTAGATAAGATTTTAATTCCAAACTATTACTATTATAATTGGCTCTGTGATAAACGTTTTTACTCCATTAGTGAATATTTTAAATGACGTTGCTGTTTTGACTTTTGTTTTGATTAACTTTTATCTACTATTTTTCTTAATTTGCCATTTGATTGAAATTTTATATAGATTTGACATTTCAACCAAGAGGGGACGCCCTAGAAAGACATACATAGACATTATAGGTGATCAATGACCAATCCCGCGTTGTTTTCATTCGATTAAAATTTACGAATAAAGGTAGGCTATTGTAACAATAACACCAGGGAATGTTTGGTTTTTATTTATTCCGTTATTTCGAAATGACTACCCGTTCGCATTGCGCACGAATTTTTTAAATATTTATTTAAACATGCTGAAGCTTTTAACTGGAAGTCCCATTATAAAAAAAACCTTTTCATATATGGGTACAGTATTTGATTTGGAGAAATGTTGGAAATATGAACTACGGTGAGTTAGACATCGATTTCAAACTATATCTAGTATCATGTAGATCTCATATGCTCACTAATTTCTACAGATGACGTCAACCGGTAAATATCCAACCGTTGTACATAAGCCTTCCCATCCCCTGCCTCACCGAGCGGCTCTAAATGGGAATTACCATAATTATCCATCGCGCTTCACCGGTGGATTGGTGATTGAATTTCTACACTACGTCACAGTTCTATTATTTGTTTTGTACAGCAATTAAACTGATAACTAACTGTAACGCTTTGAGTTAATACGGACTGGATACTGGATCTCAAACTTCGGACCGCCTAATCGTAAAGTTTGGCAAACTGTTGCGTTCTGATTCATTATCGAACAAGCTTGTTAAATTCGTATTTCATAGTTTGTTAGTATAACAAAGTGCTAATTCTTGAAACTTTCGAAGGTATAACGTACTATTATAGATTTCGGATAATTTCGTACAAACATAAATAGAATATGTAACTTTGGACATAATTTGATATTTCTGGAATCTTTGTAAAGGATCTATTCTTGGTGAAGTAAATGAAATATGGAACTTATTATTAGCAAGGTAGGTATATTTTTATTACTTCTGTTAAGTACCTATATTATCAGGGGCATAACTACTCCTTAAAAAAAAACAACACGATATTAAACTCGATACAAAAAGCTTATAATAGGGATCAAAGAACTCCTTCGCATAGTTTTCGGTCAAATTACCATTGATTCATTTAGTTTTTAGCCTGTGGTTATCCTTGTTACAGAATATCGTCAGACAAAACAACTTAAAATAATTTTTATTATTTACACGAACATTAGATAACATTTTAATTCCAAACTTTTTGATAAATGTTTTTACTCCATCAGTGAATATTTTAAATGACGTTGTATTTTGACATTTGTTTTGATCAACTTTTGCATGGATCTGACAATTATTATTATTCTAATTTGGCCATCTGATTGGCATTTTATATAGACTGGACATGCATCATAAATTTTCATTTTTTTTTACATTTGTTTGATTTGACATAGGTACCTACCTACATTATTATTATTTGACAATTGATTGATATATTATTTCTTTTTTTTACACGGATTGATTAGACAAAAAATATTGTTAAAGCGACAAGCTAATTGATATTTTTTACATACATTTCAAATACTTTTTTTGACATTTGTTTAATTTTTCTGTCATTTTTATTATTTAATTTTCACTGTTTTACTTTGTTTTTTTGACATTTTTGACCCAGTATCCAGGGCCTCTAGACAGGTGACATTCTATCATCGAAAGCGTGACGATAACAATTGCCAAAAAGGCAAAATTGTATGGGATTGACAAGCGATATTGATAAATCACGTGATCAATGTCTTTTCTCATTTTGACATTTCGAATATCGCCTTCGCTGACATCGAATGCCACTTGTCTAGCCTCTGGTTACTTTATATTTTCGATAAAGTACCGACTTGGCTAACTTTTAATACGTGTGCTGTCTCAAACAATGTTTTTTAAAGGTTCCAATTATAAATAATATAATGCGAAATAATAGGCTAAACGTTTGGCTAAACGAACGTAATTTTGTTAGTTGTGATTCGAGTTTTGAATCACGTAAAGCCCTTTTTATGTATACGTTTTTTTGCCGTGTAAACCCATGGTTTATTTGCCTTGTGTAGACACAGTTGTCAGTTTTGTATGGACCACTATGAAAGTTTATCGACAAAAAAAGGTGCACGGTGCGGCGGAGTTCCCATACCGGAGAAAAACCGCATGTAAACAACTGCCCTAATATAAATTCAACTGAAACATTTAACTCATTTTGTAGTGCCGTAGTAGTTGCTGTGTAGCACAAATACGTCTTTTATATGAAATGTAATGCAGCATCAATTACACGATTCAAATCGTCACTAACATCTGTAACAACTCACAAAATAATATTTGTTTGGCCTCGAACCGACCTGCACTGGCATGGGTACCTCTCTTAGAAACGTGACACAAGTTCACAACTTCATAATATCCTCTGCCTCCAGATTTTGCGGGAACACACTGTTGACATACTCGGGCGCATTGATCATGTTCCGTGGCGATAAGCTACGACTTGTCATAACTTATACAGGCAGCCTTTGACCCCACACGATCCGCTTCGTGGCTTTAAACCCGCAAACACTTTCCAATCTGCCACCAACCGTCACTTCAAATTACTATGACTGTGGGACTAGCCCGCTTGCGCGTATATGCGTATCTATCCAATTTAGATTGCCGGATCATCCCCCGATATCGTTGACGAGCAAATAAGGATGTTTTGCGATGCTTGCGACCTTAAAAGGTTCCATGTACTTATCTGCATAAATTGCAGTGTCGATAAACCTTTACGGAGAGAAGCATGTGACACAAAAACGTAAGGAATTTAGTAATGTGTCTCTACATTTTGGTGGTTTCACGAAACAGTTCCCTGCTGAATAACTACGGACTCGTTTTCAGCAGTAGACTGTTTTCACAAATGAGCTGGATATTAGGATAATATTTCTGACATTTGCGCGGCGTCTAATAATCACGCTCCCCTAACGTGTTACGTTAGTAAAATGAAGGTTCATTTCAGTACGAGTTTCAGCTGCGGTGTCGGCATACAGCCGTGACACCTGAAAGGTGTTCAAATTGTCGGGAATGCGAATATCGGTAATCGGTTTAATCATTGTGGAACGTTGGGGTTTATTGGCAAAATTATGTATTTCGATCCTAGCAGAAGAGACACTGCAATGCACTATGCATTTCTCTCCGCAATGTTTTAGGCTTAGCACGCACTGTGATTTTTATTCGCGCGAATTTTTTTCCGCGCGTTCTGTGGCCTATGGAGTTGTATGAAGCTGCACGCACTGCGGAAAAAAAATCGCGCTCAAATAGTACTGAAAAATTCGCGCGGAAAATAATTCGCGCGATGCAAAATCGCTGTGCGTGCTATGCCTTAGTATCGTTTAAAATCATACATAAGTCGAGGTTAAATATCTTCGCATTATAATTATGTTTTGTCATCAGATGGCTGTTGCGGTGGTTGGTGACGGCGACGGCGTGGGGCGCGCTGTGCGGCGGCGGGCGTGCGCACACGCCTTCGCTAACGCCTGTTCTCACGCCACCCTGCCCGACGCATTGCATCTGTCTGTCACAGTCGCAGGTAACATTAACTAATTTATTTTATCACGGTGTTGTCAGTTATCACCAGAGAATTTTTATAAGTAACATGGAGTTGATAATACCTCCTCTAAAATCCCGGAATCATAAGATTTAAGAAATTGCTAATTACTTATTGCGCTTTGAATACCTTTGAACTAAATTATTATATTGAAGAATCTTATTATGTTTTTAGAGATCCGTAATAAAACTGTTAAACCAAAGGTTTTTTGTTTTACACACAATTTTATTTTTTTAAACTCTAAAACTATTATAAAGTTCTCCAATATAATAATGTAGTTCTAATGTATTCAAAGCGAAATAATAAAATAAACATGACGATTAAATCCTGGGATTTATTTTTCGTCATGTTTATGTTACAGGGATTTTAGAGGAGGTATTTATCAACTCTATGTTACTTACTTCCACGAACTTTAGGTAATAATACTCTTATTATTATTATTTATTATTATTATTAATTAAAAGCCCCGAGGTTCTAGTCAACATCGCTATTTCAATGCTTTCGTTGCTAGAATGTATTTTTTTTCTTAAAAAATGTCTCTTGTCTAAAGCCTCTGTTCACTTTTGCAAACTATGTACTCGCTAGCAACTATTGTATCGGTACTGTCTCAGTATTTAGGGTTGCGTACCTAAAGGGTCCAAACGGAGCCCTAATGCTGTCAATGCCCTATTATTGTCTCTCTGCTCGTCTGTCTGTCCGTCGTTTGTCACACAGGTTTTACAGCTAAACGGTTGGAACTACAGTATACAAGTCTTCACAGTGTCAACATTTTGTTGACCCAAAGACATACAAATTGTCAAATAATAATTTTAATGTTTTTTAGGGGGTCTCCCATACTGATAAAGGGGGTCGTGAAGAGAAATTTTGATCTAACCCATCGAATGGTGTATCTTTGTTTAGAGCTCGTTAAGTAGATAAATACTGTATTTTTGTTTTAAAAATATTGGAAAACTAAGGGATGAGAAGCTATCAAAGTCAGCTTTTTTACAAAAATTTGTTCCGAAGATTTTTTTTTACTTTCCATTGATCTGTAAACTTCAAATTTGGTGGTAATGTTTATTATTACGTATGTTTTACTAACAAATACCAATACATTAATAAATCAGATTTTTCATTGAAATGCCCTCATTTTTCCTATTATAACCAACTTGATTTTGCGGTTTGGTACGGAACCCTAAATGTGCGACACGCACTTGGCCGATATTTTACTCTTACCGTTTGTAAAATTTAAACAGAATAAAATACATTATGTAAGTAAAAAGTGGTCTAGCACAGGTCTTGCACCATTTTAACAACGCAAACGCTTACATTCAAAGTAGAATCAAGTGAAGCGAAATGATCAATTTCGAGTACCTTTCACTTGGGTTTCACCGCATTAAGGTTAAAATAATATGAACAGTCGATACTGCTTGGATTCCTGATTGAATACATTACTAAAGCACCTAGTTATTATATTTATTAGGCTCAACAACTATTGAATACACTGATACAAAGATTTGAGATACATCCAATATACATATAGACTAGTGTACCAATTTCTTACAGGTAAGCACATCATGCATTACTGAATTACCGATTGACACTGGGCGATTACATTGGGCGCCTACTTACAATTCGATGAGTTCTTATATACTCATCTAATTTCAAGCAGGCACACATGATTATGCTCTCGACCAAATTGCAGATTAAAATCGAAATCAAGATCACATAATATCAAATCAAAATCAAAGTTAAAGCAAAAATCAAAATACAATTAAAACAAAAATTTAAATCACAATTTAAATCAAAATTTGCGTATATTATGTAGGTAAATTATTTGCTTATACTCATCCAATATCGAGCAGGCACACATGATTATACTATCGACAAAACTGCAGATTAAAATCGTAATCTAGATCACATATAATCAGATCAAAATCAAAGTTAAAACAAAAATCGAAATACAATTAAAACAAAAATTTTAATCACAATCTAAATCAAGTTTGCGCATATTATGTAGGTAAATTATTTGCATATAGTTACCTAAATCATAACTTCATAGAGGACTTAAATTGGCCCAAACTTACACGGTAAGGTGTTCCAAAATGATTTACTCTCGTCGCTGTGTTCCAGGAGTACCTAGACTCCACCATCTGCTGCTCACAGTCGCTTATATGATAATCCACGAAAATATACATTTGCATTTTTAGGTGGTCAACTCTGTTAACTCTGAAAAGTTTTAAACCAAAGTGAAAATATAAAAAAATGTTCACTAATTGCTGCCTATTTAGAATCAGCCATCATGAAAATGTTAGCAATTTGTAGAAATATTGTTATAATATTTTTCATCAAAATTAAACCTTAAATTTTGTTTCTGCTGCCTGTAAACAAAAACAGATATCTCTGCTATTGCCCGCCTGAACTCTGTTTCAAATTTCCAATCACATTATAAAATAATTTCTCAGTTGCGCAGTTCACCGAATTTAATACTATTTTACGGTACATAGCTAAAGGCAAAGGAATTTCAAATTATTGGATTAGGTTGAAATTAGAGACTGTAATCTTCACGATTGAAGTCCGCCCTTGTCCGTCCCAGCTTTTCTGGCTGAGAAAGTGTTAGGTTTCTTTGCCGGGAAAGATAATTTGAAGCTTTTATCTATGCCCTTCCCTTTCAGTTAAAATCAAATCAAATCACACAATTTATTTGTTTAATACATGTTAAAAAGGTTTTACAGGTATAAAAGGGACATTGTTTTAAAACCTAATGAGGTGTGCAAATTAATGAATAGCTATTTGCAATATTAAAATATACAGAACAAATTTTAAATTGAGTTACGTTAAAAAATAGAAGTGTCAATTATAAAAATGTCAAATTAAAAAATGTAAAATTTTTGTACACAAGTCAAATCAAAATTTCAATAATCATTATATCTGTAAAATCTCTGTTTCAAATAAAATCAGTCATCTTTCATTTAAATTAGCATTGCCATTCAACGTGGCAATGCTGCCAGCGTTCTGGGCACGTTTCTCATTGCATCGATGTGGACGAATTTTTTGATGCACAATGAGCTTTTTTCCGTCTCCCCTTTGTATTTGTATATAGGTATTTTATTTTTTTAGAATATTCAATTGTATATATATGTTTTATTAATAACTAATAATAAAATTATATAATTAGCATTACATAATTAAATAGTAAAATTTTGCGGTAAAAAAGTAGGAATTCGTGCAAAACTAATTTGAATTGGTCCATTTTGTGTAGGTCTGTGATAATTTTTGGCAACTTATTGTATGTTTTGGGTTCCATGTCCAAAATGTTTTTTATTAAATACTGATTTTTTTATGACGTCTTGGTCATAATTTATGTTTGTGTCGTGAGTTTATTAGATGAGTATAAAGATGTAGATTCGCTTCGCGTTTATATCATATCGCTTACTGGAAATATAGTGTAAATAAAAAAAGTCATAGTAATAGACTGATTTTATTCTGAAACATCGAGTCAATCTTCTCAATTCAAAACTCCAATAAGTTATCAAAAAGTAAAATCGGGGGTCAAAAAGTAATACAGGCTTTCCGCAAGATTGTTAATGTATTCACTTCTTCTTTAATTTTATTAATAATTCAGTGCGACGAAACGAAACGTGCCTCGTATTTATATCAATCGATAGGATGGACAAACAGCCCGCTAATACACGTAAATTTAATTGATACGCGCCTACTAAATTGAATTGAAGCTTCGACATAGACGCTTTATATGATTGTACCTACAGAACAAATTGATATTTGTTTTGGTCCATTATGTGCGAAGCTTAAGTTTGGAACAATTCAATCAAAATATTATGGACTTCGGCCTGCGAACGCCGATGATAATATTTCGAGAAGGATTAACCTTATTGACCGAGCAAACAGTGGCAATAATGCTTAGGTCGTGACACGGCGAAACTGATATTTCAATCATTTTTGTAGGATTGCTGTTGGTCACGGACTCGGTGATGGAAAATATTTGAAGAGGATTCAGCGTTGATTACAATGTGAAATGTTTACTGAAGTTATTGTTTGGCGGCAGGTGGTGTGCAACAGCGCGACTCTGCGCGGCGTGCCGTCGGCGCTGAGCGCGAGCGTGACGCAGCTTTCGCTGTCACGCGCCGACCTGCGCGTGCTGCGCTCCGACGCCTTCGCACACCTGCGCCAGCTGCGGCGCCTCGCGCTCGACGCCTGTAACCTCACGCGCATCCGCCCCTTCGCCTTCCGGGGCCTGCCGCGCCTTCGCGAGCTCTACATCCAGCACACGCCGCTCGCCACAGTCGACGCCTTTGCATTCGCTGCTCTACAGAACATCACTTCAATAGTCCTGACACACAACAGGATCGCTCAAATCGAGGGATACGCTTTTGCAGGAACCAATTTTATAAAGCTCATCTCCCTACGAAATAATCCAATTAAACGTATATTAGCGCATGCCTTTTCAGGGCTTAATGACGTAGCGCAGATTGAACTCCCATCTGGAATAAGATCTATCGAGCCTCAAGCTTTTGCTGGGCTGGAAGGGGTCGGCGTACTCGAGCTGGCTTACATGGATTTGCCGGCGGTGCTACCCGATACTTTTCGTGGACTGGTGCGTGTCGGCCGGCTCGCTCTACGGGAATCTGATCTGGGCATAGTGCGAGTCGGAGCATTCGACGGACTGCAGCGTATCGATATATTAGAAATATGCAACAACAAAATCGACGGCATCGAGGAACTCTCCCTAGTACAAAACAACAGCGTTACCACATTTAAACTAACCGGCAACCACATGTTGGAGACGCCAGAGGCGGTCATTTTAGAAGTTGAGAACATAGTGATACGTGGGAATCACGTGCCGTGTGAGTGTGGACGGGACCCTCTCGCTAACCCGTTGGCCCTGACGCAAGACTTCCCGGACGAGAATTTTTGTATATCGCCATTAAAAGTGCGCGGTCGCAGCCTGGGCAGCGTGGGCGCGGGCAGCGCGGGGTGTCGCGGTGAGGCGGGTGGAAGCGCGCGAGCACGCGCGGCCGGCGCTGGCGCTCGCCCACGCGACGCGCTCTCATCGCCGCGCCTGGCGCTCACCGCGGCCGCGCTGGTTTTTCTCGCGAGTAGTTAACCGCCCTCGGTGTTCAATTAAGTGAGTTGTATCCAATTGTAAATATTGTAATATATGCGAGTGAAAATAATAATGCGAAATTTTACATTGAAAGGGTCCGTTCATTGTGTATACGTTGGACCATGAATAAAATTTGCCTTTCGAAACGCCTGCTTTTATTTTTATCCTTAAACGCAGGCCATGATATATCGGCTCATTTACAAAGGAATCTCAAGAATGATCGATCCGTAAATCACAAAGGTATTTGAAGATTTATGGCTGAGTAAAAATAGCGTTTATCTGTATTTCTAGTCAATTAGCAGACGACATCAGATAGCGGCTGAGTAATGTTCTGGCGGGCGACGGGCGTGCGCGCCTCGGCGACCGCTGTCCGCTCGCAGGCACAAATATCGTTTGTTCTTAACTACTGGAATGTGAACTACTTATTTGCCAGTATAACTAAAATGTTCCACAAATCACATTAGGGCAGTTGAATATTGCAACTTTATTGGTTTCAGATATTAGAATAGTCATTTTTTTTGTATTAAACTAATATAGATAATAGTGTTCTTCACTTGCACAGATACCTTATACGTAAATTATCACACCAATGCCAAAAACGACCGGTGTCGGCTCAAAGCTAAGCCGTTAACCAGTTTAATATGCATCAAAATTGTTACGGTTGTGGTTTAATTTTTGCGTGAGAGAGGTAATTGGTATTCGAGCTTGCATTCGGTGCTGAAAGCCGCGGCGGTGGGAATGCACACAACGCACGTATGTGGGCCGGACCGGTGGTACTGCGGCACGGGCGCCCGGTCCGTGCTGGGAGCCACGCATCTGACATCGATTGTCGACATCATGTCACGGCTCATTAGTGCGCTATCGATCGGACGCCCACTACATAAGAGCGCACTCCCGACTCCCGATGCCACAATTTACACCACTTGTCTTCACTGTCCATAATTCAACACATCCGATACAAACCTAAGGTTTCAGGCATATTCCAGACCAACAATCGGCTTTCCCAATTTTACATCTAACTTTCAATTATTTACGCATCAAAGCGATTTTCCGCCCCATTTCGTTGAATCCTGCCTGTAATACCATTGTGAATGCCAAAAGGAGGAGCAAACTTTCTTCGAGATCTTTTGTTGGCGATACACGGTTTTGTAGATTTCACGCAATTCTATGTTTTAGTTGAATTTCCTGGAAAAGGTAATGCGAGGAGGAATAAAAGTTCGAACTCCTTAATCATCGTTTAAATTCAAGTCATGTCTTCTTTATTAAATATATTTTCACTTTTTACCGGACTATACAAGTCCTGTCATTGGTGTTGATTGAGGGTCGGTGTGAATTTGAGTTTGTGCTACGGCGTAGCTCCGTAGCAGCGTGGCGGCGTAGCGGCGCTACGAGTCGTCCTAATGACTCGCGGTTCTACCTGCACCTGACGGCTGCAAACATAAAAAGGGACTGAATAAAAGAAAATATTACTGTGATGATTTTATGTCTGAGAAGAAAAGTACCTCGATATTCCATTTACGTATTTTCCGAAAAATCTCATCAGAGAAATATCAAAATAAATGAGTCGTAGGTAAGTGAAAATGAACGGTAAGATAATGTAGTGAATTGAATACAACTAGAACAGAACAAAGGAGAAAAACATAGTAAATAGACCATGCCTCGGAGCGGTTACATCTTTTGAAGCAAATGAGTTTAGGTTTATGAATTTTGACGAAGCGTAGAAATAATTATGAAAGGGTAAATAACAAGCAACTGAGTTTAAAATAATCTGGCTCATGAAACTACAAAATTTATGAGGAATAATGGATGTTAGTTTGATATCATGGAGCTTAAAAGTTTATACCTTAATTATAAATTAACAAACTGATTGGTATATGAATATATTTTTTTTTTGAATGGGTTGGTCATACAAATACTACGTTTCAGCGTTCAAGATAAACATATAAATGTATGTTTCATAACCCAGTGCATTTTGCTATAAAGCAACGATTGACGGCAGCATACCTGCGAGATAAGGAGCGAATTTACGCCTTTACATTGTGACATAACCTTATTTTATATCTTTTGTCATCGTTCTGAGAGGAGAACCTCAATTTATTGCCACTGAGATATGAGACCTCTTTAACTAAAAACTTCAAGGTGTGTTTTACATTTGGAAAGTTGGTAGTATCAGTTATGATTTAGCTGGGTTCAAAATAATTAGTCAATGGGAAGATGTAGCCTGACAGTGGGTATACCACTTGTTACTGTCAGGCTACATCTTCCCACTGCTGAGCAAAGCCAATCGATGATTTAGTTCAGCTCATCCCACCTTCTACTACGGGAGCTGACACGACCGCGACGTTTTGGATGCGTTAGAACCCTAACAAGCATCTGTGAAGCACCCACATAGTGGTTATTTTGTCGCAAAGACCAAATATTAAAGAACTGTTAATGCTACCCGCATTATAAGTATTTACCTAACTTCTGCGTAATCGTTCGCAGTTTAAAGGCGTTATGGTATGTTATGTATTATTGAAGCATTGTTTAAGTCATAATTTGCCTGGAATCATTGCTATTGAAATCTTCCGATCTGAATGGCTGTATTTCCACGAAACAGCGAGATATGCTGTCGCATATTAAGTTCGCTCCATCGAAGCTCTTGACTGAAATCGAACCAGAGGTAGCGTACAGGATTTGCTTTATTCGATCTTCTATGGGACGGTGCTACAGAATTTTTCCCGGGGCGTTATCTTGTCTCACGTATTTCATAGGAAATCGGACGATACAAAAACTGCGCTTCCCCAGATCGCTCCGGAACACCTTTTGTCTGACGGGTTCTTTTACGTTTGAGTGTTTTTTTTTCGAATAAAAGGATCGAATAATGTGTTGCATTTTTATGGTAGAAGAATCTCATTTTGTGAGCTTATTGGATGCAGTTCTGTAATGTCAGTCAGCTTTTGTTTTCGATATCTCAAAGATGGAGGGTCATATTTATAAAAATCTCTGAGCTGAATAAAGAATCTGTTAATAGATTCTTTATTCAAATTCTCAAATGATTTTTTTTTTATACATAATGTGCTAATCAGTTGATAAACAGTTCTGAGATTTTTATAAATAAGGGTGCATTTGAAAAACAAAATAACCAAACAGCAAATAAATTAAGGTATCAACAAATATGTCTAGACCACATATATCGTTGCCAAAATGTATGTTTGAGGGGTTAATAGAAGTGTAAGTGGCAAAATCCAGCGGAATCGATTACAAGACAAGATAAGGATCAAACTGATCTTCAAACAAAAAATCCATGTAGAGAAGGGTGGAAAGCGAAAGGGAGGAAGTTTTTACTTCGGCCAAACTTGCTAATGATAAGTATAGTAAATGTCTATTTTTACAAATGTATAACGAGCCGAGAGTTTCGTGAGAAGCGGGCAAAACGACATCCGATTCTGCTTCTATTCAGGGAGAGAACTGGGAACTTTCAAAGATATCTTAGTTAAACGGAGCTAGTCTGCGATCTTGCATCTCCGTGCTGAAATAGATAGCTGTAATAAAACTAGCTTCGTACTATTTTATAATTTTTCTTTTGTTCAGAATAGTTCTTCGTATGGCTGACTTGACTTATAAGTAAGATATTACAAAAATTATATAAATGTCGGAATATTTTTGAGTTGATTATCGCGTGTCGTGGCGCCTCTTGTATTTCGGCCATTAAATGCAACGTGGAGTGCAAATCATTCATCACTGACACGCTGTAGAGTATCTATGTTATCTCGCTAGAGAGAGTACACTGGACTTTATGACAACATATACTTTCAGTGCACAAAATACACAAAATATACGTGTATCAGAAGACAAGAGGACGTGTATCCGTTCTTTAATCGTTTGTAAATAAAGTAAAGGTAGGTTATTTATTTTACTTTGAAACAAAACAGAGACAGAACATTTTCTTTGCTGCGAGCCAAAATAAATAATCTGCCAACATCATTCAGTTTCATTCGGAGTAATTCGTAAAATTGGTTTAAATTAAATATTGGAATACTAACTACCGCTCGCGGCTCCGCTGGAATTAGAATGTCTTCTATCCTTATAAATTATAGCTTATGTGTTATTCTGATGTATAAGCTATATTACTGTAAAATGTCATCAAAATCCGTTCGGTAATTTTTGCGTGAAAGTTTAACAAACATCCATCCATCTTCACAAACCTTCGCATTTATAAAAGTATATTAGAATTGACAATGAGCTACTAATATTCAACGCGCGGTATTGATTTGCAGTTTATTTAGAAGTAGAATTTTCGAATAATTACTTTATAATTATTCGAATCACAACGCAGCAAACATAATAAAGGGACACAAACTAATAGCTGTACACAGACGCCAAATAAAGTAAATGAGGTATCTACGCAACGCAACAAACATGATAAGGAAACACAAACTACTAATAACCATACCCAGATGCCAAATAAAGTAAAAGGAGTTTCTACTTGTAAAGAGCAGATTTCAAACATAGTATTGAAGCCTAAACAAAAGAACAAAATGTGTATTCTGAGTTGTAACACAATAAAAGGATCCTCGTCAACAATTGAAGAAGTATTCTCCGATAACTTCGACTACTGTCACTACATAATGCCCAACAGCACCACAAAACGAGTCGTAAGTAACATCGAACAAAAATTAAAAGACTTCACCTTAAACGACTATTGCTTGCTTTTCATTGGAGAAAAAGACATAAAAGAGGAGAGCAACTATATAAATGTAATAAAGATATTACACGAATCTCTCCGAAAAGTCACACACACCAACATAGTTATCTGTCTCCCTACATATATAACAGGAGCACCGATATACAACTTCAAAATTGACATGTTTAGAAACCTCCTTTATCTAGACGTACAAAGTTATGAGTACGCATACATCTTCGACAGCAACCTTTACTTAACACATGAGATGTTTTCTTACTATACAGGCAAAATCAATAAATATGGAATGAAAAATATATATGACAATATTATGAGTAACATACTGGTCGATTTACATCTGTTTGGTCAAATAAACGTGCAGAATAATAGTAAGATACAAGAAAGTGTTTACGACAATAGCGAGCAAAACGCAAGCGACAAGGTACATTCAAACTTTTTTCGTCTACAATAACATATATATCCTACACCAAAATATTGCCGGACTTTTAAACAAAGGTGATATCCTCAATATCTGTTTGGAAGAGCTGCAAAGTAAGAGAAAAACTGTGGATGTTGTGTGTATTACGGAACATTTTATGACGCCTGAGCAAGAAGAATTATTAAATATACCTAACTATAACCTAGCTATAAGTTTCTCAAGAGAATGTAAAAGAGGGGGTGCATGTATATTAACAAAAATAGGACATCAATGTAAAGAGGTAAATTTAAGCAATTATTGTGTAAAAAATTTGATTGAATGTTGCGCAATTGAATTGACCGAGCATGGTATTATTGTTGTGTGTATATATAGGGTTCCTAATTCTGACCTAAATACTTTTTATGACAAATTGGAGAATATTCTTCATTTAGTATGCATTACACGTAATAAAAAGATTATCATCTGTGGGGACTTCAATATAAACACATTAAAAAGAAACAAACAGACCCTAGACTTTGAGTATATTCTCTTAGGTTATAATCTACGATTGCAATTCTCTCAACCCACTAGATTAAGTAGTGGGACATGTTTGGATAACTTCGCGCACAATATCAGAGGATGCAGGGGGGAAATTATTGAATTTGGACTGTCGGACCACACCACACAGCTTTTAAGATGCCCTGTTAAAAAAACTTGTGCTATTAAGTCATGGCGCATTAAACGAAGAAATTATTGCCAGGAATACGTGGATAAATTTAGAAATTGTATAAAAAGCCTCTCATTTTCAGACATTTACAATACTTTGGACCCTAATAAGGCTTATGACTGTTTTATAGATTTATTTCAATCCTTTTACGACCTCTGTTTTCCTTACGAAACAATTACAAAATCGCTAACAAAAAAATCTAAGTGGATCTCAAAGGGAATAAAAAAATGCAGTAAAAGGAAACGTGTGCTTCTGTGGCAATACAGAACAAAGCCCACTCTCAAGAACAAAAATGCGTTTAAAGTATATTCACATAGACTTAAGAGAATCGTATCTTTAACACAAAAATCTCAAAATAATTATTTTATCAAAACATCACAAAATAAGTCCAAAGCAGCATGGACTGTAATTAACAAGAATAAGGCTTTATTCTATTTTACTTTCCTAAAGAACCTATAAGTGAAATAAAAACTGACACAAAGATAATTGCGAACCCTATAGAAATAGCAAACTCCTTCAATGAATATTATATTAACCAAGTGTCGAATTCAAATCATACGAGTAGCATAACACAAGACATCCCCATTCATTCAAACTCTTTGAACTCTTTATTTATGGAACCAACTATACCAAATGACATTATTAATCAAATTAGGTCTCTTAGAGATACAAATAGTGTAGGTAGTGATGGAATATGCACTAAAGTTATAAAAGCAGTCTCTCAATACATAGCCCCACATCTAAGTTACATAATCAATTTATGTATTGAGAAAGGAATCTTCCCGGATCAGCTCAAAACGTCCATAGTTACTCCATTATACAAAAAACAAGACAAATGTCTCATGAAAAATTATAGACCTATTGCTTTGATACCTATATTTGCGAAAGTATTTGAGAGGGTCATATATGAAGCACTTTATACGTACCTAGAGAAATAAAACATTTTAGTTAATGAACAGAAAGGATTTCGTAAGAACAGGACAATTAACATGGCTATCCATGATTTGATACGCCCTATCCTATCGAATGTTGATAAAAGAAATCCCGTATGTGCTATATATATGGACCTTACGAAGGCTTTTGACTATGTAGACTATAAGATACTCTTAAATAAATTGGAGAAGTATGGTATAAGGGGAAATATTTTGAATCTTATTGAGTCTTACTTACACAATAGAAAGCAGATTGTAGAAATAACACGAATATGCAATATGCACGAAATAACACGCACTGGAAATGAACAAAGATTCCGATCCAGTAGTAGCATAATTAAATACGGAGTCCCACAAGGCAGTGTGTTAGGACCTCCACTATTTTTAACATATATAAATGATCTACCTAGGGAAATAAAGCATCCTATGGTACTATTTGCTGACGACAGCACGGTAGTGATAACATGTGACGATCCTAATGCATACGAAGCAGAAATAAATTTGACATTAAATAAAATAATTACTTGGCTAAATAATAATAATCTAGTCATAAATCTAGAAAAAACTAAAATAATGCATTTTTATCAAAGAATTCCTAATATAAACGTCGACATTAACTATTTGGGGACCAGAATAGAGTCGGCCACTGTGACTAGATTCCTTGGTGTTATTATAGATAATAACTTGTCCTGGAAACCGCAAACGGACGATATTTGTAAAAAAGTTAATAAATTTGCATATGCCCTCTATAAATTGGCTAAAATTGTAAACTTAGAATCTCTTTTAATGGCCTACCATGGCTATGTTGCATCCGCACTGAGATATGGCATAATATATTGGGGCAATTCAGTCAATAAAGAGTATGTTTTCAAAGCCCAAAAAAGATGCATCAGAGCTATGTGTGGTTTGCAGAGTACTGACAGTTGTCAACCTCTATTTAAAAGCCTCAAGATCCTCACCTTGCACTCTCTGTATATATACGAAGTAAATGTATTTGTCAAAACAAACAACAATCTATATGAATTAGCTTTTAAAAGTCATTACAGGAAACTTCGTGATAAAAATAAGTTAGAGCTTGAAGTACCTTGTGCAGGCACGGCCTTAATGAGTAAAAGCTTTTTCTGTATGGCCCAGAGAATATTTAATAAGTTGCCCTGCTCAATAAAAAGTCTCAATGTAGTCAATTTCAAGCATAAATTACGTGATTTATTAATACAGAAATGTTACTATAGTCTCAGTGACTATTTTGATGACAGTTCCTTGACATAATAATATTTGTATACCCATAGCATGCCCCATGCATAAAAATGTATAATGATGACTTTTAAATTCTGTGGACAATATCACTTTTAAACTTTTCCGTTAACAATAACTTATTTGACATTATAACTATTTATTACTGACATAATCACATTTATAATTAATTAATGACATTACTTGACATATTAAATTACACAAATAATTGATATTGATTACGGAGTTATTATAAATGTTCCTACCTAATTGGCAATAATATTTGTATACCCATAGCATGCCCCATGCATAAAAATGTATAATGATGACTTTGAAATTCTGTGGACAATATCACTTTTAAACTTTTCCGTTAACAATAACTTATTTGACATTATAACTATTTATTACTGACATAATCACATTTATAATTAATTAATGACATTACTTGACATATTAAATTACACAAATAATTGATATTGATTACGGAGTTATTACAAATTATCTTACCTAATTGGCAAATGCCTCACATAAATGTATATTTGTACGCCACATGGCAAAACATATAGAAACTCGTATTATTGTAACATCTTGCACACTGCTGTAACCTACTTATGTTTACAAATAAAGACTGATTGATTGATTTACAGTAGCATTATTTTTGTTAAACGCTCTCCTTCAACGCTGTTTGTTTTTGTCCGATCAATACGGAAATATCTGGATGAGTAATTTGTCAGCGCATATAATTATGAGGGGAATGCATTACCAATTAACTTCGAAAACATAATTGGTGTGATATTATTGTGAGATACAAAGTGGAGCCGCATCAATTATGCTAATGGAATTGAACGAAACCTATTTTTTATTAAATTTAAAACCGTGCAGAGCTTTAAAATAATATTTGTTTTCAATAACCAAATGCACCAGTCACGGACCGTTTTCAATACGAGCATGAAAAGATTAACTGAATATCGTATTGTAAAATAGGATTTTTCAATGAGTGCTTGCAAAAGATTTAGTTAAAATTAATACGGGGGTTTTTATGTATATGTACATTGTACGTACAATGTTCTTGTACACTATTCTGTTGGAAATTGTTTTTTATAAGTGTCATAAACATTTTACAAAAGGAATAATAAGGAACAGATGAAGATAAAAGTAAAGAATATACCTAGTGAGTGGTTGATCTATGGTTTAGTCTTGTCTCTGATGTACCTAACTAAAGTAAATAGTATCAGTACGAGAATATGGTGGTTCTATTTTATTACCCCGAAAGGTTTGTTGTGTGGCAGTTTATTTCAGAAAATTTATATTATACGGTTTTGGGTCTACTGGATTTCAGTAATGCCTTTAATGCCGTGGATTTCGATGTTTTACTTGGCGTCCTTTGCTCTTTTAACATATCTCCATCGGTTGTTGAATGGTTTCGTAGTTACCTGTTTGGTCGCCGACAACGTATTTGCATCGGGGAGACCTTGTCTTCCTGGTGTAGTACTTCTGCCGGGGTTCCTCAGGGCGGCGTTCTATCTCCCTTACTTTTCGCAGTGTTTATTAACTCAATATCCAATGAATTAATTTCTTTCTACCACCTTTATGGAGATGATCTTCAATTTTACACACTATCTCCTCTTGGTAATCTATCTGAGGCTATCTTGACCATAAATAGTGATCTGGCCCGTATATGTGACTGGAGGAAGAAGCACGGACTTACGGTGAACCCTATAAAACGCAAGTTTTAGTGGTGGGCAGTTCAAGGTTGGTCTCAAGGATCGACTGGACGACTCTGACCCAAATTGCTTTTGACAACTCTGTTGTACCCTTTAGCGAGAATGTTAAGAATTTGGGTATATTCATTGACAAGAAAACCCCAAATTTTAAAGAACCGTTAATGCTACACGCATTATAAATACCTAACTTCTGAGTAATCCATCGGAATTTAAAGGCGTGCCAATGTTATGTATTTTTGAAGCATTGTTTGAGTCATAATTTGCCTGGAATCACTGCTATTGAAATCTTCCGATCTGAATGGCTGTGTTTCCACGAAACAGCGAGATGTACTGTCGCATATTAAGTTCGATCCATCGCAGCTCTGACTGAAAGCGAAGCAGTAGCGTTCAGAATTTGCTTTATTCGATCGTCTATGAGAAGATTCCACATATTTTTTCCCGGTGCGTTATCTTGTTTCACGTATTTCATAGGAAATCGGACGATACAAAAACTACGCTTCCCCAAATCGCTCCGGAACACCTTTTGTCTGACGGGTGCTTGTACGTTTGCGTGCTTTTTTCGAATAAAATAATCGAGTAATGTGTTGCATTTTTTTGGTAGATGTATCTCTTTTTGTGAATTTATTTGATGCAGTTTTGTAGTGAATCAGCTTTTGTATTCGATATCTCAAAGATGGCGGGCCTTTTTTATAAAAATCTCTGAGCTGTGTAGGAACTGCAATTTTCTATAGATTATTTGAAAAATTGTATACATAATGTGCTAATCAGTTGATAAACAGCTCAGAGTTTTTTTTTATAAATAAACAAAAACAAATATTAAAAATTATGAATACTTATTCAAATGATTTGAAAAACAACAACAACCAAACAGCAAAAAAAATATTGTATCAACAAATATGTCTTGACCACATACATCGTTACCAAAATATATGTTTGAGGGGTTAACAGACGTGTAAGTGGCAAAATCCAGCGGAATCGATTACAAGACAAGATAAGGATCAAACTGACCTTCAAACAATAAATCCATGTTGAGAAGGGTAAAACGAAAGGCAGGAAGTTTTTACTTCGGCCAAAGTTGCTAATGATAAGTATAGTAAATGTCTATTTTTACAAATGTATAACGAGCCAAGAGTTTCGTGAGAAGCGGGCAAAACTGTTTCTATTCAGGGAGAGAACTGGAAACTTTCAAAGATATCTTAGTTAAACGGAGCTAGTCTGCGATCTTACATCTCCGTGCTGAAATAGATAGCTGTAATAAAACTAGCTTCGTACTATTTTATAATTTTTCTTTTGTTCAATAGTTCTTCGTATGGCTGACTTGACTTATGAGTAAGATATTACAAAAATAATATAAATGTCGGAATATTTTTGAGTTGATTATCGCGTTACGTGGCGCCTCTTGTATTTCGGCCATTAAATGCAACGTGGAGTGCAAAGCATTCATCACTGACACGCTGTAGAGTATCTATGTTATCTCGCTAGAGAGAGTACACTGGACTTTATGACACCGAATACTTTCAGTGCACAAAATACACAAAATATATGTATATCAGAAGACAAGAGGACGTGTATCCGTTCTTTAATCGTTTGTAAATAAAGTAAAGGTAGGTTATTTATTTTACCTTGAAACAAAACAGAGACAGAACTTTTTCTTTGCTGAGAGCCAAAAGAAATAATCTGCCAACATCATTCAGTTTCATTCGGAGTAATTCGTAAAATTGGATTGAATGTAAGAATGCCTTTTTTATGTTAATACCTAAGAAGCCTAATACGCTATACAGTTATCGGCACTTAACTTGGCAAGGTTTTGGCGTAGTGGGGGTAAGTTTTGGCTTGGTAACCAAAGAGACCTCAAAAACGACTTGTGCGCATCTAACGACTCTTGCCATGTGCCCACAACTATACTCTACACCTGGCTATTTCTTGTTTATTAATCATGTTCATCAATCGGGTCTTCAATGTTTTTTCACAGTAAGTGATATTTTTGCTTTCCAACTTTAAATATGTATGATGAATGGAACAATAAATTTTGTTTAAAATAAAGCCAAATTGACGGATACTTTGCCTGGCTGCTATTCAAATTTTAATTTTGTGTATATTGAGCCGCCGAGGTTACGAGCGGTCACCTCACTCGTGGTCACGGGTTTTCTACCCGGTGCGGTGAGCCCTGTAAAGTGCTCCAAAAGTCAGCAAACAATTAAATTTAAACAATACACTTGAACAACAGGGCGAAAACCTTTCCTCCTATAAATTAATTCTTTCATAACCGAGATGTTTAAATTAAATATTGGAATACTAACTACCGCTCGCGGCTCCGCTCGAATTGAATTAGAATGTCTTCTATCCTTATAAATTATAGCGTATGTGTTATTCTGATGTGTAAGCTGTAAAATATATTACTATATATTACTGTAAAATGTCATCAAAATCCGTTCAGTAATTTTTGCGTAAAAGTTTAACAAACATCCATCCATCCTCACATACTTTCGCATTTATAAAAGTAGCAGTATTGACAATGAGCTACTAGTACGAGTATTCAACGCGCGGTATTGATTTGAAGTTTATTTAGGACTAGAATTTTCTAATAATTACTCGAAAATTAATACGGGTATTTTTATAAGTGTCATAAACATTTTTACAAAAGGAATAATAATGAACATATGAAGATAAAAGTAAAGAATATAGTGTTTTAGGTTGATCTATGATTTAGTCTTGTCTCTGGAGTACCTACCTAAAGTAAATGGTATCATTACGAGAATATGGCCCAGAAAGGTTTGTTGTGTGGCGGTTTATTTCAGAAAATAGATATTTGATGGTACTTGACAACGAGCTGACGTCCGCCCTGGTCATAGCACAACTACAGCGTTTCTGAATATTACGGACGATATAAGGTCTGCCATGGAGACGGGTAATCTAACGGTTTTGGCTCTACTGGATTTCAGTAGTGCCTTTAATGCCGTGGATTTCGATGTTTTACTTGGCGTCCTTTGCTCTCTTAACATATCTCCATCGGTTGTTGAATCGTTTCGTAGTTACCTGTTTGTTCACCGACAACGTATTTGCATCGGGGTGACCTTGTCTTTCTGGTGTAGTTCTTTTGCCGGGGTTCCTCAGGGCGGCGTTCTATCTCCCTTACTTTTCGCTTTTTTTTTATAACTCAATATCCAATGAATTAATTTCTTCCTACCACCTTTATGCAGATGATCTTTAAATTTACACACGATCTCCTCTTGGTAATCTATCTGAGGCTATCTTGGCCATAAATAGTGATATGGCCCATATATGTGACTGAAGCAAGAAGCACAGACTTTACAGTGAACCCTATAAAAACGCAAGTTTTAGTGGTGGGCAGTTCAAGGTTGGTCTAAAGGTTCGACTGGACGACTCTTCCCCAAGTTTCTTTTGACAACTCTGTTGTACCCTTTAGCGAGAAATTTAAGAATTTGGGGACATTCATTGACAAGAACTTCTTTTGGACTGCCCAACTCCAGGAAGTTAGCCGCAAGCTGTTCGCATCTGATGGATCTCTGAGGAGACTGCGTAATTTTCTGCCAACTACCACCAAGATTGCGCTTGCGCAATCTCTTCGTCTACCCATCCTTGATTATGCTGATGCCAGCTATCTTGACCTCACTGAAGTATAACTTGATAAACTTGAGCGTCTTCAAAATTTTTGTATAAGGTTCATATTTGGTTTGCGCAAATATAACCATAGAAAAGACAAAGATATTTTATTTCAACTAGGCCGCCAAGCGGCACTTTTGAACGTTAATACATAAAAAATTAAAGGAATAAAAATTGATTCTACCGTGCATTCGGAAAGTAGCTTTTTATGGAGAAGAACGCACAAGAAACTCCATACTTACTCTTTTAAAAAAATATATGCTTTTTTACAATATTTAGGTACATAAGTACATACATTAATAAATTCATATGTGTGAGGACAATGCACCCAGAATCACTACATACTATATTACGTACAGGTACAAAGTATTAAAAGTACCCACACATGTACCGTGCAGTTACTAGAAAAACACTAGCATCCGAAGCAGTTAAGTTAAGACCAATCCCAATTGACGGCGCCCGTTCACGAACATGACGCATGAATCGGCACCACCCAGCTCAACCATAATGAAGGGAACCGAATGATCCAACACACGCGCCACCATCAGAGAGACATTTGAGAGAGCATGACACACTCAACTGCCAGAGCACACATAAGTCAAAGAACGACACAAAGGTACAGCAAATGGTAGATCTACAGTTGGGTACATAGTACTCATACACGTGCTGCGCAGTTATACAATACTAAAATAAATTGAGTCTATATTATACAAATATATTCATACAGTCTTCAGCAGGTCCAACAATACTTCAAAAAGAATAATGTTCTGCATATCACTTGTTTTTGCGCCCTAGTGTTTGTGGAGCAAGACTAGCATTGACCCATGCATTTTTATCAGTGATGTAATCCCCCAACTTATAATATGCCTGCCTGCATAGTGTGCGTTTTATGCAAGTTTGAAATTTCGTCTCATTCAGTTCTAGAATGTGGGGAGGAATTTTATTGTAACATTTTGTACAGTACCCCATGAAAGATGAGGCTACTTTAGCCAGTCTGAAACCTGGTTGAACTAATTGGTCCCTATTTCTAGTAATGTAATTATGTCTATCGCCGTTTTTACTAAAAAGATGTAAATTCTTTCTGACGTAGATGATGTTTTTAACCGACTTCAAAAAAAGGAGGAGGTTCTCAAATCGTTTTTTTTTTTTTTTTTATGTGTATTACCTCAGAACTTGTTACTGGGTGAACCGATTTTGATAATACTTTTTTTATTTGAAAGCTGGTGCTTGTCATGTGGTCCCATTTAATTTTCATCAAGATCTGGTAAAGAACTTCGGAGATACACATCAGAACTCTTCAATAAATGATGGCAAATCACTCGGGATTGCTGCAATCGGATGTCTGTTTATTGTTTACATCATTTCATAACATAACATCACACTATCACGCTCTAAAGGGGTACGCAGGTTGAACAGTTCACCCTGGTATACTCTAATTCCACTGTTTTTGTCTAAGTTGCATGTTTCTGGGTAAATCTATTCTGGCTTCACTTTGGAGAATTGGTCCATTATGAACCACAACTAAAAAGTGAAAAATAAAAAAAAACTTTTTAACAAAAATACAACCGACTTACAAATAAAAACACTTCAAAGTGAAAAATAACTTCAATTTCGGATGTCGGTGTCAGAAAACGAAGAAACCAAAACAAGAACACCGACTTCCGAAATTGAAGTTATTTTTCACTTTGAAGTGTTTTTATTTGTAAGTCGGTTGTATTTTTGTTAAAAAGTTTTTTTCATAAATATATTGACAAGGAACCGTCATGATGTTAATTCCCTTAAACAGTTCCCTTAGAGAATCGCGCCGGCGAAGATTGTATATCGCTCTGATGGCTCGTTTTTGCACAATAAAAATTGACTCAATGTCTGCAGCCCTTCCCCATAGTAAAATACCGTAAGACATTATACTATGAAAGTAACTAAAATAGACCAGCCTAGCGGTATCTACATCACTAAATTGACGAATCTTTCTAACAGCATAAGCTGCCGAACTTAGTCGCCCTGCAAGTGATATTAAATGAGGACCCCATTGTAACCTTGAGTCTAGCGTAATCCCCAGGAAAACCGTTTTATCGACGAATTCCAGCTTCTCCTTGTTTAATATAATGTCACAATCACTACTTTTGACATTCGGCAAGGAAAATTTAATGCACTTGGTTTTTTTACCAATTAAAACTAAATTATTGGCAGTGAACCAATTCTGAACCTGCCGTAGCGCGTTATTTACGTCGTCAACCTGACAAGTACGTCTATTTATTTTAAAAATTAAAGACGTGTCATCAGCAAATAACACCATGTTTAGTTTGTTTTCCAATAAACGGGGTAAATCGTTTATGTATATTAAAAATAAGAAAGGACCTAAAATTGAGCCCTGAGGTACCCCCATTTTCACGTTTAACCCCGACGAATTCACACCGTTTATTTGAACTAATTGCTGTCTATCATTCAAATAAGATTTAACCAAACTTAACGCTGATTGACCTAGCCCGTAATGCTTAAGTTTCAGAAGTAATGTTTCATGATTAACGCAATCAAACGCCTTCGACAGGTCACAGAATATACCTATGGCATCCTGCGACTCTTCCCACGCATTAAAAATGTTTTTTAATAGGGTGATACCAGCGTCAGTTGTACAACGTCCTTTGGTGAAACCATACTGTTTATCATGCAAGATGTTATTCGTATTAAAATGAATGAGCATTTGATTAAGCATTATCTTCTCAAATACTTTGCTGAAAACCGGCAAGACGGATACTGGTCTATAATTATTTGTGTCTTTACTGTCCCCGGATTTAAAAAGTGGTATAACCTTACTATATTTCATTAGATCCGGAAAGACTCCTTGATCCATACACAAATTGAAAATTAAAGCTAAGTACGGCGCTATAGTCTGAATAAAAAGGTACAAGCTTTGATGGACATTCCCCACAGATCTTCAGTCGGTTTGATCTTGATTTGCTTAAAAGCTTTTATTACTGTTATGGGGTTTATATGTGAAAAGTTAAATACATTCGGGCAGGCTGAAACGTTCGCGTTTAATAATCCAAAAGCAAGCGAGGGCGAAGAATTTAAGGTTTCAGTAGTTTTAATTGGGATGCTGGTAAAGAAATTTACAAATTCTTTCGCAAATTTTTTTGTTATCTCTAATAAGTCCGTGTATCTCGAGGGTGTAATCAGTATTATTTCTTTTATTCCTGTTCGTTTCATTATTTATAATTTTCCAAACCGTCTTGATTTTATTTTCTGCTAATTTAACCTTATTTCTAATGTACAAGGCCTTAGCTGCCTTACATGTATTTTTAAAATTCTTGAGTAAGTAGCAACATACTTATTAAACGTTTCAGTGTTAATACAAGGCTTAAGGCCATATAGCTCGTAAAGTCTTTCCCTACTTTTTCTAAGTCCTGTAGTCGCCCAGTCACTGAATAAAAACTTAGGGCATATAGTTTTAGTTATCTTTTTAAAAGTGTTATTGAACTCTTTTTGAACTACTGAAAAAACTTCATCATACAAAATATTACCATCATTCACTGTGAGGTCCTGATCGCTTAACTTACCGATTAAAGTACTGTTAAATTTATTTAATTTACCGGATGTTATTGGTCTGGATTGAATATGCACTTGTTTTATTAGCATAATGGACTCAAATGTCACCAGTAGCCCACTATGATCCGAAGGCAGATAATTTATAATGGCCTTGTCCAAGTAGTTGTAGTTTCCGTATGGTGCCGGACGTAAAGAATTTCACCATCCCATGTCTTCCCGTGGGTGTCGTAAGAGGCGACTAAGGGACAAACCAGAGAATGGGCAGCAGCGTTCTCTGTGCTTCTATAACAACCATACTGCGATCGCCAACCCGCCTGCCAAGCGTGGCGATTATGGCAAAACCGCCCCAATGAATAGCACAAATAAAAAATGGCCCCTGGTACCCGGCAGTTTGCCTACCCTCGACTACGGTAGCGGTCGAGGCTACGGCATGGCAAGGGGTGCTAAGAATCTCCGGACGAGATCCGGCTACCCCAACAATCACCGACGACTGGACCTGGCAACGTACAACACGCGCACACTTCGGACCGACGAGAAAGTCACCGAACTCGAGGAGGAACTGAGCAGGTTGCGATGGAGTATTATAGGGTTATCTGAAGTCCGAAGAGAGGGGGAGGACTCGATAATCCTCAAATCCGGTAACCTGCTCTATTTCCGAGAAGGTAACCGGCAGTCCCAGGGTGGTGTCGGGTTTATCGTCCACAAGTCCCTTGTGAACAACGTGGTGAAGATCGAGAGTGTGTCGACCAGGGTGGCGTACCTTATACTCAGAATATCCTCAAGATATTCGCTGAAGGTCATACAGGTCTACGCCCCAACCTCGGCACACCCCGACGATGAGGTAGAGACCATGTATGAGGATATCTCCAGAGCCATGCATGGTTTCAAAACTTACTTCACCGTTGTCATGGGGGACTTCAACGCAAAACTGGGCAAACGAGACGAGTATGAGCTGCAAGTGGGGCAATTTGGAGTTGGACAACGGAACCACCGGGGTCACCTACTGGCCAGTTTTATGGAGAAGGAGGGCCTCTATATGATGAACTCCTTCTTCAAAAAGCGTGAACACAGGAAGTGGACCTGGCAGAGCCCCGATGGTGCAACAAAAAATGAGATCGACTTCATCATGTCAACCAAGAAGCAAATGTTCAATGATGTCTCTGTGATCAATTCGGTAAAAACCGGGAGCGATCACCGCATGGTAAGAGGCAAATTGAACATTAATATTAAGCTTGAAAGGTCTCGACTGATGAAGTCCACGCTCCGGCCAGCACAGATCCAAGTCCAAAACCCCGAGAGCTTTCAGCTCGAACTCCAGAATCGTTTCGAGTGCCTAGGGAGCTCCGTGGATGAATATAGCAACGGGTTCGTGGAAGCTGTCCATACGGTCGGGTCTAAGTTTTTCAAGACCCGTCGTACAGATAGAAACAAAAAGCTCTCTGATCACACCCTCAAGCTTATGAAGGAGAGGCGTGAGATGATCCTGCAGTCTTCAGATGAGGCGTGCAAATACCGGCAGCTCAATAGACAGATCTCTAAATCCTTGAAAAGAGACCTCCGCCGCTTCAATACCGAGCGTATTAAAGACGCTATCGAGCGAAATAAAGGCTCCAAGGTGTTCTCAAGGGATCTGGCTATTGGGCAGAGCCAACTCACGAAACTGAAGACCGACGATGGCAGGATCGTATCCGCCAAACCGGAGCTTCTCAGGGAGATCGAGACATTCTATGGGCAGTTGTACACTTCGATCAGCAAGCCCGTTGCGAGTCTAGCAAACGACCCAAGAGCTAGATTGACCCGACACTATACCGAAGATATCCCGGACGTCAGCCTGTACGAGATTATGATGGCTCTGAAACAGCTCAAAAACAACAAGGCGCCGGGTGATGACGGAATTACGGCCGAACTCCTGAAGGCGGGTGGAAAACCGGTCCTTATGGCCCTTCAGAAGCTGTTTGATTCCGTCATACTCGAGGGCAAAACGCCACAGGCATGGTGCAGGGGTGTGGTGGTACTCTTCTTCAAGAAGGGCGACAATGCCCGGTTGAAGAACTATAGGCCCATCTCACTTCTTAGCCATGTTTACAAGTTGTTTTCAAGAGTCATCACGAATCGTCTCGCGCGCAGGTTTGACGATTTCCAGCCCCCCGAACAAGCCGGATTCCGAAAAGGCTTTAGCACCGTAGACCACATACATACGCTGCGGCAGGTTATACAGAAGACCGAAGAGTATAACCTGCCTCTCTGTTTAGCGTTTGTGGACTACGAGAAAGCCTTCGATTCGATAGAGACTTGGGCTGTACTGCAGTCTCTCCAACGGTGCCAGATCGACTACCGGTACATTGAGGTGTTGAAGTGTTTGTACAAAAACGCCACCATGTCAGTCCGTCTTCAGGATCAGACCTCGAAACCAATCCTTCTCCAGCGTGGCGTGAGACAGGGAGACGTCATTTCTCCGAAACTGTTCACTGCTGCGCTGGAGGATGTCTTCAAGGTTCTGGACTGGAGGGGGCTGGGCATCAACGTTAATGGCGAGTACATTACTCACCTTCGGTTTGCCGACGACATAGTGGTCATGGCTGAGACCATGGAGAGCCTCAGTAAAATGCTCGATGACCTCAGTAGAGCTTCCGAAAGAGTGGGTCTTAAAATGAACATGGACAAAACCAAGATCATGGTGAATGCCCATGTAACACCCACTCCTATCAAGGTCGGAGACTCTACTCTCGAAGTTGTAGACGATTATGTCTACCTGGGACAAACGGTCCAGTTGGGTAGGTCCAATTTCGAGAAAGAGGTCAACCGTCGAATCCGACTCGGCTGGGCGGCGTTCGGGAAGTTGCGTGGTATCTTCTCGTCCAATTTACCGCAGTGTCTCAAGACAAAAGTCTATGACTAGTGTGTGTTGCCAGTGATCACCTATGGGACCGAGACGTGGTCGCTCACAATGGGCCTTATCAGAAAGCTCAAAGTCACCCAAAGGGCAATGGAGAGGGCTATGCTCGGAATTTCCTTGCGTGATCACGTCAGGAATGATGATATCCGCAGGAGAACCAAAGTTACCGACATAGCCCGAAGAATTTCCAAACTTAAGTGGCAGTGGGCAGGGCACATTGCTCGCAGAACGGATGGCCGATGGGGCCGAAAGGTTCTGGAATGGCGACCGCGAACCGGAAGACGATACGTTGGAAGGCCTCCCACTAGGTGGACTGATGACCTGGTTAAGGTTGCTCGAAGGCGCTGGATGCGAGACGCACGGGATCGGTCAATGTGGCGACGCCTGGGGGAGGCCTATGTCCAGCAGTGGACGTCTTTCGGCTGAAATGATGATGATGATGATGATGTCCAAGTAGTTGCAGCAACAAAAAACATTATCAATACATGTAGCAGAAGTCAGTGTAGTTCGGGTTGGTTCCGTAAACACATGTGACAAATTAAATGATTTAAAGAGATTTAATAACCTACTGCTATCTGAATTATCTTCTAGAATATTAATATTAAAGTCACCACAGACAATTACTAGTTTATTACCCATTGCAAGTTTTGCCAAAACATCTTCCATTACTGACTCGAATATAGAGTAGTTCTTATAATTAGGGGGTCTGTAGACGCACACTATGACATGCTTATCCAGCTCAACACAGGACAGTTCAACACTATGCTCAACTGAGAGGTCTACTATATCTTTACGAGGTTTTGATTTAATACCATTTTTTATTAATATAAGTGAACCCCCACGCAACATAATATTTCTGTTAAAACAACTGCCCACAGTATAATTTTCATAATTGATTAGCATTTCATAATCTTTCAGCCAATGCTCAGTGAAACAAACAATTTCAAACATTGTTTTTTCTAAAAACAGTTCGATTTCCAATTCCTTTGAAGAAAAACCCTGAATGTTCTGGTGGAATAATTTCAGAGAATTCTGCTCAGACCTTTTTAAGAAATTAAATTTTTGCGAGCAAGAATGTACCTTTTTGATGGTGAATATACTCTTAACTATTCCGTTATTGGTACCCTCCCTTGTCCTATTAACTAGTTTAAAGAACAAATATTAATAGCATTTTTGCGAACGTTATGCAAGGTATTGACCACCTTTAAATTAGTACTATTACTAATATCAATAATAACTGGATACTTCGACATACTACTTATGTCTGAGTTTATTGTATAAGATAATAGCCGAGCTATTTGATGTCTTACCCTAAGAGGCAGATACAAAGTATCGCCTGTCGACTTTAATTTACCAACAAAAATGTTGATGTCAAAAAAAACAAGTTTGTCACTATAGTGACTCACAAGAAAGTGCAGATGCTTATTAAGCATGTGAATGTGATTATTTTGTCTATTTGACAATTTATCCAAGTAAGGGAAGGCACACAAAATAATTTTACTGCAATTTAACTTTAACATCTCTTTTACACATTCAGTGATGTCATCTTTTTTTACTTTTATACTATTACCTACAAATACAGTTAAATTGGTATCTGGTTTATATATATTCTTTGTCACAGATTCCATTATTTGCTTGTAAGATGACCCGGGCATGCAATAATTAAGAGTGGAATGACTGATTGCCATTTATTAATTTTCCTAAACCTTTTCCAATACCGTCTGAAAACATAACCGAATGCAAACTTTCCTTACGATGACTAGATGAAAAGCCAGCACTCTCAGGCCGGTCTACTTGAGGCAGATCCTGTGCTACATTTGATATGTCTTGTACGAAGACACTGTTTTGAGACACCCTCTCAGCTTGGACCGGGTGCTCTGTAGCATCAGGCTGGACTGCAATTAGATTTGAGACTGTCTGGCAGTTATACTGACACCTCACTAACTCATTTGTGGCCAAAATGTGTTTTTTAATTTGAAATTTTGTATTTATATATTTATTGTAAAGAGAACTAAGTCTGTTCTCAAGTACCTGTATTTCTAACTGTAAGCGGTGAGTGTCAATCTCATATATTTTTTTGCTGTCTTCTAATTTAATTTGCTATTTTTTTTTTTTTTATTATTATTTAATGTTTCAGAATTCCGCGAGAAACTCAAGTGGTTGCCAATTCGCCTTCGCCGAAATGCTCATATTCTTTCCCTCCTGTATAATATACTATTTTTCCCGTCTACCCCTCTTTACCTCAAAAATCGATTTCAGTTTTTATGTGACTCGCACACGAAAGTTCTCAGGTCATCGGATAACATGAAACTTAAAATGCCAATGCATTCAACTATCTTCCTGGACAAATCTTTTACTGTCCAGGCCGCTAGTTTATGGAATGCATTGCCTGTAACAATAAAATATGCGCAATCCGTCACTGTGATCTTATTCTTGTTGGAGCTGTATTGTTTTCTTGCCCGTATATTTATATAATAATATAATAACTTTATTTCAAAAAACAGGTATTTGTACATTATTAATGGGTACTTAATCTATAATATGAACATGTAGTAGGTTGTATCAAATCTGTGGGTGTGGTTCTGTTCTCTTAGGTAAGTTGCAATGCAACCTGTGTTTAGGAGAAACAGCGCCTGCTTATGTATGTATGTATATATTTTATATTTAGTTAGTAAGCACTGTTTGTAACTTATTATTTTATTTAAATTTGCTCCAAGTGCAACCCCATGTCTTGTCCAAGCTATCTCTCTCCATTCTGGGTTGCCTGGAAGAGATAGCAGAACGCGATAAGGCCGCCTGTCGTATGTTTGTTTTTTTTTAAGGTTTCCGTATGTGTTATTGTTTTTATCTTGGTGTGCAATAAAGTATATAATAAATAAATAAATACATCTTCCCACTGCTGGGCAAAGCCGATCGATGATTTAGTTAGAGTTTAAAGGCGAGATGGTATGTATTTTTGAAGCATTGTTTGAGTCATACTTTGTCTGGAATCACTTCTATTAAAATCTTGTGATCCGAATGACTGTGTTTCCACGAAACAGCGAGATATGCTGTCGCATATTAAGTTCGATCCATCGAAGCTCTTGGCTGAAAGCAAACCAGAGGTAGCGTTCAGGATTTGCTATATTCGATCTCCTATGCGTAGGTTCCACATAATTTTCACGGGCGTTATCTTGTCTCACGTATTTCATAGGAAATCGGACGATACAAAAACTGCGCTTCCCCAGATCGCTCCGGAACACCTTTTGTCTGACGGGTGCTTTTACGTTAGCGTGCTTTTTTCGAATAAAAGTAACGAGTAATGTGTTGCATTTTTATGGTAGGAGTTTCTCTTTTTGTGAACTTATTGGATGCAGTTCTGTAGTGAATCAGCTTTTGTATTCGATATCTCAAAGATGGAGGGCCTTTTTTATAAAAATCTCTGAGCTGTGTAGGAACTGCAATTTTCTATATGTCGCATCAAGGCTGGCCGATAGATGCAAACCATCGGGAAGTCAGGATGTATTCCCTTAGGTTAAGACATCGTGTGTGGGCAGGACGTTGGGTACAATCGTGCAAATGAAATCACAGAAATTATTCGATACACTGGGTTTATTCAAATATTCAGAGTTACAATCTTGCTTACTAATATTACGGATCGACACTGATTCTACGACGTCTAAGCTCTGAGGCGGTCAGTACTAAAACTGCTCTATTCCACTGTCCCCACCGCGCAAGCGCTTAGTAAAAGCGCGCCAATGCGTTGTTCTTGCTTTGCCGCCAGATGGCGTGCTTAAGATTTGTTTTGACGTCCGTACTATTGACTAAACCCGACACGGCCATCCTGCGAGACAGGCGTCCTCGTCTGTTCCTCATTGTCAGGTTTTAAAAGTATATCGAATCATGTGGAAATCCTCATGGATGTCCTCAGCCCTTGGGGAAAGCTGAGGGGTCTGTCAGAGTCCTACTGACTAAAACCACATGGTGTTCTGTTGGCCATAATTTATCTTGAGAGGCGAGCGTGGAACACATCACGTCGCCTTCTCGTGCCTCTCTCAGGTGACAGATCCCCAAATCTATCACCCGCAGGCATCAACTTCTTGTCCTTGCTCCATGCCATCTCATGGTCACCTTGTGTTACACCACACATCGTCTTAGTCCACTCCATCCTGGCAATCTCCCATCATACAAGGGATGTTTTTCTGAAACATAAAAAATTTCAAAATCCTGACTCATACTCTAGGTGAGTGAGGAAACATTTTAAACAATCAAACATGATCATTTAAATCACTCTGTTCATTATTGCAAGGAACGAGTTATTCTATTACAAATTTAAAGAAAATAGCAACTTTATCATCGATTTGGTACCTAAAAGCACCTAATCTTCGTGATTACAAAGTCCAAGTACCACTGATTGACATTAAATGAAACAAAAGAAATAAGACACCAGGTGTCTTATTCACGATCTTAAGCCATCACATAGCTCTCCTGGCTATCTCACTGCTCCATTAGCTATCTTTGCAATCACAATCGCTCTACTCGCACATCCCCATGATATCGAGTCAACTCTACTCTGAACTCAGAACCTGTTCACACAGAGATTTAGTCTGTCCTATGGGAAGTCAATTCATAAACTACTTCATCTACAATCTCAATAATATTGGTACTTGAGCTTTGTGTGTCTTACTAACACGATCTACGCACAGTAATCAAAATTAGAAAACCACGTTATTTCAATATTCTTAATGATGGCTTGACGATTCGAACGTCATCAACAACATTAACATGGTGACCTCACCACGCGCGACTATGTGAGTTTACTTTCTTTTACCTCATAACTCAATAGAAATTTTCTGTAAGGTTCCTTACACAAAAACGTTTTTTTACACCGACTTACAGGTCCAGTCTCCACACTGGCCTCCAGTCTCCACACTGGCACAGTTGCCATAAAGGCTTCCAGTTACCACACAGGCCAACACAACGCTCGACTAGTCCTAACCAAACTAGTTTATTGGGTTCGTGAAAATAGGGAAATTTTTGAACTCTACTCTTTAACTAAATCATTACCCTGGGCCATGTACCACAGTCATTCCAAATAAATTTCAAAACTTATTCTGCAGCAAAAACTGCCAAGCTTACTGAAACTCGAGTAAAACCTCTAACGCCACGGCTCTATACCCGACCAGCAATTATATTGCTCTCACATAACGGTCTCAATGGACCCCGACCTTCGCCAGTATCCACTGGTACGGTCAAACATAATACGGCTGATAGACTCAATTACTCGACATCTTAAGCTTACTCATCATCATTAAAATCCTTTAAATGTCAACATCGACTGGTACATGACCCGCTGGCATCTTCCTCAACCTACCGTGTGCATACTTGTAGGTTCTAAGCGTATTTATTTATTTATATATGCTTTATTGTATGTACACCAAATTAAATCAAAGAAAAGGAAACTTAAAACTAAAATACAAACAAAGGGCGGCCTTATCGCATACCGCGATCTCTTCCAGGCAACCTGGAATGGACAGTGATAGCCTGGACATGAAATGGGGTTGACATTGGTGTAACACATAACATTACGAATATTTACTTTAAATTTACAATCAGATAAATACATGCATATGTTATATAATAGATACATAAATACATACATACTCCAATATGTATAGGCAATGAAAGTAAATGTTGACTAACGACAATCACAATGAAAGGTAATGTTCTTTTACGAGTCTTTTATATACAGGCAACGACTGGGCGCGTTTTATTGGGTCGGGCAATGCATTCCACAGACGAGCAGCTTGGACGGTATAAGATTTATCCAAGAAAGCAGTGGAATGCATTGGCATTTTAAGTCGCAAGTTATCCGATGACCTAAGTGATTTCGTGTGGGAATCGCAGATAAACTGAAAACGATCCTTGAGGTAAAACGGAGTGGAAGGAGTAAAAAGCACATTATACAGAAGAGAAAGTATATGAGCATTCCGGCGAAGACGAATTGGCAACCACTTGAGCTTCAAACGGAAATCGGAAACATCATTCAAAAGGTCATATTTGCGCAAACCGAATATGAACCTTATGCAAATATTTTGAAGCCGCTCAAGTTTATCGAGTTGTTCTTGAGTAAGGTCAAGATAGCTGGCATCAGCATAATCAAGGATGGGAAGAAGAAGTGATTGTGCAAGCGCAATCTTGGTGGCAGTCGGAAGGAAATTCCGCAGTCTCCTCAAAGTTGCAGCAGATGCAAATAACTTGCGGCTTACTTCCTGCAATTGCGTACCTATTTAAAGCTATCGGTGTATAACGATCACCGTCCTGTCCTGTCCTCATACTCACCTATCGCGGACTTAATAATTCTAGTATGAAAATTAAATAGGCCCTGATTTAATTTTCATACTAGAATTTCCTACACAACACTATTCATTAGTAAAAAAGGTCAGACGATCAATAAGTTCAACAACTAAGCAAAGTAATAGTAACCATGCTGTTACGGTTTGTTATAATTCAAAGGCAATGCATACTCAACTCATAAAACCTCTTCGTAGACCCATCGCCACATGTTACGCATGAGGTGCGGTCCAGAATCTGTCTTATGAGTAGACATGTTAATCAGATTTGGTTTCACTACCATTGTCATCAACGATGATATTTAATTCTCAAGGAACTTGGTGATCGGGTATCCTTCTCACAAGATTCGCGCTTTTTACTCAAAGATCTTGGAATATACTGACAGCTAATAGAAGGGAAACAACTAACCCTGATAGTATTAAGAAGGTTCACGACTTAACTCGGATCAATATCGTTAAAATCAAATTATCAACAGTAAGCCTTTGCTGTCGATCACTAACTCAGTTTTCATGTAAGGAAAACGGTCGCGAGATCTACTGCTGGCAAAATATTACTTTGAAAGTAAGCAAGTGAATTCCGATCTGAAGACGGTGTTTGTACATCGTTACGCAACAAGATCTGTTCTGAATACACGTAAATGACCAGTACCGATACTACCTATATACAATTACGATAGCCCAACGACATTACTAACTCGCTTTGCCACTGAAAACGACCAGTTATTCAGTCATTTTGGATATCGCATCTCCTTCTTATGAGATATCTCATCCTAAAGTTCGTGCTGAACCAAATATTGAAACTAAATCGCCAATAGGCAACTCAACAACTACTTGCCTTTAAGTAAGTGTGTCTTAATTACCTAGTTATAGTGCTAGGTATAACCACTACCAATTTAGTGATCAAACATGAACACTCCTATAACTGGAAATAGCATCTCTTCACTAGAAAACATTCGACCTTACTATCGAAATAAAATGGAAGCGACTCACCGAGTATTCGATTCCAAACTTGCGAGCTTGCGAGCTTATGACCCCACAAGATGTTGTCATAACGTTCGGCTACGTTGCGAACTGCTAGCCTGCCGTTCCTCTTGACCTCTCAGGTTTTGACACGGCAGCCTTCGCATGCAGCATCAGGACCGCTAGCCTTAAGCAGAGGCTCAACTGCGACACAACATGATATCTGAAACATGAAAAATACTACGAGAGTAAATGTTCACACAGTAATTTTATCCATAAACAACTTTGATGGAAATTAACTGGTGCAGCGGTAGAGTAACCTAAACCAATCAATCTGCCTAGCCTTTTGCTAACTACATTGGGGTCGGCTTCCAGTCCTACCGGATTCAGCTGAGCACCAGTGTTCCACATAGAGGGACTGCCTATCTGACCTCCACAGCCCAGTAACTGGGTAACACGGTACCCCTTGGCAAGACTGCTGTCAGATCTCAGGCTTCAGACTGGGTAGTCTGAAGCCTGAGATCTGACGTAAACGACTGTCAAAGATCTTCAAATGACAGCCGGGACCAACGGCTTAACGTGCTTTCCGAGGCACGGAGGAAACCCAGTATGTTGAAATGGCCCACCCATCCACGGACCGACCTCGTTAAGCGTTGCTCAACCTTGAAGATTGATCAGTGCGGCTGTTATTATTGAGCCACAAGCTTCTAGTAGTATTATTAATCTAAACCTGCAAAATGTGTAATTATGGAAACCGAATGTGAGTGCAGAGTCCCTGCCCAAAACATGAACCACACATTACAGTGTCCCAAGTGCCAAGGTAGGATGAGTTTTAGAGAATCAAATGAATGCCATAGCATTTTAAGTCGCAATTAACGAGGCCTATTTTAAACTATCACACTACAAAACTTATCAAAATATTTCATTTGGAATTATCATAATTTACAGACTGAAGTGTAAGGTAGGTACGTCAGTGTCACCCTATCGTTCCAACTTCCAATAATAGTCGGCCAAGGCCAGTCAGTCAGCCAGTGTTAGTATAATAATAACACTTCAACAACACCAAAACTTGACCATCATTGACTAACATGAAATTATAATCTGACACGGGCCACCCCGACGATCTATTAACCGCCATACCGTACACAAAACCAGAATTTTGAATAATCAACACTCTTGGCCATAGTCAAAACAAAATGAAAACGACTCACCAGATTGGCATAAAGATCCGTGTGTATGTCCACATTGTCCACACGTCCACACGCGCCTCCTTGACCTGTCCAGCTCCTTGGTTGTTGCTAGCCTCCTTACTGCTCCGTTCCAGACTGGTTTTTCATTATTCAAGACTGAAGGTAGTCGCAGAAACGAACCACAAAAGATTTCAATTCAACAGACACCGCAATATTTTTTGCAAGAATGCAACCGCCATTTTCACTAGCATTGTTTTTACGTGTGATCTCATTAGCACGACTGAATCCCAATTCTGATGTCGCATCAAGGCTGGCCGATAGATGCAAACCATCGGGAAGTCAGGATGTATTCCCTTAGGTTAAGACATCGTGTGTGGGCAGGTCGTTGGGTACAATCGTGCAAATGAAATCACAGAAATTATTCGATACACTGGGTTTATTCAAATATTCAGAGTTACAATCTTGCTTACTAATATTACGGATTGACACTGATTCTACGACGTCTAAGCTCTGAGGCGGTCAGCACTAAAACTGCTCTATTCCACTGTCGTGGGAGCGCAAGCGCTTAGTAAAAGCGCGCCAATGCGTTGTTGTTCTTGCTTTGCCGCCAGATGGCGTGCTTAAGATTTGTTTTGACGTCCGTACTATTGACTTAATCCGACATATAGATTATTTGAATAAAGAATCTGCTAATCAGTAAAATGTGCTAATCAGTTGGTAAACAGCTCAGAGATTTTCATAAATAAGGGTGCATTTGATTAAGTAAAGAAAAACAAAGATTAAAAATAATTAATTATGTGAAAGATGTTTCTACTTATTCAAATGATTTGAAAAACAACAATAAGCAAACAGCAAATAAATTATTGTATCAACCAATATGTCTAGGCCACATACGTCGTTGCCAAAATATATGTTTGAGGGGTTAACAGAAGTGTAAGTGACAAAATCCAGCGGAATCGATTACAAGACAAGATAAGGATCAAACTGACCTTCAAACAATAAATCCATATTGAGAAAGGTAAAACGAAAGGGAGGATGTTTTTACTTCGGCCAAAGTTGCTAATGATAAGTTTAGTAAATGTCTATTTTTAACCGACTTCGCAAAAAAGGAGGAGGTTTTCAATTCGACTGTATTTTTTTATTTTTTTTTTATTTGTGTTACCTCAGAACTTGTTACTGGGTGAACCGATTTTGATGATTCTTTTTTCATTTGAAAGCTGGTGCTTGTCGTGTGGTCCCATTTAAATTTGATTAAGATCTAATGAAGAACTTCGGAGATATACATCAGAACTCTTCAATAAATGACGGCAAATCACTCGGGATAGCTGCAATCGGATGTATGTGTAATGTTTACATCATTTCATAACATAACATCACACTAGCATGCTCTAAAGGGGTACGCAGGTGTGAACAGTAATTCACCCTGGTATACTCTAATTCCACCGTTTTTTTTAAGCTTCTTGTTTCTGGGTTAATCTATTCTGGCTTCACTTTGGAGAATTGTACCGTTATGTACCCACAACTAAAAAGTGAAAAATAAAAAAAAACTTTTAACAAAAAATACAACCGACTTCCAAATAAAAACACTACAAAGTGAAAAATAACTTCAATTTCGGAAGTCGGTGTCAAAAAACGAAGATCCCAAAACAGGAACACCGACTTCCGAAATTGAAGTTATTTTTCACTTTGTAGTGTTTTTATTTGGAAGTCGGTTGTATTTTTTGTTAAAAGTTTTTTTTTTTACAAATGTATAACGAGCCAAGAGTTTCGTGAGAAGCGGGCAAAACTGTTTCTATTCAGGGAGAGAACTGGGAACTTTAAAAGATATCTTAGTTAAACGGAGCTAGTCTGCGATCTTGCATCTGCGTGCTGAAATAGATAGCTGTAATAAAACTAGCTTCGTACTATTTTATAATTTTTTTTTTGTTCAGAATAGTTCTTCGTATGGCTGACTTGACTTATGAGTAAGATATTACAAAAATAATATAAATGTCGGAATATCTTTGAGTTGTTTAACGCGTGACGTGGCGCCTCTTGTATTTCGGCCATTAAATGCAACGTGGAGTGCAAAGCATTCATCACTGACACGCTGTAGAATATCTATGTTATCTCGCTAGAGAGAGTACACTGGACTTTATGACAACGAATACTTTCAGTGCACAAAATATACGTGTATCAGAAGACAAGAGGACGTGTATCCGTTCTTTAATCGTTTGTAAATAAAGTAAAGGTAGGTTATTTATTTTACCTTGAAACAAAACAGAGACAGAACATTTTCTTTGCTGAGAGCCAAAATAAATAATCTGCCAACATCATTCAGTTTCATTCGGAGTAATTCGTAAAATTGGATTGAATGTAAGAAGGCCTTTTTTATGTTAATACCTATGAAGCCTAATACGCTATACAGTTATCGGCACTTAACTTGGCAAGGTTTTGGCGTAGTGGGGGTAAGTTTGACCAACCACCTTATAGAGCGAACGGAACGTGGATGCGACGCGATTGGTCAGTCGATCCCTGTGTCAATTGACCAACCAATCGCGCGCTCGGAACGGTGCTAAACGGTCCCCGCGTTCCGCTTGGTAACCAAAGAGACCTCAAAAACGACTTGTGCGCATCTAACGACTCTTGCCAAGTTATGTGCAGACAACTATACTCTACACCCGGCTATTTCTTGTTTATTAATCATGTTGTCGGGTCTTCAATGTTTTTTCACAGTAAGTGATATTTTTGCTTTCCAACTTTAAATATGTATGATGAATGGAACAATAAATTTTGTTTAAAATTAAGCCAAACTGACGGATACTTTGCCTGGCTGCTGTTCAAATTTTAATTTTGTGTATATTGAGCCACTGTGGTTACGAGCGGTCACTTCACTCGTGGTCACGGGCTGTCTACCCGGGGCGGTCAGCCCTGTAAAGTGCTCCAAATGTCAGCAAAAATTTAAATTTAAACAATACACTTGATCAATAGGGCGAAAACCTTTCCTCCTATAAATTAATTATTTTATAACCGAGATGTTTAAATAAATATTGGAATACTAGCTGCCGCTCGCGGCTCCACCTTCATTGAATTATTATGTCTTCTATCCTTATAAATTATAGCCTTTGTGTTGTTCTGATGTAAGCTAAATTCATAAAAAAATTCATAAAAATCCGTTCAATAATTTTTGAGTGAAAGTTTAACAAACATCCATTCATCCTCACAAACTTTCGCATTTATAAAAGTATAGTAGAATTGACAATGAGCTACTAATATTCAACGCGCGGTATTCATTTGCAGTTTATTTAGAGCCGAGAATTTTCGAATAATTATTGTATAATTATTCGACAATTCGGGGTTGGTTAGTTCATCGGTATTTCAATAAATTATTTTGAAGAATAAAATAAAAAAGTACCTACTTGAAACACGACAAAATCCAATGCGATATAAGGAAAGTTCATTCATGCAAGTTCATCAGAAAATGTAATCAGGCTCCATGTTTATACCTCAAATACTTACGGAAAGAATAAAACGGGCAACCCGAATGAAATTACAGTAAATTAGAACTGAGTAGTCTTTAGAATGAGTTGGTGGTGATATTATAATTGGGTGAGTCACCCCTGCAAATTGAATTATCTGTAGGGAGCGTGTACGGTGAGGTCCGATGGCTCTTCATTTCAAGAACCTGCAGTCGACAAGTGGAATCCGCCAAATTAATTATGATACTAGCTACTTTTTACTGATGAATTGTCCAATTAGTTAATTGTTACATTCCTACGAAAGTCTAGACGTCTTGATTTAGATCACGCAGACGAATAAGACTTTTTCCTGATTAGTTTGACAGTAAAAAAATATAACAGCATATTCAAGATACTTTTTGTTACCTGGGCAGAAATATTGAATTCGAGTTTGAGATAAGACAATCTGTTTCAGTAAGACAATATTTATAAATATTGCCTACTCAAACAGATTGTCTCATTTTAAATCTAATGCTTTGCAGGTATTTCTATTTGCAAACCAAATCTCCAGGAATACAATTTTAGATTAGATACGAAATTGGGTGAGGTAATACAAAAAGCACTTCATTAAAATACACGGTGTATAATAACGATCTATATATTTGGGTGACAGGCATTTGGCATTTATTGAAATAAAAATTTAGCGTCCCGGGTGGCAATGAGGGTGACAAAATTGTGAACATTACTCATGGCATTTCGGGTGCTTCACAATGATTGCTGTACGTCCTCGCTTGACGAAATTATATAGTTCATTGTACACTGGTTTTATGAAGAATACTCGTATTCAGAAAAGTTATAGCGATCTAACATTGAATCGCATGGACTGTTGGATGTGAATGGTAAGCGCTTGAGCTGTAGTGCATTATACGGTACTTATTGAACAATGACTGTGAATTCAGTGGAAGGGTTTTGTATCGCACCTATGCATCATCGTCATTATAATATAAGCCTAAAGACATGCATTGCATATTCAAGACTTATCAATAAAACTTTACAGTAGCATTATTTTTGTTAAACGCTCTCCGTTCAACTCTGTTTGTTATTGTCCGATCAATACGGAAATATCTGGATGAGTAATTTGTCAGCGCATGTAATTATGAGGGGAATTCATTACCAATTAACTTCGGAAACATAATTGGTGTGATATTATTGTGAGACACAAAGTGGAGCCGCATCAATTATGCTAATGGAATTGAACGAAAGCTATTTTTTATTAAATTTAAAACCGTGCAGAACTTCATAATATTCTTTGTTTTCAATAACCAAATGCACCAGTCACGGACCGTTTTCAATACGAGCATGAAAAGATTAACTGAATACGTATTGTAAAATAGGATTTTTCAATGAGTGCTTACAAAATATTTAGTGAAATAGTAATACGGATATTTTTATGTACATATACATTGTACATCATTCTGTTGTGAAATTGGTTTTCATAAGGGTCATAAACATTTTTACAAAAGATGTAATAAGGAACGGATGTAGAAAAAAGAAAAGAATATAGTGTTTTAGGTTGATCTATGGTTTAGTCTTGTCTCTGGGGTACCTACCTAAAGTAAATAGTATCATTACGAGAATATAGTGGTTCTATTTTCTTACCCAGAAAGGTTTGTTGTGTGGCGGTTTATTTCAGAAAATAGATATTTGATGGTACTTGACAATGAGCTGACTTACTACAATGAGCAATTTAGCTAGCTAGCTATAGCTTCATTGGATTTTTGTTCATGCTGTTTCGATTCCTTTTTCAATTTTCAAACAGTAATAGGAAACACAGAACTCTTACTTTAGTATTCCTCTTTTCACAACTAAAATACAGAGTGTACGGCTAGCTAGGTGGCGAGGTGCACGATCACGTGAAATCGCAATAATGTCTGCATAGAAATGAGAATAATAAACATCAGTCTCCGTTGCTACCATTTTCACAAGCTTTTTAGGGTTCCGTACCCAAACGGTAAAAACGGGACCCTATTACTAAGACTCCGCGGTCCGTCTGTCTGTCACCAGGCTGTATCTCATGACCGTGACAGCCAGACAGTTGAAATTTTCACAGATGATGTATTTATGTTGCCGTTATAACAACAAATACTAAAAACAAAATAAAGTAAATATTTAAGTGGGGCTCCCATACAACAAACGTATTTTTTTTGTCGTTTTTGCGATAATGGTACGGAACCCTTAGTGCGCAAGCCCGACTCTCACTTGGTCGGTTTTATAAATCTTATTTTATTTCAACTTCTGTATGTATTTTCGAGCAAATTGTGACTGAATTTTAAAGCATTTATCTTCAGCTGCGTAAGATGAAATTTTCGTATTCTTCTCGGCAAATCCTTTCATTTAATACCCACATCATGGCAGTGCACAAAAAATAAATAGTCCGCCATCATAGGCCCTTCGCCATATTGGATTTAGAATAACGTCACTTAGCTAGCCATGCATTGTCATCCAAACTAAACGTGTAAGCAAAATTTCATCTTAATCGGTGGAGGATAACAGCTTTAAAATGCAGTTGCATGATTTGACCCGAACACACTTAATTACATACATACATACACACATTGCAAGTTATTAAACAACAAAAGCTTGTAAAAAATCAAGGATTTTATCACAGTAGCAGTTTTTACCCACTACTTTATTTTAATATACTTAATTAGTAATTTAGTATACAGAGTTCGGTGAATTGAAGATTTAATGGAGCTGTGGAGCTCACCTCCATCAGTTGTTTCATGTAAAATGCTGGTATGCAGCTGCATCCGGCGCGCCTTAAGGAAAGGTTTAAAGGTTTGATTGACGTAGATTTTATAAATGAAATTTTCATCATCATCATTTCAGCCGAAAGACGTCCACTGTTGGACATTGGCCTACCACAGGCGTCGCCCCATTGACCGAGCCCGTGCGTCTCGCATCCAGCGCCTTCCCGCAACCTTAACCAGGTCATCGGTCAATGTAGAGGGCTATGCTCGGAGTTTCCTTACGTGATCGCATCAGAAATGAGGATATCCCCAGGAGAACTAAAATTACCGACATAGCCCGAAGAAGTGCGAAACTTACCCATGTAAGTTTCGCAATTCTTCGGGCTGGGCAGGGCACATTGCTCGCAAATTTCTCTTATCGAAGACAAATATAGTTTTCATTTATTGTTATTTCGATACTTAGAAACCTGATTCAATTTACGTTTTACAAATATGACTTATAAAAGATTAAAGAACAAATTGCTCCTACATAAATAATAACTTTAAAGAAGTTTTCTTTTAATATGCCAGTTAGAAATCACTATATTTCATATGTTGAAGTTATCGACTTAAAGGCCTACATACCCTTTAGTGCCACAAAACGGTAACTTTCTAAAGCATACACCTTAGTAACGGCTAGGTTAAAAGATTTGAAAAAAAAATATTATTGATTCACATTGAATGATATATTTTGATATTATATTTCGAACACAAGGTTTTTTCGTGTAACTAATAGTTTTGCTTTAAAAAATAATTAACAACACGATATTTTTTCGCAACTTTTGGAAACTCCTCCAAAACGACTTGGGTGATTAAAAATATTTTTCCACAGAAACATTGATGGCTGGAATTTCTTCATAACTAACATAGCATATGTAAATTAAATAATATTTTGCAAACAAAACTGTTCAAAAGGAGGTTCAATATTGATATTTTGGCATAGTGCGGGCGCACGGCAGTACTGCGTTAACGTTAGGGCGTAAATAGCGCCTTAAATTGACTGTATAGAAGGTTTGATAGGCTAGATAAAAACTATGAAAGCAGTTATCGTCAATGGTTTTTCAGGAATCATAAAATCGATGCTTCCAATTAGGAGGAAAGCAAGCTGTCTTTGTAATAAGACATTTATTCAGTGTACATGTGACGTTTATTGACCAGATACATAGGTAAAAATAAATACAGGGAAGTTGAAACAAACTGAGCTGTCGTGATCAATCATGTCGCAGTCTCCGGGGTGAGACCACAAAAAGTTATAGGTCAAGTGTGAATAGTTTACGTAAACTATACGAGTAACTGTAACGTTCTTATTCTCACACAGATGGCTCTTTTAATGATTTGGTGAATAAGTGTTTTCCAAGTGTTAGGTACCAAAGATATCGATTAGATGGTCGGTTGAGAAATGACGTTTCAAGCCAATGGGCCTTCGCGCGCGATGATTCGAGCTTCTAGTTATTCGAGATTTTAATGCATTGAGGTAGTGAACTGTCGCGCTCATAACTTATAGACTTCAAGTACTATTGAGTAAACGTTTTCAAGCAAGTGTCATTCGATCTAACGTCATTTGATTTCAAGTAGGGAACCCCTTTCAGGCTACATCTTCCATCTGCTGGGCAAAGCCGATCGTTGATTTGGTTCAGCTTATCCCACCTTCTACAACGGGGGCTGACACGACCGCGACGTTTTGGAAGGGTTAGAGCCCTAACAAGCATCTGTATACCCCTACAGTTCCTACACATGCTTGTTAGGGCTCAAAGTCTCCAAGTCTCTTAGTGTTTTTTTTTGGCCCATAGTTTCGACGTTATCGCTAAGTCCATATTTTATTGATTTATTGATAGGAACACCAACTACACGTTTACAAAAAATCTTACATAAAACATAATTCTGTGCAAACATGTCACTTATAGGTGAACACAACATATGCAAATAAGATTTTAGGTAAATCAGTTGTAAGACTGATAAGTTAACCATCTTGTTTGCAATACACCATTCTTGGAGGGAATCTAAATCTGACTGTAGCAGCGCGACATCTGATGTGGATAGTTCTATACATTTTCAGGTCGTCTGCGAAAAGTGAACATTGGCTGTGTTTGATATGGTTTACTATGTCGTTGATAAATACAATGAAGAGAATCGGTCCGGTGTGAGAACCCTGAGGCACACCGGAAGTAGCATAGTATTCGGGCGAATGGCAGCCATTTACCACTACCCTTAGTTGCCGGTTACATAAGTATGACCTAAACCATTCTACAAGGTTCCCATGCACCCCATGTCTCTCCAGTTTCGCAAGTAGTATTTGGTGGTCAACTTTATCGAACGCGCTGCTGAAGTCAGTATACAAAGCCTCAACTTGTAGACCCGCATCGACATGACTAGAGATGTCATTGAGTTATAATGACATCTCTATATTCTATGATTTTTTACAACAGAAACCGTGCTGTTCTGAGGCTGGTTGTAGTTTTAGATGTGAAATCAGGTAGGGAATGACTAGGGATTCAAAAATCTTGGAAAATAGGGATAGCAAAGAAATAGGGCGATAGATCTTAGCGTCAGATTTGTCTCCTTTTTTGAAAACAGGCAATACGAGCCCTTTTCCATTCAAGGGGAATTGGGAAGTTTTGATTTATTATGTATCAACGATAGTGGGAAGGAAAGATAACGAGCGCATCTTTTAATAAAGACTGAAGGTATCGCGGCGGGTCCAGCTCCTTTCGTGATATCAATAAGGGATAGTGCATTTAAGACTTACCCTTGCCTATTTTAAAGAACTGACAAAGGGCTATCTACCCGTCTGCGTCATCCTTCGGAGTTTAAAGGCGTGATGGTATGTTATGTATTTTTGAATCATTGTTCGCATAGCATTGATTCCAGACAAAGTATGATTCATTCTTTGTCTGGCGTCACTGCTGTTAAAATCTTCTGATCTGAATGGCTGTGTTTCCACGAAACTGCGAGATATACTGTCGCATATTAAGTTCGATTCATTGAAGCTCTTGACTGAAAGCGAAGCAGTAGCGTTCAGGATTTGCTTTATTAGATCGTCTATAGGAAGGTTCAACAGAATTTTTCTCGGGGCGTTATCTTGTCTCACGTATTTCATAAGAAATCGGACGATACAAAAACTACACTTCCCCAAATCGCTCCAGAACACCTTTTGTCTGACGGGTGCTTCTACGTTTGCCTCTTTTTTTGAATAAAAAATCGAGTAATTTGTTGCATTTCTATGGTAGAAGTATCTCTTTTTGTGAACTTATTGGATGCAGTTCTGTAGTGAATCAGCTTTTGTATTCGATATCTCAAAGTTAGAGGTGGAAGGGCCTTATTTATAAAAATCTCTGAGGTGTTTGTGAACTGCAATTTTCTATAGAAAATTTGAATAAAGAATCTGCTAATAGATTCTTTATTCAAAATCTCAAAAGAACAATTTAATACATAATGTGCTAATCAGTTGGTAAACAGCTCAGAGATTTTCATAAATAAGGGTGCATTTGATTAAGTAAAGAAAATCAAAGATTAAAAACATATGAATAATTGATTATGTGAAAGATGTTCCTGCTTATTCAAATGATTTGAAAAACAACAATAACCAAACAGCAAATAAATTATTGTACCAACAAATATGTCTAGACCACACATACATCGTTACCAAAATATATGTTTGAGGGGTTAACAGAAGTGTAAGTGGCAAAATCCAGCGGAATCGATTACAAGACAAGATAAGGATCAAACTGACCTTCAAACAATAAATCCATGTTGAGAAGGGTAAAACGAAAGGGAGGAAGTTTTTACTTCGGCCAAAGTTGCTAATGATAAGTAAGCTATTTTTACAAATGTATTAACGAGCCAAGAGTTTCGTGAGAAGCGGGCAAAACGACATCCGATTCTGTTTCTATTCAGGAAGAGAACTGTGTACTTTCAAAGATATCTTAGTTAAACGGAGCTAGTCTGTGATTTTGCATCTCCGTGCTGAAATAGATAGCTGTAATAAAACTAACTTCGTACTATTTTGTAACATTTTTGTTTGTTCAGAGTAGTTCTTCGTATGGCCGACTTGACTTATGAGTAAGATATTGCAAAATAATATAAATGTTGGAATATTTTTGATTACATTATCGCGTGACGTGACGCCTCTTGTATTTCGGCCATTAAATGCAACGTGGAGTGCACAATATTCATCACTGACACGCTGTAGAGTATCTTTATTATCTCGCTAGAGAGTGTACACTGGACTTTATGACACCGAATACTTTTAGTGCACAAAATACACAAAATATTTGTATCAGAAATCGAGAGAACGTGTATGCATTCTTTAATCGTCTGTAAATAAAGTAAAGGTAGGTTATTTATTTTGCCTTGAAAAAACGGAGACAGAACATTTTCTTTGCTGAGAGCCAAAATAAATAATCTGCCAACATCATTCAGTTTCATTTGGAGTAATTTGTAAAAGGCGATTGAATGAAAGAAAGGTCTTTTTTATGTTAATACCTAAGAAGCCTAATACACTGTCTACACCTGGCTATCTCGACCACAGACGCTCTGTCGTTTGTCTACGGTTTCGACAAATGATCATTGAGCCGTCGGGATTTTGGTCATATATTTATTGTGTTTTATTGATATATTTGTCTACGTTATACACACACATACTGTGACTCACCTTCTGTGTTCATACTATTTTTTATATTATTTATCTTAATCTATTTTATTGCTTTAAATATTGTATGTTCTGTTTCTGTGAATGTGTCCGTGGCATCAACAGTGGGCCCTATCAGAATATCAGCGCGGCGTTATTTTCCTTTTAATATCGTTGCACATGCTGAGATAGGAGCCTTTTTGGTCTCGCATGGGGTTATTTATTTTAATTTTGTATTGTTTGTGCTTTGCTTATCTCGTATCTCCTGCGCGGGTCACAAAAATATATTTTTCATTCTTTCTTGTTTATTAATCATGGCTTTCGGATCTTCAATGTTTTGCTTTCCAACTTAAAATACTCCCAGCGGAGCTCCACATCGTTGTCAATGTGGTGAAGCAGTCGACCGCCTCGGACACCATGGCCTATCTTGCAGTAGGAGCGCTGGTCAGTTAGCACGGCACGCCAGCATTAATGACATCATACGTCGAGCTCTTGTCACCGCCGGGGTGCCAGCTGTTTTAGAACCCAATGGCTTGGCGCGCGACGATGGGAAGTGACCGGACGGGATGACCATAATGCCATGGAAGTTGGGTAGGCCTTTGGTGTGGGAAGCAACATGTGTCGATACCCTTGCGCCATCCCATCTTCTTAGCACGGCGGGCTGTGCTGGGGCGGCTGCTGCTGGTGCAGAAAACCTCAAACGGCGCAAATATAACAACCTTATTGGCAGTTATATGTTTGACCCGTTTGGGGTTGAGACATTAGGTCCATGGGGTCCGAGTGCTCACCGAGTGTTTCGAGACTTAAGTAAACGGTTAGTCGACTGTTCGCGTGACCAGAGGGCTGGCCTTTTCTTTAGCCAGAGAATCAGCATTGCCATTCAACGTGGCAATGCTGCCAGCGTTCTGGACACGTTTCCCATTGAAATCGATGTGGACGAATTTTTTAATGCGCAATAAGCTTTTTTTTTGTTTTGTTATTAGTCATAGGATTAGACATATTCAATTGTATACATTATTATTTGAATTATAAATAAATTAGCCACTTAAAATATGTATGATGAATGAAACAATAAATTTTGTTTAAAATAAAGCCAAACTGACGGATACTTTGCCTGGCTGCTGTTCAAATTTTAATTTTGTTTATATTGAGCCGCCGTGGTTACGAGCGGTCACCTCATTCATGGTCACGGGTTGTCTAACCGGGGCGGTGAGCCCTGTAAAGTGTTCCATATGTCAGCTAAAATTTAGATTTAAACAATACACTTGATCAACAAGGCGAAAACCTTTCCTCCTATAAATTAATTCTTTCATAACCGAGATATTTAAATTAAATATTGGAAAACTAGCTGTCGCTCGCAGCTCCGCCCTCATTGAATTAGTATGTCTTCTATCCTTATAAATTATAGCGTATGTGTTATTCTGATGTATAAGCTATATTACTATAAAATTTCATCAAAATCCGTTTAGTAATTTTTGCGTGAAAGTTTAACAAACATCCATCCATCCTCAAGAACATTCTCATTTATAAAAGTAGTAGAATTGACATGAGCTACTAATATTCAACGCGAGGTATTGATTTGCAGTTTATTTAGAACTAGAATATTCGAATACTTATTCGAAAATTTGGGGTTGGGTTAGTTTATAGGTATTTCAATAAATTATTTCGTATTTCAAATAATTATATTCTTTAAAATAAAAAGTACGACAATACGTGAACTCATTTCACTTTTTAAGAAACGACAAAATCCAATGCGATATTAGGAAAGTTTGATTAAACATCGGAAAACGTAATCAGGCTCCATGTTTATACCTCAAATACTTACGGAAATAATAAAACGGGCAACCCGAATGAAATTACAGTAAATTAGAACTGAGTAGCCTTTAGAATGAGTTGGTGGTGATATTATAATTGGGTGAGTCACCCCTGCAAATTGAATTATCTGTAGGGAGCGTGTACGGTGAGGTCCGATGGCTCTTCATTTCAAGAACCTACAGTCGACAAGTGGAATTCCGACAAATTAATTATGATACTAGTTAGGTACGTTTTACTTATGAATTGCCCAATTAGGTAATTGTTATATTCTTATGAAAGTCTAGCCGTCTTGATTAAGAGCAAGCAGATGAATAAGACCCTTTCCTGATTTGTTTGGCAGTAGAAAAATATAACAGTATATATCAGCATATTCAAGATACTTTTTGTTATCTGGGCAGAAATATTGAATTCGACTTCGAGGTAAGACTATAAATATTGTCTTTCTGAAACAGATTGTCTCATTTTAAATCTAATACTTCGCAGGTATTTCTATTTGCAAACCAAATCTCCAGGAATACAATTTTTGATTAGATACGAAATTGGGTGAGGTAATATAAAAAGCACTTCATTAAAATACACGGTGTATAATAACGATCTATATATTTGGGTGACAGGCATTTGGCATTTATTGAAATAAAAAGTGAGCGTCCCGGGTGGCAATGGGGGTGACAAAATTGTGAACATTACTCATGGCATTTCGGGTGCTTCACATTGATTGCTGTACGTCCTCGCTTGATGAAATTATATAGTTCACTAAACACGGGTTTTATGAAGAATACTCGTATTCTACTTACAAGTTGTAGGTCGTGGGTTCGAGCCCAGGCAGGCGCTTTACTTTGTGTAAGTTATTTCTTCACCACTGCTCTCAAAACGGTGAAGGAAAACATCGTGAGGAAACCGGCATGTCCTAGAACCAAAAATTCGAAGACATGTGACATCCACCAACCCGCACTGGGCCCGCGTGGTGGATTACAGCCCATTCCCTCTCACAGAGAGGAGGCCTGTGTCCCAGCAGTGGGAACATTAATAGGCTGATGATGTGATGTGATGATGTGATGACTCGTATTCATAAAAGTTATAGCGATCTAATATTTAATCGCATGGACTGTTGGATGTGAATGGTAAGCGCAGAAACTGCCAAATGCTGGACATTGAGCTATAGTGCATTATACGATATTTGTTGAACAATGACTGTGAATTCAGTGGAAGGGTTTACCGGCATTTGTATCGCTCCTATACATCATCGTCATTATATTACAAGTGTTTTAGGTTGATCTATCATTTAGTCTTGTCTCTGGGGTACCTACCTAAGTAAATAGTATCATTACGAGAATATGGCCCAGAAAGGTTTGTTGTGTGGCGGTTTATTTTAGAAAATAGATATTTGATGGTACTTGACAACGAGCTGACGTCCGCCCTGGTCATAGCACAACTACAGCGTTTCTGAATATTACGGACGATATAAGGTCTGCCATGGAGATGGCTAATCTAACGGTTTTGGCTCTACTGGATTTCTGTATTGCCTTTAATGCCGTGGATTTCGATGTTTAATTGACGTCCTTCGCTCTCTTAACATATCGCTATCGGTTGTTGAATCGTTTCGTAGTTACCTGTTTGGTCACCGACAACGTATTTGCATCGGGGTGACCTTGTCTTTCTGGTGTAGTACTTTTGCCGGGGTTCCTCAGGGCGGCGTTCTATCTCCCTTACTTTTCGCTTTATTTTAATAACTCAATATCCAATGAATTAATTTCTTCCTACCACCTTTATGCAGATGATCTTTAAATTTACACACGATCTCCTCTTGGTTATCTATCTGAGGCTATCTTGACCATAAATAGTGAAATGGCCCGTATATGTGACTGGAGCAAGAAGCACAGACTTTACAGTGAACCCTATAAAAACGCAACTTTTAGTGGTGGGCAGTTAAAGGTTGGTCTAAAGGTTCGACTGGACGACTCTTCCCCAAGTTTCTTTTGACAACTCTGTTGTACCCTTTAGCGAGAATGTTAATAATTTGGGGATATTCATTGACAAGAACTTCTCTTGGACTGCCCAGCTCCAGGCAGTTAGCCGCAAGCTATTCACATCTGCTGGATCTCTGAGGAGACTGCGTAATTTTCTGCCAACTGCCACCAAGATTGCGCTTGCGCAATCTCTTCTTCTAAACATCCTTGGTTATGCTGATGCCAGCTATCTTGACCTCACTGAAGTATAACTTGATAAACTTGAGCTTCTTTCAAAATTTTTGTATAAGGTTCATATTTGGTTTGCGCAAATATGACCAATTTTTTTTTTTTTTTTCCGCGATAAACTCAAGTGGTTGCCAATTCGCCTTCGCCGAAATGCTCATATTCTTTCCCTCCTGTATAATATACTATTTTCCTGTCTACCCTTCTTTACCTCGATTTCAGTTTTTGTGACTCGCACACGAAATTACCTAAGGGTCATCGGATAACATGAAACTTAAAATGCCAATGCATTCCACTATCTTCCTGGACAAATCTTTTACTGTCCAGGCCGCTCGTTTATTGAATGCATTGCCTGTAACAATAAAATACGCGCAATCCGTCACTGTGATCTTATTCTTGTTGGAGATGTATTGTTTTCTTGCCTGTATATTTATATAATAATAATAATATAATAACTTTATTTCAAAAAACAGGTATTTGTACATTATTAATGGGTACTTAATCTATAATATGAACATGTGTTTTAACAAATCTGTGGGTGTGATTCTGTTCTCTTAGGTAAGTTGCAATGCAACCTGTGTTTAGGAGAAACAGTGCTTACCTATGTATGTATGTATATATTTTAGTATTTTATATTTAGTTAGTAAGCACTGTTTGTAACTTATTATTTTATTTAAACTTGCTCCAAGTGCAACCCCATGTCGTGTCCAGGCTATCTCTCTCCATTCTGGGTTGCCTGGAAGAGATCGCAGAACGCGATAAGGCCGCCTGTCGTATGTTTGTTTTTAAGGTTTCCGTATGTGTTATTGTTTTTATCTTGGTGTGCAATAAAGTATATAATAAATAAATAAATACATCTTCCCACTGCTGGGCTAAGCCGATCGATGATTTGGTTGGAGTTTAAAGGCGTGATGGTATGTTATGTATTTTTGAAGCATTGTTTGAGTCATATTTTGTCTGGAATCACTTCTATTGAAATCTTGTGATCTGAATGGCTGTGTTTCCATGAAACAGCGAGATATGCTGTCGCATATTAAGTTCGATCTATCGAAGCTCTTGACTGAAAGCAAACCAGAGGTAGCGTACAGGATTTGCTTTATTCGATCTTCTATGCGTAGGTTCCACATAATTTTTCCCGGGCGTTATCTTGTCTCACGTTTTCATAGGAAATCGGACGAAACAAAAACTGCGCTTCCCCAGATCGCTCCGGAACACCTTTTGTCTGACGGGTGCTTTTACGTTAGCGTGCTTTTTTCGAATAAAAGTATCGAGTAATGTGTTGCATTTTTATGGTAGAAGTTTCTCTTTTTGTCAACTTATTGGATGCAGTTCTGTAGTGAATCAGCTTTTGTATTCGATATCTCAAAGATGGAGGCCCTTTTTTATAAAAATCTCTGAGCTGTGTAGGAACTGCAATTTTCTATAGATTATTTGAATAAAGAATCTGCTAATAGATTCTTTATTCAAATTCTTGAAAGAAAAATTTAAAACATAATGTGCTAATCAGTTGGTAAACAGCTTAGAGATTTTCATAAATAAGGGTGCATTTGATTAAGTAAAGAAAAACAAAGATTAAAAATATATGAATAATTTATTATGTGAAAGATGTTTCTACTTATTCAAATGATATGAAAAACAACAATAACCAAACAGCAAATAAATTATTGTATCAACCAATATGTCTAGGCAACATACATCGTTACCAAAATATATGTTTGAGGGGTTAACAGAAGTGTAAGTGACAAAATCCAGCGGAATCGATTACAAGACAAGATAAGGATCAAACTGACCTTCAAACAATAAATCCATGCTGAGAAGGGTAAAACGAAAGGGAGAAAGTTTTCACTTCGGCCAAAGTTGCTAATGATAAATATAGTAAATGTTTTTTTTTAACCGACTTCAAAAAAAGGAGGAGGTTCTCAATTCGTCGGAATCTTTTTTTTTTTTTTTTATGTATTTTCCCCGATTACTCAAAGACGCCTGGACCGATTTCAAAAAATCTTCTTTTGTTTTGAAGGGTATACCTCCTAGTTGGTCCCATAGTCATCAGGTCAGGATCTGATGATGGGATCCTAGAGAAATCGAGGGAACTCCTCAAATATTATAGGCATTTATATACTGATTTTGGTATTTTCACCAACAATGCAATCACTTGCACTCAAAAAGTATAATTTGGTGAAGTGGAACTGATGAAGAAGACCACAGATGGCCACTGAAACTCCTTAATGCTAAGTTTGTCACGGGTATAAAATATCTCGAATAGTTAACCGACTATAATTAAGCAAATACTTATAAATGAATGGTACTGATGAAAATGGTACCATTGAACTGTTCTGATGATGAAGCCGGAAGGTAGGCACTGGAACTCTGAAATAAAACAATGTATCCTAGTCGTGCTTGGGCTTATTGGAATCGTCATGAGATGTACTTTGGCCATAAATGATTATCATGTTAATTGGAGATACCTACCAAAACTAAAAAGAGAAAAATAAAAAAACTTTTTAACAAAAAATCAAACCGACTTCCTGAACAAAAAACTACAAACCAAAAAATAACTTTCTTTTCCGAAGTCGGTGTCGAAAAACTGAAAAAAAATGGGTACAAAGACACCGACTTCGGAAAAGAAAGTTATTTTTTTTCCTTTAAATACAGTGACGATTTATTTTATAGTATTTTTTGCACGTTTTTACAGTTTCATTGTACCAAAATGTGTTACAATACAAGTTTAAAAAATCGAGTGGTATGCCTGAGAGATTTAAAACGGCGCCATCTATTTTAATCAATTTTAAATGATCAGGAGCCCAATATTCCATTATTATGTGTTTAGAAGAGTTGATTAAAAAAGAACATACAATTTTTATGATCAATTCTAGAAAATGTTAATTTTACACTCAATTCTATAACGAATCGATGTATATCGCGCCATCTAGTGACATTTATTTGATCCAAATTTTCTTAGTACGGCCAGTAGCCATCTATTGCAGAAAACCTGCACCAATAACAAGTGTTTTGGAGTGCTTAATTAACTGGAATTCGACGTCGAAATTCGGTATTCGTCGTCGATAATTGATATTTGTCTAAACATTGTTCGACCTACCGCCAGAACTTTTCTGATTGCGCATCGTGACTAAACGCGCAAGCGCCGCTTATTCCACGGCGCTTACGACATTCTTCTCGCGAACTGTTACCTGTGGGTCTTTTTTGGTGTGCGAGTTTGCTGCTGGGCATTTATTTGTGTCCTAATTTGAAGTGTCTAAATTATTTTAATTTTTTGAAAGAAAATATGCTTCGGTCGACACCAGAATCTGAAAGGTCTCTCTCCGAATCCGACTTGACAGCTGTTATTCAAAACGAGCCAGAATTGGAACGCTCTCCGAAGGTGACCCAAAGATGCAAACGTCCCCGTTTTTGTATGGATTCCCCGAACAGCGAGACTAACACAACAAAGCTTGATGAAATACTGGAAAAAGTAAATGCCATGTGTGCTAGACTCGATAACGTCGAGGAGCACATCAGGGAAGTGAAACACCAAAATGATGGCATTCAAACAAACAGTGCTGAAATCATGAAATCCGTTGAATTTCTTGGCTAGCGACTGGGTGATCTGGAAAGTCGGATTCATGGAATGGAACTTGAGAAGAAAGAATTTGCTGACTGCTTGTCTAAACTGGATGAAAAAATTGACCGGTTAGATCGAAGTGCTATTAAAACGTCTATAGAAATCAGAAATGTGCCGAAAGTTCAAAAAGAATCCAAAACGGGCCTGTATGACAAAGCCCTTAAGTTGTTTAAATCTCTTGGAAGTGAGATACTGAAATCTGATGTTCGTGATGTATACAGAGCGCCGAGCAAATCTACTGATATTTTTTTTTTTGGGACAATCCCACCGCACTATTCCCAAACCACTGCAACTCCTGAAAGCCAGAATCAACAGTGGCGACCACCAGAAAAGCGCCGAGGCAATGAAGCTCGACGAAGTCCCGGAGAATGAATTTAACTGTCTTGGATCCCGCAACGAAATTAATCAGAAAAGAAAATGGAGGAGTAAGAAAAATACAAATTTCCACTTCCCTCCATATCAAGCAGGAGACAGAACAAACAAGACCAATAGGCACAAAGGGTCGTTTACAACTGGGATAAGCCCAGTTGCCTAGCACCACGGATAAAAATTAGCATTAATATTAATGGGTCCTAACATTGTGAGCTTTTATATTTGATTCCAATAATAGGTATGGCAAAAGCGCTTGAACGCACGGAAATTTGTTCTAGTTTCCACAAGGTCCGTATAGTAAACGGCTCCTGACACAGCCTGTACATTATTCAACATAGTATTGCGTTCATTCTGCCAAAGAATACACTCCCATAAGATATGATGTGCAGATTGTACATATTCACAGTCAGATGTAGAACACTGACATAATGGCGAGGCAACAAGCTTGAAGGAAAATAATTTACTTTTAAAGTTACCATGCCCTGTGAGAAATTGGGCAACACAGTGATCCACCTCCAGCCACGTCCTGGCCAGCCGCACGCGAACGGATGGAAAGAATTGGTGGAGGTGTCGGCCCTTGATGGAATTATCCCACCTACATTGCCATTCGGATAAAAGTTCCTCCCAGACGTCAATATGTGGTTTAAATAATCTAGAGATTTTGGCACGGTCACTCCGCGTTAAAAAGTCCGCGTCCATGGTCTCTTTTGCGGAATAGTACATTGCAGCACGTCGCTGCACTTCAAGGTCGACCGGAAGTACGCCAGCAAGTACCGGTAAGGCCTCAGTACTAACCGTCCTGTATGCTTTGCATAAGAATATCAAAGCCAAACGCTGACTCTGAAGTAATTTACGTCGTACCGCCCCTATTGTGGCCCTATCAGCCCAAACAGGCGCCCCATAGCAGATACAACCCAAGTAAGTAGCCCCATAAATAGTCTTTAAAGTCAAAAAAGACAGTCCCCACGTAGATTTAGATATTCTCGTTAAGGCATAGAAGTTCTTTTTTGCTTTTTCACCGACGATTTTAATATGATCTATAAATGCAAAATTCCTTTCTAACACAAGACCAAGATAGCACACGGACTGCTTCCTTTTTACCGGAACGTTATTAAATTTAATAGTAGGACACGATTTAAGATTACCTTTCAAAATGAGCTGATAAGTTTTATGCGGAGCAAAGGTCAGGCGGTTACGATCGCCCCACTGAGATATTAATCGTAGGCAAGTGTCAGCCAAGTTCTCGAGTCCAGCCCGAGTACTTGATTGAATGAGCAGAAGACCGTCGTCCGCGTAACCGGTTAATGAACAGCCGCTTGGAAGCGGAATCGCGAGGAAATCATCAAAGCCTAAATTCCATAAAGGTGGACCAATAACCGAACCCTGAGGACATCCCATGGTGAGAGACTTCGACACGGAATGATGGCCGAGTTTGAGTTTCGCGGAACCATTTAAAAAGTAAGAGTAAACTAAATTGTATATATTTCTATAGCAGCCTCGATTTTTCATTTTAAGTAATAGCATTGGCCACCATGCGTTATCAAAAGCCCCAGAAATATCTAGAAAAATCCCAATTACATATTTATGTTCAGATGTATTAACTATTTTCCTAACAGTAAGGGCCGCGTCTACGGTAGATTTTCCAATAGTGAAACCGAATTGATTATTATGAAATTTTGGTCCGTCCGGTAGCAACCGTGGAACGATAAGGCGCTCCAGGAGTTTTCCCAAAGATGGAAGTAATGTTATGGGCCGGTACGACTTCGGGTCGTCCGGGGGTTTGTCGCCACTTTTCGGGATTATTCGTATAAATCCGCGTCGCCAAATACGAGGAAATACGCCCTCCGCAATACAATGGTTGTAAACGGTTAAAATCGCATCACCGGCTGTTTTACACGCTTCTATAATCATCCGATTAGATATTTTATCTTCACCTGATGACTTGTTGAGTGGTAACCTCTTGACAACGTTAATAAATTCGTCAGTGGATGGAAGGTCTGACGCTGGTGATTCAGGTGGTACAGCTGCCCACGCTCTGATCTGTTGATGGTATTCGTTGTCATTAGCTAGTACGTCATCAGGTATAAGAGTATTCAGCAAAACTTCAGTTGTTTCCTCAATACCGGTAGTGTGTTTATTATTTACTTTAATATTCTGAACAAACGCGAGGTCGACTGATCGATTGGCTTTAAACTCATGATATAAAGGAGACCACGGACCTTCTTTATCTAATTTTTCTACTACTTTACGCAATAAATTACCCTTTGATTTTTCCACCGATGCTCTGTAGCGGGACCTGGCAACTCTAAACGTATTTAACGCAATGGAAAGAGGGTCACCGGTAACCTTACGTTTTTTAAGCTTGTTAAATCTACTGATAGTAAATCCACCATAATTATTAAATTTACAGACACGCTCACTAAGAGCAACTTTCTAGGAATAACCAGGGACTTCAATAACAAAAACCCTTCCAACAGGCTGAACACTATTCATCTGGGGATTGGTGGAGAAAGGAACCCGATTTATATTTCAGAGCACCTCACAGCTAAAATGAAGCGGTTTCATTTCTTGGCACGAGATGTTGCTAAATATGCTCATTATGAGCACTGTTGGATATCGAATGGTCAAGTTTACCTCCGCAAACGAGAAGGCCTGCCCTATATACGGATCAAATCAGAAGCACATCTCCATGAGCTTAAACTCAACCACGATAATCAAGATAAATGACTAGTCTTTAAATGTGTTCAGCCTAACCTTTACTTGTTGAATAGATGTAAAACTTTCATACATTTTGTGTCATATTATTCTAAGTTAAATTCATATTGTAATTCTTCCACTAAACCCTGCAAAACACACATTACGAACATCCTCATTCCTTATAGCGCCTACTCACTCACAACTTCTCTACACATCATCACTGCCATCTCCAGATCTAACATGGTGAGTTTTTGTTCTTTTCTAGCTTATTTGCCAATATATTGTTTCCTTATCTGCCTGAATAAACTACGATGCCAGCCGATACACCAATTTCTGGTCTACTCTTCCTTCTTAATTTATCCACATAATGGATAGTGAACTCCTCCGTAATATTGATGACTCCTCAATGGTTGATTGCTGCCGGGTCTCCACCCCAGAAGATATTATGATCAAGCTAGATCATCCTAGCCACTTCTTGACTGTCTTAAGTCAGAACATAAGAAGCGTTCGTAAGAACTTTGACTGTTTTTCTGTATTTTTATCTAGACTGGGCTTTCTGCCGGATGTTATCATATTGACAGAGTGTTGGCTTGACCCCAGTTTCAGTACCGTAACCCTCCCCAATTACGATTCTCACATCTCCAAAGTATACTTAAATCAAAATGATGGCATCGTGGTATTGTCAAAGTGTGGTCTCACTGTGCAGGTTCGTGAACCTAAGTTTCGAGACGCTAACTGCCTTTTAATTGATATCGGAACGGACTATAGTATTATTGCATTGTATCGCTCACCATCCATTCACAATATTTCTTACTTCTTGGAGTCATTGGAAGAGGTGATGAACTTGGCCAAAGGTAAAACTTGCATCGTCACCGGCGACATAAACCTCGATATCAAAGCGAATACTGCTGACTCAAGAGCTAATGAGTACCTTAATCTTATTGCGTACAATGGCTTTATATCAGGTCACAACCTGCCAACTAGGGGACCTAGCTGCCTAGACCATATGCTGCTTAAAACTGAGTCACCAGTCCGTGTCGTCGTTTGTGATTCTGACATTACTGACCATGATACAGTAATCGCTGGTGTCAGCAAAACGTCAGTCACTAATAGGGTTTCCAAATATTACACAAAAATCGATTACCTGGCACTAAAAACGAGTATTGGCGAGACAGATTGGTCAAACATTACAGATGAATCAGACGTAAATGTTGCCACAGGTCGTTTCATTAACTTGATGACACATAAAATTAAAGACTATAGTTCTCAAGGCAAAGTACGTAGTTCAGAAGCGATTCGTAAGCCCTGGATGACGCCTGGTTTACTTAGATGCGTCCGAAAGAGGGATCTTTTGCACTACAACGCCAGAAAAAATCGGGACGATACTACGGCTCAAAGAGAGTATAAGCATTATAGAAATTTTTGCAACGATGTTATTAAAAAAACTAATCAGGAGTACAACCGTAAATTGCTGGCAAAGAACAAGGACAATACCAAGAAACTGTGGCAAAGCATTAAGGAAATATGCTATATGAAAAAAAAATGCAATACAAACGCAGACATTACCAAAATCTTAGATGATCCCGTGGAATCGGTAAATTCTGCCAATGAGTTCTTTAGTACGGTTGGTAAAAAGTTAGCTGACACCATTCTGTCGGAGCTTAGAGTTACTGAGAAACAGCTGGCGGATGATACAAGACTCGATGTCAATTCTGGGAACTCCTTCTTCTTTACTCCAACAGACCCAGATGAAATTATTAAAATAATTGACAACCTAAAAGTGTGCTCTGCCCCGGGAAATGACATGATCAGCAACACGATTTTAAAACAATGTAAAATCTCCCTTGCCCCTGTACTCTCTTACTTATATAATCTTAGCATGTCAACCGGTGTCTTTCCGGACTGTCTCAAAGTAGCCAATGTCTGTCCCGTCTTCAAATCTGGCGACCCGCTTCTGGTTACTAATTACAGACCTATCTCCCTGTTATCTTCTGTGTCCAAAATACTGGAAAAACTTGCCAATAACCGGTTACAAAAATATCTAGCAAAGGAGAAACTGCTTTCCGTTAACCAGTTTGGCTTTCGTCAAAATATGTCTACAGAGGATGCAGTGGTAACACTTGTTGACCACGTCACTGAAATGGTAGATTCTGGTCATAAATGCGTTGGTGTGTTCATAGATATGGCTAAGGCATTCGACACGGTTTCGCGGCCGATACTCTTGCAGAAACTGTCGTTAATGGGTATACGGGGTCTAGCACAGAACTGGTTCCACTCTTACTTATCAAACCGACAGCAGAGAATAAAAGCTAAAGATGAAGCAATAAGCGAGTATTCTGATATCCATTTTGGTGTCCCTCAGGGTAGTGTTCTCGGGCCAACCCTATTCTTAACCTACATCAATGATCTCTGCAGTCTTCGAATAGAAAATGCGAGGTTCCTTACTTTTGCGGATGACACGGCTATTATATTCCATGGTAGTAGTTGGGCTGAGGTCGTTGATGCTACTCAGAGGGGATTAGCTATAGTAATGAAATGGCTGCAGCAAAACCTTCTTACTATAAATGCCAGCAAGACAAAATATATGACATTTAAAATATCAAATCGTGTTGAGCCCGAAAGTCCACTCCGAATAAAACACCATTCCTGCAAACACCTTGGCAGTGACTCTTGTCAATGTGTCGAGATCGAACAAGTTGACCATATAAATTACCTTGGCGTCTTAATCGACAATCAATTATCTTGGGTTAAACAAATAGAGGCTGTTACTGCTAGGGTCCGTAAACTAATGTTTATATTAAAAAAACTCAGGAATATAGCAGACCACAACACTCTCAGGTGTGTGTACTTCGCTCTGTGCCAATCTATCTTAAACTATTGTATATCGGCTTGGGGTGCAGCAGCGAAGACTCACTTGGTCAAACTGGAACGAGCTCAAAGAAGCATCTTAAAGGTTGCTTATGGAAGGCCCTACCGGTATCCAACAGACAGTCTGTATCAAGAATGTAAAGTTCTTAGGGTAAGACAACTTTTTATTGTGTCTGTCTTACTACGCTTTCACCGACAAGCTCTCATTACCCAAAACAAATCTACCAGGTCATGTAGACAGATAACATGGAAAACTGCCACTACTCGTACTAAATTCGCTAATAGGTCACCTAGATACACGGGTCCATTCATTTATCAAAACATTAACAAGATTTTGAACATAGTACGATGCTCAAAGCGTACTTGTAAAGTTAAACTAATCAAATGGCTATCAGCTCAAAATTATGCGCAGACTGAAGCTCTCCTGATTCCCTTACAATAAATCCATCGTTATGACTCACTTAGGCGTAACAAATCCCTCTCAGACATACATATAAACTACACTAGATACACACTACACACACAAACAGACACACACTACACATACAAAGATATACACTTACATACTACCACTACTACCTACACTCTTCCCATACCTTTGAATAAATTCCTATTTTAATTTTGTATGTTACCATTAGTTAAGTAAGTTAAGTTTAATTATTGTTTGGTGTTGTAGCCGGATATTTGCTAACTACCTCCAAGTGCACTTAAAATAATGTGTCATTAACGACGAAAAAACTAGATCCCACGACACAGGGTATCCTAGTGTGGGGTCTAGGGTTTCTTGAATGCACTAAATATTTGTTGTGCTTAATGTATCTAAAGAAATGTGTCCTAATAAATTTATCTTATCTTATCTTATCTTACCGTGTGTCGTTGAGGGGTGAAAGGTGAGTAATGAATGTTGTTTTAGTAGAGTGTTCAGGATAAAAAGTTGTCGTACTGTAAGGGTTTTAGATTGCTTGTATAGAAGATCTGTAGGATAACGGTATGGAAGAAAATTAGAGACTTTTAAGATAACTCTCTGGGCTCTCTCGAGTTCAAGCATAGAAGTTTTGGGTGCACCACCCCAAATTGTTATGCAGTAACTTATCAATGACTGAACGAGGGCGAAATAAACTGATCTCTTTAGTTTGTCGTCCGCCACTGATCTCAGGGTTTTGAAAACATATATAAATTTACGTAGCCTAGAAATGAGTGAGTCTATATGTTGTTGAAATCTTAGGGTGTTGTCAACTGTTACCCCTAGATATTTCACAGATTCTGCTTTAGACAGGTGCAAACAAGTGCAGGCAGCATTATTCGGTGTTGAGCACGAGTGAACTTTAATGGTGTCTGGCACTGTAGGTAAACTTGATTTTTTGAGAGCAAAGGTAACGTAATGAGTTTTCGATCGATATCGACTCGCATTTAGTGTTAGTACGATACTACGCAGACATTTAGTGACAGTATTAAAGACCGACTGAGCATACGAATATACATCGCGCAAGGAAGCCGCACTAAACAGGAGGGCAGTGTCATCAGCAAAACTTATAATTCTGCCCTTAGGAAGGGTGAGCATACCCAGGACGTTAACATAGATGAGGAAAAGGGTCGGGCCAAGCACGCTGCCCTGAGGCACGCCGTAGGTGACTTTTCGTTCATAACTAAGAAAATCATCTATCCTAACACACTGAGTACGGTCACTGAGATAGTCTTTAAAAAGCTGAAGTTGAATCCCTCTAATTCCCAGGTTCTCCATCTTTTCAGACAATATAGGTACAGAGACCGTGTCGAATGCCTTCGAAAGATCTAAGAAAATTCCAAGGACTTTTTGCCCTTTGTCTAGATTTGTAACGACATAATTCTTTAATTCATGGATTGCATCCGAAGTTGACTTGCCGATGCGAAAACCAAACTGAGATGTGAAAAAAAGATTATGCTTTTCCAGGTAATTGACAAGTCTAGTGTTCATGATTCTCTCAAGTACCTTCGACAAGGCGGGGAGCACCGCTATTGGCCTGTAATTATCAACACGATCTCTGTCCCCATTCTTAAAGATTGGGTGTATAATGGATTTTTTAAAGACTTTTGGGAATTTTCCCGTGGAGAGTGCAAGATTACAGATGTATGTCAGAGGTGGAGTAATCAAGACCCGATGTCTTTTTAGGAGATCACTGGATATCCCATCCCACCCCACTGCGCTGTTATTGCGTAAAGTAATTAACAAATTGCCCACTTCATCCTCGTCGGTAGGTAAGAGTACCATGGATTGGGGAACTTTAGCGCTGTCATCAGTAAACGATGCTGATGGACAGCTCACAATTTTCTCAGCAAGACGCTCACCAACCGCAGCAGAGAAGTCATTAACACTGTTAACCGAGAGCTTTGGGGTGTCTGACAACTTTAGGAGAGGTTTGGAGGTTTGGAGGTTTCTTTGTGAGTAACCCTATTTGTTAATGTATTTATTGCTGACCAGAGTTTCCTAGAATTATTAACAGCTGTTGTCAGCATGCTTTTTTCATATTCCCTTTTTAACTTTCCCAGCAGTTTGTTACAGAAGTTTCTGTACCTAGTGAAAGTTATCTTTAGGATTTCATTATTTGGTGACGTTTTACTTTTTTTATGAAGGTTGTCTCTGTGTCGAATGCAGCGAAGAAGACCTGGGGTTATCCATGGCTTTACAATTGTTTTGCGGTTGGGTACTTTGACAGACTTGGAGTTAGATTCAACCACTTTTTTTTATTGAGTTGACCATGGTTTCAGCCGCCTCGTCGGGATCTTGTGTGTTGTAAACATGACTGAAGTCAACTATCTTTAGGTCTGCATCAAGCTGTTCATGATTAATGCGTACCACTGTTTTTTTTTGAGATTGTTTAAAAGTCTTTTTAGCAAGAAATAGCATTACTGTGTCATGGTCAGTTAATGCAGAGTGTGCAACTAGTGTTGAGGCGGGGTAATGTGTTTTTAGAATGAAGTGATCGAGACATGAGTTGAGTCGTGTGGGAAGAGTATGTGAAGGCAATATGCCATGTGATGCTAGTAAGTTGAGATAGTTATTCTTGCTTGGATCACGGCATTGGTCATTGATATTTATGTTAATATCACCGGTGATTATGATGTTATTATAGTGTGCGATACTAGTTAAAGTCGTGTTTAAGGAATTGAGAAAGTTGGTAATGTCTTTGTAGCTTGGAGGGCGGTAGATTGCTAGTACTACAGTATTGTGATCTACTTTTAACAGGAGACAATTTGCATCTAATAATGAGGGTTCTTGTAGAGTAACGTTAAGGTGTGTATGTACATAGACTACTACTCCCTCATTCTGTGTTTTATTGTTCTTGGATGAGAAAGAGTTGTAGCCTGTCAAGTCAGGGATAGTGTGGGTGTTGGGTAGCCAACATTCAGTTAGGGTTATTATGTCCCAAGCTATTTTAGTCCTAGCTAGAATCGTGTGAAGACCTGATATATTTTTTGAGATACTTCTAATATTTTGATTAAGAATTTTAAGTGAGTCAGCGGGTATATAATATTGGATGGAATACAATTGTCAAGATCACATGTGGTTGAATCTGACACAGAGACGGAATCTATATTAGAGCAGTTATTTTGTATATTATCGAATGGTAAATAATGATTTATTCATGATTACATTTAAAAATATTAGTGTTGAGGTTAGACTGTTATATATTGCTTTATGCTCCAGGAAGGCGCCGTCACTGATACAGGTAGGTAAGTGATTAATTTTATTTAATCCAGTATTATGTTGGTAGCTACAAGCGATCATGACAGTTCGGCGTGTAGTGTGTGTGTGTTGTATACGTGATTTGTGTGTGATCAGGGAGTGTTTGTGGTTTGTATTATAAATGTGCCTATGCACATGCCTATGTACCTATGCTCGCAGTTTCCTTGCGTGATCGCATCAGAAATGAGGATATCCGCAGGAGAACCAAAGTTACCTACATAGCCCGAAGAATTGCGAAACTTAAATGGCAGTGGGCAGGGCACATTGCTCACAAATTTCTCTTATCGAAGACAAATATAGTTTTCTTTTATTGTTATTTCGATACTTAGAAACCTGATTCAATTTACTTTTTTCAAATATAGCTTATTAAAGATTTAAGAACAAATTGCTCCTACATAAATAATAACTTTAAATAAGTTTTCTTTTAATATGCCAGTTAGAAATCACGATCGTGACTTTATTTCATATGTTGAAGTTATTGACTTAAGGGCCTACATACCCTTTAGTGCCATAAAACGGTAACTTTCTAAAGCATACACCTTAGTAACGGCTAGGTTAAAAGTTTTGAAAAAAATATATTTACAATTGATTCACATTCAATGATATATTTTGAACACAAGATTTTTTCGTGTAACTTATGGTTTTGCTTTAAAAAAAAAATTAACAACACGATATTTTTTCGCAAATTTTGGAAACTCCTCCAAAACGACTTGGATGTTTAAAAATATTTTTCCACAGAAAAATTGATGGCTGGAATTTCTTCATAACTAACATAGCATATGTAAATCAAATAATATTTTGCAAACAAAACTGTTCAAAAGGCGTTTCGATATTGATATTTTGGCATCGAGCGGGCGCACGCACTGCCGGTACTGTATTAACATTGGGACGTATATAGCGCCTTAAATTGACTGTACAAAATGTTTAATTGGCTAGATAAAAACTATGAAAGCAGTTATCGTCAATTATTTTTCTGGAATCATAAAATCGATGCTTCCAATTAAGACGAAAGCGAGCTGTCTTTGTAATAAGACATTTATTGAGTGTACATGTGACGTTTATTGACCAGATACATAGGTAAGAATAAATACAGGGAAGTTGAAACATACGGAGCTGTCGTGATCAATCATGTCGCGGTCTCCGAGGTGAGACCACAAAAAGTTATAGGTCTAGTGTGAATAGTTTACGTAAACTATAACTGTAACGTTCGTATTCTCACACAGATGGCTCTTTTAATGTTTTGGTGATTAATAAGTGTTTTCCAAGTATTAGCTACCAAAGATATCGATTAGATGGTCGGTCGAGAAATGATGTTTTAAGCCAATGGGCCTTCGCACGCGATGATTCGAGATTTTAATGCATCGAGGTAGTGAACTGTCGCGCTCATAACTTATCGATTTCAAGTACTATCGAGTAAACGTTTTCAAGCAAGTGTTATTCGATCTAACGTCATTTGATTTCAAGTAGGGACCCCTGTCAGGCTACATCTTCCATCTGCTGGGCAAAGCCGATCGATAATTTAATTCAGCTTATCCCGCCTTCTACAACGGTGGCTGACACGACCGCGACGTTTTGGAAGCGTTAGAGCCCCAACAAGCATCTGTGGACCCCTACAGTCTCCTACACATGCTTGTTAGGGCTCTATGTCTCCAAGTCTCTTAGTGGTTTTTTTGTACCACAGTTTCGACGTTGTCGCAAAGTCCATATTTTATTTATTTATTTATTGATAGGAACACCAACTACACGTTTACAAAAAATCTTGCATATAATTATACTTAACAACATCATTCTGTGCAAATATGTCACTTATAGGTGAACACAACATAATTATGCAAATAAGATTTTAGGTTAATACATTAAATCAGTTGTAAGACTGATAAATTAATAAGAACAATCATATAACTTATTTTATTATGGATTATATAAAAAAATAATAAAACATTTGATTGTAATTACAATAATTAATAAAATATTTAAAATTTGAAAAACAGTGCATAAAAAATTGATAATCTTTAGTTAATAATAGATTTAATCATAACTATAAATTAAGTAATTTTAGTAAATTATTGACAACTTGACTAGATTATTTTATTTTGTGAAATGACTAGTGAGGAGGAGTTGACCACAAATCAGTTTGTAACAGTTTTTGTCTGAGCTTTGCTAAACTGCCGATTGTTGAAAAATTGGAGATTACCCTATTAGATATTGCCATAATTCGGTTCAAAGGAGCTGACCGACCAAGATGTGTGCGAGATGATTTGACAGCAAACGTTTCAAGTTTACGTACTGATCTGACTGGGCATTGGCGGGGCACGCAAAGGAAAAGATTTGCAAGAAGTTGGGGTGAAAAAGAAGATGCTACTTTCAGTTTTTTGCGAGTAAATGTTATGTGCTGGCATTTACTGACGTTGAGCACCATCTTGGTTGCAACACTGGATGTAGCATAGTATTCGGGCGAATGGTAGCCATTTACCACTACCCTTAGTTACCGGTTACATAAGTAACCATTACCTAAACCATTCTACAAAGTTCCCATGCACACCATGTCTCTCCAGTTTGGCAAGTAGTATCTGGTGGTCAACTTTATCGAACGCGCTGCTGAAGCCAGTATACAAAGCCTCAACTTGTAGACCCGCATCGACATGACTAGAGATGTCATTGATGTATAATGATAGGATACTGACAGTTGATTTTTTACAATAGAAACCGTGCTGTTCTGAGGCTAGTTGTATTTTTAGATGTGAAATCAGGTAGGGAATGACTAGGGATTCAAAAATCTTGGAAAATAGGGATAGCAAAGAAATAGGGTGATAGTTCTTAGCGTCAGATTTGTCTCCTTTTTTGAAAACTGGCAATACGTTAGCCCTTTTCCATTCAAGTGGGAATTGGGAAGATTCGATTGATTTATTATATACTAGCTGACCCCCGGGGCTTCGCTCCCGTCAACTGGCTATCTACCTACCTACCCTGCCAACCCTGCCTACCATGCCTACCCTGCCTACCCTGCCTACCCTGCCTACCCAGCCTACCCTGCCTACCCTGCCTTCCCTGCCTATCCTGCCTACCCTGCCTTCCCTGCCTATCCTGCCTTCCCTGTCAACCCTGCCTACCCTGCTAACACTGACTGCCATGCCTACCCTGCCTAGCCTGCCTACCCTGCCTTCCCTGCCTATCATGCCAACCCTGCGTATCCTGCCAACCCTGCCTATCCTGCTAACCCTGCCTACCATGCCTACCCTGCCTGCCCTGCCTTCCCAGCCTATCCTGCCTACCCTGCCTATCCTGCCTACCCTGCCTTCCCTGCCTACCCTGCCTACCCTGGCTTTCCCTGCCTACCATGCCTACCCTGCCTACTTTGCCTTCCCTGCCTAACCTGCCTACCCTGCCTGCCGCGCCTACCCTGCCTATCCTGCCTATCCTGCCTATCCTGCGTACTCTGCCTACCCTGCCAACCCAGCCTACTCTGCCTACCCTGCCTACTCTGACTACCCTGCCAACCATGCCTATCCTGCCTACCCGGCCAACCCCACCGCCCATGCCTACCCTGCCTACCCTGCCTACCCTCCCTATCCTTCTAACCCTGCCTACCATGCCTACCCTGCCTGCCCTGCCTTCCCTGCCTATCCTGCCTACCCTTGCCTTCGCTGCCTACCCTGCCTACTATGCCTACCTTGCCTACCCTGCCGTCCCTGCCAACCCTGTCTAATCTGCCTACCCTGCCTTCTCTGCCCATCCTGCCTACCCTGAAAACCCAGCCTATCCTGCCTACCCTGCATATCCTGCCTACTCTACCTTCCCTGCCTACCCTGTCTACCCTGGCTTCCCCTGCCTACCATGCCTACCCTGCCTACTTTGCCTTCCCTGCCTAACCTGCCTACCCTGCCTATCCTGCCTAGCCTGCCTATCCTGCGTACTCTGCCTACCCTGCCAACCCAGCTTACTCTGCCTACCCTGCCTACTCTGCCTACCCTGCCAACCATGCCTATCCTGCCTACCCGGCCAACCCCGCCGCCCATGCCTACCCTGCCTACCCTGCTAACACTGCCTGCCATGCCTACCCTGCCTTCCCTGCCTATCCTGCCAACCCTGCCTATCCTGCTAACCCTGCCTACCATGCCTACCCTGCCTGCCCTGCCTTCCCTGCCTATCCTGCCTACCTTTACCTTCCCTGCCTACCCTGCCTACTATGCCTACCTTGCCTACCCTGCCTTCCCTGCCTTCCCTACCAACCCTGTCTAATCTGCCTACCCTGCCTTCTCTGCCTATCCTGCCTACCCTGCCCACCCTGAAAACCCAGCCTATCCTGCCTACCCTGCCTATCCTGCCTACCCTGCCTTCCCTGCCTACCCTGCCTACCCTGGCTTCCCCTGCCTACCATGCCTACCCTGCCTACCTTGCCTTCCCTGCCTAACCTGCATACCCTGCCTGCCGCGCCTACCCTGCCTATCCTGCCTATCCTGCCTATCCTGCGTACTCTGCCTACCCTGCCAACCCAGCCTACTCTGCCTACCCTGCCTACTCTGCCTACCCTGCCAACCATGCCTAGCCTGCCTATCCTGCCTACTTTGCCTATCCTGCCTACCCTGCCTACCCTACATACCTACAATTTTTTATCTATCATCAATGTTTTCCTCAGCGCATGCCAAAGAATGAATTTTATAGGCAACATTTTCCTACCTTGGGTTACATTATTGCAATTTTCATAAGGATCTCTAATTTTTTTGAAAATTTATTATAGCCTATGACACTCAGGAATAATGTAGCTTTCTACTGGTAAAAGAATTTTCAAAATCGGTTCAGTAGATCCAGAGATTACCCCTTACAACGTCACAAACTCACAAACCCACAAACTTTACCTCTTTATAATATTAGTATAGATCAACGATAGTGGGAGGGAAAGATAACGAGCGCATCTTTTAATAAAGACCGAAGATATCGCGTCGGATCCAGCTCCTTTCGTGATGTCAATAAGGGATAGTGCATGTAAGACTTGCCCTTGCCTATTTTAAAGAACTGACAAGGTGCTATCTACCCGTCTGCGTAATCCTTCGGAGTTTAAAGGCGTGATGGTATGTTATGTATTTTTGAAGCATTGTTCGCATAGCATTGATACACACCACTGCATCACTGCTATTGAAATCTTTTGATCTGAATGGCTGTGTTCCCACGAAACAGCGAGATATATTGTCGCATATTAAGTTTGATCCATCGAAGCTTCTGACTGAAAGCGAAGCAGTAGCGTTCAGGATTTGCTTCATTAGCGTTCAGATTTTTTCCCGGGGCGTTATCTTGTCTCACGTATTTCATAGGAAACCGGACGATACAAAAACTACGCATCCCCAGATCGCTCCGGAACACGTTTTGTCTGACGGGTTCTTGTACGTTTGCTTCCTACTTTGAATAAAAGAATCGAGTAATGTGTTGCATTTTTATGGTAGAAGTATCTCTTTTTGTGAACTTATTAGATGCAGTTCTGTAGTGAATCAGCTTTTGTATTCGATGTCTCAAAGATGGAGCCTGCAATTTTCTATAGATAATTTGTATAAAGAATCTGCTAATAGATTCATTATTCAAATTCTAAAAAGAAAAATTTAATACATAATGTGCTAATCAGTTGATAAATAGCTCAGAGATTTTTATAAATAAGGGTGCATTTGATTAAGTAAAGAAAAACAAAAATTGAAAATATATGAATAATTGATTATGTGAAAGATGTTTCTACTTATTCAAATGATTTGAAAAACAACAATACCTAACCAAAATGCAAATAAATTAAGGTATCAACCAATATGTCTAGACCACATACATCGTTGCATAAGTTTGAGGGGTTAACAGAAGTGTAAGTGGCAAAATCCAGCGGAATCGATTACAAGACAAGATAAGGATCAAACTGACCTTCAAACAATAAATCCATGTTGAGAAGGGTAAAACGAAAGGGAGGAAGTTTTTACTTCGGCCAAAGTTGCTAATGATAAGTATAGTAAATGTCTATTTTTACAAATGTATAACGAGTGAAGAGTTTCGTGAGAAGCGGGCAAAACGACATCCGATTTTGCTTCTATTCAGGGTGAGAACTGGGAACTTTCAAAGATATCTTAGTTAAACGGAGCTAGTCTGCGATCTTGCATCTCCGTGCTGAAATAGATAGCTGTAATAAAACTAACTTCGTACTATTTTTTTTTTTTTTTTTTGTTCAGAATAGTTCTTCGTATGGCTTGACTTGACTTATGAGTAAGATATTGCAAAAATAATATAAATGTTGGAATATTTTTGAGTTGATTATCGTGTGACGTAGCGGCTCTTGTATTTCGACCATTAAATGCAACGTGGAGTGCAAAGCATTCATCACTGACACGCTGTAGAGTATCTTTATTATCTCACTGGAGAGAGTACACTGGACTTTATGACACCGAATACTTTCAGTGCACAAAATATTTGTGTATCAGAAGTCGAGAGAACGTGTATGCGTTCTTTAATCGTCTGTAAATAAAGTAAAGGTAGATTATTTATTTTACCTTGAAAGAAAACAGAGACGGAACATTTTCTGACAGACTTCATCGACACGTGAATGTTGAGGCTATCCAGCTGCTAGACAATACAGATTTAGTGCGTAGGCTAAAAAGAACTAAACCTTTTGAATTAGTGTAGTGTACAATGTGAATGAATAATAGTGACAATGCTGTGCTTTATATATAACACATGAACATAGTGTTTTTACAAATATATCAGTCTCTAAGAAAGTGCTACGGACTTGTGTAAAAGTGCAAATGGACACTATTCTTAGTTTTAACATAATCTAAAACGTAACATATTAAGTTAGAGTTAAATTGCTCATTAGTCTTTTAGGCTAGATCGTAATTAATTATTAAGAATTTTGTTCTTTTTAGTACAGTATAAAAAAATAGAACATTTTCTTTGCTGAGAGCCAAAAGAAATAATCTGCCAACATCGTTCAGTTCCATTCGGAGTAATTCGTAAAAGTCGATTGAATGAAGAATAGTATTGTGATACTAGCAAGGGTGGAAAGTAGGTTATTGCAAACGAGCTGTCATTAACAAGCCCGAGCCGAAGGCGAGGGTTTTTAATGACACGAGTTTGCAATAATCTACACACCCGTGTATCACACGACGTTTTTCAATACAGTTGTGGGAAATAGTAAAAACAAATCAAAGAATTAGATTTGTTTAAAAACAAAAAAAAAGCAGCAAATGGCGCTTTTTGCAACTGCGCATATTTTTTTTACAACGAAAACAGCCTATACAGCCTATTTGATTTTTGACAAATGTTGATGTGAAAATAATTAAATTAAAATTGGTAATTAAATATATTAAACAACCATTTAAAAGACTTTTAAGAAATCAATGCTAAAACGTACGGAATCATTCATTTTTCCTCGTATAAAATCTATCCTATTTTATTTTATGTATGAAAATTCCTTGCTACTAAACTTATTTAAAATGAATTCTAAATTTAAAACTCAACTGCAAGACTAATGATCGAGCTCGTAAACAAAAGTCACGACCGCATAACAGAAAAATGCCTATGCAAAAGATTTAATTTTCGAATCATAATTATAGCCTATGAAAGTACGCCATGTTTAACAACTGTATTGAAAAGGCCTTTTTTATGTTAATACCTAAGAAGCCTAATACGCTGTACTCTGAACCTGGCTATCTCTTGTTTATTAATCATGGCGTCGGGTCTTCAATGTTTTTTTTTACAGAAAGTGATTCAAAAATCAAAATCAAATAGTTTATTTCAAATAAACCTTAGAGGTTTAGACAAAAAAAAAAATGACAAACAAAAAAATTTTGAATAGACAAACAAAAAAAAATTATGACTATTTGCAAATTCGCAAGCGTTAGTAGATCTCAATGGAGAAGAATTTGCAAGAAACTCCACGGACCCTGATATTTTTGCTTTCCAACTTAAAATTATTTATGAGGAATGGAACAATAAATTTTGTTTAAAATAAAGCCAAACTGACGGATACTTTGCCTGGCTGCTGTTCAAATTTTAATTTTGTGTATATTGAGCCGCCGTGGTTGCGAGCGGTCACCTCACTCGTGGTCACGTGTTGTCTACCCGGGGCGGTGAGCCCTGTAAAGGGCTCCAAATGTCAGCAAAAATTAAAATTTAAACAATACACTTGATCAATAGGGCGAAAACCTTTCCTCCTATAAATTAATTCTTTCATAACCGAGATGTTTAAATTAAATATTGGAATACTAGCTGCCGCTTGCGGCTCCGCTCGAATTGAATTAGTATGTCTTCTATCCTTATAGATTATAGCTTATGTGTTATTCTGATGTATACGCTATATTACTGTAAAATTTCATCAAAATCCGTTCAGTAATTTTGCGTGAAAGCTTAACAAATATCCATCCATCCTCACGAACATTCGCATTTATAAAAGTATAGTAGAATAGACAATGAGCTTCTAATATTCGTCGCGCGGTATTCATTTGCAGTTTATTTAGAACCGAGAATTTTCGAATAATTACTGTATAATTATTCGAAAATTCGGGGTTGGGTTAATTCATCGGTATTTCAATAAATTATTTCGAAGAATAAAATAAAAAAGTACCTACTTGAAACACGATAAAATCCAATGCGATATAAGGAAAGTTTGCTTAAGGTGATATATATGCCCCAATGTAACTCAGTACTGGCTGTGCGCCCGCTCGATGCCAAAATATCAAAATTGAATCTCCTTTTGAACAGATTTGTTTGCAAAATATTATTTGATTTACATATGCTATGTTAGGTAAAAAGAAATTCCAGCCATCATTTTTTCTGTATAAAATTATTTTAAACAGCCAAGTCGTTTTGGAGGAGTTTCCAAAAGTTGCGAAAAAATATCGTGTTGTTAATTATTTTTTTAAAGCAAAACTACAATGATAAACAAAACTGTATTAGTTAAACGAAAAAACCTTGTGTTCAAAATATAATATCAAAATATGTGAATCAATAATAAATATATATTTTTTACAAACCTTTTAACCTAGCCGTTACTGAGGAGTATGCTTTAGAAATTTACCGTTTTACGGCACTAAAGCGTATGTAGGCCCTTAAACATCAGAAAACGTAATCAGGCTCCATGTTTATACCTCAAATACTTACGGAAAGAATAAAACGGGCAACCCGAATGAAATTACAGTAAATTAGTACTGAGTAGCCTTTAGAATGAGTTGGTGGTGATATTATAATTGGGCGAGTCACCCCTGCAAATTGAATTATCTGTAGGGAGCGTGTACGGTGAGGTCCGATGGCTCTTCATTTCAAGAACCTGCAGTCGACAAGTGGAATCCGCCAAATTAATTATGATACTAGCTACTTTTTACTGATGAATTGTCCAATTAGGTAATTGTTACATTCCTACGAAAGTCTAGCCGTCTTGATTTAGATCACGCAGATGAATAAGACTTTTTCCTGATTTGTTTGACAGTAAAAAAATATAACAGCATATTCAAGATACTTTTTGTTATCTGGGCAGAAATATTGAATTCGAGTTCGAGATAAGACAATCTGTTTCAGGAAGACAATATTTATAAATATTGTCTACGTGAAACAGATTGTCTCATTTTAAATCTAATGCATTGCAGGTATTTCTATTTGCAAACCAAATCTCCAGGAATACAATTTTAGATTAGATACGAAATTGGGTGAGGTAATATAAAAATCACTTCATTAAAATACACGGTGTATAATAACGATCTATATATTTGGGTGACAGGCATTTGGCATTTATTGAAATAAAAAGTGAGCGTCCCGGGTGGCAATGAGGGTGACAAAATTGTGAACATTACTCATGGCATTTCGGGTGCTTCACATTGATTGCTGTACGTCCTCGCTTGACGAAATTATATAGTTCACTGTACACTGGTTTTATGAAGAATACTCGTATTCAGAAAAGATATAGCGCTCTAATATTTAATCGCAAGGAATGTTGGATGTGAATGGTAAGCGCAGAAACAGCCAAATGCTGGACATTGAGATACTTATTGAACAATGACTGTGAATTCAGTGGAAGGGTTTACCGGAATTTGTATCGCACCTATGCATCATCTTCATTATAACGCAAGCCTAAAGATATGCACTGCATATTCAAGACTTATGAATAAAACTTTACAGTAGCATTATTTTTGTTAAACGCTCTCCGTTTAACTCTGTTTGTTATTGTCCCATCAATACGGAAATATCTGGGTGAGTAATTTGTCAGCGCATGTAATTATGAGAGGAATGCATTACCAATTAATAATAATAATAATTGGAGACACAAAGTGGAGCCGCATCAATTATACTAATGGAATTGAACGATACCTATTTTTTTATTAAATTTAAAACCGTGCAGAGCTTCAAAATATTCTTTGTTTTCAATAACCAAATGCAACAGTCACGGACCGTTTTCAATACGAGCATGAAAATATTGACTGAATACGTATTGTAAAATAGGATTTTTCAATGAGTGCTTGCAAAATATTTAGTGAAATAATAATACGGATATTTTGATGTACATATACATTGTACATCATTCTGTTGTGAAATTGGTTTTCATAAGTGTCACAAACATTTTTACAAAGATAAAAGAAAATAATATAGTGTTTTAGGTTGATCTATGGTTTAGTCTTGTCTCTGGGGTACCTACCTAAAGTAAATAGTATCATTACGAGAATATAGTGGTTTTATTTTCTTACCCAAAAAGGTTTGTTGTGTGGTAGTTTATTTCAGAAAATAGCTATTAGATGGTACTTGTCAACGAGCTGATTATTTAGCTAGCATTGGATTGTTGTTCATGCTATTTCGTTCTTTTTTTAAAATTTTCAAACTGTAATAGGAAACACAGAACTCTTACTTTAGTATTCCTCTTTTCACAACCAAAATACAGAGTGTACGGCTAGCTAGGTGGCGAGGTGCACGATCACGTGAAATCGCAATAATGTCTGCATAGAAATGAGAATAATCAACATCCGTCTCCGTTGCTACCATTTTTACAAACTTTTTTATTTCAACTTCTGTATGTATGTTCGGGTCAAATCATGGCACTGAATTTTAAAGCAGTTATCTTTAACTGACTAAGATGAAATTTTGCATACACGTTTGGTTTGAATGACAATGCACGGTAAGCTTACACACACATTGCAAGTTATTAAACAACAAAAGCTTGTAAAAAATCAAGGATTTTATCACAGTACCAGTTTTTACCCACTACTTTATTTTAATATACTTAATTAGTAATTTAGTATACAGAGTTCGGTGAATTGAAGATTTAACTGAGTTGTGGAGGTGAGATCAGTCGTTTGTAAAACTATGGTATGCAGCTGCAACCGGCACGCCAAGGCCATTCACGCATAGGCCTTCACCCAAGTGTCGTCACATTGACCGATCCCGTGCGTCTCGCATCGAGCGCCTTCCCGCAATCTTAACCAGGTCATCGGTCAATGGAGAGTCCTCTCCATTGACCTATGCTCGGAGTTTCCTTGCGTGATCGCATCAGAAATGAGGATACCCGCAGGGGAACCAAAATTACCGACATAGCCCGAAGAATTGCGAAACTTAAATGGCAGTGGGCAGGGCACATTGCTCGCAAATTTCTCTTATCGAAGGCAAATATAGTTTTCTTTTATTGTTGTTAGAAACCTGATTCAATTTACTTTTTACAAATATAGCTTATAAAAGATTTAAGAACAAATTTCTCCTACATAAATAATAACTTTAAAGAAGTGTTCTTTTAATATGCCAGTTAGAAATCACGATCGTGACTTTATTTCATATACTGAAGTTATTGACTTAAGGGCCTACATACCCTTTAGTGCCATAAAACGGTAACTTTCTAAAACATACAGCTTAGTAACGGCTAGGTTAAAAGATTTGTAAAAAAAAAAATATTATTGATTCACATTCAATGATATATTTTGAACACAAGGTTTTTTCATGTAACTAATAATTTTGCTTTAAAAAAAAATAACAACAATATTTTTTCGCAACTTTTGGAAACTCCTCCAAAACGACTTGGATGTTTAAAAATATTTTTGCACAGAAAAATTGATGGCTGTAATTTCTTCATAACTAACATAGCAGATGTAAATTAAATAATATTTTGCAAACAAAACTGTTGAAAAGGAGGTTCAATATTGATATTTTGGCATCGAGCGGGCGCACGGCCAGTACTGCGTTAACATTGGGGCGTATATAGCGCCTTAAATTGACTGTATTAAATGTTTAATTGGCTAGATAAAACTATGAAAGCAATTATCGTCAATTATTTTTCTGGAATCATCAAATCGATGCTTCCAATTAGGACGAAAGCGAGTCTCACAAAAAGTTATAGGTCAAGTGTGAATAGTTTACGTGAACTATAACTATAACGTTCTTATTCTAACACAGATGGCTCTTTTAATGAATTGGTGATTAATAAGTGTTTTCCAAATGATAGGTACCAAAGATATCGAATAGATGGTCGGTCGAGAAATGATGTTTCAAGCCAATGGGCCTTCGCGCGCGATGACTCGAGCTTCTAGTTATTCGAGATTTTAATGCATCGAGGTAGTGAACTGTCGCGCTCATAACTTATCGATTTCAAGTACTATCGAGTAAACGTTTTCAAGCGCAAGTGTTATTCGATTGAACGTCATTTGATTTCAGGGGGTTCCCCCCTGTCAGGCTACATCTGCTGGGCAAAGCCGATCGATGATTTGGTTTAGCTTATCCCGCCTTCTACAACGGTGGCTGACACGACCGCGACGTTTTGGAAGCGTTAGAACCCCAACAAGCATCAGTGGACCCCTACAGTCATGAGTCCCCTACACATGCTTGTTAGGGCTCTAAGTCTCCAAGTCTCTTAGTAGTTTTTTTTTGCCCATAGTTTGGACGTTAACGCAAAGTCCATATTTTATTTATTTATTTATTGATAGTAATAAATTAGGTAATTTTAGTAAATTATTGACAACTTGACTAGATTTTTTAATTTTGTGAAATGACTAGTGAGGAGTTGACGACAAATCAGTATCTAACAGTTTTTGTCTGAGCTTTGCTAAACTGTCGCAAAAAATGGAGATATATACAGCCTATTAGAGATTGCCATAATTCGGTTCAAAGGAGCTGACCGACCAATATTTGTGCGAGATGATTTGACAGCAAACGTTTCAAGTTTACGTACTGATCTGACTGGGCTTTGGCGGGGCACACTAAGAAAAAGATTTGCAAGCAATTGGGGTGAGGATATATGACCTTTTAGAATTTTGCTAACAATAGTGACATCAGCTAAAACGCGACGCTGTTCGAGCGAAAGCCCTGTATGGGCAGCTGTGATCTTTGTATCGAAGGTATCTGGTGAAATGTTTTTGCGTTCGATGCGGTTGATGTGTACTCTGTACATTGGACTCCAGACTGGAGAAGCATATTCAAGGGTACTCCGCACGAAGGAATTAAAAAGTACCCTCAATGCGTGTGTCCCCCTGAATTCGTGACCAACTCTCTTGATGAAACCAATCATTTTGCCAGCCTTCGACAAGATGTTATCGATATGAGGAGTAAAAGATAGGTTACTACTAAGTAAGACCCCCAGATCCCTTATGACATCTACTTTCTGGAGTGCTATTCCATTAAGTGAAAAAGAAGATGCTACTTTTAGTTTTTTGCGGGTAAATGTTATGTGCTGGCATTTACTGACGTTGAGCACCATCTTGGTTGCAACACACCATTCTTGGAGGGAATCTAAATCTGACTGTAGCAGCGCGACGTCTGATGTGGATTCGTTAGTTCTATACATTTTCAGGTCGTCTGCGAAAAGTCAACATTGGCTGTGTTTGATATGGTTTACTATGTCTTTGATAAATACAATGAAGAGAATCGGTCCGGCGTGAGAACCCTGAGGCACACCGGAAGTAGCATAGTATTCGGGCGAATGGTAGCCATTTACCACTACCCTTAGTTTCCGGTTACATAAGTATGACCTAAAACATTCTAAAAGGTTCCCATGCACACCATGTCTCTCCAGTTTGGCAAGTAGTATCTGGTGGTCAACTTTATCAAACGCGCTGCTGAATAAAAAGCCTCAACTTGTAGACCCGCATCGACATGACTAGAGATGTCATTGAGGTATAATGATAGGTTACTGACAGTTGATTTTTTACAACAGAAACCGTGCTGATCTGAGGCTAGTTGTATTTTTAGATGTGAAGTCTGGTAGGGATTCAAAAATCTTGGAAAATAGGGATAGCAAAGAAATAGGGCGATAGTTCTTAGCGTCAGATTTGTCTCATTTGTTGAAAACTGGCAATACGTTAGCCCTTTTCTATTCAGGTGAGAATTGGGAAGTTTCGATCATTGAGTTAATTGTACTACGTACTAGAGAAGCTATTACAAACAAAAGATTGCGTGTAATTCGGTGACAGCGGGGCAAGCAAGGGGATTGGTTGTGTTCTCACAGATAATCTGAACTCTTTGACATTTACACAAACATGGCCGTCCTCCCGCCTCCGCGGTGACGCCACGTCACGAGCTACAATAAATTGATAAAATATAATTAAATTAAGCGTGTTTTCAACTTACAGTTGAAAATTCATTTCTTGATTTTTATTTATATTTATCGAGTTGTTTGCTCAGTTTTTCAATACACACGAAGGCATTTTATAAGAAACAAAACTTACTACTCAAACGTGTCACGTTGCAGCGAGCGCTTGCCACAGACTAAGTGAGCTGGAATGCGCGCGCTCTAACGCGTGTTACAAACAATTGAGTTGAGGAGTCTCCTCTAGTACGTAGTACATTTAACTCAATGGTTTCGATTGATTTATTATATATCAACGATAGTAGTAGGGAAAGATAACGAGCGCATATTTTAATAAAGACCGGAGGTATCGCGTCGGATCCAGCTCCTTTCGTGATGTCAATAAGGGATAGTGCATTTAAGACATGCCTATTTTAAAGAACTGACGAAGGACTATCTACCCGGCTGCGTAATCCTTCGGCGTTTAAAGGCGTGATGGTATGTTATGTATTTTTGAAGCATTGTTCACATAGCATTGATTCACACCACTGCATCACTGCTATTGAAATCTTCTGATCTGAATCGCTGTGTTTCCACGAAACAGCGAGATATACTGTCGCATATTAAGTTCGATCGATACAAAAACTACGCATCCCTAGATCGCTCCGGAACACGTTATTGTCTGACGGGTTCTTGTACGTTTGCTTCCTTCTTTGAATAAAAGAATCGAGTAATGTGTTGCATTTTTATGGTAGAAGTATCTCCTTTTGTGAACTTATTAGATGCAGTTCTGTAGTGAATCAGCTTTTGTTTTCGATATCTCAAAGATGGAGCCTACAATTCTCTATAGATAATTTGAATAAAGAATCTGCTAATAGATTCATTATTCAAATTCTCAAAAGAAAAAATTAATACATAATGTGCTAATCAGTTGATAAACAGCTCAGAGTTTTTAATAAACAAGGGTGCATATGATTAAGTAAGAAAAAACAAAATTTGAAAATATATGAATAATTGATTATGTGAAAGATGTTTCTACTTATTCAAATGATTTGAAAAACAACAATAACCAAACAGCAAATTAATTATTGTATCAACAAATATGTCTAGACCACATACATCGTTACCAAAATGTATGTTTGAGGGGTTAACAGATGTGTAAGTGACAAAATCCAGCGGAATCGATTACAAGACAAGATAAGGATCAAACTGACCTTCAAACAATAAATCCATGTTGAGAAGGGTAAAACGAAAGGGAGGAAGTTTTTACTTCGGCCAAAGTTGCTAATGATAAGTATAGTAAATGTCTATTTTTAAAAATGTATAACGGGCCAAGAGTTTCGTAAGAAGCGGGAAAAACGACATCCGATTCTGTTTCTATTCAGGGAGAGAACCGGGAACTTTCAAAGATATCTTAGTTAAACGGAGCTAGTCTGCGATCTTGCATCTCCGTGCTGAAATAGATAGCTGTAATAAAATTAACTTCGTACTATTTTATAATTTTTCTTTTGTTCAGAATAGTTCTTCGTATGGCTGACTTGACTTATGAGTAAGATATTGCAAAAATAATATAAATGTTGGAATATTTTTGAGTTGATTATCGCGTGAAGTGGCGCCTCTTGTATTTTGGCCATTAAATGCAACGTGGAGTGCAAAGCATTCATCACTGATACGCTGTAGAGTATCTTTATTATTTCGCTAGAGAGAGTACAGTGGATTTTATGACACCGAATACTTTCAGTGCACAAAATATTTGTGTATCAGAAGTCGAGAGAACGTGTATGCGTTCTTGAATCGTCTGTAAATAAATCAAAGGTGGTTTATTTATTTTACCTTGGAAGAAAACAGAGACAGAACATTTTCTTCGCTGGGAGCCAAAATAAATAATCTGCCAACATCGTTCAGTTTCATTCGGAGTAATTCGTAAAAGTCGATTGAATGAAGAAAGGCCTTTTTTATGTTAATACCTAAGAAGTCTAATACGATGTACTCTGCACCTGGCTATCTCTTGTTTATTAATCATGGCGTCGGGTCTTCAATGTTTTTCTTACAGTAACTGATATTTTGCTTTACCACTTAAAATAAGTGACGTTTATTTTTAATTCAAATAATATATACAATTGAATATGTCTAATATTATGACTAATAACAAAACAAAAAAACGTTTATTGCGCATCAAAAAATTCGTCCACCAAAATTATGTATGACGAATGGAACAATAAATTTTGTTTAAAATAAAGCCAAACTGACGGATACTTTGCCTGGCTGCTGTTCAAATTTTAATTTTGTGTATATTGAGCCGCCGTGGTTACGAGCGGTCACCTCACTCGCGGTCACGGGTTGTCTACCCGGGGCGGTGAGCCCTATAAAGTGCTCCAAATGTCAGCAAAAATTTAAATTTAAACAATACACTTGATCAACAGGGCGAAAACCTTTCCTCCTATAAATTAATTATTTCATAACCAAGATGATTAAATTAAATATTGGAATACTAGCTGCCGCTCGCGGCTCCGACCTCATTGAACTAGTATGTCTTCTATCCTTATAAATTATAGTTTATGTGTTATTCTGATGTATACGCTATATTAATTTTTGCGTGAAAGTTTAACAAACATCCATCCATCCTCACAAACTTTCGCATTTACTAAAGTGTAGTAGAATTGACAATGAGCTACTAATATTCTACGCGCGGTATTCATTTGTAGTTTATTTAGAGCCGAGAACTTTGGAATAATTATTGTATAATAATTCGACAATTCGGAGTTGGGTTAGTTCATCGGTATTTCAATAAATTATTTCGAAGATTAAAATCAAAAAATTCGATGGTAAAGAAATATTAAGTGAACTCATTTCACTTTTTATGTTTACTTGAAACACGGCAAAATCCAATGCGATATAAGGAAAGTTTGCTTAAACATCAGAAAACATAATTAGGCTCCATGTTTATACCTCAAATACTTACGGAAAGAATAAAACGGGCAACCCGAATGAAATTACAGTAATTTAGAACTGAGTAGCCTTTAGAATGAGTTGGTGGTGATATTATAATTGAGTGAGTCACCCCTGCAAATTGAATTATCCGTAGTGAGCGTGTACGGTGAGGTCCGATGGCTCTTCATTTCAAGAACCTGCAGTCGACAAGTGGAATCCGCCAAATTAATTATGATACGATAGGTACGTTTTACAGATGAATTGTCCAATTAGGTAATTGTTATATTCCTACGAAAGTCTAGCCGTCTTGATTTAGATCACGCAGATGAATAAGACTTTTTCCTGATTTGTTTGATAGTAGAAAAATATAACAGCATATTCAAGATATTTTTTGTTATCTGGGCAGAAATATTGAATTCGAGTCCAAAATTTTAAATCTAATGCTTTGCAGGTATTTCTATTTGCAAACCAAATCTCCAGGAATACAATTTTAGATTAGATACGAAATTGGGTGAGGTAATATAAAAAGCACTTCATTAAAATACACGGTGTATAATAACGATCTATATATTTTGGTGACAGGCATTTGGCATTTATTGAAATAAAAAGTGAGCGTCCCGGGTGGCAATATGAGGGTGACAAAATTGTGAACATTACTCATGGCATTTGGGGTGCTTCACATTGATTGCTGTACGTTCTCGCTTGACGAAATTATATAGTTCATTGTACACTGGTTTTATGAAGAATACTCGTATTCAGAAAAGTTATAGCGCTCTAATATTTAATCGCATGGACTGTTTGATGTGAATGGTAAGCTTTTGAGCTATAGTGCATTATACGGTACTTATTGAACAATGACAGTGAATTCAGTGGAAGGATTTACCGGAAATTGTATCGCATCTATGCATCATCGTCTTTATAATATAAGCCTAAACACATGCACTGCATATTCAAGACTTATCAATAAAACTTTAAAACTTTACAGTAGCATTATTTTTGTTAAATGCTCTCCGTTCAACGCTGTTTGTTATTGTCCGATCAATACGGAAATATCTGTATGAGTAATTTGTCAGCGCATTTAATTATGAGCGGAATGCATTACCAATTAACTTCGGAAACATAATTGGTGTGATATTATTGTGAGACACAAAGTGAAGCCGCATCAATTATGCTAATGGAATTGAACGAAACCTATTTTTAATTAAATTTAAAACCGTGCAGAGCTTTAAAATATTCTTTGTTTTCAATAACCAAATGCACCAGTCACGGACCGTTTTCAATACGAGCATGAAAAGATTCATAATAATCATAATCATCATAATCATTTATTCATTTGCGAATATGGGTACAAAAGTAAGGATATTATACAAACAATAGTGTCCATTAGCCATATCCTACCATAAGGTATGCAAATTACAAATACACAGGTATCCTATAAAACTAGAATTTAACAGTGAAAATATATTACTTATGTATGGAGATAGTTTAACATTATATATGTGTATCCTGTAAATATTCAGTGACAGAGTAGTACGCTTTTTTTAGTAGCAGTATTTTTATATTGTTTTTAAATATATTAATATCACTTATCTCCAGAATTGAATTTGGTAAATGGTTATATATGCGTGGAGCCATACATAATATACTTTTGTTTAATAACGCTGTTTTATTGCTTGGTAAACATACTTTGAATCTGTATCTTTTGCTATTTAACTTATTAAAATAGTTTGTATTCTTCCTAACGAACATTATTACCTCCAATATATATATACATGGCAACGTAAGAATCTTTAATTTCAAAAATGATGGTCTGCAGCTGTCAGTTACTTTAATGCTATTTATGGCTCGTATACATTTCTTCTGGGCTTTAAACACTGCTTCTTTATTAGTAGAATTACCCCAAAAAATAACACAATACTTTAGAATAGGTGCAACATAGCCGTTGTAGGCTGTAAGGACTGTAGAAGTGTTGACCGTTTGTTTAAGTTTAAACAATGCATAAGAAAATGTGTTCAATTTAGTGCATAATGTATGGATATGTTCTTTAAAATTTAAATTATTATCTATCTGTATACCAAGAAATCTCGTGACGTCAACTTCTTGGATGCTATTATTTTGGTAATTTATGTTCATATTTGCTATTTTACTTACTCTACTTCTGAACGTCATGAAATTGGTTTTGTCGAGATTTATATGTAAATTGTTTGATGTTAACCAGTTTACAATGCTATCTAAAGTCATATTTATCTCAAGTTCCATGTGTGGTTTATTATCTCCTGTGAACAGTATACCAAGAAATCTCGTAACGTCAACTTCTTGGATGCTATTATTTTGGTAATTTATGTTCATATTTGCTATTTTACTTACTCTACTTGTGAACGTCATGAAATTGTTTTTGTCGAGATTTATATGTAAATTGTTTGATGTTAACCAGTTTACAATGCTATCTAAAGTCATATTTATCTCAAGTTCCATGTGTGGTTTATTATCTCCTGTGAACAGTACTGTACTATCATCAGCAAATAGGATTGTGTTGTATTTTGTCACTTTTGGAAGATCATTGATGTATATTATAAAAAATGGTTTGACTGAATACGTATTGTAAAATAGGATTTTTCAATGAGTGCTTGCAAAATATTTAGTGAAATAGTAATACGGATATTTTTATGTACATGAACTTTGTACGTACAATGTTTTTGTACACCATTCTGTTGTGAAATTGGTTTTTATAAGTGTCATAAACATTTTTACAAAAGATGTAATAAGGAACGGATGTAGAAAAAAGAAAAGAATATAGTGTTTTAGGTTGATCTATGGTTTAGTCTTGTCTCTGGGGTACCTACCTAAAGTAAATAGTATCATTACGAGAATATAGTGGTTCTATTTTCTTACCCAAAAAGGTTTGTTGTGTGGTAGTTTATTTCAGAAAATAGCTATTCGATGGTACTTGTCAACGAGCTGATTATTTAGCTAGCATTGGATTGTTGTTCATGCTATTTCGTTCTTTTTTTAAAATTTTCAAACTGTAATAGGAAACACAGAACTCTTACTTTAGTATTCCTCTTTTCACAACCAAAATACAGAGTGTACGGCTAGCTAGGTGGCGAGGTGCACGATCACGTGAAATCTCAATAATGCCTGCATAGAAATGAGAATAATCAACATCAGTCTCCGTTGCTACCATTTTCACAAGCTTTTTAGTGTTCCGTACCCAAACGGTAAAAACGGGACCCTATTACTAAGACTCCGCGGTCCTTCTGTCTGACTGTCATCAGGCTGTATCTCATGAATCGTGACAGCAAATTAGTTGAAATTTTCACAGATGATGTATTTCTGTTGATAACAAATACTAAAAACAGAATAATGTTAATATTTAAGTGGGGCTCCCATACAACAAACGTATTTTTTTTGTCGTTTTTTGCGATAATGGTACGGAACCCTTAGTGCGTGAGTCCGACTCTCACTTGGCCGGTATTATAAATCTTATTTTATTTCAACTTCTGTATGTATTTTCGAGCATATTGCGACTGACTTTTAAAGCATTTATCTTCAGCTGCGTAAGATGAAATTTTGCATACATGTTTTGTTTGGATGACAATGCACGGTAAGCTTGTTTTTTTTATTGCTCAAATTTATATTTGCTTTTTTTTTTACTTGCTTTTTTCGTATTTTTCTCGGCAAACCCATTCATTTAATACCCATTTCTAGGCAGTGCACAAAAAATAACTAGTCCGCCATCATAGGCCCTTCGCCATATTGGCTTTAGAAAAACGTCACTTAGCTAGCCATGCATTGTCATCCAAACTAAACGTGTATGCAAAATTTCATCTTAATCGGTGCAGGATAACTGCTTTAAAATTCAGTTGCATGATTTGACCCGAACACACTTAATTACATACATAAATACACACATTACAAGTTATTAAACAACAAAAGCTTGTAAAAACCAAGGATTTTATCACAGTACCAGTTTTTACCCACTATTTTATTTTAATATACTTAATTAGTAATTTAGTATACAGAGTTCAGTGAATTGAAGATTTAACTGGGTTGTGGAGGTGAGATCAGTCGTTTGTAAAACGCTGGTATGCAGCTGCATCCGACACGACTAGAAGCCGATCTCGACTTAGTTGGGAAAGGTTTGACGTAGATTTTATATGTGAAATTTATCTTCATCATCATTTCAGCCGAAAGACGTCCACTGCTGGACATAGGCCTCCCCCAAGCGTCGCCACATTGACCGATCCCGTGCGTCTCGCATCCAGCGCCTTCCCGCAACCTTAACCAGGTCATCGGTCAATGGAGAGCTCTCCATTGACATATGCTCGGAGTTTCCTTGCGTGATCGCATCAGAAATGAGGATATCCGCAGGAGAACCAAAGTTACCTACATAGCCCGAAGAATTGCGAAACTTAAATGGCAGTGGGCAGGGCACATTGCTCGCAAATTTCTCTTATCGAAGGCAAATATAGTTTTCTTTTATTGTTATTTCGATACTTAGAAACCTGATTCAATTTACTTTTTACAAATATAGCTTATAAAAGATTTAAGAACAAATTGCTCCTACATCTATACCAATATTATAAAGAGGAAAGATTTTTTTGTTTGTTTGTACCGAATAGGCTCCAAAACTACTGGAGCGATTTCAAAAATTCTTTCACCGTTGGGAAGCTACTCTATCCCCGGGTGACATAGGCTACTTTTTATCCCTGTATTCCCACCGGAACGGGAACTACGCGGGTGAAACCGCGAGGCGTCCTCTAGTAAATAATAACTTTAAAGAAGTGTTCTTTTAATATGCCAGTTAGAAATCACGATCGTGACTTTATTTCAGATGTTGAAGTTATTGACTACCCTTTAGTGCCATAAAACGGTAACTTTCTAAAGCATACACCTTAGTAACGGCTAGGTTAAAAGGTTTGAAAAAAAAAATTGATTCACATTCAATGATATGTTGTGATATTGTATTTTGAACACAAGGTTTTTTCGTGTAACTAATAGATTTGCTTTAAAAATAATATTATAATTTTTCGCAACTTTTGGAAACTCCTCCAAAACGACTTGGATGTTTAAAATATTTTTCCACAGAAAAATTGATGGCTGGAATTTCTTCATAACTAACATAGCATATATATGTAAATAAAATAATATTTTGCAAACAAAACTGTTCAAAAGGAGATTCAATATTGATATTTTAGCATCGAGCGGGCGCACGGCCAGTACTGCGTTAACATTGGGGCGTATATAGCGCCTTAAATTGACTGCATAAAAGGTTTGATAGGCTAGATAAAAACTATGAAAGCAGTTATCATCAATTATTTTTCTGGAATCATAAAATCCATGCTTCCAATTAGGAGGAAAGCAAGCTGTCTTTGTAATAAGACATTTATTCAGTGTACATGTGACGTTTATTGACTAGATACATAGGTATGAATAAATACAGGGAAGTTGAAACATACTGAGCTGTCGTGATCAATCATGTCACAGTCTCCGGGGTGAGACCACAAAAAGTTATAGGTCAAGTGTGAATAGTTTACGTAAACTATAACTGTAACGTTCTTATTCTCACACAGATGGCTCTTTTAATGATTTCGTGATTAATTAGTGGAACAAAGATAGATGGCAATTTCACCACATAGATCTATAAGATATGATAAGTTTTAAATCAAACGAATATCTCTGAACTTTATCAGGTAGATTTGTCTGTGTATGAATGAGTAGTTACTCGTTAGAAACAACAAACCAATGAAATAATAAATATAATCCACAAACAAAACAAAACTAAAGAGAAAATAAACCAAATCCGTTAATTAATAGACACGACTGCCGTTGCCAACCGAACGGTCGTGGGGCTCATATTTCGTAAACACAGCGAAGCGAAAAGCGTGGAACTGAGAAGTGTCATTCGATATCCGATATTCAGAAGATCGATAGTTGTTAGAATAAAAGAAAGAAACAGACTAAAAGAGCAAAAAAACTAACTGGCACGAAACAATAGCCGTTACGAGCGGCGCTCTGAAAGCCCCATGAGCTTGGTGATTCGTTAGCAAAGAGACAAAAAACGGCCAGCCGCGAATTTGTTCTACAGAGCAGGTTTCGTACCTGACATTTAAGTATGATCCTATTCAGGATTACATATTCCCTTGCGACAGCTGCGACGCTGACAGAGCTGTCGCCGGGGTGCCGGAATGAAATGCGATGACGCGAGTTCTAATCCGGTAATAATAAAAATGTATTCCCCTTTGTCTTTTGTAAAATTTGTTTTGATGAAAAAAATGCAAATTGGAGATTATACACAAGTATACCTGGGTATGCTACAAACTTTTTTATATTTACATAAATACTGATTTGACAGAATAATTACAGTAAATAAATTTTCGTTTTAATAGGGATGTTTTCGTGGGTAGAAAAATTATAATTCTATTTAGTCCGTCAGTGAGATTTGCAAATAATATTGGACCTGTATTTTTTGCTTTATCCAATAAATAAACATCGACAAAGATAAAGCGCATCAAAGTTCAGGAGTTGGGGCTTGTGAAGTCACTTTGACAGCACACCGTGACGTCACACGAAATTTTAACGCACTGTATCTTCGTAATATTTGTTTACGTGGCAAAATAAAAATACGTCCCCAATATCTTTAAGTTATCTAACTGACGGACTAAATATATATTTTTTTTGTCATTTACCCAAACGAAAAAACTTCATTAACAGTTTTACATCCGATATTGAAAGGAATCCTGAAAAAACGATAAATTCATTCGTACCGCCGTGTTCGTGACTGTTCCATGTCTTTCGACATTCGTCTCTGTAACTCTCGCATTTACAGACAGTACAGTTTCATTGACGCTCCATGTTAATTTGGATATCGACACTGTGCCAGCTTCTATATTATTTTTTATTTAGTCGACAAAAGGTCTACAGCGAATAGTACATTGAACGTTCGCAAGTCGATGGCCTCAATAACTGTATCTAGAATTCAGCATTCGATATAGGACGATCCATGAATCGGAAATCGTCTAGTTTCGTATTCTAATCGGGAACAAATCACCATAATGATCAAATTGCGACACTCGCGTATTATGATATAATCAAGTTATGTGCCCACAATGTTATAGATATTAAACTTGGGTACTAGTAGTACTAAAGTAAAATGTTAACTCAGAAATTTAATATTCTCCATCTACTCAGTTGTGTGTGACTTGGGAACTTCTTGAATATAACCAAATGACGTGTTACAGTCGTGCTCATATTTATCACCGCCCATAAAAAACTTAAATTCCGAATAATTTTCTGCTACATTCCAAACTTTTATTTGGTAATACCCCAGAGCAATTCCTACTTTGTTTACAAATAAACTTGCCGTTGAAATTGGGAAGGAAAAAGCTTTTCGAAAGAGGATAGGTAAATCGATTTATGCAAAACAGATAGCGCTTTTTGTATGCAAATTTTTGTTGATTTCCCAAAGATTGAAATCGTGGTATTGTGAAATGGAAAATATTGGTTATCTACCGACAATAAACAACGTGCCCAGTGGCTCGTTTGGAATTACGAGCAATTTATTATTTCTTGTTTATTTAATTGGGCATTTGTAAAAAAAAAATGTAAATTGAAATTACCTTTTATTGAATTCATTGGCAAGACATTTTTGGTAAAGGTTTTTATGGAAATGAAACTTCGTGGCACTGACTGCAATTAATGATTAGTTTGAGTAAATAATCAAATTAATCGCAGTAATTAAGGACTGGAATATTCATAATTGCCTATTTCAATTTTATTATGAAATGTTGCCGTGAGGGTACATTAAGTATAAAATATTTGGCCTTAGGAGACTAACGTAGTATAATAAAATGAAAATGTATAAAAATGAATTATCGTCCCTCAGCCGTCTCCCCGGTAGGTAAATTAGGAACCGCTAAAACCTCGCGGAGGTGATAAATCTCTGTCGAATTCGTCAGCCAACAGTTTTATTTCTTTTTCCCTTTTCCACCGGTTTTCTTTTCAACAAAGTTACTCAGCCACTGGATGGACGTACGCTTATAAGTAGGTACTTATAGGTGAGGTACCACTGCGAACAAACAGAATGAAAAACTCTTGGTCTTAACTTATATTGTTTGTCCTTAGTATATACATCTCTACATCAGAACAATTGAATGGTGGCAAAATTCGTCGCTAACAAAAGAATACGGTTAATTTTATTGCTATAGATAGCGATGCAATATATTTGTTCGGCCAGTCGTATTACGTCTTCGACAAAATATTATTTGAACAGATGTTGTGTTTCTGTCTTTTAAGATGTGTTGATTTTCAATGCAATTGATTGGTTGTTATCCTACTGATTACCTACCGACATGAGCATTAAATATTCACATCAATATTCATAGAACATCAGAAAAAGCATAGTAAAGTATGAATGGAGACACATTTATAAACTTACTTATACAGGTTTAGCAGTTTATATCCTCGCATATTCGATTCATAGCTCACTAGACTGATATTAGTTAGCTGTCACTCGAAGAACGGGAACAGAGGACGTGTAGGCAGTCGTCGTCGCGTCAGCACTGCGGCGTCGGGACGACTTCGAGGCGACATCGAGGCGACGACGACACGACGTCGAGCCGACTTTGGGCTGGCGACGCGACGGAGCGTTGGCGAGATTCGTCGGCGCGCTGCCACCGCGGCCCCGACGCGATTTGTTCGAGAATTGCATTGTTCCGACGACACCTGGAATCTGGATTCGGTTAGTAGAACCTTTTCCGGCGAAGAAGATTTGTTGCCACGTATTTTCTTCGCTGGAATTGTTGTTAGCTACGGATCAATTTAACAACCGTTCTGCGAGAATAGTCTGATGCTGGAATAACAATCTTGGAGCAAGTAACAAGTCCCATGTTCAAGGTAATGCTATTCATACAAACTGTGATAACAACCTTCCTATGTATTTGCCCAGAATATACGCTCATAAAGGAATTTCTCACTGCAGCTTTACGAGAGGATGCTGGCATATTAATATATCGTGATGTCTGACTGATTCCTTGGTAAGCTTTACTTGAATTCATGTTTATTCATCACAATTCTAGGACTCATCTCTTCCAGGAAATCTAAATGGAAAAAGCTATTTAAAAAAACATTTTCAATAGAGTAGAACTATTTTTAAAGAATTTGCACATTTCGCTACATCTTAGGCAAGTTTTGTAAAATTTAGAGTGATACTGTCGGGGATTAGGGGTGGAAGGCTCAAAACTTCGGCGATTTTGTGAACTTTCTATAGCTTATCTATTCTCAGAGGATATTCAGCTTTTCCTGATTTTAAACAAAGCAGTTATTAATTTGATTTGAGATACAGACTTACTGTGTAAGATAATTAAATAATAATTTGGATGTGGTTTCGGAATACGGATCATCGAAAAGTTTTTCAATTTACTTAATGGAGTGGAAGCGTTTTATTGGGGATTTATAGGTACATACATATTAAATACGAAGTGATGTACTGTTTTACTTGTCTTGCCGTATTGTACGGAAGTTACGGTTTTGTGTTTGACTTTATTCTTGTACGGGCATGTATTTTCCTGACGTAAAATGTAAATGAGGTATTGTTGATCGTTATTTTCGTGTTTGTAGTTATTTATAATGTACAAATATGTATTTCGTAGAAGCTATTATCATTTGTAATTATCAGTCAATGCATGAGTACCTAGTTATTTTATTTTACAAATTAATTCAATATCTATAATGTGTTAGTATTGTTGTTTAAAGATAGGTATTGGTAGACTAGTCACCCTGAGAAATATCTATTTCATTTCATTTCATGTCTGAAACATAGCCTAGGCTAAAACAAAAATATCTACATTGTAAAATCATCATCATCATCATTGTAAAACCTACATTGTAAATTGTAAGTCACTTTTGACAATAATTCCTAGTATATTGCAAGTTCACTAATTTAAACTATGTAATCATCACATAGATAAGACAAGTGAAATTCAACCTTACGGTTACATGAGAAAACTGTAGCGCAATCAAAGAAAATAAGAAGAAAGAAGTCTCAAGAAGAAATGTACAATATGTCACAAGTGCCAGTTTACTTTCTAGAAAAGTATATATTTATGGTTACTAAGGAAATTACTTAACAATATGCTTTCCTGTGCTCTTATAGCATCGTATGATAAATCATACATATATTGTCACAGACACGCACGAGTCTTTTAAGGAAATTTTCAAGTAGGTAGTTCTCTACAAAACAATCCAAGTAGTTATTTCTTTGTTGAATATGTTTTTCATAACGTAATACACAGAATAGCATTTTCACATTTGAGATCATGAAAAATTCAAAGCTAATGAGCGTGAAACACGAGGAAAATATAAGAATTTCCTTTTAGCTACACTGTTTTATTAATCGAATAATTGATATTGAATGTTTTGTTGGGATTTATTTATATGAGAAATTGCTGTTACTATATATAAAGTTGTACCAGTCTGTGGAATTGGAGTGAGACATTTATTTAGTAACGTGGTGGGGGGTGTAGGTGAGGCAAGGTGTGCAGGGGGTTGGCTAACGAGTTTCTGTCTGATGTTTGTGAAGTTCGCTCCGGGTCACGGCGCTACGTCCGCCGGCTACACACCCGCGCCGCGAGCTAATGAAATATCCGTCTGGACTCAACAACCATACATTACCATTTTATACAGGAAATGGGTCAAATCGCAAGTGTCGAATGATTGCTTGATCAGCGCTTACTTGTCGGAAACGAAAATTTATTTTATCCTCAATAAAATACCAGTTGAACAAGTTCTCAAACTATGTTGTTTCATAACTCAAGCAACTTCAGTATATTCAGCGCGAATTCCCTCGACACTCATTATTCAAAAGATCTTACCGCTGCGCGAGTATAAAAGACGATCTTCTGCCGACTCATTATCGAAGAGGAGTTTCTTTCACTGAGTACAATTATCGAGATTTACCAACAAACCATTGAGATGTTTGAACATTTTGTACTTATAACTCGTAACAGCCAGAATTTCAGACAAGTTACGTGAATTAAACGTCAGTGGTAACAAGCTTATCTATTATGTAGAGTGTAGACGCGCAATTAGTTTGCGGGATCACAGTTGAAATATCTAATTATTTGTGATCACAAAAGTTGGTCACCTGTGTCCCACAATGGTAATTTCGCGTTAATATTTATGACGTATCGTGATGCATGTCACGGGAGACAGAGAGCAATTTTTGTGTCAATAATGTGGGGAGCAGATTGATGCTGTATTTTTCATTGTATTACGAGCGAAATTGCTAATTTTATGGTCCGTGTGATGTGAGATAATTTGGTCTGTTTTGTCAAAGTTCTGTATCCTTCATCAAGTTGAATGGTTTATGACTGACATGATCTGTCTGATCATCTAAATTGACCATTACAATACAGAATAAGTTCTTAATAAATATACTGGAAAGGTCGTTGACTAAGGTCTTAAAATAGAAATACTTCTATGTATTTCGGCGTTGTGTGTGGGTAATGTGGCAAATGTATGTTCTTAGGGAGGTTACCTAAATCTCTTGTGACGTTCCAAATCATTGAAAGTGTTTTTTCTCAACCAACATGGGATATAAAAGACGTACACCTTTATATCGGCGGGTTCGGAATTTCCGGCCAACTAAAATAAAAATATAATAAACTTTTAGTGCCTAGTCTACACAGGTAGTGTTAAATCGGAGTATAAATCATTGTTGCGACAAATGTGTCGAATGCATTTTTCTCTAAATATTGAAGCAAACATAAAGTAACAAAGTTATTTTGCGACTGTTGAACATCGAATCATGTTTTGATAGACCGGTCCTTCTCTCTTGACTACGCTTTGTATATGTACGTTTGTCCTGTATTCAACTGGGTAAATGCAATATATGCTCCGCGTAGACAATGTGGTGTGGCATACCCGTTTGTGCTTGTTTTAGATGGCGGTGCCTTTGCTAACATCGAATGACACTTGTCAATCGAATGGCCTCTGGTATTCCGTCACTAAATTTACTAGAGTTGTACCTATAGGAAATTGGTCAAACTCATCGTCGTTCAGACGAAACATGATGAGTTTGAGGCTAGGCAGATCTAGCCCATTCCCAACTATATTCATAATAATAATAATTAAAAACAAGATTATTGGTACAAAAAAGTTACAGAAATGGGTACATTAGTGTTTACATAATGGTATATGCAGCTATATTGTTGAAATTAAGATGAAACCATTGATTGATGAACCCTGCCTCTCAAACTAAGGCAACGTGAATCTTGAAAGAAAGGTTTCGAGTAGAATTTAGCATAGACGTACAATAAGTGGAACATAGTCCATTACAATTTAGTATTTTAAAACAATATAAGGATAAGATTAATTAGATATGATTATAAAATTTAATGGTAAAGTATGTGTAGGGTGAGTACGGCGGTGTGGAGTGGAGTGTGTTATTTTTAGGTTTAAGAATATTTCATTTATCTAGGAGATGTAGGTGAGTAACAATTCGGTGTAGGGATAGTCCTGGTGTAGTAGCCATTCAGTGACTTTACATTTCAGTGTGTGTCTGTTGAGATCTGATATGCATGTTTGGTTTAGCTTCTAGTCTAACTGGATACGATAAATACCTGTATTTTATATGGAGCTATGAGGAGCGACGACTATATGTCACAGGATACGCTGATCACTAAACCGGTAAATCCGATATGTGTGTTGTGAGTTTTGTGTATATGTGTGTTTCTTACTTCTTCACGCTCAAACGGCTGGACGGATCTGGATGAAATTTGGCACAGAGATAGATAGCATTACCGAAGGTACGACTAGATACAATTCGTCCTATACCATTATCTCCAGGTTTTCCTCGCACAGACTGAAATGTTGACTATAATTTAAATTCCCCTTTACGACTCTGTTTTCTCATTGTACACTCATACGGGGAAACGTCAAATCAACGTTATAGTAAAATTGATATCCATAGTCCATAGTTCTTATAAATATCAATGGTCCTTCCTGGGTGCATACGCAGGGATACTTAATCGAGCACCTAATTATGATGAATGGCAACACAAGAGTGTTATGGCGTCGTTTATGGCAACAAGAGGGCCCATATATACGGACAAGTTACCTTTATTATATAAGGATTTGCTTAGGGTGTTCTACTTGCTTTTACGGCGGGCAAAAAGTGGGAGATTCACTGTGCTGTGGTCAGAGTCAAGGTTTAAATCTCATTGAAAACACCATTAGTTCTACCGACACACTTGCTGGTATGTGGGCAGCTCTACCCTGCTCTTTTTTTATTAAGAAATATCTAACTTGTCTATGATAAACTCTTAAGACTTAATGGAAGAAGATATGTGCAACCCGAATGAAAAACGCATTGTGACATCTAATTTTAGATATTCCATTACTATGTCAATCTATATTATCCATCTATCTATCTATATATATAAAAGAGAAAGTATGTATATATGTTCCTCATAGACTCCGAAACGGCTGGACCCATTTCAAAAATTCTTTCACCGTTTGGGAAGCTACAAGCTTTCTTCCCGGGTGACATAGGCTACTTTTAATTCCCACTGGGACGGAAACTACGCGGGTGAAACTGCCAGGGGTCCGCTAGTTATATATTTTTATATATAACTAGCGGACGCCCTAACACCTAAATTAACCCCTATTTCTCCTGGTCACGCTATAGCTTGAGAAAGGCTTTACCGATTTCGCTAATTCTTTTTTTGTTGTATTTGTTATTGTTAGGAGAAGGTTCTTAGTTAGAAAAAAATAAGAGATAGGACAGGTAAGTAGAGTAGGTAAGGTAGGGTAGGGTAGGGTAGAAAGGGTAAGTAGGTTAGGATAGGGAGGTAGGGTAGGTAGGTAGGGTAAATAGGTTAGGGTAGGTAGGGTAGTGTAAGTAGGTTAGGGTAGATAGGATAGGGTATATAGGTAGGGTAGGGTAGGCAGTTGAAGGGAACGAAGCCGCGGACACAGCTAGTATCACTATAATTTTCATTTTTACCTAAATACTTATTACTGTTTACGCTCCCCGTGTATATAATATACAGAATACGACTGCTAAACTGTACAGCCAAAACAGCTTCTGAAGCGAAATTAAAATTGTTCCAGAGTTTTGTCTGTTTCCGCAATGATAAACAATATTTCGATTGCAACGTTCCGCGTCAGAATAACGTCAAATAATCACAATATTGTGAACACCGCCGCCATATTTTCATTAGCAGCACCATGTTAAAAGACTTTTAAGTAGGCACAACATTTTGTGATCAAATGTTTTGTTCATTATCGGGAAATACTCTAAGTACAATACGTATTACCGATCCAGCAAATGTAAAGCCTTGCAAATTGCTTTTTTAATCTGATGCCGAATTTGTTAGTAATAAAAGCCAACATTAATGTAAATGGTTCAGGTTAACAGCGACAACGGCGAACTGCTAAGCGTCACAGAATAAAACCGAAAATAAATACATTGCACAAATCGCTGTGAAAACCGTGAAGCATGTTCCAGTCGTAGAAAGTATTGAGGAAATTCGTTCGAGTTTTATTTTATTTCGACTAAGGATTTTCCGCTAGAGGGGTTCCAGGTTCGTCGGTCAGATAAAGTGCGCTCAAATATAAAGTTTCAATTTCCCCGCCGTCCGAGAGACGTGCGGTGCCTTCCCAAATGAATGTCCTTGCTGATCTGTCTCTTTCACACCCCATTATACACTGCGATCAGTTCATTAATGCGTATTCAATATTAAATTCGCAGGAGTGACACACTTTTTTACTGAGTGAAATATTCCGTATGGCGTGTTCAACGCCCGACAGCGCTTATTTCCATTTCATAGTTTCAGACTCCACTCGCCTAGTTAATTTTTGCACCGCGCTTGATTAAGATAAGATTTATTTATTTTGTAAAACATGAGTACAGTATGAAGGTCTTATATTAATTTGAGGTGGCTACATGTTGTGCCACTTATGGCGTGCAATATTAGTTGCACTAGACAAACAATACAAAAAAATACAATATCAACATTGAGACTGAGTAAATTCAAATTACAATGTCAAAATTTAAATTTAATTTGAGATAGACAAACAGAAAAAAAACACATTCTGAATTTTATACAAGCAAAATATCGTTCAAAAATTCATATAAGCTGTAATAGCACTTCTATAGTAATAACCGCTGAAGGGACTTTTTAATTTTTTTTAGAGTCATTCATTTAATAATATCAGGTACTTTATTATAAATATCTGGAGCAATATACCAAAGAGACTCTTTTTCAATAAAGCAGTTTTACACTTGTATTGACATAACAAATTCTCATATTGGGCACGAACTGCTGAAAATTTTTGAAAAAATTGTTGATTATCTTTTACAAATAATGCAGTTCCACATGGAAAAATGAATCTTTTTGCAATGAAAGGCTTACAAAATATAAATGTGTAGCAGAGACGTGTGCTATTTATACGTTCCATCTTATCGCAGTGTTGTTTCCGCACGCTTGTTGCAGTCATTATAACGATTGTAAAGCGATAGCGGAGCGGCCCACAACTACATAATATATTTTATCTGTAACAACATTGCCGTGAAAAATCATAACAATCGCAACCTATCTGTCATGAATAATTCTTAAGCATGATAACCCGAAAATTCAATCTCCGAACAATGGGATCGTATTAGCATACAAAAGGTTTCACATATTTTACGCAAATCCGTTATATTTTGAGTTATCTTCTCCCAAAAAGGCAATGTTTTTCCCCTGACCTGTGAAATAAATTTCATTCGAGACACAGGTTGTTAGCGCGTAGAGGTTGGATTGTTTGAATTATTAATTTCTAATTGAACGGAAATAATTTTACTTTAAGCTAAGACTGAATTAATTAAATATAGGTAGGTCTATAATTGGTTTGGTATTCTTTGCTGTGTATCACATTTATAAACGTAATACCTACGGCTACGCCAAACGTTGTTGGTGACTGACAAGAGTAATATGGCCGTCAGTTTGAGGTCCAGCATGCGAAATCAGGTGTTTATTCTGAAGCATGGAGTAGTTCCGCATAGCTCTAGCAATCACGTTTGTCTGCAGCTGGGGCGCTTCGCCTAGCCGCGCCTCGTTCCGTCTCGCTGTCAAATTGTCCATGTTTTACACGTTGTTTGTATGTTACAGCGTCCAAACTGCGGTTTGAATAATTTTACATCGCTGCCGATGTAAAATTATTCAAACCGCAGTTTTTGGCACGCGCTCGATGAGGTCAAACACATCCGTATGTTTACGCATTCACTGATTCAAAACTGTTGCGTACTTGATTTTTTCATTCATTCATCGCTTATTGCTTTATTTCGGTGCAAAATAGATATAGAGAATTGATTGAACATTGATTCAAACATTGTGCATTTTGCTTTTGTGTTTTTTTTACTACGGTATACGAATTTATTAAAAATACGCTGATGAAATCTGTTATAAATAAAAAAGATAAGCTCCAAATAAGAGACATGTTCGGTAAATGTTTTCACCAGTTATTTAATTTCACGTTTGGCAGAGTCTCAATCAGCTTCGCATTCGGACCAATCATTCAATCAACATGTCCATAATTGATGGTTATCGCATTACGCGACTCGTTAGCGATTGCCGTTGATTTTTGTTATCATTCGACCTTTTTATGTGGATAATGACGAACTGATGGTAGTTTAAACAGATTTCGCAACATACCAATTTGCGGGAGCAGCGAGAATCCGCGATTTTGCCGATGTACAGAAATTAAGTGTTGTTTATTCTGCAGGTGAATCGATGTATTGAGGTTCTATAAATTAAAGTGAATGCAGGTAATTTTCATTCGACCTTTTTATGTGGATAATGACGTCTCGACGGGAGTTTAAATAAACAGATTTCGCAACATGCTTACGAATTTGTGGGCGTAGCGAGAATCCGCGATTTTGCCGATGTACAGAAATTAAGTGCTGTTTATTCTGCAGGGTAATCGATGTATTGAGGTTCTGTAAATTAAAGTGAATGCAGGTAATTATTATTCGACCTTTTTATGTGGATAATGACGACTCGACGGGAGTTTAAACAGATTCGCAACATACGAATTTGTGGGCGTAGCGAAATGCCGCGATTTTGCCGATGTACAGAAATTAAGTGTTGTTTACTCTGCAGTGGAATCGATGTATTGAGGATATATAAATTAAAGTGAATGCAGGTAATTATCATTCGACCTTTTTATTTGAATAATGACAACCCGATGGGAGTTTAAACAGATTTCGCAACATACCAATTTATGGGCGTAACGAGAATCCGCGATTTTGCCGATGTACAGAAATTAAGTGTTGTTTATTCTGCAGGGGAATATATGTATTCAGTAAAGTGGATGCAGCTAAATTCTCCCACGTAGAAGGCGGTTCACGTAAGCGTGACACGAGAAGGTTCACCTCCTAGAGAGTTGCTAACTTAATTCATTATAGTGCGCCGTGTTTGAGTTCCGTGAGCACTCTCCGGTTTCGGCCTTGTTTCGGCAAACGAATACCCCCACCGCCCGCGCCCCGCACACGATCCGGTTCACCCTCACCTCCGAATAAACAACCACCTGATTGACACCTATACCATGCAAATTACTTGCGAGAACTTTTCAGGGTAGCTTAACAGCGTCCTCCTAGATACTGCAAACATATAGTTCAGCAAGTGTATTATCTGTACGTGGGCTACAGCGACAATAATCCTAGCTATTTGAATATTTGAGAGAACTCTGTCTTTTAGACGTCGTTTTATTTTTAATAAACCAGCAAAAAGCAACATGTTTATCCTTCATTGTTGTTTTATGAAAAGCAAAATAGATAAGAATTCTGAAAAGACTGTACTATTGTGTATATTCCTTTGATAAAGGCATTTCCGGAACTATGTTAGCATTTTTCCTTATTTTTCTCCGTAATATAGTCTGAACTAATTTTATTTCCATTGTCTGTTTACTTATTTATCAAAAACACGTGAACTTAAATACCCCATCGAAAACTCTCGGGTTCAAAGTTGTTTAAAAGCTATTTCGTAAACTCGATTACTTAAAGAAAATGAAGAAGGATTAAAAGGCAACTTAGCGTTTAATTAAATTAGCCTGTTAAAAAAAATGGAGCTACAGAGCGAACAGAATCATGTCGGGCTTAGTTAAACTGTCACCAACAACGACTGTAAACAAATCTTAACTTAAATTGCATCTTAAATCGACGAACTCGCTCTCAGATGGTTAATTTGTATTACGAAGTAGACTTCGTTATGTTCAATAGAAAGTCACAATAGTGTGAAGAATGGACGCTAAGCATCATTAGCACACGAACCGATAAATTCTGGACACGGTTTTTACTTTTTACACGAAAAGTTATCTCGTATTTTTATTAAGCTACAAACTTCGATATTGTTCAAGTATTACTTACTATCGATCCTAACTGAACACAGTTCGTTAGTAGATTCACAAAAGCAGGATTAGCTGGCAATCCGAGAGGAACAACAAAGCAGTATCAATAAAACGATCGCGTTTTGAAATGAGCACAGACTCATTGCTCACATAATGGAAAACGGATGTGGTATTTCTGTATGCTTTTGTATCTTCTCCGTTATTTACATTACCTAATTGCTTTGGAGGCTTTTAGGCTTCGTGTTCAACTATTTTGTCTTGAGCTGTGTCTTTGTCATATTTTGAAGGGTGTTGAATGTTTTGATCTTTAAGGAACAGATGATTTAATTATGAGTTCATACCGGTTCGGTATAACATTTGAGCGTGATCTTCATTTCCCTATGTTTGTTTTGAAATTCGATAAATAAACTGAGAACTTTGTTGTACATGAAAATATCAGCTTTCCTTTAAAATCGCTTGATTCTACTCCGGTACAGTTCTAGGCTCCTCTTAGAGTTTGCTAATGATTTAAAGTTTGCCGCCAGGAACGGGAACCACAGCTTTATCCCATCACGTTTATAACTATAAAGATAATATTTCTCCAAACATATTATATGTACTTAGCTAATGCCTAGGATTTCGCAAGCAACGTCTACATGCTAACTTTTAATGATCTAATAATGAGAACGTGGATCAAGAAGTGATACACCGCAATAACTTTTGTTATGCGACTGCAAAATGGTTCAGAATGAAACTGTTAGTAGCGCGTAAATAAATGGCGTTTTTAAATGCTACGAAAAGCATGTACTTTTCAATTTGTTTGGCAGCACGGTTGCAAAATTCTGTTGCAAAGTGGCAAATAATTTTCACCGGTGCATCTCATAGTGTTTAGTGAACAAGTTGTTCTTAAACGTGTGTTATTCAAAATATTTTCAGTGTCATGAGATAAGAGTGTACCCTCACGGGAAATTACTGCCGAAATCTCGCCGCCTGCCTATAGACAGTTCGCTCGCCTCCTTTGTGCCTTGAATCAATTCCCGTAACTTACGAGTATCTGCATATTTTATAATGCGAGATGAAGTGACGCTGCAGCATTCGGTAGATACCACCTGTAGGGATTCTATCGTGTTTCGGAATGCGGAGTGGGGAATTACTAATAAAAGATATCGGAAGAAAACTAATTTCTGATAAGCGAAGTTAATAGAATGGGCACGATCTTCCAAATTTAGGCTAAGTTTCACGCTTCTTTAAGCCCAAAGCCGATATTTTTTATAGCTTAATCTTGGGTCTGGTAAATTACGTTCATGATAACGTGACAAAGGTGATGAAGAGGAGAAAAGTTTCAAATTCAGATTTTACAATAAAATCGCATTTTTCGGAATAAAGCTAATCCGCTACATAAGTAGGTCCCACACACAGTTCCCGCAGCCAGTCTCCATCTCCCGAGGCGTTAGCAGCGTGTAGTTGGTACCGCGCACCCAACTTTTAGGAGCAACTGGCGCGAGTCCGCACCGCAAATAGGATTACCGACAGACCTAGAAAGCCTGCGCGTGTCGGCTAATTCAATTGTATTGTCAATATAACACGAAATAAACTTTTTTGTTCAACTTTGCTTTCAGTTTAAACTGTTATATTCTGTTAAAATTTCAGCAACGAATCGTCGCTTTAGACAGGTCCAATATTGTCAAAATTGCTCCATTTTAGGTACAATGAAACACGAAAGAATCTTGAATGTCCAATTTTAACCGTAGCTAGGACGAGCCTTTGAAGTCAGTGCGGTGTAGCGGTGCTAGCCGATTTATCCCGTTCTGACGGAACCCAATCAAGCTTTTGCAGATTTAGATCGCCGTCGGTCGAAAAGTGAAACAATGGAGCCAATGAATGGTTCGATCTGAGCACACAGAGGATTTTTCAGTGGCGGCAACGCCGTGACGTCCCAAACAGGCTCAATGAATGCGACCACGACGTACCAGTGCCAGCCAGCTACCAACGAGCGCCAGATGAGAATAAAAAATGATCATGCAAGAATTTATTCCGCGCGGGTGCTTTGTTATAAATGTTGTCTCTTTTTTGTTCGATCCTCTATGGATTTGAACACGAGAAGACACGGTATTAGTAACATTATTGGTGTTTATAATGCTCAACAGTTTTACCTACCTATTACATATTATTTCAGTTCCTCCTATCAATAAACTGCCCACTGGAATGCCGAGGAAAATACTCAATTCAGGCTTTATAATAAAAGAAAATGAAGGCTGCTTCTCCTGTTATTAACAAAAATAAAGTTACAATTTCCATTTAGGCAAGCTGATGGTCTAAAACGATCATTGGAATTTAGCGCTCCCCAGTGATTTAAAACATTAGCAAAAACTTACCCTAATTAATTTGGGGAAAATGTAGGTAGTACAACAAAAGTGAATCAAGTTCATTTCGACAAGAGTTACAATAATTAGGCGGTATATAATGTAACTACCTACCGTGTCTTATCTTTGAATATAGGTAACAATATTTTTTTCGTTTGAGCAGAAAAGTCTTGTACAAAACTTTTCTGCTCAAACGAAAAATGACTTACTAGGTACCTATCATTAAAGAAAAACACAAAATATAGAGTAACGTTCAGCCACCCCGAAAGCAAAAAATCTACCATACATGTCAATTTTAACGATTTGTTAACGACTAGCTTTTGCCAGCGGCTTCACCCGCGTGAATATCGAAAATTATCACAAAGGGACATATTCCCGGAATAAAAAGTGTCCTTTACGCTATTCCAGACTATAATTTATCTCTGTGCCAAATTGTGTCCAGATTCGTCCAGCAGTTTGAGCGTGAAGAATTAACAAACATACAAACACACACACACACTCACAAACTTTCGCCTTTATAATATTAGTGTGATTACTTAATACATTTTTCAAAGAATACCTTTTTCAGACACATGTGATGTTGAAGTGCGGCCAACTGTACTGGGCAGAATTTAATTTCTAAAAGGAAAAGCTTAAAAACCTCACATAAGGTCACTTGACCACTCACTTGATCACTCACTACGATTTAAGTATGTTAAATAATAAACTTAAAATATATAATTTAAACTGAAAAGTTGGGTAGTGACTTACCATAAAAGTTTTAATATAAGAAGATCTTCGTACTTTCAAGTTTATGAAAGCTGAACGCACATCTGGCTTTGATCATACTCTTTCACTTTGTTTATGAATAAAATATTATAGAAAACGATAAATAGACGTTATTTGAACGATGCAAAGTGTAAACACATACAATGGTAGCTGTACATGTTTGAAAGTTATTGATAGGAGTTTTAACGATTGCCACGGTTTGAATAAAGAACCACGGTCAAACGTTGCGATTCAAATTTAACTTTATTTTACGGTTGTTTTAACTACTTCGAGATTGTTGATAAAACTCCACCGCATTGTCTTATCGTAATACTGCAGTTAGACTTCTGAAAATATTACAATATTGGCGTTTATTGGTCATTATTTCTACTGCTTTCGCTAGCTTTCAATGTAAAACGCTTTTATTTAGATCCTTAGAGATAAAAATAAAATGTTAAAGGAGAATTTTCATCGTCGCTTGAACATAATTCTATTGAGTGACTCGCCTCGACTGGGGACAGATCGCCACTATCCGCGGCCATCTTTACAAACGATTAAAATTTATAAGTAAGGAAGATGTAGCATTATTTTAATAACAATTATTGAAAGAGGCCTGAAGCTATAGACTTTGGCATGGTTAATATAATTTATTGATGTATCTTTTAATAGTTCTTAATAATTAATTGAGAGCAGTGGTGGCCCAGTGGTAACAGCCCTGACTTACGTGTCGTAGGTCGTGAGTTCGAACCCAGGCAGGCGCTTTACATTGTGTAGGTACATTATTTCATCACCACTGCTCTTAAACCGGTGAAGGAAAACATCATGACGAAACCGGTATGTCCTAGAACCAAAAATTCGAATACATGTGGCATTCACTAACCCGCACTGGGCCCGCGTGGTGTATTAAGGCCCATTACCTCTCTGACAGAGAGAAGATGGCTGTGTCCCAGCAGTGGGAACATTATAAGGCTGATGATGATGAATAATTTATTGTGTGCAATTTAGTTTTATGTATTTTTTGTGGTTGTGACTTGTAGCATCATATTGGATCAATCTGTAAAGATGTTTGGTGATTATAAATAAATAAATACATTTTGTGAGATTAGCGTCACAGCGTCAGAGTTTGTATACCATACAGTAAGTATGCTGTTTCCCAGTGATGTGAAAACATTCCCTCTAGACCACTATTTCAGCGGTTTATGTGCTAGAAATACATATGTAGCAGTGAAAGTTTAAGGTCCGATTTGATGAAGGCTTTTAGTAAGTAGAGGAAACTACACATGTAACAGCAAAAAGCCATAAAGTGCGCGCCTCTATCTGTCCCTTAAGGTTAAGGCTATTCCTAATGTTGGCGTTTGTTTCAAGAACAATCTTGTTGACATTGGAAACTTACTTCTAAGTGGCTATTCAGGGGTCCGAATCGTTGAAGTGGGAAAATGGACGGGACACCTAAGTCCACTTATAAGGCGTGAATTAAACAAGAGTGGGCTAAGGCCCAGTTTTTTTATCCGTAGTTAAACCAATGGTTGCAAATTTCGTTAAAACACTATTTTTTTCAGTTGTTAGCCTCACATATGGTCAAATAAGTTGGAGAGTTAATTAGTTGACAGTTTGATAGACTAACAGTTGACGAAGAAACGCGTTTTACCGAATTTTGAAACCATTGGTTGAGTTAACTATTGATAAAATACTGGGCCTAAATTGTCATGAAAATAAGGCTGTTCAAGGTGTAACAGAACCAACGCAAGTCCTGAAAAGAAGTCATTGTTATGAACAAGTTTTTCTAATGGACCAACTCTGAAATAGCGATAAAATTAACTGTTTACATTATGTTGAGTTATGTGAACATAAATGATGGATCGATTTCAGGGTTAATTCCATATTAAAAGTCGTTCGTAATGATGAGTACGTCATCAGCCTTTTAATTTTCCCACTGCTGGGACACAGGCCACCTCTCTGAGAGAGAGGGAATGGGCCATAACCAACCACACGGACCCAGTGCTAGTTAGTGGATGTCACATGTCTTCGAAAATCGGTTCTAGGATATCGGGTTCTAGGTAAGCTCATGATGTTATCCTTCACCGCTTTGAGAGCAGTGGTGATGCAATATTTTACATAAAGTAAAGCGAAAGTCACGATCGTTACACTGGGCCACCACCGCTCTATGATGAGTAGAATGACCCATTTATTGGAATTGCGGTGGTTCTGGATTATGCTTTCAAAAACCAGATTTTTATCTGAATGTAATATTTAAAATTGCGATAAAGAAGTGCTCTATAGATGTATTCAAGAATGTTTTGAAGGAGTGAGAGGGAAGCACCGTCGGCCTTTCTAATCAGGGGATTATTTTGTTGAGTCCCGTTAGTCGGCAGTCATTCGCTGATCCCGGCATCCCGGCCGGCTGGAGGCTGGGCGGCTCGCCGGCCACACTGCTGTGTCACTCCGACATTTTTTGCTCACACACACTAACACAGATTTGTAGCTTTTAAGGATTATACTGTCTATGTTTTGAATAAATGTCGGTTCGTTTCTTTGTCGACCCTTGTAACTTTATAGTGATATAAAAACTTTATGACAATCTAGAAATTGTATCCTCTCGGTTAGTTTGGAACCGGCAATGGGTTTTGCGGCAAAATAGGCGAGCATAATGTTTGTTGGGAAATCCATGATCCGATTTCCGGTTTTCGGCAATTCAATGTGAATTGAAAGCGGTTTCAATAAATACATTAACAATTATAAGTAAGGGAAGCAGATTTCTATGTATAGTACCGCCACTCAAAAATGCAATGCTGAAGTGACAGGCTAAACTTAGAAGCCAAGTTAGAGAACTATTTCAACTAAAGTTTGGAGAGTACCGTCCGTGTTGCCCAATTAAACGTTGTCAGTACCGTTTAATTTAGATGATCTTTCGCCCTGAATTACACTATCCTGTCTGAAAATTGCAATGGAGGTTTAAAATAGATTTTGCTGTATGAAAATCCATACACTTAACTGCACAGAACTGAAATATTGATGTGGCTCAGACGTAAGTTAGATCATGGTGTATTCTCCCCATGGAACTAATTCATTATATTTACATACACTCATATAGTAGGCATAGATATATATAGCATTACGCCATTGTAAATACTTCACATAATGTGGGTTGTATGTATAAAAGTAGGCATTCCCTAAAGGGTAGTTTGTAAGTAACAGTTATTTGTCGAATATAAAGTTCTGGCGGAACAGTTGTCGGTTACATACGTGATAGACAAACTTAACGCCTTCCCGCCTCGACTGCTGAACATAATAAAGTGACAAGTGGGGAGCATCCTCAAATCTCAGCAAACTATATCGCAAATGTTTGTGTTCACTGGGAGTTTGCAAGTAATCCATTTAAAAGTGTCAGATTAGAGGGGGTCGGGTGAATTTGCTTAGGCGGGTCCGGTCAGCAATTTATGTCCGCATGCCGCCGCAGATGTGGTCGGTGGCCTAGCGCCTCCCAGTTTGTGGCACTGTTTGTAACAACAAAGGCGGAGTAATTAAACACTTAGATACGACACCAGGACCCTCCCGGATAATACCACGCTTTACATAAGTGTCTGGGGAACTTTTACGTACCTACTTCGATAATAATTCGCCCCAGCTCAGTGCAGTTTAAGTTTTAGTATTTTAACAACGGGCGCCTTGGTAAGTATTAATTTTAATTAGCTCTGAGCATCTCAAAGAATCTCGTACTTGTCTTTCTCATTTTCTTTCCGAGATGGTTCAATGCCGCGGCCAAGACTTGTGTATTTAGCACTTACCACTTCCCAATTGAAAGGTTTTCTTTGAATTTGTGTTAAATTGTTTTCCGTGAAGGTCCAAGTTTCTCAATAAACTGAAATATCGTACGAGAATGAAAAGCAAGTAATATGTTCCATGAAGATATTTGTTTTCAACATGTGTTGTAGCGAAGGCGGAACAAGTCCAATAATAAGGCTCGTCGTTTTCCCGCACTCACCGCACGTGATCCTATTTTACACGATGAGTTTATCCTGTGCTCACACACTACTTACGTGTAAAGCTCTGCATCTACAGTGCCGGGAGCGGGGTGAGTGATTGAGCACTGATCGATTAATGCGTTCTGTATGCTGATTGATATGCACGATACAATTTTAGGCAAATACGGACGATAATTTTCACTAAAATTGTTGACTGACAACTTAATTGTTTTTGATCATTAAACTTAAATCTCATCTGGGCAAGATCAAATATCACACACCAATATAATTTGACATTCTGATGATAATAAAAAAAACGAGTATCTGAAATGTTTATTGCTCCTTTATTATACCAAAGTTGAAGTTTGATAATTCATAATCTTAGTATTTCATTACAGTTATTACAACTATTAGTATAATTCCGTTTGCTTGGTAACGAATAGCCAGTTAAGAATCTAATATAAGCCAAGTTAGATTTATATGGGAATTACGTAATTTTACACTACGGTTATCCTTGTTGGTTCCACTTATTATGTTACTTCCACATCGTATTTGTTTATATATTTTATGCCGCTATTTTTTGCTTTTATTTAACATACAGGCGAATTTATTGTCTTTAGAAGTTAACACTGTTAAATTGTAATATCAACCACTGAAGACCCTGTATATTGAAAACCTTTTTGAGTTTATTTCATATCGAATCTTATATCCCTTCCTGCAATTGGGTATTATGGTCAACCATCCCTACAGTTACCCTGAAATTTGACAGCTAGTTTACTGACCGAAGGCTTGATCAGGGTTTGGGTAAACAGGGGAATAACCGTTTCAACGATGCTATTAATTAATTGTAGTTTCCTGGAATGATGCATGTCAGGATGCTGATATTACTATGAGAGTCTCCGCACTGGTCTTATGTCCAGTGTAGTCGCTGACGCAGCGTAGTCGTCACGCAAACGCTGCGTGAACGCACCGTGAATGCCTACGCTTTACAAGCGTAGGCATTCACGGTGTATATGCGTATTCAATTATTCAGTCATAAAACGAGACTACATAAATGTTTATTTAGTTATATAAAACATATAATTAGTGCACACAAAAGACACAGCACAACTCACAAAATCACAATTAATTTTTCAATTTACACGAGGTAGTTAAAAACAAGGTGCCAACATAGAAAAAAAAAGGAAAAACATAAACATACAAGAAATAAAAGTGACATAGTAACATACCCACTTACTTGTCTCTTCACGAATTCATTGTTTATTTCATTAACCGGAATTGCCTTTCAATCAATTTGCTTAACCTTTTCGCAACTATATACATTGGGGTCGGCTTCCAATCTGGACGGATATAACTAAATTCCAGTATTTTACATGGTACGACTGCATAACGGACCTCCACTGGGTAACAAAATATGCTTGTGCAGGTTTCAGACTTCGAGTTAAAATTGCCTCCACGCAAATTGCTTACCACGGGGTCGCAGGGCTAACTAACAAAATTTGGTTCAAATAAATGTCACTAGATGGCGCGATATGCATCGATTCATTATTGAATGGAGTGTAAAATTAACATTTTCTAGAATTAATCATAAAAATTGTACGTTCTTTTTTAATCAACTCTCCTAAGCACATAATTATGGAATATTGGGCTCCTGATCATTTAAAATTGATTAAAATAGATGGCGCGGTTTCAAATCTCTCAGGCATACCACTCGATTTTTTAAACTTGTATTGTAACACATTTTGGTACAATGAAACTGTAAAAACATGCAAAAAATACAATAAAACAAATCGTCACTGTATTTAAAGGAAAAAATCGGCACGAACCGAGAAAACCTTTTACTTGCAAGTCTCTGCTACTATCATCTATAGCCCTAGAACGGAACCGAACGCGATCGAAGTACTTATAAAAAATAATTGTCTTAATCAGACGAAAAACGCTAGTTACGTCCGCGTCGGCGCGCTTACTTTGTATAGGATGAGGCATCTGTATGCTATTATTATATTATCTGTGCCTTTACTTACCTAAAAATTTAATCCGTTTAAACTACAAATAAATCGTATTTATTCATCTACGAAGCTTACAGTTTCCGGTGTGAGAATAATTAGTTAAAACCTCTTTACGTTCCACCATCCATTGTACATAATGTGTGTCGGCTTATTCGTAAAATTTTCATAATAATTTCGATCAATCCGTAAAGTTGGCTCGCTTTAAATCTCTCTGTTTTTAATCAGAGAGATGTAAAAGTAAAGTAACATCTTTAATTCGCGCTCTTGGCTAAATAGTTTTACGAGTCGAACTTCAAGGTTAAGCAACGCTTGTCTAGGTCGGTCCGTCGATTGGTGACCATCCATTACATTCGAGATATACTGACAGACCATGTTATATACTATTAATCATCTGAATCCATTTTAATTGGAAGCCTTTTTTGCGTGTTGGTATGCTCATGCATACTGCGCTACCACGGGGAGATAGCGCAGTTATGTGGGATTCCAACGCTCTAAAACTTCACTGTGTCCTCCTGTCCACGTATGTCGGGAACACAGGCACGCGTAAGCATACATCCGTGAACCCGCTGCGGCTATCCGTCACCAGACCCGCCTTTGGGGAGTAACCCCCATCACCGGCGCACCAGAACACGTTGGACGCCGTGACCACCCCAGGGACCAAACCAGTACATGGGTGCCGGCCGACCCCGTGTATGTCACCCTCGGTCCCCCTGTGACGGGCAGTGGCCACGCTACCCACCACTTTTCGGCCGCAGGGGATAGAGAGAGCAGCCGATGCTATACCGACACTCCTCCTCTCCTGCGGCCCCACCGCGTCCGCCATCGGTGGCGACCCCGTACAGGCCGTGGAGTATAGGGAGAGCGGGGAGAGCACGTACTACGCGCACCGTAATACCGGCACTCCTCTCCCGCCGTGGCCTTCAAACTTTAGCCGCGATGCCTCAGATACATGACATCGCGGTCCACTTCAATTGAATTTGCCAATTGAATTGGCAACTTACTTCTTGGCCGCTACATCGTCGGCATATCGGCAAAAGCCCTGAGTAGCGGCCCCTCCTCGGGTTCCTCTTCGCTTCACCATGGGTGTCCAAGCCACGGCTACTAAGTCCCCCCGCTTCGACAATGCGGTCACCCGCGCCCTGGGAGAGCCGGAGGGGTCTGTCTATTATATCTATGGGTCTGTCAGACTCGTACTGACTAAAAACCACCCCGGTGTTCCATCTCACACCTACGCCGGGGGTCGCGGGAACAACGATACTTCCGCAAACCCCGGCTGAAGCCGGCCCGCGACAGCGCGGCCTCGGGTTGGAGGGAATGCGGTGTCTGACTCTCCTCGCGACGATTAACAAGGGCGCGCGTGGAACACCACGCGCAATCACCTCAGGTCCTGATGTTTGGGGGGCGACGGACGTCCCCGAGTCGGACGTCACCCCTGGATTCATTGGTGGGCTGGTGGAGGGCGTTGTCCGCCCTCCGCCGACGCCCGGCGCGTCTGCTGCGGATCGGGTGAGCGGATGAAATCTCGGTCTCCCTCTCCGCAGCCTCCTTCTGCGAGACGACTGTTTCGCAGAAGGATACCACCACTCGAGTACGACCGGCAGCGACAGGTCACTGCCTACTTCAGAGATGAACCTGCTCTAACCTAATTGCAAAAAGGCTAGGCAGATTGATATACCTACATCTTTAATTTCTTTTAATTTGACTTCTAAGAACATAGATTTTCCAACTGATGGCCAACTTCTGTATTTTTAATCGACTTCCCAAAAAGGAGGAGGTTCTATGTTCGGCTGTATGAACGTTTTTTTATGTTTGTTCACCGATATCTCCGTCAATTCAAAACCGATTTTGAAAATTCTTTCTGTGTTTAAAAGGGTTTAATTTCGAGGTGGTTCCATTGTCAATAAATCAGCATCTGATGATGGCATCTCATGGAAATTGAGGGAACTCCTCAAATATTATAAACCATACGAATATTATCAACACCGCAAGCATTTGCACGCAAAAAGTATAATTTCGTGAAATGGAACTGATGAAGAAGAACAAAAAATGGCCACTGGAACTACTTAATGATAAGTTTGTCACGGGTATAAGATTTCTCAAATAATTAAGCGACTATAATGAAGCAAATACATATAAATAAATTTTACTGATGAAAATAGTACCATCGAACTGATCTGATTATGAAGCTGGAAGGTAGGCACTGGAAATCCGTAATAAAATAATGTATCCTAGTCGTGTTTAGGCTTTTTGGAAGCCTCATGAGATGTTCAGTCTGACTACCGAAGATTTTCATGGTAATATGTCGAAATAAAAAAAAAATAAAAAAAAATAACCGACTTCTAAAGCAAAACATTACAAAGAGAAAAATAACTTTCTTTACCGAAGTCGGTGTTGAAAACGAAAAATAACAGGTAGGTACCACAGACACCGACTTCGGAAAAACAAGTTATTTTTTGCTTTGTAGTGTTTTGCTTTGGAAGTCGGTTTATATTTTCAAGCTTTCGTAAGTATCTAGTCCAACGATACAATTCATATAAATGTATCACAATTTCATAAACAGATACAGAACTTGTATATTTAGGATTATAGCGAGATATTAATTGTAACACAATTATCCAACGATGCATTTAACATAAATTCAATTTCCTAATTAATCATACATTACACAATCAATTTTGTACACGTAGCTACAACTCTAATAATGCTGATTGCTTTGAATGCTTGCGGTTACAAATTATGGTTATGAGTAATTAAGTTAGGCAATCATTAGGGAAGTCTGTTACAAGTGTTAAAAATACGTCCTACTTCTTACAACTATACGGAGAAGTACACAAGTTTAAAGTTTTTGTAAGCTTAACGATCAAACAATGACCCGGTAACACGCTAGTGCGAAGCCGGGTCTATACAACGCAAAAGTCGTATGGATATCGGAGTCCTCGTGTGGCCCAGTTGGATAAAACTTTAATAATGGAAGATCCCGATAGCTAAAGTTTGCTCGAGTAACGACGTTTACCCGCGAAGTCGGCCGGTGGCAAAATAAAATCAACTGACTTGACGACCGGCTACTGCCCGGGCTGACTTCCCGCCGACGACGACAGCGACCGACGTTCTGTTTCAATAATGTTTTTACCTGATTGTATAGATGTTTCCTGGAAGAATTGTCTATACAGGTTTTGAAAGGTTTCCCAATTCTATGAAAGTTGAACAAAAAGATACTTAGCTACCGTAGAATGTAATTACATTGAAATCTTATCTGGCACTTAAATTGCTCATTCGTTGGCACGTTCAGCAACTCTAATTACATAATTGAATTTAATTCTGAAGACTGATATTAATTATATTAATTAGTATTTAGGGGGATGAAATTGCTCGCGTCCGTAGGATTTACCATCTTTCCTGACCCACCCTACACGTGTCCCCCGGGTGGTGCTAAACGAGCAACAATGCCGAGTTTAGAGCAAAGCCGAGTTTCAAACGGCGGATAACAAACTCAACCAATCAAAGGCAGGAAGGCCTCTGATATCACTAACATCTACGAGGCTTGGCTTAATTGTCTGGCCCCCGAGGAAGAAAACCTCGCAACACAAACATATATATGAAAATAAATAACCCCAATCCTAAGGTGGGCAACGTGCCGAGAGGTTGAATGACTGGTGGGAGTCCAGCCTTCAGCGCCAACCTCAGTGGAACAGGCAACCACTGTTGTATATGCCTTCTCCTGGGAATAGGCGTCACCCCAGGCAGTGACTATTAAATCGTCCTTACTCGTGGGAATCATATGGATAACTCTAAAAATACAAAATCCCCTAACACAAATAAAACACACAATTTAATACAACAAACACTTCATCTCAGCATGTTTGAAAGAACAAGAAGTAACTCTCTCGGTGCAATACCTACAGAAATCAAAAAGCCTGTAGTTAAACAATCAGGACCTATTGAACAGTCAATAGAAACCCAAATAGTCTCCAGTGAACAGGAAGATACAAACAAAAATGAGTGGCAGAGAGATAAAATCCCCGTTAAACCGCAAAAAAGGAAAGAAACCAGTCCAATAAACAACACATACAAAAAACAAAAGAATATTTCTGATTTTGTTCTACCAACTCAGACCAGTTTTGAGATACTTGACGATGAAACCATTTGTGCTCAGGAAACCAACAAACAAGAAAACGTTTATGTTCCTAAACCCGAGCCTATATTTGTTACAGGCGTCATTAACATCGCATCCCTTAAGGAAGTACTAAACAAAATTCTAGACAATGATATTTATACCATGACCACACTCAGATCTGGACACATAATAAAAATCATGCCAAAAGACATCCAAACATACAAAATTATAAGAGAACATTTCATCGCAAACAATATTTCGCACTACACTTACCAGTTAAAAAATGAAAAAGCTTACCGAGTAGTTCTACGAGGACTTCACGCTTCAGAAGATACGACAGAAATAACTAGAGAACTGGAAAACACTGGGCATAAAGTAAGACAAATTGTCAACATTAGACATAGATCTACAAAAGAACCACTTCCTATATTCTATGTAGACCTGGAGCCACAGCAAAACAACAAAGAAATTTTAGACGTCAGATATTTAAACCACATGAAAATTACATTTGAAGCACCTTATAAGAAAAAAGAAATTGTACAATGTAAAAGATGTCAAAGATTCGGCCATACAAAAAATCAATGTTTCAGACCTTTTCGATGCGTCAAATGTGGTAATGAGCATCCTACAACACAATGTATAAAAAAAACTGACACTGAGGCTACCTGTGCAAATTGCAATGAAAAACACCCTGTCAGCTACAAAGGATGCAAAATCTACAAGCAATATAAAGAAAGAATATTAAAAGTTGCTCCTAAAATTAAACAAAACCAACCAATTATGAATCTTGACAATAACAAAATACATAATTCCAAATCACAACATCAATTCCAACAAACAAATTCAAACAAAACCTATGCTGAAATTGCTAAAATAGGACCCCAAACTCTACCTGCAGAAAAAAATAACGATTTGAATAACATGACAAACAACAATTTCAATAACTTCACTAATATTATGGAGACAATGCTAGAAAAACTACAACATACAATGATTACAATAGTGGAAAAAATGATGGACAAAATGTTAGACCGCATGGTCCAGTTAGTCAGCAGCCTTATAAAAAAATGATCCCGAACATCCGAGTAGTTACTTGGAACGCCAACGGCTTGACGGACAGACGTCAAGAATTAGAAATTTTCCTTGAAATGGAAAAGATTGACATAGCACTAGTTTCAGAAACTAGGTTCACATCTAAGTCTCACATCGCTTTTAATAATTATAAAATCTATACAACAAATCATCCCTCCGGAAACAGCCACGGAGGAAGTGCAGTTATCATCAAAAACAATATCAAACACAATTTGATGGAAGAATATCGCACAGAGAAAATTCAGGCCACAACCATAGTTGTCCTAGAAAAACACAGTGAGACAGTTTTCTCTGCTGTCTACTGTCCCCCCAGACACACAATCTCAGTTCAAGAATTCAGATATTACTTTTCTACTCTTGGTACAAGATTTGTAAGTGCTGGCGACTGGAACGCAAAACATCTGCATTGGGGCTCCAGGTTGACTACTACAAGAGGACGGCAACTACACATAGTAACACAAGACATGAAACTGGATTACTGGTCTGGAGGAGAACCCACTTACTGGCCTACTGATAGAGATAGAATACCTGACATGCTTGACTTTTACATAACGAAAAACATGGATGGCAACTACATAACAATAGAGTCCTGTAACGATCTCACCTCGGATCACACTCCTGTAATTCTGAACGTTGATTCTATAATTCAATTGGTAGAGCCTTCCTCAAAAATATATGACACTAAGACTACGAACTGGGAAAAATACAGAGATGTAATAAAATCAGAAATCAATCTTCAAACAAAAATCGACACTATAGAGGCTGTAGAGGACGAGATTGAGAAACTCAACATGCATATACATAGAGCAGCCAACTTAGCGACCACTAAACGAAAGGGTCAGCCACCAAAAAATAACTACTATCCAAAAGAAATAAAGGACAAAATCAAGAAGAGGCGACAATTAAGAAAGGTCTGGCAAAATACAGGATATCCGAAGGATAAAACTGCATTTAATAAATTCTCTGATGAGCTTAAAAATCTTATCAACAATGTAGAGAACGACAAAATTCAAAACATGCTTTCAAACCTCGATCCGACAGCTGACACAAACTATTCGCTTTGGAAGGTCACCAAAAACATGAAGCGCCCAAAAACACATATACCTGCCGTCAACAATAATAAAGGAGGGTGGGCTAGGTCTGACCTATAGAAGGCGACCACATTTGCCGAACACTTGACCAAAGTATTTAATCCACACCCAGAGAGCTGTCGTGAACATACAGAAGAAATAAAAAACTACTTGGAATCACCAAATCAAATATGCTTACCATTACAAAGTACTAGCCCTAAAGAAATTTTCCAAGAAATAAAAAATCTAAAGGAAGGGAAAGCGCCCGGGTATGATCATGTAGATGCAACACTTCTAAAGAAGTTTCCGTACAAGGCAGTAATGAAACTTGTCCACATATTTAATGCTTGCCTAGGATTTGAACACTTTCCTGGACAGTGGAAGATAGCACAGGTAATAATGATTCCCAAACCTGGTAAACCTCTAGAACAAGCAAATTCATACAGACCTATCAGCCTGCTGCCAGTCATTGGAAAACTGTTTGAACGGATACTCCTTAACAGAATAAAAGTACACTTAAATACCGTACTACCTCAGCACCAATTTGGATTCCGTGAAAGTCATGGGACAATCGAACAAGTTCACCGCATTGTTGACATTATTGGTAGATGTCTAGAAAATAAATTATACTGCTCTGCAGTCTTTTTAGACATCAGTCAAGCTTTCGACAAGGTATGGCATGAGGGCCTTATCTTCAAGATCAAAAAGTCACTGCCACACTGTTTTCTTCAGATACTAAAATCATACCTCGACAAGAGAAGCTTTCAAGTAAAATGCAATGATGACAGCTCTGAGCTCTACGAAGTTAACTCGGGCGTCCCCCAAGGTAGCATATTGGGACCTATCCTGTACCTCATCTTCACTGCAGATATTCCAACAGATGATCAAACGATTATAGCAACATACGCTGATGACACCGCCTTGCTGTCCTCTCATAGTGACCCAGTAACTGCATCACACACTCTGCAAAGTCATCTAAATAAAATAGAATCATGGCTTAAGCAATGGAGGATCAAAGCAAACGAAACCAAATCTGCTCATGTAACCTTTACTCTTAGGAGAGACACTTGCCCTCCGGTTAAGCTAAACAACAAAGAAATACCTCAAACAGATAATGCAAAATACCTGGGAATGCACCTGGATAGAAGGCTCACATGGCAGAAGCACATCTGGGCTAAAAGAAAACAATTAGATGGAAAACTTCGTGGTCTTCACTGGTTAATCGGACGAAGCTCGCAACTAAATAACACCAGCAAAATCTTGGTATATAAAGCAACTTTGAAACCTATCTGGACTTATGGGATACAAATATGGGGAACAGCTAGCAAGAGTAACATCGACATACTGGAAAGATTCCAAAGTAAAGCACTAAGAACCATGTTCAGAATACCACAATGTATTAGCAACAAATACATGTATCTTGACCTAGCCATAAACACTGTTCGTGAGGAAATAGTCCAGGCAAGCCTGAAATACCGGGAGAAACTAGCAACTCATGCAAACGAACTCGCACAGGCCTTAAGTGGAGAGGGTGGACTACAGTACAATCGACTGAAGAGACAAGGCATTGCCAGTCTCGCCCAAAGATTTGTAGACTGAGACAGGAAGAGGGTTTGCTGGAAGGTTCAGCAATTGATTGGCTCTCGATGATAACAATGAAAATAATCAGGACATGAAGTTTCAGCCAAACAAGTGGCTTATTGTTTTTGAACAGATTGCCATAGTGCAGAAAATACAAAAAAAAAAAAAAAAAAATAGTATTAAGTTTCTTGACACGTGCAGCGAGCGCAGTATAACAATAGCTAGATAGGTCTTAAGAGGAATGACATACCTATAAAAACTAGTTAATTTTGGAGGATTTTAGGCTTCGTGTTTAACTATTTTGTCTTGAGCTGTACCTTTGTCATATTTTGAAGGGTGTTGAATGTTTTGATCTTTAAGGAATAGATGATTTAATTATGAGTTCATACCGGTTTGGTATAACATTTTAGCGTGCTCTTCTATTCCCTATGTTTGTCTTGAAATTCGATAAACAAACTGAGGACTTTGTTGGTACGTGAAAGTATCAGCTTTCCTTTAAATTCGCTTGATTCTACTCCGGTACAGTTCTAGGCTCCTCTTAGAGTTTGCTAATGATTTAAAGTTTGCCGCCAGGAACGGGAACCACAGCTTTATCCCATCACATTTATAACTATAAAGATAATATATATCTCCAAACATATTGTAAGTACTTAACTAATGGCTAGGATTTTGCAAGCAACGTCTACTGGCGAACTTTTAATGGTCTAATAATGAGAACGTGGATCAAGAAGTGATACACCGCAATAACTTTTGTTGTGCGACTGCAAAATGGTTCAGAATTGAAACTGTTGGTTGTGCGAACATAAATGGCGTTTTTAAATGCTACGAAAAGCATCTTCTTTTCAATTTATTTGGCAGCACGGTTGCAAAATTCTGTTGCAAAGTGGCAAATAATTTTCACCGGTGCATCACATAATGTTTAGTGAACAAGTTGTTCTTAAACGCGTGTTGTTCAAAATATTGTGTCATGAGATAAGAGTGTACCCTCACGGGAAATTACTGCCGAAATCTCGCCGCCTGCCTATAGACAGTTCGCTCGCCTCCTTTGTGCCTTGAATCAATTCCCGTAACTTATCTGCATATTTTATAATGCGAGACGAAGTGACGCTGCAGCATTCGGTAGATACCCCCTTTAGGGAATCTATCGTGTTTCGGAACGCGGAGTGGGGAATTACTAATAAAAGATATCGGAAGAAAACTAATTTCTGATAAGCGAAGTTAATAGGATGGGCGCGATCTTCTAAATTTAGGCGAAGTTTCACGTTTCTTTAATCCGAAAGCCGATATTTTTTATAACTTAATCTTGGGTCAGGTACGTTCATGATAAAGTGACAAAGGTGATGAAGAGGTGAAAGTTTCAAATTCAGATTTGTACAATAAAGTCGCATTTTTCGGCATAAAGCTAATCCGCTACATAAGTAGGTCCCACACACAGTTCCCGCAGCCAGTCTCCATCTCCCGAGGCGTTAGCAGCGTGTAGTTGGTACCGCGCATCCAACTTTTAGGAGCAACTGGCGCGAGTCCGCACCGCAAATAGGATTACCGACAGACCTAGAAAGCGCGTGTCGGCTAATTCAATTTTATTGTCAATATAAAACAAAATAAACATTTTTTTCAACTTTGCTTTCAGTTGTGAAACTGTTATATTCTGTTAAAATTTCAGCAACCAATCGTCGCTTTAGACAGGCCCAATATTGCCGAAATTGCTCCATTGTAGCTACAATGAAACACGAAAGAATGGAGCTCTCTTGAATGTCCAATTTTAACCGTCGCTAGGACGAGCCTTTGAAGTCGGTGCGGTGTAGCGGTGCTAGCCGATTTATCCCATTCTGACGAAAGCCAATCAAGCTTTTGCAGATTGAGATCGCCGTCGGTTGAAAAGTGAAACAATGGAGCCAATGAATGGTTCGATCTGAGCACACAGAGGATTGTCAGCGGCGGCGACGTGACGTTCCAAACAGGCTCAATGAATGCGACCACGACGTACCAGTGCCAGCCAGCGACCAACGAGCGCCAGATGAGAGTAAAAAATGATCATGCATGAATTTATTCCGCGCGGGTGCTTTGTTATAAATGTTGTCTCTTTTTTGTTCGATTCTCTATGGATTTGAACACGAGAAGACACGGTATTAGTAACATTATTGGTGTTTACAATACTCAACAGTTTTACCTACCTATTACATATTATTTCAGTTCCTCCTATCAATAAACTGCCCACTGGAATGCCGAGGAAAATACTCAATTCAGGCTTTATAATAAAAGAAAATGAAGGCTGCTTCTCCTGTTATTAACAAAAATAAAGTTACAATTTCCATTTAGGCAAGCTGATGGTCTAAAACGATAATTGGAATTTAGCGCTCCCCAGTGATTTAAAACATTAGCAAAAACTTACCCTAATTAATTTGGGGAAAATGTAGGTAGTACAACAAAAGTGAATCAAGTTCATTTCGACAAGAACTGTTACAATAATTAGGCGGTATATAATGTAACTACCTACCGTGTTTTATCTTTGAATATAGGTAACAAATTTTTTTTTGTTTGAGCAGATAAGTCTTGTACAAAACTTTTCTGCTCAAGCGAAAAACGACTTACTAGGTACCTATCATTAAAGAAAAACACAAAATATAGAGTAACGTTCAGCCACCCCGAAAGCAAAAAATCTACCATACATGTCAATTTTAACGATTTGTTAACGACTAGCTTTTGCCAGCGGCTTCACCCGCGTGAATATCGAAAATTATCACAAAGGGACATATTCCCGGAATAAAAAGTATCCTTTACGCTATTCCAGACTATAATTTATCTCTGTGCCAAATTGTGTCCAGATTCGTCCAGCAGTTTGAGCGTGAAGAATTAACAAACATACAAACACACACACACACTCACAAACTTTCGCCTTTATAATATTAGTGTGATTACTTAATACATTTTTCAAAGAATACCTTTTTCAGACACATGTGATGTTGAATTGCGGCCAACTGTACTGGGCAGAATTTAATTTCTAAAAGGCAAAGCTTAAAAACCTCACATAAGGTAACTCACTACGATTTAAGTATGTTAAATAATAAACTTAAAATATATAATTTAAACTGAAAAGTTGGGTAGTGACTTACCATAAAAGTTTTAAGATAAGAAGATCTTCGTACTTTCAAGTTTATGAACGCACATCTGGCTTTGATCATACTCTTTCACTTTGTTTATGAATAAAATATTATAGAAAACAATAAATAGACGTTTTTTGAACGATGCAAAGTGTAAACACATACAATGGTAGCTGTACATGTTTGAAAGTTATTGATAGGAGTTTTAACGATTGCCACGGTTTGAATAAAGAACCACGGTCAAACGTTGCGATTCAAATTTAACTTTATTTTACGGTTGTTTTAACGACTTCGAGATTGTTGATAAAACTCCACCGCATTGTCTTATCGTAATACTGCAGTTAGACTTCTGAAAATATTACAATATTGGCGTTTATTGGTCATTATTTCTACTGCTTTCGCTAGCTTTCAATGTAAAACGCTTTTATTTAGATCCTTAGAGATAAAAATAAAATGTTAACGGAGAATTTTCATCGTCGCTTGAACATAATTCTATTGAGTGACTCGCCTCGACTGGGGACAGATCGCCACTATCCGCGGCCATCTTTACAAACGATTAAAATTTATAAGTAAGGAAGATGTAGCATTATTTTAATAACAATTATTGAAAGAGGCCTGAAGCTATAGACTTTGGCATGGTTAATATAATTTATTGATGTATCTTTTAATAGTTATTAATAATTAATTGAGAGCAGTGGTGGCCCAGTGGTAACAGCCCTGAATTACGTGTCGTAGGTCGGGAGTTCGAACCCAGGCAGGCGCTTTACATTGTGTAGGTACATTATTTCATCACCACTGCTCTTAAACCGGTGAAGGAAAACATCATGACGAAACCGGTATGTCCTGGAACCAAAAATTCGAAGACATGTGACATTCACCAACCCGCACTGGGCCCGCGTGGTGGATTAAGGCCCATTACCTCCCTCACGGAGAAGATGCCTGTGTCCCAGCAGTGGGAACATTATAAGGACTTACTATTCAATGTTTTTGATTAGGATAGATAAATTGTACCCATTTTTGATGAATAAATTTTAAATTTTATTTATTTATTTTTATTTTAAGGCTGATGATGATGAATATTTTATTGTATGCAATTTTGCTGCTAGGGTATTTTAGTTTTATGTATTTTTTGTGGTTGTGACTTGTAGCATCATATTGGATCAATCTGTAAAGATGTTTGGTGATTAAAAATAAATAAATACATTTTGTTAGATTAGCGTCACAGCGTCAGAGTTTGTATACCATACAGTAAGTATGCTGTTTCCCAGTGATGTGAAAACATTCCCTCTAGACCACTATTTCAGCGGTTTATGTGCTAGAAATACATATGTAGCAGTGAAAGTTTAAGGTCCGATTTGATGAAGGCTTTTAGTAAGTAGAGGAAACTACACATGTAACAGCAAAAAGCCATAAAGTGCGCGCCTCTATCTGTCCCTTAAGGTTAAGGCTATTCCTAATGTTGGCGTTTGTTTCAAGAACAAACTTGCTGACATTGGAAACTTACTTCTAAGTGGATATTCAGGGGTCCGAATCGTTGAAGTGGGAAAATGGACGAAACTCACCACTTATAAGGTGTGAATTAAACAAGACTGGGCTGAGGCCCAGTTTTTTGATCCGTAGTTAACTTAAGTAATAGATGAATATGCAAAAAAATTACATTAAAAGAAAAAAATGAAAGAAAAAATATTGATTTGTGAGCCAGACACAGGAGACACGAGAAATATGCATAAAAATAAAAACAATAATAAAAAATAAAAACACCGTGCGAGATCAAAAAGGCTACCATTTAAAAAAAAAACCGTAACCACTTTACTTAAATACCATTTTTATAGGTGTTAGCCTCACATATGGTCAAATAAGTTAGGGAGTTAATTATTTGACAGTTTCTTAGGCTAACAATTAACGAATAAACGCGTTTTACGGAACTTTGAAATCATTGGTAAGCATATTTAATCATTGGTTGAGTTAGTTATTGATAAAAAACTGGGCCTATGTCGTCATGAATATAAGGATATTCAAGATGTAACTGAAAAGGGGTCATTGTACTCATCATTATGAACAACTTTTTCAATTCGACCAACTCTGAAATTGCGAAAAAAATTGCTGTTTACATTATGTTCAGCTCTGCGAACATAAATGTATGGGTCGATCGATTTCAGTGTTGATTTCATATTAAAAGTGGTACATAATCATGAGTACGTCATCAGCCTTTTAATGTTCCCACTGCTGGGACTCAGGCCTCCTCTCTGAGAGAGAGAGAATGGGCCATAATCAACCACACGGTCCGTGCTGGTTAATGGATGTCACATGTCTTCGAATTTTCGGTTCTAGGATATGCCAATGACCTAATGAAGTTTTCGTTTACCGTTTTGAGAGCAGTGGTGATAAATTGTTTTACACAAAGTAAAGCGCCTGCCTGGGTTCAAACCCACGACCTACTACTTGTAAGTCGCGATCGTTACACTGGGCCACCACTGCTCTATAATGAGCACAATGACCCATTTATAGGAATTGCGCTGGTTCTGACTTATGCTCTCAAAAACCAGATTTTTATCTGAAAGAAATATTTAAAACCGCGATAAAGAAATGCTCTACAGATGTATTCAAGAGTGTTTTGAAGGAGTGAGAGGGAAACGCCGTCGGCCTTTCTAATCAGGGGATTATCTCGTTGAGTCCCGTTAGTCGGCAGTCATTCGCTGATCCCAGCATCCCGGCCGGCTGGAGGCTGGGCGGCTCGCCGGCCACACTGCTGTGTCACTCCGACATTTTTTGCTCACACACACTAACACAGATTTGTAGCTTTTAAGGATTATACTGTCTATGTTTTGAATAAATGTCGGTTCGTTTCTTTGTCGACCCTTGTAACTTTATAGTGATATAAAAACTTTATGACAATCTAGAAATTGTATCCTCTCGGTTAGTTTGGAACCGGTTTTGCGGCAAAATAGGCGAGCATAATGTTTGTTGGGAAATCCATGATCCGATTCTATTTCTGATTACACAAAGGTTTTCGGCAAATCAATGTGAATTGAAAGCGGTTTCAATAAATATATTAACAATTATAAGTAAGGGAAGCAGATTTCTATGAATAGTACCGCTACTCAAAAATACAATGCTGAAGTGACAGGCTAAACTTAGAAGCCAAGTTAGAGAACTATTTCAACTAAAGTTTGGAGAATGCCGTCCGTGTTGCCCAATTAAACGTTGTCAGTACCGTTTATTTTAGATGATCTTTCGCCCTGAATTAGACCATCCTGTCTGAAAATTGCAATGGAGGTTTAAAATAGATTTTGCTGTATGAAAATCCATACAATTAACTGCACAGAACTGAAATATTTATGTGGCTCAGACGTAAGTCTCTCCATGGAACTAATTCATTATATTTACATACATTCATATAGTAGGCATAGATATATATCGCCGTTGAAAAACTTCACATAATGTGGGTTGAATGTATAAAAGTAGTAATTCCCTGAAGGGTAGTTTGAAAGTAACTGTTATTTGTCAAATATGAAGTTCTGGCGGAACAGTTGTCGGTTACATACGTGATAGACAAACTTAACGCCTTCCCGCCTCGACCACTGAACATAATAAAGTGACAAGTGGGGAGCATGCTCAAATCTCGGCAAACTATATCGCAAATGTTTGTGTTCACTGGGAGTTTGCAAGTAATCCATTTAAAAGTGTCAGATTAGAGGGGGTCGGGTGAATTTGCTTAGGCGGGTCCGGTCAGCAATTTATGTCCGCATGCCGCCGCAGATGTGGTCGGTGGCCTAGCGCCTCCCAGCTTGTGGCACTGTTTGTAACAATAAAGGCTGAGTAATTAAACACTTAGACACGACACCAGGACCCTCCCGGATAAAACCACGCTTTACACAAGTGTCTGGGGAACTCTTACGTACCTACTACGATAATAATTCGCCCCAGCTCAGTGCAGTTTAAGTTTTAGTATTTTAAGAACGGGCGCCTTGGTAACTATTAATTTTTATTAGCTCTGATTATCTCAAAGAATCTCGTACTTGTCTTTCTCATTTTCTCTCCGAGATGGTTCAATGCCGCGGCCAAGACTTGTGTATTTTGCACTTACCACTTCCCAATTGGAAGGTTTTCTTTGACTTTCTGTTAAATTGTTTCTCCGTGAAGCTCCAAGTTTCTCAATAATATGAAATATTATACAAGAATGAAAGGCAAGTAATATGTTCTATGAAGACATTAGTTTTCAACATGTGTTGTAGCGAAGGCGGAACAAGGCTCGTCTTTTGCCCGCACTCACCGCACGGGATCCTATTCTACACGATGAGTTTATCCTGTGCTCACACACTACTTACGTGTAATGCTCTACAGTGCCGGGAGCGGGGCGAGTTATTGAGCACTGATCGAATTATGCGTTCTGTATGCTGATTGGGATAAAATTTCCATTATGGGCCGTTGATTTGGAAGTTATTTTTTTTTTATAGGTTGTACTCATAAATAGAAAGCTTTTTACAAATTTTCAAGACTCGGAAATTTTATGTTTTTTTTGTATGTTTTTCTTGAGGTAAAAATATGAGAATTGGTCCAGGAGCGAGCGAAGCGAGCTCGGGAGCTAGGTTACTTTAGATCCTTCAGACAGAAATAGAAGCCCCGCAGCGGGGCTCCGTCGACACTGTTGTTGAATAGTAATTGTAAAAACTTTAACCATGAATATCTCCTTAACCATGGGGTTCCATGGGGTTGGGATGGTGCAATGGGGTAGCCCCACTACCCTCCACTTCCCTACCCCCCTTCCTGCCCCAAAAATCGATGGACTTTAATAGAAAGTTTCATTCTAACCTAAAAACTTTAACCATGGATATCTCCATAACCATGGGGCTCCGAGTGGTAGGGATGGTAAAAACCTCTCTCCCCCCCTCCCCCCTCCCTCCCGTGTCATAAATCAGCGGCCCATAAAGGAAATTTTAACCGCTGATTGATAAGCACGATAAAATTTTTGGCAAATACAGACGATAATTTTCACTAAAATTAGACAACTTAAGTGTATTTGATCATTAAGGTTGCACTAGTCGACGGCATGAACTATTTTGTGCGCGGGATTAAAAGGCATGCTATCTCATCCGACAACACGTGCGAAAGAGATAGATGCTGTGATGTGCAGTAAGAAGCTAGTTTGAGTACGAATACACACTTTTGCAAATTTGTAGCGAAATCGATGATGATTTAGGACGAAAACGAGCGCGCGAAATTTTATTAGCAGTCCTTAGGAAGTATGGATAGCATGAAAAAACGACTAAATATATCTGTTCAAAATGAAATTATTTGCATTGTTGAACTACTTATCTATCCTTTTACGTTGACTGTTTTGCAATTTTCCTCCTTCTTATGGTATTTATTTGCGCCCAAAGATGTATTAAAATAAGTGTTGAAATATGGAACTTTCGATGCTCATAACTTTCGAATATATATTTTTATTTGTTTTTTTGTTTCCATACAGGGCTAGATAATGGTGAGACAAATTGATATAATATTTTATTTTGAACGTACATCGTCAAACAGTGGAGTAATCGCCAGACTACGTTTGTGTGGAAGAATGAAAGACTTGGGCAACCTTAAAATTCTGGCAAAATCTCATCTGGGCAAGATCTTATATCTCACACCAATATAATTCGCCATTCGGACGAAAAAATAATATGTTCGTGTTTCTGAAATGTTGATTGCTCCTTTATCAGAGGCGGCTCGTGACATTTATTTATGGGAGTTCACAAAAAAAAACGTAAAACTAGAGCTTACCATTTTTTTTTCTGTTCTGGAAACTTCATAAATAGCATCTAAAATGTCATTCTGAATGGTTTTAGATGTACTTTAAAAAAAAACGGACCTGCTGGATAAATGCTGTTTCATAGTCAAATCGATCTCTGACACGAAATCTTCCAAACCTCTATAGATTCCGGAATGCCGTAGATTCATCCTAACCTCGTAAAGCAACTTGAAATGCACCACAAAATACCACACAATCTATTAAACGCCGTAAAATATATCGATTTTCATCAACGCGTTCATTGAACTCTCTAATAGATTTTCGATACGCAGATTCGAGCGCTTTCCGAAATTTTGAGTAAGAGCAATTTTAGGACCCTAGCAACCAGGCCATAAAAATTCATAAAAAAAAATCAGGACGTGGTGGCCCCTTAGCTTTAAGTTCGAGACGCATTTCAAGAGTCTTTTCATATTTTTTTATAAAAGGCACACTGTATTGTTCCATTTTTAACACAATACATAATTAAAAGAAAAACTGCGAAGAATCTACATTCTACCGTAAAGTAACTGATTTCAAGTATTTGTTTTATTGTATAAATAAGATTGACAACGGCGCACAGGCAAAAGTCTCCCACGCCGCGCCGCCTTGCGCGATTTGGCAACGTCGCGCGTGAGCGGCGCTCCAGATTAGGCTAATTTCCCATACAAAATCTTCTGTTTCACGCGTCGGACCGTGTCGATGTTTCTCTTTCGCACTCATTGAATACAGTGCTAGAAATTGTACTGAATTTTGTTTCATAGGAGCGCAATCGCTGGCGCTCCACTCCACAAGTTAGGCACATACAACTTAACGCCAAATGTGCGCGTAGTAATAGTTAGTTTCTACTACGTTTCTAGTAAACTGCTAGTAACTGAGTGTATTGTATAGGCATTGTAGAAATAATGTATGTATAGGATTTTATGGAAATATAGATTATGCAATTTTTGTGGGAGTGCACTGCACCAGCGCTCTTTAGGACGAGCCGCCTCTGTCCTTTATTATAACAAAATTGAAGTTTGATAATTCATAATCTTAGCATTTCATTACGGTTATTCACCTACTAGTATAATTCCGTTTCCTTAGTAACGAATAGCCAGTTAAGAATCTAATATAAGCCAAGTTAGGTTTATATGGGAATTACGTAATTTTCCACTACGGTTATCCTTGTTGGTTCCACTTATTATGTTACTTCCGCATCGTATTTTTTTATATGTTATATGCCGCTATTATTTGCTTTTATTTCAAATACAGGTGAATTTATTGTCTTTAGAAGTAAACACTGTTAAATTGTAATATCAACCACTGAAGATACCCTTGTATATTGAAAACCTTTTTGAGTTTATTTCATATCGAATCTTATCCCTTCCTGCAATTGGATATTATGGTCAACCATCCCTACAGTTACCCTGAAATTTGACGGCTAGTTTACTGATCGAAGGCTTGATCAGGGTTTGGGTATAAAGGGGAATAACTGTTTCAATGATGTTATTAATTAATTGGTAGTTTCCTGGAATGGTGCAATGGTCCTATCCGAAGATGTGCTCTAGCCGTGAGGTCAGGATGCTGATATTACTATGAGTGTCTCCGCACTGGTCTTATGTCCAGTGTAGTCGCTGACGCAGCGTAGGCGTCACGCAAACGCTGCGTGAACGCACCGTGAACGCCTTCGCTTTACAAGCACTTAATGCGTATTCAATTATTCAGCCATAAAACGAGTCTACGTAAATGTTTATTTAGATATATAAAACATTTATTTAGTGCACACAAAAGAACAACACAACTCACAAAATCACAATTAAATTTTCAATTTACACGAGGTATATAAAAACAAGGTGCCAACATAGACAAAAAAAAGGAAAACAAAAACATACAAGAAATAAAAGTGACATAGTAACATACCCACTTACTTGTCTCTTCACGGATTCATAGTTTATTTCATTAACTGGAATTGCCTTTCAATCAATTTGCTTACCTTTTCGCAACTAAATTTGTTGGGGTCGGCGTCCAATCTAGACGGATACAACTAAATTCCAGTATTTTACATGAATCGACTGCCCATCAAACCTCCACTGGATAACAAGATACGCTTGTGCAGGTTTCAGACTTCGAGTTAAAATTGCCTTTACCACGGGGTCACAGCGCTAACAAACGTAATTTGGTTCAAATAAATGTCACTAGATGGCGCGATATGCATCAATTCGTTATTGATTGAGTGTAAATTTAACATTTTCTAGAATTGATCATAATAATTGTTTGTTCTTTTTTAATCAACTCTCCTAAGCACAAAATTATGGAATATTGATTCCAATAGATGGCGCGGTTTGAAAATTTAAAAAGGCAAACACTCGGTTTTTTTAATTAGTATTGTAACACATTTTGGTACAATGAAACTGTAAAAACGTGCAAAAAATACTATAAAACAAATCGCCACTGTAATTAAAGTAAAAAATAGGCACGAACAGAGAAAAACCTTTTACTTACAAGTCGCTGCTAACACCATCTATAGCCGTGGAAAGGAACCGAACGCGATCGAAGTACTGATAAAAAATAATCATCTTCATCAGACGAAAAACGCTAGTTACTTCGGCACGGTTGCTTTGTATGGGATGATGCATCTGTATGCTAGTATAAATTATCTGTGCCTTTACTTAACTTAAAAATTGAATCCGTTTAAACTGAAAATAAATCGTATTTATCTACGAAGCTCACAGTTTGCGGTGTGAAAATAATTAGTCAAAACCTTTTTACATTCCACCATCCATTGTACATAATGTGTGACGGCTATTGTTATTGGTCAAATTTTCATAATAATTTCGATCAACCCGTAAACCTGGCTCGATTTAAATCTCTGTTTTTAATCAGGGAGAGTAAAGTAACATCTTTAATTCGCGCTGTTGGCTAAATACACACATCAACACGGTCTAGGGATATTTCATATTCAATTAAATAACTCGAAAAGTACTGGCCGCATTGGAATCTTTTATACACCGATTTGTTTGTAATTTATCTCAGACTAATTCCAAATTCAAATTTTTGAAAATTCTTTTGTTTCGGTGGCATAAAAATGTCTTGATGTGTAGGAGAGGGAATTTTCATTTGTGCGAAATTTAAAAAAACAATACGAATTACGTTTAGTTACAGTTTTTTTTCATTTTTAAACGAAAGATAAAGTTTAAATTGAGGTATTGTAGCCATGCAACGCCAACATTTGACGAGGGCGGAGATGTTACGAGCTGTGGGAATGCTGGAAGCTGGGTCTGTTCAGCGTAATGTTGCTGAGGCCATAGGGACCCACCAAAATGTAATTTCAAGATTGTGGACACGCTATCGTGCCACAGGTGAAGTAGCGGAGAGGCACCGGGGGCCAAGTCGCATCACTACCCCCAGACAAGACCGATTTTTGCAAATTACTGCGCGAGCTCAACCAAATGCAACGGCGACTCAATTGGTCCAAAGGCTGCGAGGGGAACACCAAGTGCTTGTGAGTGACCAAACTGTAAGAAGGCGACTACATGAAAGCAATCTAAGCTCTCGTAGACCACTCCGGGTCCCACCTTTACGGAAAGGCAATCGTGGACGACGATTAGAATGGGTTCGGAACCACGTGGACTGGGGCCGTGAGCAATGGTCCAATGTGCTGTTCACGGATGAATCCAGGTTCGGCTTCCATCCAGATTCACGAAGGACGCGTGTTTGGCGAGTTCCTGGACGATGGAGCCGTCTTCAGAACCCTCAGGAAGTTCACCCATACCAAGGAGGAACAATTAGGGTTTGGGCAGGAATTCGTTTTGGAGGACGGACGGATCTCGTTTGGGTGCGGGGCAATATGACGGCAGAACAATACGTCCAACAGGTGCTGGGCCCGTAATCTTGCCCCACAGAACACAAATGGGGCAAGATTTCCTGCTCATGCACGACAATGCCCGGGCACACAGGGCGAGAACGGTAGCAGCTTGGTTACATACACACAATGTTAGGGCCTTAGACTAGCCTGCTCAATCGCCAGATCTAAATCCCATTGAGCATGCGTGGGATATGCTGCAAAGAAGAGCTCTGAAGGAAATTCCTGAAAATCTGGCTACAGAAGATCAACTTTTTGCGCACCTCAGAAGGACATGGGACAATATTCCGCAGCAAGACATTAACAACCTTGTTCTGAGCATGCCGAATCGTTGCCGATGTGTTATGAACATCATGGGCGCTTTCTCAGACTACTAACTTCAAGTTTATAAACACAAATTAAAAATTTTTTCTATTTTTTTCAGTTTTTACTCATAAATTAAAAGTTAATTCATATACGGTTTCCGTCTATGCTTCATTATTTTTCCATAAAATCCTGAAATTTTAATCGAAGTACCTTAACCATTATTAAAAAATGGTAGAATATTAAATAACGTATCTTTTAAATATATACATGTCATATAAATAATTAACACATTGATAGTAATTCGCTTTTTTTTTAAATATCCCTAGACCGTGTTGATGTGTTTAGTATCAGCCGTACGAGTCACTTGAGTACTTACCACAGTGTCTCAATACGAAAGTCTATGCCCAGTGTGTGTTGCCAGTAATTATTTACGGGACAGAGACGTGGTCGCTTACAATCAGCTTAAAGTCACCCAAAAGGCAATGGAGTGACCTATGCCCGGAGTTTCCTTGCGTGATCGAATCAGAAACGAAGACATCCGCAAGAGAACCAAGGTTACCGACATAGCCCGTAGAATTGACAAACTTAAGTTGCAGTGCGCAGGACACAATGCTCCCAGAACTGATGGCCGTTAAGGCTGAAAAGTTCTAGAGTGGCGACCGCATATGCAGTGTTGGAAGGCCTCCCTCTAGGTGGAGCGACGACCTGGTCAAGGCTGCGGTAGTCAGGTGGATGCGAAACGCACAGGACCGTTCAGTGTGGCGACGCTTGGGGGAGGCCTATATCCAGCAGTGGACGTCTTTCAGCTGAAATGATGATGATGATGATGATGTACGAGTCGATCTTCAAGGTTAAACAACGCTTGCCGATGTAGGTCTGTGGATGGGTGATCATCTATTACGTACCAAGACTCCTCCATGCTTCTGCAAGTAGGTTCAGCCGTTGGTCTCGGCTGTCATTTAAATATATTTGACCGTCACATATTAAATCTTACATCATTCTTGCCAAGGTGTTACTTACTAGATTGTGGAGGTCGAATATTCAGTCGTTCCATGTAACATATGGTTAATTACCTGTATCCGGTTTAATTGGAAGCCTTTTATTGCGTGTAGATATGCTCATGCATACTGCGCTACCTCGGGGAGAAAGCGCAGTTATGTGGGACTCCAACCCACTAAAACTTCACGGTGTCCTCCTGTGCCGCTTATGAGGAGCAAGCGTAAGTATACATCCGCGAACCCGCCGCGGCGGTCCGTCACCGGACCCTCCTTTGGGGAGTCACTTCCATCACCGGCGCACCACCGGGAGGGATAATTGGAAGCCTGCTCTAACCTAGTTGCAAAAAGGCTAGGCAGATTGATATACCAACATCTTTAATTTCTTTTAATTTGACTTCTATGAACATTGTTTTTAAATAAGTGAACTTCTGTATTTTTAACCGATTTCCCAAGAAAGAGGGGGTTCTATGGTTCTATGCTCGGCTGTATGTACGTTTTTAACTCGCTTTTATTTGTGTTTAAACGGAGAACTTGGTTGGTAGTTACATGAAAATATCAGCTTTCATTTAAAATCGCTTGATTCTACTCCGGTACAGTTCTAGGCTCCTCTTTGAGTTTGCTAATGATTTAAAGTTTGCCGCCAGGGAACGGCAACCACAGCTTTATCCCATCACGTTTATAACTATAAAGATAATATTTCTCCAAACATATTATATGTACTTAGCTAATGCCTAGGATTTAGCAAGCAACGTCTACTTGCTAACTTTTAATGGTCTAATAATGAGAACGTGGATCAAGAAGTAATACACCGCAATAACTTTTGTTATGCGACTGCAAAATGGTACAGAATGAAACCGTTGTTGCGGGTAAATAAATGGCTTTTTTAAATGCTAGGAAAAGCATCTACTTTTCAATTTATTTGGCAGCACAGTTGCAAAATTCTGTTGCAAAGTGGCAAATAATTTCCACCGGTGCATCACATAGTGTTTAGTGAACCAGTTGTTCTTAAACGTGTGTTGTTCAAAATATTTTCAGTGTCATGAGATAAGAGTGTACCCTCACGGGAAATTACTGCCGAAATCTCGCCGCCTGCCTATAGACAGTTCGCTCGCCTCCTTTGTGCCTTGAATCAATTCCCGTAACTTATCTGCATATTTTATAATGCGAGACGAAGTGACGCTGCAGCATTCGGTAGATACCACCTTTAGGGATTCTAACGTGTTTCGGAACGCGGAGTGGGGAATTACTAATAAAAGATATCGGAAGAAAACTAATTTCTGATAAGCGAAGTTAGTAGGATGGGCGCGACCTTCCAAATTTAGGCGAAGTTTCACGCTTCTTTAAACCGAAAACCGATAATTTTTATAGCTTAATCTTGGGTCAGGTAAATTACGTTCATGATAACGTGACAAAGGTAATGAAGAGGTGAAAGTTTCAAATTCAGATTTGTAAAATAAAGTCGCATTTTTGGCATAAAGCTAATCCGCTACATAAGTAGGTCCCACACACAGTTCCCGCAGACAGTCTCCATCTCCCGAGGCGTTAGCAGCGTGTTGTTGGTACCGCACACCCAACTTTTAGGAGCAACTGGCGCGAGTCCGCACCGCAAATAGGATTACGGACAGACCTAGAAAGCCTGCGCGTGTCGGCTAATTCAATTTTATTGTCAATATAAAACGAAATAAACTTTTTTGTTCAATTTTGCTTTCAGTTTTGAAACTGTTATATTCTGTTAAAATATCAGCAAAGAATCGTCGCTTTAGACAGGCCCAATATTGCCGAAATTGCTCCATTTTAGCTACAATGAAACACGAAATAATGGAGGTCTCTTGAATCTCCAATTTTAACCGTAGCTAGGACGAGCCTTTGAAGTCGGTGCGGTGTAGCGGTGCTAGCCGATTTATCCCGTTCTGACGGAAGCCAATCAAGCTTTTGCAGATTTAGATCGCCGTCCGTCGAAAAGTGAAACAATGGAGCCAATGAATGGTTCGATCTGAGCACACAGAGGCTTGTCAGCGGCGGCGACGTGACGTCCCAAACAGGCTCAATGAATGCGACCACGACGTACCAGTGCCAGCCAGCAACCAACGAGCGCCAGATGAGAATAAAAAATGATCATGCATGAATTTATTCCGCGCGGGTGCTTTTTTATAAATGTTGTCTCTTTTTTGTTCGATCCTCTATGGATTTGAACACGAGAAGACACGGCATTAGTAACATTATTGGTGTTTATAATGCTCAACAGTTTTACCTACCTATTACATATTATTTCAGTTCCTGCTATCAGTAAACTGGATGTTTAGGTTAGTGGATGTCACATATCTTCGAATTTTCGTTTCTAGGATATGCCGGAGACCTCATGATGTTATCCTTCCCCGTTTTGAGAGCAGTGGTGATAAATTATTTTACACAAAGTAAAGCGCCTGCCTGGTTTCGAACCCACGACTTGTAAGTCGCGGTCGTTACACTGGGGCTCCACTGCTCTATGATGAGTACAATGACCCATTTATTGGAATTGCGCTGGTTCTAGATTATGCTCTCAAAAACCAGATTTTTATTTGAAAGAAATATTTAAAATCGCGATAAAGATATGCTCTACATATGTATTCAAGAGTGTTTTGAAGGAATGAGAGGGAAGCACCGTCGGCCTTTCTAATCAGGAGATTATCTCGTTGAGTCCCCTTAGTCGGCAGTCATTCGCTGATCCCGGCATCCCGGCCGGCTGGAGGCTGGGCGGCTCGCCGGCCACACTGCTGTGTCACTCCGAAATTTTTTGCTCACACACACTAACACAGATTTGTAGCTTTTAAGGATTATACTGTCTATGTTTTGAATAAATGTCGGTTCGTTTCTTTGTCGACCCTTGTAACTTTATAGTGATATAAAAACTTTATGACAATCTAGAAATTGTATCCTCTCGGTTAGTTTGGAACCGGCAATGGGTTTTGCGGCAAAATATGCGAGCATAATGTTAGTTGGGAAAGCCATGATCCGATTGTATTTCTGCTTACACAAAGGTTTTCAGCAATTCAATGTGAATTGAAAGCGGTTTCAATAAATACATTAATAATTATAAGTAAGGGAAGCAGATTTCTATGTATAGTACCGCCACTCAAAAATGCAATGCTGAAGTGACAGGCTAAACTTAGAAAGAAGCCAAGTTAGAGAACTATTTCAACTAAAGTTTTGAGAATGCCGTCCGTGTTGCTCAATTAGACAACGTTTAATTGAGCAACACGGACGGCATTCATTATTAGCGTTTATTTTAGATGATCTTTCGCCTTGAATTAGACCATCCTGTCTGAAAATTGCAATGGAGGTTTAAAATAGATTTTGCTGTATGAAAATCCATACACTTAACTGCACAACCCTAAAGGGTAGTTTGTAAGTAACAGTTATTTGTCGAATATAAAGTTCTGGCGGAACAGTTGTCGGTTACATACGTGATAGACAAACTTAACGCCTTCCCGCCTCGACTACTGAACATAATAAAGTGACAAGTGGGGAGCATCCTCAAATCTCTGCAAACTATATCGCAAATGTTTGTGTTCACTGGGAGTTTGCAAGTAATCCATTTAAAAGTGTCAGATTAGAGGGGGTCGGGTGAATTTGCTTAGGCGGGTCCGGTCAGCAATTTATGTCCGCATGCCGCCGCAGATGTGGTCGGTGGCCTAGCGCCTCCCAGGTTGTGGCACTGTTTGTAACAACAAAGGCGGAGTAATTAAATACTTAGACACGACACCAGGACCCTCCCGGATAATACCACGCTTTACACAAGTGTCTGGGGAACTTTTACGTACCTACTTCGATAATAATTCGCCCCAGCTCAGTGCAGTTTAAGTTTTAGTGTTTTAACAACGGGCGCCTTGGTAACTATTAATTTTAATTAGCTCTGAGCATCTCAAAGAATCTCGTACTTGTCTTTCTCATTTTCTCTTCGAGATGGTTCAATGCTGCGGCCAAGGCTTGTGTATTTTTTACTTACCACTTTCCAATTGGAAGGTTTTCTTTGACTTTGTGTTAAATTGTTCGCCGTAAAGTTGCAAGTTTCTCAATAATATGAAATATTGTACAAGAATGAAAGGCAAGTAATATGTTCTATGAAGACATTAGTTTTCAACATGTGTTGTAGCGAAGGCAGAACAAGTCCAATAATAAGGCTCGTCGTTTTCCCGCACTCACCGCACGTGATCCTATTCTACACGATGAGTTTATCCTGTGCTCACACACTACTTACGTGTAATGCTCTGGATCTACAGTACCGGGCGCTGTGTGAGTGATTGAGCACTGATCGAATTATGAGTTCTGTATGCTGATTTATAGGCACGATTCAATTTTAGGCAAATACAGACGATAATGACAACTTAATTGTATTTCATCATTAAACTAAGATCTCATCTGGACAAGATCTAATATAACACGCCAATATAATTCGCCATCCTGAAAAATAAAAGTTTGGGATTCTGAAATGTTGATTGCTTTTTTATACCTTTTAGACCTTTATTATACCAAAATTGAAGTTTGATAATTCATAATCTTAGCATTTCATTTCGGGTATTACTCCTACTAGTATAATTCCGTTTCCTTGGTAACGAATAGCCAGTTAAGAATCTAATATAAGCCTAGTTAGATTTATATGGGAATTACGTAATTTTCCACTACGGTTATCCTTGTTGGTTCCACTTATTATGTTACTTCCGCGTTGTATTTTTTATATGTTATATGCCGCTATTATTTGCTTTTATTTAACATATCGACGAATTAATTGTATTTAGAAGTTAACACTGTTAAATTGCAATATCAAACACTGAAGGTACCCTTGTATATTGAAAACCTTTTTCATTTTATTTCACTTTGAATCTTATATCCCTGCCTGCAATTGGGTATTATGGTCAACCATCCCTACAGTTACCCCGAAATTTGACGGCTAGTTCAATCAGTAATCGAAGGCTTGACCAGGGTTTGGGTATACAGGGGAATAACCGTTTCAACGTGAACGCACCGTGAACACCTACGCTTTACAAGCACTTAATGCGTATTCAATTGTTCAGCCATAAAACGAGACTACGTAAATGTTTATTTAGATATATAAAACATTTATTTAGTGCACACAAAAGACACAACACAACTCACAAAATCACAATTAAATTTTCAATTTACACGAGGTATATAAAAACATACAATAAATAAAAGTGACATAGTAACATACCCACTTACTTGTCTCTTCACGAATTCATAGTTTACTTCATTAATTGGGATTGCCTTTCAATCAATTTGCTTAACCTTTTCGCAACTATATATATTGGGGTCGGCTTCCAATCTAGACGGATACAACTAAATTCCAGTATTTTACATGGAACGACTGCCTATCGGACCTCCACTGGGTAACAAAATATGCTTGTGCAGGTTTCAGACTTCGAGTTAAAATTGCCTCTACCACGGGGTCGCAGGGCTAACTAACAAAATTTGGTTCAAATAAATGTCACTACATGGCGCGATATGCATCGATTCGTTATTGTATTGAGTGTAAAATTAACATTTTCTAGAATTGATCATAAAAATTGTATGTTCTTTTTTATTCAACTCTTCTAAGCACAAAATTATGGAATATTGGGCTCCGGATCATTTAAAATTGATTTCAATACATTTTAAATTTTTGAGGCATGCCACATGATTTTTAAATTTTATTGTAACACATTTTGGTACAATGAAACTGAAAAAACTTGCAAAAAAATACTATAAAAGAAATCGTCACTGTATTTAAAGAAAAAAATAGGCACGAACCGAGAAAACCCTTTTCCTTGCAAATCACTGCTAACACCATCTATAGTCGTGGAACAGAACCGAACACGATCGATGAGCTTATAAAAAATAATCATCTTAATCAGATGAATAACGCTAGTTACTTCGGCACGGTTGCTTTGTATGGGATGATGCATCTGTATGCTAGTATAAATTGTCTGTGCCTTTACTTAACTAAAAATTGAATCCGTTTAAACTGCAAATAAATCGTATTTATCTAGGAAGCTCACAGTTTGCGGTGTGAAAATAATTAGTCAAAACCTTTTTACGTTCCACCATCCATTGTACATAATGTGTGTCGGCTTATTGGTAATTTTTTTATACTAATTTCGATCAACCCGTAAACCTGGCTCGATTTAAATCTCTGTTTTTAATCAGGGAGAGTAAAGTAACATCTTTAGTTCGCTCTGTTGGCTAAATAGTATCAGCCGTACGAGTCACTTGAGTACTTACCACAGTGTCTCAATACGAAAGTCTATGCCCAGTGTGTGTTGCCAGGGATTACTTACGGGTCAGAGACGTGGTCGCTTACAATCTGCTTAAAGTTAGTCGGAGAGACCTATGCTCGGAGTTTCCTTGCGTGATCGAATCAGAAACGAAGACATCCGCAAGAGAACCAAGGTTACAGACATAGCCCGTAGAATTTTCAGAAACTTTGCGAAGGACAACGGCTACAGGTTTTGCTGGACATCATTTGGGAAAATCTTTCTACGAAAGCTGAAGGCGGTAAGCAAATTTGGATTAGGAGCGAATCTGACATCAACAACCTTCGGCTGAACAATTGACTAGTGAAAATCTCATGTCTTCTCACTTGTACTATTTGCGCAATTTATTCCTCATATCTAACGCACTTTGTCGTAATCTTGTATATTTATTGAAATTTAATACTTACAAAGTCCAAACATATTGCTCAATGTACAATACAAACTAATTACACAATTCAATTATTTTATACATCTCACACACATGCACACAACTGCGTTTACCAGTTAATGAGACAAACGAAAGCAATTATTATAAATATATGTAACGAGATCAATCTTGAAGCATTCCTTCAAGCAGTAAACTGCTCGCAGATAAAATTACAACACCACAAAATGAATACAATTTTGGGATAAGCCCTGTCCCAAATTCAATTGTTTTGCTTCCGCCAGATGAAGACGAAATTAATGCATTAATCATGAATCTCAGGAATGACTGCGCTACTGGTTGGGAGTCTATTCCAGCCAGGTTTCTCAAAACTGCTAGGCATATCATCGTCCCCAATTTGACTAAATTAATAGAAATTTGTCTCACTCAGGGTGTTTTTCCAAAAGTATTTAAAAAGTCTCTTATTACGCCTGTACACAAGGGTGGGAAGAGGGACGATGTTGGAAACTATAGGCCCATTTCAGTGCTTACGACTATGTCGAAAATATTGGAAAAGGTGTTAAACAACAGGCTTACAAACTTTATGCAGCACAATAAGATACTTTGGTTGGGCAAAAGCACTGAAGATGCCGTAAGTCAACTGGTAGATCACGTACAATACGGCTGATACTATTTAGCCAACAGAGCGAACTAAAGATGTTACTTTACTCTCCCTGATTAAAAACAGAGATTTAAATCGAGCCAGGTTTACGGGTTGATCGAAATTAGTATAAAAAAATTACCAATAAGCCGACACACATTATGTACAATGGATGGTGGAACGTAAAAAGGTTTTGACTAATTATTTTCACACCGCAAACTGTGAGCTTCCTAGATAAATACGATTTATTTGCAGTTTAAACGGATTCAATTTTTAGTTAAGTAAAGGCACAGACAATTTATACTAGCATACAGATGCATCATCCCATACAAAGCAACCGTGCCGAAGTAACTAGCGTTATTCATCTGATTAAGATGATTATTTTTTATAAGCTCATCGATCGTGTTCGGTTCTGTTCCACGACTATAGATGGTGTTAGCAGTGATTTGCAAGGAAAAGGGTTTTCTCGGTTCGTGCCTATTTTTTTCTTTAAATACAGTGACGATTTCTTTTATAGTATTTTTTTGCAAGTTTTTTCAGTTTCATTGTACCAAAATGTGTTACAATAAAATTTAAAAATCATGTGGCATGCCTCAAAAATTTAAAATGTATTGAAATCAATTTTAAATGATCCGGAGCCCAATATTCCATAATTTTGTGCTTAGAAGAGTTGAATAAAAAAGAACATACAATTTTTATGATCAATTCTAGAAAATGTTAATTTTACACTCAATACAATAACGAATCGATGCATATCGCGCCATGTAGTGACATTTATTTGAACCAAATTTTGTTAGTTAGCCCTGCGACCCCGTGGTAGAGGCAATTTTAACTCGAAGTCTGAAACCTGCACAAGCATATTTTGTTACCCAGTGGAGGTCCGATAGGCAGTCGTTCCATGTAAAATACTGGAATTTAGTTGTATCCGTCTAGATTGGAAGCCGACCCCAATATATATAGTTGCGAAAAGGTTAAGCAAATTGATTGAAAGGCAATCCCAATTAATGAAGTAAACTATGAATTCGTGAAGAGACAAGTAAGTGGGTATGTTACTATGTCACTTTTATTTATTGTATGTTTTTATATACCTCGTGTAAATTGAAAATTTAATTGTGATTTTGTGAGTTGTGTTGTGTCTTTTGTGTGCACTAAATAAATGTTTTATATATCTAAATAAACATTTACGTAGTCTCGTTTTATGGCTGAACAATTGAATACGCATTAAGTGCTTGTAAAGCGTAGGTGTTCACGGTGCGTTCACGTTGAAACGGTTATTCCCCTGTATACCCAAACCCTGGTCAAGCCTTCGATTACTGATTGAACTAGCCGTCAAATTTCGGGGTAACTGTAGGGATGGTTGACCATAATACCCAATTGCAGGCAGGGATATAAGATTCAAAGTGAAATAAAATGAAAAAGGTTTTCAATATACAAGGGTACCTTCAGTGTTTGATATTGCAATTTAACAGTGTTAACTTCTAAATACAATTAATTCGTCGATATGTTAAATAAAAGCAAATAATAGCGGCATATAACATATAAAAAATACAACGCGGAAGTAACATAATAAGTGGAACCAACAAGGATAACCGTAGTGGAAAATTACGTAATTCCCATATAAATCTAACTAGGCTTATATTAGATTCTTAACTGGCTATTCGTTACCAAGGAAACGGAATTATACTAGTAGGAGTAATACCCGAAATGAAATGTAAAATGTAAATGAAAAGTATCATTATTTGGCTGTTGCGGCTACAAGATCTTTGCCTTATACCTAATAAAGACTAAATAAAAAAATAAAATAAAAAGTGGACGCGGGATAAACCATAATCAGTGTGTAGTTAAGTTTCTATTAAAAATACTTATTTGTCTATATCTGTGTTTTGTTCCTTTCTTCGTAGATAAAATCTTGTATGCAACAGTACGTTATTGGTTTTTTAAAAACTCGTGCCCACCTATTTCACTCAAAAAAAATAAAAATGGCACTCGTATTAAAAGACTGTCCATAACGTAACAGTTGCATAAATAGCTATTAGGTTAGATTCATATTAGGGCAATTGCTGATAGATATTGTGATCGATTCACCGGGGGCATTTATTTATATTTGTTTGCTGTACAGCTTGATTAATGGACTCGAAAATATATCTATCTCTAAAATGCCATACCAAAAAGAGAGATTGATATATATTTGGAGCCTCCCTCCTATTAACATGTTATAATGGCTAAACTCTAATCTGTGTCTGGTACTGTTATGTAACTGATATAAAGTCTCATATCGATATCGAAAACGGTTTTCAGATATCGATATCAGTAGTACAGTTTGCAAAAGTTAACATGTTATTTAGATGAGCATACTAACAACGAACGCGAAATAATACTTAGAAAGAGAGGTAGCGCATATGGTTCCTATAGTTTGTAAAGTTTGCGTTTTGTTCATAGTTTTTACGTTTTTGCATTGTTACGGTTTTAATTTTTGATTTATTCGTTCTCGCACGCCAGTAAGGTTTTTATTACATACAGTTTTTGTAATATCAGTTATTTTGATATATATATCGATATGATATGATATCTAACACATATCCGATATAAGTTACGTTTTGATATATCCGACCAATCCCTACTACTGTCCAGTAAGTAAATTACATACTTACTTACTGGACAGTAGGAGATTCCAAATTTGAAATCTCGCTTCTTCCTGGACAGTTGTGAATAAGTCTCCGGTAGAATTCACTTTCTGGATACTTTTTAGAGATGTTATGACAACATTACGTACCATTTTTGAGAAAAATATATTTAAATGACAGCCGAGACCAACGGCTGAACCTGCTTGCCGAAGCATGGAGGTGTCTTGGTACGTAATAGATGATCACCCATCCACAGACCGAAATCGGCAAGCGTTGTTTAACCTTGAAGATCGACTCGTACATCATCATCACCATCATCATTTCAGCTGAAAGTCCACTGCTGGATATAGTCCTCCCTATTGTTTATTAGCATAAAAAAGTTTACAAAAAACAGTGAAACCCTGACCCCTGAGCTAGGTAACAGCACCTGTGTTTCAGGGGCCTGTGACCTCTTCCGTTACGTGACACAATAATAATTAATTAGACACCAGTGCAATTAATATTAGAATCACAATTTAAACAATTATTCAATAAAATCCCATACCATAATCAAAATTAAGATAAACTCAATAATAAAATCAAAATCAAAGTAAACAATAAAATTAAATCAAATATAAAATCACAATGAAAAATCAGTATTATAGTCACAATTATGAGTATTAAAATTACAACCAAACTCAAAGTCAAAATTAAAATCAACCTTGAATTTATCAAAAATAAAAAACCGAATCAACATTTAAAATTACAATCACTATCCAATTTATTCTACTAAAATAAAAAAATAAAGTAAAAATTAAATCAAATCAAAATTACACTTAAATTAAATAAAATAAAGTCAAAAATAATATAAAATTAAATTATATCAAAATTCAATCTTCGAGACAAAGTCCAATTCAATTATTAATAAATAAAGTTATGGGCGTGATGCTGTTATGTGTGTATGAGTGTGTAAGAGTGTGGAGAATACCAGTAGTTTCCTGTTTATGTTAATTAGAATACAATACGTTTTCGGTTTCGAAGTAGTCCCGAGACAGTAGCCATTTCTTTACCCTCCTCTTTGTTTCCCGAGTTGTGAGGGGATTAATACGGAGGATCCTGTTTAATTTGTCATATAGGAAGGTAGCAAGATATGCCTGTTGTCTCCTAGCAGACGCCGTGTGGCAGCGCACTGGTAAGCAAACCTTTGGAACGGTGCGTTTCCTATATAACTGAGCATCATAAGGTGTTACAATATGCTGCTTGGCGACAACCTGCAGAATAAAATTCTGTCTCACCGTAAGTACTTCGCACTTCTCGTATAAGACCTTGGTGGGAAATCTAAACGGTCTGAAGGTCATGACTTTAAGTAGGGATCTTTGGGCTCGCTCTAGGTGTATCATGAAAGTCTTACATCCACCACCCCATACAGCAATACAGTATCCCAGGACTGACTGCACGAGTGGATAGTACACTGTGCGAAGGAGTTCGAATTGGGCCACGTGCCTCAGTTTAAAAGCCCAAATAAGTTTCCTTACACGCGTTGTGGTGACATCAATGTGCTGCTGCCAGCTTAGCTTATCGTCTACAATCACACCAAGGTACCTAACATGCGTAGACTTTGAGATTGTTGTGCATGAGCATCCACAGTAGATGCCAAGTTTCAGACATGCAGTTTAATATCCAAGTTTATTGGTTTAATTTTAGACAAAGAGAATTGGAGAAATGATTATTTAGTAAGATTCAAGGTGAGACGGTTAGATCTTAGCCAATGACCCACTCTATGCAGTCCCACCTCAGCACTTTTTTTAACTTCGTCCCAGGTCCCTCCATGAAAAACCAATGCCGTATCATCAGCGTACGTAAATATGTTTCCGTTTGCTAGTTGCAGCTGGCATAGGTCATTAATGTAAATCAAGAAGAGACTCGGGCCAAGTATACTGCCTTGCGGGACGCCATAGGTGACCCAGGCATCGGAACTAATATGTTCCTGGATTTTTAATCTTTGCGTGCGGTCGGTAAGAAAATCCTTAAAAATGCCAAGAGCAGTACCGCGTATTCCAATCTTTTCTAACTTGCTCACAAGGACGGGTATCATGACGGTATCGAAAGCCTTGGCCAGGTCGAGAAATATGCCTACATATTTCTCTTTTTGATCTAACTTTAGTGTGAATGAATTAATTATTATTGTGTCACGTAACGGAAGAGGTCACTGGCCCCTGAAACACAGGTGCTGTTACCTAGCTCAGGGGTCAGGGTTTCACTGTTTTTTGTAAACTTTTTTATGCTAATAAACAATAGGGAGGACTATATCCAGCAGTGGACTTTCAGCTGAAATGATGATGGTGATGATGATGTACGAGTCGATCTTCAAGGTTAAACAACGCTTGCCGATGTCGGTCTGTGGATGGGTGATCATCTATTACGTACCAAGACTCCTCCATGCTTCGGCAAGCAGGTTCAGCCGTTGGTCTCGGCTGTCATTTAAATATATTTTTCTCAAAAATGGTACGTAATGTTGTCATAACATCTCTAAAAAGTATCCAGAAAGTGAATTCTACCGGAGACTTATTCACAACTGTCCAGGAAGAAGCGAGATTTCAAATTTGGAATCTCCTACTGTCCAGTAAGTAAGTATGTAATTTACTTACTGGACAGTAGTAGGGATTGGTCGGATATATCAAAACGTAACTTATATCGGATATGTGTTAGATATCATATCATATCGATATATATATCAAAATAACTGATATTACAAAAACTGTATGTAATAAAAACCTTACTGGCGTGCGAGAACGAATAAATCAAAAATTAAAACCGTAACAATGCAAAAACGTAAAAACTATGAACAAAACGCAAACTTTACAAACTATAGGAACCATATGCGCTACCTCTCTTTCTAAGTATTATTTCGCGTTCGTTGTTAGTATGCTCATCTAAATAACATGTTAACTTTTGCAAACTGTACTACTGATATCGATATCTGAAAACCGTTTTCGATATCGATATGAGACTTTATATCAGTTACATAACAGTACCAGACACAGATTAGAGTTTAGCCATTATAACATGTTAATAGGAGGGAGGCTCCAAATATATATCAATCTCTCTTTTTGGTATGGCATTTTAGAGATAGATATATTTTCGAGTCCATTAATCAAGCTGTACAGCAAACAAATATAAATAAATGCCCCCGGTGAATCGATCACAATATCTATCAGCAATTGCCCTAATATGAATCTAACCTAATAGCTATTTATGCAACTGTTACGTTATGGACAGTCTTTTAATACGAGTGCCATTTTTATTTTTTTTGAGTGAAATAGGTGGGCACGAGTTTTTAAAAAACCAATAACGTACTGTTGCATACAAGATTTTATCTACGAAGAAAGGAACAAAACACAGATATAGACAAATAAGTATTTTTAATAGAAACTTAACTACACACTGATTATGGTTTATCCCGCGTCCACTTTTTATTTTATTTTTTTATTTAGTCTTTATTAGGTATAAGGCAAAGATCTTGTAGCCGCAACAGCCAAATAATGATACTTTTGTTCTAAACTTGTTCCATTTTTAAAAACATCATTTACATTGTCTCGATTTCGAAGTAATATTATAGGTACCTGGCTGTATGTTCAGAATGCCTTTGCTTGTGTTTTAGAATTTATGACGATTCGCATAATGCAATCCGATGTCGTTATGGGTATCATAATGAAACCGCTGTTAATTTTGTAATTCGAATATAACGAAACCGAAGTAGATAATAGTAGTTTATGAAACTGTTGCATAATGAGGGGTATTAAAACATGAGTGTGTGTTTAAAAACCGAGCCGTAGGCGAGGTTTTTAATAGCTTTCACACGAATGTTTTAATACCTAGTTATGTGCAGTTTCATACACTACTTTATCTACACTCATAAATTGGGATTGAACCTAATAAATACCTCTTTTTGCATTTTCCATGCCATAAAATCGTGATAGCATTTGTCATATACTTTTCTCGACTTTGCTGGTAATAAATTAAGAGTAATTTCCTTCGCCGCATCTAAAATATCGGGCGGAGTCAAATTTTCTTCACATTCACTGATATCAGACATTTCACACACAATAATTTAAATAACTCATGAAATTCAGTACAGCAAAACTTGCAAAACGTATGAATGGCGCCAAAACACAGCACATCACCGCATTAACCGCGCATGCGCTAAGGCTTAGCACGCACTGCGATCTTTATTCGCGCGATTTTTTTCCGCCCATTCTGCGACCTATGTAATTGTATGAAGTTGTTCGCATCGGTAACGAAATCGTGCGGAAATAATTCCGCAAGAAATCCGTGTTTTGCCACAGAATCCACCGCACCACGGCGCGAATTTTATTCGCCCGAATATTTTGAGCTCTATGAACAGGTAGAAGGAAACAAAATTCGCGCGAATAAAAATCACAGTGCGTGCTATGTCTAAAGCGGGCATTGTCATAGACAATTTAAAATTGGAATCAAATCTTTTTATAATAGGTACTATAAAATGGCATTACAAAAAAATATTGATGGAAACTCCTTAGTGATTAACTTCTTGGATTTGTCCTGTATCGTAATAGAAAAAAAATTGTTTTACAGCATTATTTTGTTAGAGAAATAGTGTTATAATAAGATTCTATTTTTAAATTTCGGTATTGTGTTTATAAAGTATGCCAATATAAACTCGTTTTGAATTTTATAATTCGAATATTACGATATGAGAGTAGATAAAACATTAATTAAACGAATTTGTTGTTAAACTTTCTTTCATTTTTGAGAAAAGCATTATACAAGCCTCAACCAGTAAGAAAGACATCCTGGCCTCGTATACCGGCCGGTTAACTCATACTTGGCCAGGAAGTCTTACTTACTGGATTCTGCAGTAATGTACTGTGACCGTCACATATTAAATCTTACATCATTCTTGCCAAGGTGTTACTTACTTACTAGGTTGTGGAGGTCAGATATTCAGTCGTTCCATGTAACATATGGTTAATCACCTGTATCCGGTTTAATTGGAAGCCTTTTTTTGCGTTTAGATATGCTCATGCATACTGCGCTACCTCGGGGAGAAAGCGCAGTTATGTGGGACTCCAACCCACTAAAACTTCACGGTGTCCTCCTGTGCCACTTATGAGGAGCAAGCGTAAGTATACATCCGCGAACCCGCCGCGGTGGTCGGTCACCGGACCCTCCTTTGGGGAGTCACTTCCATCACCGGCGCACCACCGGGAGGGATAATTGGAAGTCTGCTCTAACCTAGTTGCAAAAAGGCTAGGCAGATTGATATACCAACATCTTTAATTTCTTTTAATTTGACTTTTATGAACATTGTTTTTAAATAAGTGAACTTCTGTATTTTTACCCGAATTCCCAAGAAGTTTCTATGTTCGGCTGTATGTATGTTTTTAACACGCTTTTATTTGTGTTTATCTCTACAAAAAGGTTTTGAAAATTCTTTTTGTCTTTAAAAATGGTTTAATTCCGAGGTCCCATTGTCACCAAATCAAAATCTGATGATGGGATCTCATAGATATTGAGAGAATTCATCAAATATGATAGGCATACGTATAGATATTTTGATATTTTCATCAACACCGCAAACATTTGCACTCAAACAGCATCATTTGGTGAAGTGGAACTCATGAAGAAGACCAAAGATGGCCACTGGAACTACTTAATGACGAGTTTGTCAGGGGTATAAGATTTCTCAAATAATTAAGCGACTATAATGAAGCAAATACATATAAATAAATTGTACTGAAGAAAATAGTACCATCGAATAATAAAATAATAGAAAAATGTTATAAAAATGTTCTAAAATGTTGAATGTTGCGCGAGCTCGATACAAATCGAAGACTGTCGTTCTTGCGTGAGTGCCGATTATGCCATTTTATAAATTAACAAAATTTGCAGTATTCTAACTAGGCCAAAGTACAATGTGCGGTTGCTAACCGTACAGAATCGTCATGAGATGTATTCTGAATATAGAAGATTTTCATGGTAATATGTACCAAAACTAAAAAGAGAAAAAAAAAATAAAAATTAACTGAAAAAAAGTACCGACTTCCAAAGCAAAACATTACAAAGCGAAAAATAACTTTCTTTATCGAAGTCGGTTTCGAAAACGAAAAACAACAGGTAGATACCCCAGACACCAGACTGAAGAAAGTAAAATTATTCTTCGCTTTGTAGTGTTTTGTTTTGGATTTCGGTTTAATTATTTGTTAAAAAGTTTTTTTTATATTTTCAAGCATTCGTAAGTAGACCAACGATACAATTCATGTAAATGTATCACAATTTAATAAACAGATACAGAACTTGTATATCGGATTATAGCGAGATATTAATTGTAACACAATTATCCAACGATGCATTTAACATAAATTCAATTTCCTAATTAATCATACATTACACAATCAATTCTGTACACGTAGCTACAACTCTAATAATGCTGATTGCTTTGAATGCTTGCGGTTACAAATTATTGTTATGAGTAATTAAGTTAGGCAATCATTAGGAAAGTCTGTTACAAGTGTTAAAAATACGTCCTACTTCTTCAACTATACGGAGTTCCTGTATACAAGAATAAAGTTTTTGTAAGCTTAACGATCAAACAATGACGCGGCAACACGCTAGTGCAAAGCCGGCTCTATACAACGCAAAATGGAACTGAAATCTGTTGCAAAATTCGTACGGATATCGGAGTTCTCGTGTGGCCCAGTTGGATAAAACTTTAATAATGGAAGATCCCGATAGCTAAAGTTTGCTCGAATAACGACGTTTACCCGCGAACTCGGCCGGTGGCAAAATAAAATCAACTGACTTGACGAGCGGCTACTGCCCGGGCCGACTTCCCGCCGACGACGACAGCGACGTTCTGTTTCAATAATGTTTTACCTGATTGTATAGATGTTTCCTGGAAGAATTACCTATACAGGTTTTGAAAGGTTTCTCGATTCTATGAAAGTTGAACAAAGAGGTACTTAGCTACCGTAGTATGTAATTACATTGAAATCTTATCTAGCGCTGAAATTGTTCAGTCTTCAGCACGTTCAGCAACTCTAATTACATAATTGAACTTAATTCTGAAGACTGTTATTAATTACATTTATTAGTATTAAGTTTCTTGACACGCGCAGCGAGCACAATAGAATAATAGCAAGATAGATCTTAAGATCTATCTAGGAATGACATACCTATAAAAACTTGTTAATTTTGAAGGCTTTTAGGCATTGTGTTTAACTATTTTGTCTTGAGCTGTACCTTTGTCATATTTTGAAGGCTGTTGAATGTTTTGATCTTAAAGGAACAGATGATTTAATTATGAGTTCATACCGGTTCGGTATAACATTTTAGCGTGCTCTTCTATTCCCTATGTTTGTCTTGAAATTCGATAAACAAACTGAGAAGTTTGTTGGTGCATGAAAATATCAGCTTTCCTTTAAAATCGCTTGATTCTACTCCGGTACAGTTCTAGGCTTCTCTTAGAGTTTGCTAATGATTTAAAGTATGCCGCCAGGGATCGGCAACCACACGTTTATAACAATAAAGATAATATATCTCCAAACATATAAGTACTTAACTAATGACTAGGATTTCGCAAGCAACGTCTACTTGCTAACTTTTAATGGTCTAATAATGAGAACGTGGATCAAGAAGTGATACACCGCAATAACTTTTGTTATGCGACTGCAAAATGGTTCAGAATGAAACTGTTGGTTGTGCGTAAATAAATGGCGTTTTTAAATGCTACGAAAAGCATCTTCTTTTCAATTTATTTGGCAGCACAGTTGCAAAATTCTTTTTCAAAGTAGCAAATAATTTTCACCGGTGCATCACATAATGTTTAGTAAACAAGTTGATCTTAAACGTGTGTTGTTCAAAATATTTTCAGTGTCATGAGATAAGAGTGTACCCTCACGGGAAATTACTGCCGAAATCTCGCCGCCTGCCTATAGACAGTTCGCTCGCCTCCTTTGTGCCTTGAATCAATTCCCGTAACTTATCTGCATATTTTATAATGCGAGACGAAGTGACGCTGCAGCATTCGGTAGATACCCCCTTTAGGGAATCTATCGTGTTTCGGAACGCGGAGTGGGGCATTACTAATAAAAGATATCGGAAGAAAACTAATTTCTGATAAGCGAAGTTAATAGAATGGGCGCGATCTTCCAAATTTAGGCGAAGTTTCACGCTTCTTTAAACCGAAAGCCGATATTTTTTATAGCTTGATCTTGGGTCAGGTAAATTACGTTCATGATAACCTGACAAAGGTGATAAAGAGGTGAAAGTTTCAAATTCAGATTTGTACAATAAAGTCGCATTTTTCGGCATAAAGCTAATCCGCTACATAAGTAGGTCCCACACACGGTTCCCGCAGCCAGTCCCCATCTCCCATCGCGGTACCAACTAGTTACCGCGATGGTAACTAGTTGGTACCGCGCGTTGGTGGATGGTAGGTGTAGTTGGTACCGTGCACCCAACTTTTAGGAGCAACTGGCGCGAGTCCGCACCGCAAATAGGATTACCGACAGACCTAGAAAGCCTGCGCGTGTCGGCTAATTCAATTTTATTGTCAATATAAAACGAAATAAACTTTTTGTTCAACTTTGCTTTCAGTTTTGAAACTGTTATATTCTGTTAAAATTTCAGCAACGAATCGTCGCTTTCGACAGGCCCAATATTGTCAAAATTGCTCCATTTTAGCTTCAATGAAACACGAAAGAATGGAGCTCTCTTGAATGTCCAATTTTAACCGTAGCTAGGACGAGCCTTTGAAGTCAGTGCGGTGTAGCGGTGCTAGCCGATTTATCCCGTTCTGACGGAAGCCAATCAAGCTTTTGCAGATTTAGATCGCCGTCGGTCGAAAAGTGAAACAATGGAGCCAATGAATGATTCGATCTGAGCACACAGAGGCTTGTCAGCGGCGGCGACGTGACGTTCCAAACAGGCTCAATAAATGCGACCACGACGTACCAGTGCCAGCCAGCGACCAACGAGCGCCAGATGAGAATAAAAAATGATCATGCATGAATTTATTCCGCGCGGGTGCTTTGTTATAAATGTTGTCTCTTTTTTGTTCGATCCTCTATGGATTTGAACACGAGAAGACACGGTATTAGTAACATTATTGGTGTTTATAATGCTCAACAGTTTTACCTACCTATTACATATTATTTCAGTTCCTCCTATCAATAAACTGCCCACAGGAATTCCGAAGAAAATTCTCAATTCAAGCTTTATAATAAAATAAAATGAAGTCTGCTTCTCCTGGTATTAACAAAAATAAAGTTACAATTTCCATTTAGGCAAGCTGATGGTCTAAAACGATAATTAGAATTTAGCGCTCCCCAGTGATTTAAAACATTAGCAAAAACTTACCCTAATTAATTTGGGGAAAATGTAGGTAGTACAACAAAAGTGAATCTAGTTCATTTCGACAAGAACTGTTACAATAATTAGGCGGTATATAATGTAACTACCTACCGTGTATACCTACCTCTTTCAATATAGGTAACAATATTTTTTTCGTTTGAAACTCAAACGAAAAACGACTTACTAGGTACCTATCATTCAAGAAAAACACAAAATATAGAGTAACGTTCAGCCACCCCGAAAGCAAAAAATCTACCATACATATCAATTTTAACGATTTATTAACGACTAGCTTTTGCCAGCGGCTTCACCCGCGTGAATATCGAAAATTATCACAAAGGGACATATTCCCGGAATAAAAAGTATCCTTTACGCTATTCCAGACTATAATTTATCTCTGTGCCAAATTGTGTCCAGATCCGTCCAGCAGTTTGAGCGTGAAGAATTAACAAACATACAAACACACACACACACTCACAAACTTTCGCCTTTATAATATTAGTGTGATTACTTAATACATTTTTCAAAGAATACCTTTTTCAGACACATGTGATGTTGAAGCCAACTGTACTGGGCAGAATTTAATTTTTAAAAGGAAAAGCTTAAAAACCTCACATAAGGTAACTCACTACGATTTAAGTATGTTAAATAATAAACTTAAAATATATAATTTAAACTGAAAAGTTGGGTAGTGACTTACCATAAAAGTTTTAAGATAAGAAGATCTTCGTACTTTCAAGTTTATGAAAGCTGAACGCACATCTGGCTTTGATCATACTCTTTCACTTTGTTTATGAATAAAATATTATAGAAAACGATAAATAGACGTTATTTGAACGATGCAAAGTGTAAACACATACGATGGTAGCTGTACATGTTTGAAAGTTATTGATAGGAGTTTTAGCGATTGCCACGATTTGAATAAAGAACCACGGTCAAACGTTACGATTCAAATTTAACTTTATTTTACGGTTGTTTTAACTACTTCGAGATTGTTGATAAAACTCCACCGCATTGTCTTATCGTAATACTGCAGTTAGACTTCAGAAAATATTACAATATTGGCGTTTATTGGTCATTATTTCTACTGCTTTCGCTAGCTTTCAATGTAAAACGGTTTTATTTAGATCCTTAGAGATAAAAGATAAAATGTTAAAGGAGAATTTTCATCGTCGCTTGAACATAATTCTATTGGGTGACTCGCCTCGACTGGGGACAGATCGCCACTATCCGCGGCCATCTTAACAAACGATTAAAATATAAGTAAGGAAGATGTAGCATTATTTTAATAATAATTATTGAAAGAGGCCTGAAGCTATAGACTTTGGCTTGGTTAATATAATTTATTGATGTATCTTTTAATAGTTATTAATAATTAATTGAGAGCAGTGGTGGCCCAGTGGTAACAGCCCTGAATTACGTGTCGTAGGTCGGGAGTTCGAACCCAGGCAGGCGCTTTACTTTGTGTAAATTATTTCATCACCACTGCTCTTAAACCGGTGAAGGAAAACATCATGAGGAAACCGGTATGTCCTGGAACCAAAAATTCGAAGACGTGTGACATTCACCAAACCGCACTGGGCCCGCGTGGTGGATGAAGGGCCATTCTCTCTCTCACAGAGAGAAGACGCCTGTGTCCCAGCAGTGGGAACATTATAAGGCTGATGATGGTGAGTAATTTATTGTGTGCAATTTGCTGCTAGGGTATTTTAGTTTTATGTATTTTTTGTGGTTGTGACTTGTAGCATCATATTGGATCAATCTGTAAAGATGTTTGGTGATTATAAATAAATAAATACATTTTGTTAGATTAGCGTCACAGCGTCAGAGTTTGTATACCATACAGTAAGTATACTGTTTCCCAGTGATGGGAAAACATTCCCTGTAGACCACTATTTCACCGGTTTATTTGCTAGAAATACATATGTAGCAGTGAAAGTTTAAGGTCCGATTTGATGAAGGCTTTTAGTAAGTAGAGGAAACTACACATGTAACAGCAAAAAGCCATAAAGTGCGCGCCTCTATCTGTCCCTTAAGGTTAAGGCTATTCCTAATGTTGGCGTTTGTTTCAAGAACAAACTTGTCGACATTGGAAACTTACTTCTAAGTGGCTATTCAGGGGTCCGAATCGTTGAAGTGGGCAAATGGACGAAAGTCACCACTTATAAGGTGTGAATTAAACAAGACTGGGCTGAGGCCCAGTTTTTTGATCCGTAGTTAACTTAAGTAATAGATGAATATGCTAAAAAAATACGTTAAAAGAAAAAAATGAAAGAAACAATATTGATTTGTGACCCAGGAGACACGAGAAATATGCATAAAATTAAACAATAATAAAAAATAAAAACACCGTGCGAGACCAGAAAGGCTACCATTAAAAAAAAAACCGTAACCACTTTACTTAAATACCATTTTTATAGGTGTTAGCCTCACATATGGTCAAATAAGTTGGAGAGTTAATTATTTGACAGTTTCTTAGGCTAACAATTAACGAATAAACGCGTTTTACCGAACATTGGTAAGCATATTTAATCATTAAATGATCATTAATGAAAATAAGGCTACTCAAGATGTAACTGAAAAGGGGTCATTGTACTCATCATTAAGAACAACTTTTTCAATTGAACCAACTCTGAAATTGCGAAAAGAAATGCTGTTTACATTATGTTCAGCTCTGCGAACATAAATGTATGGGTCGATCGATTTCAGGGTTGATTCCATATTAAAAGTGGTACATAATGATGAGTACGTCATCAGCCTTTTAATGTTCCCACTGCTGGGACACAGGCCTCCACTCTGTGAGAGAGAGAATGGGCCATAATCAACCACACGGGCCGTGCTGGGTAATGGATGTCACATGTCTTCGAATTTTCGGTTCTAGGATATGCCGGTGACCTAATGAAGTTTTCCTTTACCGTTTTGAGAGCAGTGGTGATAAATTATTTTACACAAAGTAAAGCGCCTGCCTGGGTTCAAACCCACGACCTACTACTTGTAAGTCGCGATCGTTACACTGGGCCGCCACTGCTCTATGATGAGTACAATGACCCATTTATAGGAATTGCGCTGGTTCTGACTTATGCTCACAAAAACCAGATTTTTATCTGAAAGAAATATTTAAAACCGCGATAAAGAAATGCTCTACAGATGTATTCAAGAGTGTTTTGAAGGAGTGAGAGGGAAACGCCGTCGGCCTTTCTAATCAGGGGATTATCTCGTTGAGTCCCGTTAGTCGGCAGTCATTCGCTGATCCCAGCATCCCGGCCGGCTGGAGGCTGGGCGGCTCGCCGGCCACACTGCTGTGTCACTCCGACATTTTTTGCTCACACACACTAACACAGATTTGTAGCTTTTAAGTATTATACTGTCTATGTTTTGAATAAATGTCGGTTCGTTTCTTTGTCGACCCTTGTAACTTTATAGTGATATAAAAACTTTATGACAATCTAGAAATTGTATCCTCTCGGTTAGTTTGGAACCGGCAATGGGTTTTTCGGCAAAATAGGCGAGCATAATGTTAGTTGGAAAATCCATGATCCGTTTCTATTTCTGATTACACAAAGGTTTTTAGCAATTCAATATGAATTGAAAGCGGTTTCAATAAATACATTAACAATTATAAGTAAGGGAAGCATATTTCTATGTATAGTACCGCCACTCAAAAATGCAATGCTGAAGTGACAGGCTAAACTTAGAAGCCAAGTTAGAGAACTATTTCAACTAAAGTTTGGAGAATGCCGTCCGTGTTGCCCAATTAAACGTAGTCAGTACCGTTTATTTTAGATGATCTTTCGCCCTGAATTAGACCATCCTGTCTGAAAATTGCAATGGAGGTTTAAAATAGATTTTGCTGTATGAAAATCCATACACTTAACTGCACAGAACTGAAATATTGATGTGGCTCAGACGTAAGTTAGATCATGGTGTATTCTCCCCATGGAACTAATTCATTATATTTACATACACTCATATAGTAGGCATAGATATATATAGCATTACGCCATTGTAAATACTTCACATAATGTGGGTTGTATGTATAAAAGTAGGCATTCCCTAAAGGGTAGTTTGTAAGTAACAGTTATTTGTCGAATATAAAGTTCTGGCGGAACAGTTGTCGGTTACATACGTGATAGACAAACTTAACGCCTTCCCGCCTCGACTACTGAACATAATAAAGTGACAAGTGGGGAGCATCCTCAAATCTCAGCAAACTATATCGCAAATGTTTGTGTTCACTGGGAGTTTGCAAGTAATCCATTTAAAAGTGTCAGATTAGAGGGGGTCGGGTGAATTTGCTTAGGCGGGTCCGGTCAGCAATTTATGTCCGCATGCCGCCGCAGATGTGGTCGGTGGCCTAGCGCCTCCCAGCTTGTGGCACTGTTTGTAACAACAAAGGCGGAGTAATTAAACACTTAGATACGACACCAGGACCCTCCCGGATAATACCACGCTTTACATAAGTGTCTGGGGAACTTTTACGTACCTACTTCGATAATAATTCGCCCCAGCTCAGTGCAGTTTAAGTTTTAGTATTTTAACAACGGGCGCCTTGGTAAGTATTAATTTTAATTAGCTCTGAGCATCTCAAAGAATCTCGTACTTGTCTTTCTCATTTTCTTTCCGAGATGGTTCAATGCTGCGGCCAAGGCTTGTGTATTTTGCACTTACCACTTTCCAATTGGAAGGTTTTCTTTGACTTTGTGTTAAATTGTTCGCCGTAAAGTTCCAAGTTTCTCAATAATATGAAATATTGTTCAAGAATGAAAGGCAAGTAATATGTTCTATGAAGACATTAGTTTTCAACATGTGTTGTAGCTAAGGCAGAACAAGTCCAATAATAAGGCTCGTCGTTTTCCCGCACTCACCGCACGTGATCCTATTCTACACGATGAGTTTATCCTGTGCTCACACACTACTTACGTGTAAAGCTCTGCATCTACAGTGCCGGGAGCGGGGTGAGTGATTAAGCACTGATCGAATTATGCGTTCTGTATATTGATTGATATGCACGATACAATTTTAGGCAAATACGGACGATCATGTTCACTAAAATTGTTGACTGACAACTTAATTGTTTTTGATCATTAAACTTAAATCTCATCTGTGCAAGATATAATATCACACGCCAATATAATTTGACATTCTGATGATAAAATTAAAAAATCCGAGTATCTGAAATGTTGACTGCTCCTTTATTATACCAAAATTGAAGTTTGATAATTCATAATCTTAGCATTTCATTACAGTTATTACAACTATTAGTATAATTCCGTTTCCTTGGTAACGAATAGCCAGTTAAGAATCTAATATAAACCAAGTTAGATATATATGGGAATTACGTAATTTTCCACTACGGTTATCCTGGTTGGTTCAACTTATTATGTTACTTCCGCATCGTATTTGTTTATATATTTTATGCCGCTATTATTTGCTTTTAAATAAAAGACAATAAATTCGTCTGTATGTTAAATAACATACAGACGAATTTATTGTCTTTAGAAGTTAACACTGTTAAATTGTAATATCAACCACTGAAGACCCTAGGTATATTGAAAACCTTTTTGAGTTTATTTCATATCGAATCTTATATCCCTTCCTGCAATTGGGTATTATGGTCAACCATCCCTACAGTTACCCTGAAATTTAACGGCTAGTTTACTGACCGAAGGCTTGATCAGGGTTTGGGTAAACAGGGGAATAACCGTTTCAACGATGCTATTAATAAATTGGACGTTTCCTGGAATGATGCAATGGTCCTATTCGAAGATGTGCTCTAGCCGTGACGTCAGGATGCTGATATTACTATGAGTGTCTCCGCACTGGTCTTATGTCCAGTGTAGTTGCTGACGCAGCGTAGGCGTCACGCAAACGCTGCGTGAACGCACCGTGAACGCCTACGCTTTACAAGCACTTAATGCGCATTCAATTATTCAGCCATAAAACGAGACTACGTAAATGTTTATTTAGATCACAAAACATTTATTTAGTGCACACAAAAGACACAACACAACTCACAAAACACAATTAAATTTTCAATTTACACGAGGTAGTTAAATACAAGGTGCCAACATAGAAAAAAAAAGGAAAAACAAAAACATACAAGAAATAAAAGTGACATAGTAACATACCCACTTACTTGTTTCTTCACGAATTCATAGTTTATTTAATTAACTGGAATTGCCTTTCAATCAATTTGCTTAACCTTTAGACATTGGGTTGTTTCTCGCAACTATATACATTGGGTCGGCTCCCAATCTAGACGGATACAACTAAATTCCAGTATTTTACATGGAACGACTGCCTATCGGACCTCCACTGGGTAACAAAATATGCATGTGCAGGTTTCAGACTTCGAGTTAAAATTGCCTCTACCACGGGGTCGCAGGACTAACTAACAAAATTTGGTTCAAATAAATGTCTCTAGATGGCGCGATATGCATCGATTCGTTATTGAATTAAGTGTAAAATTAACATTTTCTAGAATTGATCATAAAAATTGTATGTTCTTTTTTAATCAACTCTCCTAAGCACAAAATTATGGAATATTGGGCTCCGGATCATTTAAAATTGATTTCAATAGATTTTAAATTTCTAAGGCATGCCACACGATTTTTAAATTTTATTGGAACACATAGTCGGAGAGACCTATGCTCGGAGTTTCCTTGCGTGATCGAATCAGAAACGAAGACATCCGCAAGAGAACCAAGGTTACAGACATAGCCCGTAGAATTTTCAGAAACTTTGCGAAGGACAACGGCTACAGGTTTTGCTGGACATCATTTGGGAAAATCTTTCTACGAAAAGCTGAAGGCGGTAAGCAAATTTGGATTAGGAGCGAATCTGACATCAACAACCTTCGGCTGAACAATTGACTAGTGAAAATCTCATGTCTTCTCACTTGTACTATTTGCGCAATTTATTCCTCATATCTAACGCACTTTGTCGTAATCTTGTATATTTATTGCAATTTAATACTTACAAAGTCCAAACATATTGCTCAATGTACAATACAAACTAATTACACAATTCAATTATTTTATACATCTCACACACATGCACACAACTGCGTTTACCAGTTAATGAGACAAACGAAAGCAATTATTATAAATATATGTAACGAGATCATTCTTGAAGCATTCCTTCAAGCAGTAAACTGCTCGCAGATAAAATTACAACACCACAAAATGAATATAATTTTGGGATAAGCCCTGTCCCAAATTCAATTGTTTTGCTTCCGCCAGATGAAGACGAAATTAATGCATTAATCATGAATCTCAGGAATGACTGCGCTACTGGTTGGGAGTCTATTCCAGCCAGGTTTCTCAAAACTGCTAGGCATATCATCGTCCCCAATTTGACTAAATTAATAGAAATTTGTCTCACTCAGGGTGTTTTTCCAAAAGTATTTAAAAAGTCTCTTATTACGCCTGTACACAAGGGTGGGAAGAGGGACGATGTTGGAAACTATAGGCCCATTTCAGTGCTTACGACTATGTCGAAAATATTGGAAAAGGTGTTAAACAACAGGCTTACAAACTTTTTGCAGCACAATAAGATACTTTGGTTGGGCAAAAGCACTGAAGATGCCGTAAGTCAACTGGTAGATCACGTCACACTAAAGTTAGATCAAAAAGAGAAATGTGTAGGCATATTTCTCGACCTGGCCAAGGCTTTCGATACCGTCATGATACCCGTCCTTGTGAGCAAGTTAGAAAAGATTGGAATACGCGGTACTGCTCTTGGCATTTTTAAGGATTTTCTTACCGACCGCACGCAAAGAGTAAAAATCCAGGAATATATTAGTTCCGATGCCTGGGTCACCTATGGCGTCCCGCAAGGCAGTATACTTGGCCCGAGTCTCTTCTTGATTTACATTAATGACCTATGCCAGCTGCAACTAGCAAACGGAAACATATTTACGTACGCTGATGATACGGCATTGGTTTTTCATGGAGGGACCTGGGACGAAGTTAAAAAAAGTGCTGAGGTGGGACTGCATAGAGTGGGTCATTGGCCTGATCTAACCGTCTCACCTTGAATCTTACTAAATCATCATTTCTCCAATTCTCTTTGTCTAAAATTAAACCAATAAACTTGGATATTAAACTGCATGTCTGCAACTTGGCATCTACTGTGGAATGCTCATGCACAACAATCTCAAAGTCTACGCATGTTAGGTACCTTGGTGTGATTGTAGACGATAAGCTTAGCTGGCAGCAGCACATTGATGTCACCACAACGCGTGTAAGGAAACTTATTTGGGCTTTTAAACTGAGGCACGTGGCCCAATTCGAACTCCTTCGCACAGTGTACTATGCACTCGTGCAGTCAGTCCTGGGATACTGTATTGCTGTATGGGGTGATGGATGTAAGACTTTCATGATACACCTAGAGTGGGCCCAAAGATCCCTACTTAAAGTCATGACCTTCAGACCGTTTAGATTTCCCACCAAGGTCTTATACGAGAAGTGCGAAGTACTTACGGTGAGACAGAATTTTATTCTGCAGGTTGTCGCCAAGCAGCATATTGTAACACCTTATGATGCTCAGTTATATAGGAAACGCACCGTTCCAAAGGTTTGCTTACCAGTGCGCTGCCATACGGCGCCTGCTAGGAGACAACAGGCATATCTTGCTACCTTTCTATATGACAAATTAAACAGGATCCTCCGTATTAATCCCCTCACAACTCGGGAAACAAAGAGGAGGGTAAAGAAATGGCTACTGTCTCGGGACTACTTCGAAACCGAAAACGTATTGTATTCTAATTAACATAAACAGGAAACTACTGGTATTCTCCACACTCTTACACACTCATACACACATAACAGCATCACGCCCATAACTTTATTTATTAATAATTGAATTGGACTTTGTCTCCAAGATTGAATTTTGATATAATTTAATTTTATATTATTTTTGACTTTATTTTATTTAATTTAAGTGTAATTTTGATTTGATTTAATTTTTACTTTATTTTTTTATTTTAGTAGAATAAATTGGATAGTGATTGTAATTTTAAATGTTGATTCGGTTTTTTATTTTTGATAAATTCAAGGTTGATTTTAATTTTGACTTTGAGTTTGGTTGTAATTTTAATACTCATAATTGTGACTATAATACTGATTTTTCATTGTGATTTTATATTTGATTTAATTTTATTGTTTACTTTGATTTTGATTTTATTATTGAGTTTATCTTAATTTTGATTATGGTATGGGATTTTATTGAATAATTGTTTAAATTGTGATTCTAATATTAATTGCACTGGTGTCTAATTAATTATTATTGTGTCACGTAACGGAAGAGGTCACTGGCCCCTGAAACACAGGTGCTGTTACCTAGCTCAGGGGTCAGGGTTTCACTGTTTTTTGTAAACTTTTTTATGCTAATAAACAATAGGGAGGACTATATCCAGCAGTGGACTTTCAGCTGAAATGATGATGGTGATGATGATGTACGAGTCGATCTTCAAGGTTAAACAACGCTTGCCGATGTCGGTCTGTGGATGGGTGATCATCTATTACGTACCAAGACTCCTCCATGCTTCGGCAAGCAGGTTCAGCCGTTGGTCTCGGCTGTCATTTAAATATATTTTTCTCAAAAATGGTACGTAATGTTGTCATAACATCTCTAAAAAGTATCCAGAAAGTGAATTCTACCGGAGACTTATTCACAACTGTCCAGGAAGAAGCGAGATTTTAAATTTGGAATCTCCTACTGTCCAGTAAGTAAGTATGTAATTTACTTACTGGACAGTAGTAGGGATTGGTCGGATATATCAAAACGTAACTTATATCGGATATGTGTTAGATATCATATCATATCGATATATATATCAAAATAACTGATATTACAAAAACTGTATGTAATAAAAACCTTACTGGCGTGCGAGAACGAATAAATCAAAAATTAAAACCGTAACAATGCAAAAACGTAAAAACTATGAACAAAACGCAAACTTTACAAACTATAGGAACCATATGCGCTACCTCTCTTTCTAAGTATTATTTCGCGTTCGTTGTTAGTATGCTCATCTAAATAACATGTTAACTTTTGCAAACTGTACTACTGATATCGATATCTGAAAACCGTTTTCGATATCGATATGAGACTTTATATCAGTTACATAACAGTACCAGACACAGATTAGAGTTTAGCCATTATAACATGTTAATAGGAGGGAGGCTCCAAATATATATCAATCTCTCTTTTTGGTATGGCATTTTAGAGATAGATATATTTTCGAGTCCATTAATCAAGCTGTACAGCAAACAAATATAAATAAATGCCCCCGGTGAATCGATCACAATATCTATCAGCAATTGCCCTAATATGAATCTAACCTAATAGCTATTTATGCAACTGTTACGTTATGGACAGTCTTTTAATACGAGTGCCATTTTTATTTTTTTTGAGTGAAATAGGTGGGCACGAGTTTTTAAAAAACCAATAACGTACTGTTGCATACAAGATTTTATCTACGAAGAAAGGAACAAAACACAGATATAGTCAAATAAGTATTTTTAATAGAAACTTAACTACACACTGATTATGGTTTATCCCGCGTCCACTTTTTATTTTATTTTTTTATTTAGTCTTTATTAGGTATAAGGCAAAGATCTTGTAGCCGCAACAGCCAAATAATGATACTTTTGTTCTAAACTTGTTCCATTTTTAAAAACATCATTTACATTGTCTCGATTTCGAAGTAATATTATAGGTACCTGGCTGTATGTTCAGAATGCCTTTGCTTGTGTTTTAGAATTTATGACGATTCGCATAATGCAATCCGATGTCGTTATGGGTATCATAATGAAACCGCTGTTAATTTTGTAATTCGAATATAACGAAACCGAAGTAGATAATAGTAGTTTATGAAACTGTTGCATAATGAGGGGTATTAAAACATGAGTGTGTGTTTAAAAACCGAGCCGTAGGCGAGGTTTTTAATAGCTTTCACACGAATGTTTTAATACCTAGTTATGTGCAGTTTCATACACTACTTTATCTACACTCATAAATTGGGATTGAACCTACTAAATACCTCTTTTTGCATTTTCCATGCCATAAAATCGTGATAGCATTTGTCATATACTTTTCTCGACTTTGCTGGTAATAAATTAAGAGTAATTTCCTTCGCCGCATCTAAAATATCGGGCGGAGTCAAATTTTCTTCACATTCACTGATATCAGACATTTCACACACAATAATTTAAATAACTCATGAAATTCAGTACAGCAAAACTTGCAAAACGTATGAATGGCGCCAAAACACAGCACATCACCGCATTAACCGCGCATGCGCTAAGGCTTAGCACGCACTGCGATCTTTATTCGCGCGATTTTTTTCCGCCCATTCTGCGACCTATGTAATTGTATGAAGTTGTTCGCATCGGTAACGAAATCGTGCGGAAATAATTCCGCAAGAAATCCGTGTTTTGCCACAGAATCCACCGCACCACGGCGCGAATTTTATTCGCCCGAATATTTTGAGCTCTATGAACAGGTAGAAGGAAACAAAATTCGCGCGAATAAAAATCACAGTGCGTGCTATGTCTAAAGCGGGCATTGTCATAGACAATTTAAAATTGGAATCAAATCTTTTTATAATAGGTACTATAAAATGGCATTACAAAAAAAATATTGATGGAAACTCCTTAGTGATTAACTTCTTGGATTTGTCCTGTATCGTAATAGAAAAAAAATTGTTTTATAGCATTATTTTGTTAGAGAAATAGTGTTATAATAAGATTCTATTTTTAAATTTCGGTATTGTGTTTATAAAGTATGCCAATATAAACTCGTTTTGAATTTTATAATTCGAATATTACGATATGAGAGTAGATAAAACATTAATTAAACGAATTTGTTGTTAAACTTTCTTTCATTTTTGAGAAAAGCATTATACAAGCCTCAACCAGTAAGAAAGACATCCTGGCCTCGTATACCGGCCGGTTAACTCATACTTGGCCAGGAAGTCTTACTTACTGGATTCTGCAGTAATGTACTGTGACCGTCACATATTAAATCTTACATCATTCTTGCCAAGGTGTTACTTACTTACTAGGTTGTGGAGGTCAGATATTCAGTCGTTCCATGTAACATATGGTTAATCACCTGTATCCGGTTTAATTGGAAGCCTTTTTTTGCGTTTAGATATGCTCATGCATACTGCGCTACCTCGGGGAGAAAGCGCAGTTATGTGGGACTCCAACCCACTAAAACTTCACGGTGTCCTCCTGTGCCACTTATGAGGAGCAAGCGTAAGTATACATCCGCGAACCCGCCGCGGTGGTCGGTCACCGGACCCTCCTTTGGGGAGTCACTTCCATCACCGGCGCACCACCGGGAGGGATAATTGGAAGTCTGCTCTAACCTAGTTGCAAAAAGGCTAGGCAGATTGATATACCAACATCTTTAATTTCTTTTAATTTGACTTTTATGAACATTGTTTTTAAATAAGTGAACTTCTGTATTTTTACCCGAATTCCCAAGAAGTTTCTATGTTCGGCTGTATGTACGTTTTTAACACGCTTTTATTTGTGTTTATCTCTACAAAAAGGTTTTGAAAATTCTTTTTGTATTTAAAAATGGTTTAATTCCGAGGTCCCATTGTCACCAAATCAAAATCTGATGATGGGATCACATAGATATTGAGAGAATTCATCAAATATGATAGGCATACGTATAGATATTTTGATATTTTCATCAACACCGCAAACATTTGCACTCAAACAGCATCATTTGGTGAAGTGGAACTCATGAAGAAGACCAAAGATGGCCACTGGAACTACTTAATGACGAGTTTGTCAGGGGTATAAGATTTCTCAAATAATTAAGCGACTATAATGAAGCAAATACATATAAATAAATTGTACTGAAGAAAATAGTACCATCGAATAATAAAATAATAGAAAAATGTTATAAAAATGTTCTAAAATGTTGAATGTTGCGCGAGCTCGATACAAATCGAAGACTGTCGTTCTTGCGTGAGTGCCGATTATGCCATTTTATAAATTAACAAAATTTGCAGTATTCTAACTAGGCCAAAGTACAATGTGCGGTTGCTAACCGTACAGAATCGTCATGAGATGTATTCTGAATATAGAAGATTTTCATGGTAATATGTAACAAAACTAAAAAGAGAAAAATAAAATAAAAATTAACTGAAAAAAAGTACCGACTTCCAAAGCAAAACATTACAAAGCGAAAAATAACTTTCTTTATCGAAGTCGGTTTCGAAAACGAAAAACAACAGGTAGATACCCCAGACACCAGACTGAAGAAAGTAAAATTATTCTTCGCTTTGTAGTGTTTTGTTTTGGATTTCGGTTTAATTATTTGTTAAAAAGTTTTTTTTATATTTTCAAGCATTCGTAAGTAGACCAACGATACAATTCATGTAAATGTATCACAATTTAATAAACAGATACAGAACTTGTATATCGGATTATAGCGAGATATTAATTGTAACACAATTATCCAACGATGCATTTAACATAAATTCAATTTCCTAATTAATCATACATTACACAATCAATTCTGTACACGTAGCTACAACTCTAATAATGCTGATTGCTTTGAATGCTTGCGGTTACAAATTATTGTTATGAGTAATTAAGCTAGGCAATCATTAGGAAAGTCTGTTACAAGTGTTAAAAATACGTCCTACTTCTTCAACTATACGGAGTTCCTGTACACAAGAATAAAGTTTTTGTAAGCTTAACGATCAAACAATGACGCGGCAACACGCTAGTGCAATATCGGCTCTATACAACGCAAAATGGAACTGAAATCTGTTGCAAAATTCGTACGGATATCGGAGTTCTCGTGTGGCCCAGTTGGATAAAACTTTAATAATGGAAGATCCCGATAGCTAAAGTTTGCTCGAATAACGACGTTTACCCGCGAACTCGGCCGGTGGCAAAATAAAATCAACTGACTTGACGAGCGGCTACTGCCCGGGCCGACTTCCCGCCGACGACGACAGCGACGTTCTGTTTCAATAATGTTTTACCTGATTGTATAGATGTTTCCTGGAAGAATTACCTATACAGGTTTTGAAAGGTTTCTCGATTCTATGAAAGTTGAACAAAGAGGTACTTAGCTACCGTAGTATGTAATTACATTGAAATCTTATCTAGCGCTGAAATTGTTCAGTCTTCAGCACGTTCAGCAACTCTAATTACATAATTGAACTTAATTCTGAAGACTGTTATTAATTACATTTATTAGTATTAAGTTTCTTGACACGCGCAGCGAGCACAATAGAATAATAGCAAGATAGATCTTAAGATCTATCTAGGAATGACATACCTATAAAAACTTGTTAATTTTGAAGGCTTTTAGGCATTGTGTTTAACTATTTTGTCTTGAGCTGTACCTTTGTCATATTTTGAAGGCTGTTGAATGTTTTGATCTTAAAGGAACAGATGATTTAATTATGAGTTCATACCGGTTCGGTATAACATTTTAGCGTGCTCTTCTATTCCCTATGTTTGTCTTGAAATTCGATAAACAAACTGAGAAGTTTGTTGGTGCATGAAAATATCAGCTTTCCTTTAAAATCGCTTGATTCTACTCCGGTACAGTTCTAGGCTTCTCTTAGAGTTTGCTAATGATTTAAAGTATGCCGCCAGGGATCGGCAACCACACGTTTATAACAATAAAGATAATATATCTCCAAACATATAAGTACTTAACTAATGACTAGGATTTCGCAAGCAACGTCTACTTGCTAACTTTTAATGGTCTAATAATGAGAACGTGGATCAAGAAGTGATACACCGCAATAACTTTTGTTATGCGACTGCAAAATGGTTCAGAATGAAACTGTTGGTTGTGCGTAAATAAATGGCGTTTTTAAATGCTACGAAAAGCATCTTCTTTTCAATTTATTTGGCAGCACAGTTGCAAAATTCTTTTTCAAAGTAGCAAATAATTTTCACCGGTGCATCACATAATGTTTAGTAAACAAGTTGATCTTAAACGTGTGTTGTTCAAAATATTTTCAGTGTCATGAGATAAGAGTGTACCCTCACGGGAAATTACTGCCGAAATCTCGCCGCCTGCCTATAGACAGTTCGCTCGCCTCCTTTGTGCCTTGAATCAATTCCCGTAACTTATCTGCATATTTTATAATGCGAGACGAAGTGACGCTGCAGCATTCGGTAGATACCCCCTTTAGGGAATCTATCGTGTTTCGGAACGCGGAGTGGGGCATTACTAATAAAAGATATCGGAAGAAAACTAATTTCTGATAAGCGAAGTTAATAGAATGGGCGCGATCTTCCAAATTTAGGCGAAGTTTCACGCTTCTTTAAACCGAAAGCCGATATTTTTTATAGCTTGATCTTGGGTCAGGTAAATTACGTTCATGATAACCTGACAAAGGTGATAAAGAGGTGAAAGTTTCAAATTCAGATTTGTACAATAAAGTCGCATTTTTCGGCATAAAGCTAATCCGCTACATAAGTAGGTCCCACACACGGTTCCCGCAGCAAGTCCCCATCTCCCATCGCGGTACCAACTAGTTACCGCGATGGTAACTAGTTGGTACCGCGCGTTGGTGGATGGTAGGTGTAGTTGGTACCGTGCACCCAACTTTTAGGAGCAACTGGCGCGAGTCCGCACCGCAAATAGGATTACCGACAGACCTAGAAAGCCTGCGCGTGTCGGCTAATTCAATTTTATTGTCAATATAAAACGAAATAAACTTTTTGTTCAACTTTGCTTTCAGTTTTGAAACTGTTATATTCTGTTAAAATTTCAGCAAAGAATCGTCGCTTTAGACAGGCCCAATATTGTCAAAATTGCTCCATTTTAGCTACAATGAAACACGAAAGAATGACGCTCTCTTGAATGTCCAATTTTAACCGTAGCTAGGACGAGCCTTTGAAGTCGGTGCGGTGTAGCGGTGCTAGCCGATTTATCCCGTTCTGACGGAAGCCAATCAAGCTTTTGCAGATTTAGATCGCCGTCGGTCGAAAAGTGAAACAATGGAGCCAATGAATGGTTCGATCTGAGCACACAGAGGCTTGTCAGCGGCGGCGACGTGACGTCCCAAACAGGCTCAATGAATCCGACCACGACGTACCAGTGCCAGCCAGCGACCAACGAGCGCCAGAAGAGAATAAAAAATGATCATGCATGAATTTATTCCGCGCGGGTGCTTTGTTATAAATGTTGTCTCTTTTTTGTTCGATCCTCTATGGATTTGAACACGAGAAGACACGGTATTAGTAACATTATTGGTGTTTATAATGCTCAACAGTTTTACCTACCTATTACATATTATTTCAGTTCCACCTATCAATAAACTGCCCACTGGAATGCCGAGGAAAATACTCAATTCAGGCTTTATAATAAAAGAAAATGAAGGCTGCTTCTCCTGTTATTAACAAAAATAAAGTTACAATTTCCATTTAGGCAAGCTGATGGTCTAAAACGATAATTGGAATTAAGCGCTCCCCAGTGATTTAAAACATTAGCAAAAACTTACCCTAATTAATTTGGGGAAAATGTAGGTAGTACAACAAAAGTGAATCAAGTTCATTTCGACAAGAACTGTTACAATAATTAGGCGGTATGCTTCGTTTGAGCAGAAAAGTCTTGTACAAAACTTTTCTGCTCAAACGAAAAACGACTTACTAGGTACCTATCATTAAAGAAAAACACAAAATATAGAGTAACGTTCAGCCACCCCGAATGCAAGATTTATTAACGACTAGCTTTTGCCAGCGGCTTCACCCGCGTGAATATCGAAAATTATCACAAAGGGACATATTCCCGGAATAAAAAGTATCCTATATGCTATTCTAGACTATAATTTATCTCTGTGCCAAATTGTGTCCAGATCCGTCCAGCAGTTTGAGCGTGAAGAATTAACAAACATACAAACACACACACACACTCACAAACTTTCGCCTTTATAATATTAGTGTGATCACTTAATTAATTTTTCAAAGAATACCATTTTCAGACACATGTGATGTTGAAGTGCGGCCAACTGTACTGGGCAGAATTTAATTTCTAAAAGGAAAAGCTTAAAAACCTCACATAAGGTAACTCACTACGATTTAAGTACCTATGTTAAATAATAAACTTAAAATATATAATTTAAACTAAAAAGTTGAGTAGTGACTTACCATAAAAGTTTTAAGATAAGAAGATCTTCATACTCTCAAATTTATGAAAGCTGAACGCACATCTGGCTTTGATCATACTCTTTTACTTTGATTATGAATAAAATATTATAGAAAATCGATAAATAGACGTTATTTGAACGCCGCAAAGTGTAAACATATACGATGGTAGCTTACGTTAGTTAGGAGAATTTTCATCGTCGCTTGAACATAATTCTATTGGGTGACTCGCCTCGACTGGGGACAGATCGCCACTATCCGCGGCCATCTTAACAAACGATTAAAATATAAGTAAGGAAGATGTAACATTATTTTAATAAAATATATTGAAATAAGCCTGAAGCTTTTGCATAGACTTTGGCATAGTTAATTCATTGGTGTATCTATTAATACTTATTAATAATTTAATGTGTGAAATTTTGCTGCTAGAGTATTTTAGTTTTGGGCATGCCACAATTGCGGCAGTTAGGCCTCTCTTTGAGGAGTGGCTTGAGAGGCGTCACGGCGCCCTCACTTTCCGGAAACGCCCGGGTGTCACCATTGTGAGGATTGCCCGGAGGACACAGTAGAACACACGGTGGAGGTCTCTCGCATCCAGCCCTTGTCCAGACCATGTTACGGAGCGACATGCCATGGGAAGCTGTCACCTCTTTCTGCGAAGCAGTAATACTCGCAAAGGAGGAGGCAGAACGCGTGAGGGAGATGCAACGGAAGCGCCCTCATGTCTCAAACCGCCGCAGGAGATGCCCTGGGCGTCGGGAGTCGCAAGCCGATGCCCGGCCACCATAGGCGCGGGCTTGCGGACGGCGAGTAATGGGTAGCTCGCCGTCCGATAAGGACCAGGCCCGAGTCGACGGCGCGTAGTGTTCCACACGCGCCTCAAAGAGATGTCAGCAAAATTGACGGGGCCCATTAGGGCCGATGCCTGTCTGGGTCGCGGATAAATTTGAAAAAGGGTTACCGCGGCCCTGGCTCAAGCAACTGAAGGAACACGGGTGGGTTTTAGTCAGTAAAAGTCTGACATGCCCTCCCGCTTCACCCAGAGCGGGAGAAGTCACAGATGATATCCCAACAAAAAAAAAGGGTATTTTAGTTTCATGTAACTTTTTGTGTTTGTGACCTGTAGCATCATATTGGATCAATCTGTAACGATTTTATAGTTAGTGATTATAAATAAATAAATTTTGTTAGATTAGCGTTACAGCATCAGAGTTTGTATACCATACAGTAAGGATGCTGTTTTCCAGTGATGTGAAAACATTCCCTCTAGACCACTATTTCAGCGGTTTATGTGCTAGAAATACATATGTAGCAGTGAAAGTTTAAGGTCCGATTTGATGAAGGCTTTTAGTAAGTAGAGGAAACTACACATGTAACAGCAAAAAGCCATAAAGTGCGCGCCTCTATCTGTCCCTTAAGGTTAAGGCTATTCCTAATGTTGGCGTTTGTTTCAAGAACAAACTTGTTGACATTGGAAACTTACTTCTAAGTGGCTATTCAGGGGTCCGAATCGTTGAAGTGGGAAAATGGACGGGACACCTAAGTCCAAGGCCTGAATTAAACAAGAGTGGGCTAAGGCCCAGTTTTTTGATCCGTAGTTAAACCAATGCTTGCAAATTTCGTTAAAACACTAGTTTTTTCAGTTGTTAGCCTCACATATGGTCAAATAAGTTGGAGAGTTAATTATTTGACAGTTTGATAGACTAACAGTTGACGAAGAAACGCGTTTTACCGAATTTTGAAACCATTGGTTGAATTAACTATTGATAAAATACTGGGCCTAAGTTGTCATGAAAATAAGGCTGTTCAAGGTGTAACAGAACCAACGCAAGTCCTGAAAAGAAGTCATTGTTATATTAACAAGTTTTTCTATTGGACCAACTCTGAAATAGCGATAAAATTAACTGTTTACATTATGTTGAGTTATGTATAACATAAATGATGGATCGATTTCAGGGTTAATTCCATATTAAAAGTCGTTCATAATGATGAGTACGTCATCAGCCTTTTAATTTCCCAACTGCTGGGACACAGGTCACCTCTCTGAGAGAGAGGGAATGGGCCGTAACCATCCACACGGACCCAGTGCTAGTTAGTGGATGTCACATGTCTTCGAAAATCGGTTCTAGGATATCGGGTTCTAGGTGAGCTCATGATGTTATCCTTCACCGCTTTGAGAGCAGTGGTGATGAAATATTTTACACAAAGTAAAGCGCCTGCCTGGATTCGAAACCACGACCTACTACTTGTAAGTCGCGGTCGTTACACTGGGCCACCACTGCTCTATGATGAGTACAATGACCCATTTATTGGAATTGCGCTGGTTCTAGATTATGCTCTCAAAAACCAGATTTTTATCTGAAAGAAATATTTAAAATCGCGATAAAGAAACGCTCTATAGATGTATTCAAGAGTGTTTTGAAGGAATGAGAGGGAAACGCCGTCGGCCTTTCTAATCAGGGGATTATCTTGTTGAGTGCCGTTAGTCGGCAGTCATTCGCTGATCCCGGCATCCCGGCCGGCTGGAGGCTGGGCGGCTCGCCGGCCACACTGCTGTGTCACTCCGACATTTTTTGCTCACACACACTAACACAGATTTGTAGCTTTTAGGGATTATACTGTCTATGTTTTGAATAAATGTCGGTTCGTTTCTTTGTCGACCCTTGTAACTTTATAGTGATATAAAAACTTTATGACAATCTAGAAATTGTATCCTCTTGGTTAATTTGGAACCGGCAATGGGTTTTGCGGCGAAATAGGCGAGCATAATGTTTGTTGGGAAATAAATAATCCGATTCTATTTCTGATTACACAAAGGTTTTCAGCAATTAATTGTGAATTGAAAGCGGTTTCAATAAATACATTAACAATTATAAGTAAGGGAAGCAGATTTCTATGTATAGTACTGCTACTCAAAAATGCAATGCTAAAGTGATAGGCTAAACTTAGAAGCCAAGTTAGAGAACTATTTCAACTAAAATTTGGAGAATGCCGTCCGTGTTGCCCAATTAAACGTAGTCAGTACCGTTTATTTTAGATAATCTTTCGCCCTGAATCGGACCATCCTGTCTGAAAATTGCAATGGAGGTTTAAAATAGATTTTACTGTATGAAAATCCATACACTTAACTTTTGAGAACTGAAATATTGATGTGGCTCAGACGTAAGTAGGATCTTGGTGTATTCTCCTCATGGAACTAATTCATTATATTTACATACACTCATATAGTAGGCATAGATATATATCGCCGTTGTAAATACTTCACATATTGTGGGTTGTATGTATAAAAGTAGGCATTCCCTAAAGGGTAGTTTGTAAGTAACAGTTATTTGTCGAATATAAAGTTCTGGCGGAACAGTTGTCGGTTACATATACATACGTGATAGACAAACTTAACGCCTTCCCGCCTCGACTGCTGAACATAATAAAGTGACAAGTGGGGAGCATCCTCAAATCTCAGCAAACTATATCGCAAATGTTTGTGTTCACTGGGAGTTTGCAAGTAATCCATTTAAAAGTGTCAGATTAGAGGGGGTCGGGTGAATTTGCTTAGGCGGGTCCGGTCAGCAATTTATGTCCGCATGCCGCCGCAGATGTGGTCGGTGGCCTAGCGCCTCCCAGCTTGTGGCACTGTTTGTAACAACAAAGGCGGAGTAATTAAACACTTAGACACGACTCTGACGAATCTGATTTTTATAAGCATATGTATATATATTTAGTATCTATATATTTTAGTGATATGTATTTATTTAAGTATGTATCACTTACACTATATGTGTATGTTTATATTTCTTAGGTTAGTCGTTCACTTTTCTTCTCTTCCTGTTCTCACACACAATTTGTCTAAATTTCTTCTTCATTTCTCCTTTTCGCGGGTCTGCTGGTAGAAATTTCTAAAGAAAAAAGCAGTACCTTTGTACTCCTCTGTCATGATATGTTTTCTGTATGTATTTTCTGTGTGTACATTAATTATAAAATAAATAAATAGACACCAGGACCCACCCGGATAATACCACGCTTAACACAAGTGTCTGGGGAACTCTTACGTACCTACTTCGATAATAATTCGCCCCAGCTCAGTGCAGTTTAAGTTTTAGTATTTTAAGAACGGGCGCCTTGGTAACTATTAATTTTAATTAGCTCTGAGCATCTCAAAGAATCTCGTACTTGTCTTTCTCATTTTCTCTCCGAGATGGTTCAATGCTGCGGCCAAGGCTTGTGTATTTTGCACTTACCACTTTCCAATTGGAAGGTTTTCTTTGACTTTCTGTTAAATTGTTTCTCCGTGAAGCTCCAAGTTTCTCAATAATATGAAATATTGTACAAGAATGAAAGGCAAGTAATATGTTCTATGACGACATTAGTTTTCAACATGTGTTGTAGCTAAGGCAGAACAAGTCCAATAATAAGGCTCGTCGTTTTCCCGCACTCACCGCACGTGATCCTATTCTACACGATGAGTTTATCCTGTGCTCACACACTACTTACGTGTAAAGCTCTGCATCTACAGTGCCGGGAGCGGGGTGAGTGATTGAGCACTGATCGAATAATGCGTTCTGTATGCTGATTGATATGCACGATACAATTTTAGGCAAATACGGACGATCATTTTCACTAAAATTGTTGACTGACAACTTAATTGTTTTTGATCATTAAACTTAAATCTCATCTGGGCAAGATCAAATATCACACGCCAATATAATTTGACATTCTGATGATAAAAAAAAAACGAGTATCTGAAATGTTTATTGCTCCTTTATTATACCAAAATTGAAGTTTGATAATTCATAATCTTAGCATTTCATTACAGTTATTACAACTATTAGTATAATTCCGTTTCCTTGGTAACGAATAGCCAGTTAAGAATCGAATATAAGCCAAGTTAGATTTATATGGGAATTACGTAATTTTCCACTACGGTTATCCTTGTTGGTTCCACTTATTATGTTACTTCCGCATCGTATTTGTTTATATATTTTATGCCGCTATTATTTGCTTTTATTTAACATACAGACGAATTTATTGTCTAGAAGTTAACACTGTTAAATTGTAATATCAACCACTGAAGACCCTGTATAGTGAAAACCTTTTTGAGTTTATTTCATATCGAATCTTATATCCCTTCCTGCAATTGGGTATTATGGTCAACCATCCCTACTGCAGTTACCCTGAAATTTGACAGCTAGTTTACTGACCGAAGGCTTGATCAGGGTTTGGGTAAACAGGGGAATAACCGTTTCAACGATGTTTTTAATTAATCGGTAGTTTCCTGGAATGATGCAATGGTCCTATCTAGATATAATGGTCCTATCTAGATATAATGGTCCTATCTAGATCTAGATATAATGATGAAGTCGAGCTGATGAAGAAGACCAAAGATGACCACTGCAACTACTTAATTACAAGTTTATCACGGGTATCATCATCATCACATCATCAGCCTTTTTAATGTTCCAACTGCTGGGACACAGGCCTCCTCTCATAGAGGGAGTGGGCTATAATCCACCACGCGGGCCCAGAGCGGATTGGTAGATGTCACATGTCTTTGAATTTTTGGTTCTAGGACATGCCGGTTTCCTCACGATGTTTTCCTTCACCGTTTTGAGAGCAGTGGTGATGAAATAAATTACACAAAGTAAAGCGCCTGCTCGGGTTCGAACCCACGACCTACAACTTGTAAGTCGGATTATAGCTAGATTTAATTGTAATACAATTATCCAACCATGCATTTAACATAAATTCAATTTCCTAATTAATCATACATTACACAATCAATTTTGTACACGTAGCTACAACTCTAATAATGCTGATTGCTTTGAATGCTTGCGGTTACAAATTATTGTTATGAGTAATTAAGTTAGGCAAACATTAGGGAAGTCTGTTACAAGTGTTAAAAATACTTCTTACAACTATACGGAGAAGTACACAAGTATAAAGTTTTTGTAAGCTTAAAGATCAAACAATGACCCGGTAACACGCTAGTGCGAAGCCGGGTCTATACAACGCAAAATGGAACTGAAATCTGTTGCAAAATTCGTATGGATATCGGAGTTCTCGTGTGGCCCAGTTGGATAAAACTTTAATAATGGAAGATCCCGATAGCTAAAGTTTGCTCGAGTAACGACGTTTACCCGCGAACTCGGCCGGTGGCAAAATAAAATCAACTGACTTGACGACCGGCTACTGCCCGCGCCGACTTCCCGCCGACGACCACAGCGACGTTCTGTTTCAATAATGTTTTTACCTGATTGTATAGATGTTTCCTGGAACAATTACCTATACAGGTTTTGAAAGGTTTCTCAATTCTATGAAAGTTGAACAAAAAGGTACTTAGCTACCGTAGAATGTAATTACATTGAAATCTTATCTAGCGCTGAAATTGTTAAGACGTTAGCACGTTCAGCAACTCTAATTACATAATTGAGCTTTATACTGAAGACTGTTATTAATTATATTAATAAGTATTAATTTTCTTGGCACGTCTAGCGAGCATAATACAATAAAAGCTAGATAGATCTTAAGAGGAATGAAATACCAATAAAAAATTGTTGTTTTGTCGAGGTTAGGTTCTTATTTGTGGTACTGCACAAAGCCCAGTCCATAGCCAGCCAGGAACGCCATGATACTCGTATATCTATTTTCTAACCAGGTTTTTTTTTAAAGGCATCTCTTCATGTGCCTTTTACTTTGAGTAGTCCTAATCTCGCAACTACCAACCTTCTAGGCTACTGTCTCTGCCTCACATAACTCGTCCCAACGGAAATACCTTTACCTACATCTTCGATTAGAGTAAAATGTTTCTAAATTCCTTATAACCATTTCTGGTGTTAACCTATCCCGAGGATCTAGAAAAGTGGCATTTGATGTGGAAGGATCACGTGATTTTTGGATATCGCTTGTCAATCCCATACAATTTTGCCTTTTGATCCGACTTTATACCATTTCATAACATAACATCACGCTAGTACGCTCTACGCAGATGTCTTCAGTTCGCCTTGGTATACTCTCATTTCACCGGGTATTTCCATGTTTCATGATATTCGGGTAATCTATTCTGGCTTTATAGGTACCATAGAACTTGCCTATTAAGTACCACAACTAAAAAGTGAAACTTAAAAAACATTTAACATAAAAATACAACCGACTGCCAATAAAGTGAAAATAACTTCTTTTTCAGAAGCCGGTGTCAAAAAACGAAGAAAAGAAAACAGGAACACCGACTTCCGAAAAAGAGGTTATATTTTCTTTGTAGTGTTTTTATTTGGAAGTTAGTTGTATTTGTTTTGTAAAATTGTTTTTTTTCTACACACATTTTAATTGATACTGGTTTATAATCTCCAAACGTTCCTTTGTTGTTTAGAAATTAATTACAAAACAACAGCAGTAGTTAAAGAAAACCAATAATTAAAATTGCCCCAACGTACGACTTGGAGAATTAAATAGAGCTGAATATAGACTTCGAAGTAATAATTAGGCAAAAAGATCGGGCAGGTAGGTAGGCAATTGTCGATTCGCAACACGCGCACGCCGCCCGGGCGCGCCTGAATCGGCTCGCCGGCCACCAAATAAGATCACTTAAATTCCACACCCGTAGCCTTACACCCAGATAGCACTACCAGTTACTTCTGTTACGTATATGAACCCCGCACACACAGTAATTACACAAAAGAAACGGAACTAAGGAAGGCGTTTAAACATTGCCTTCGGTCGCTATTAGATCCTGCAGAGTAAACCCGGAATTACTAAAATATATTCTTTCTGCTCGCTTTGTTATTAAGTTTAGGAGCCGTTTGGGCGCCGGGCAGACTTGGGTCTCCGAGGAGCAAGTTACGCACCTTCGCTGTTCTTTCTCACACAGTGTAAAGAATAATGGAAACGGAAAATCTGCTGCTAACTTCATGTTTTATTTCCGGAAACTTTAATACAGTTTGTACATGATGGCGTCGAATGGTCTATTTTTACTCCTTTATGTAGGTTACAGTATCAGGCGCGAACGATCAGTTAAGACGGAACTTCGCCCATTGGCTTTTACTGTTGTCAAAGTTTAGCACTAAATCAGACTACGACTAATCTTAACTAATCCGTATTTTTGTATTTATCGGCCACTAAGTCTGGTTACTGATTATATCAACTGCTTCTTCGAAGTAGCTGCAAGTTTATTTTCATAATTTATAAGTATGTAAATATTTCCACAAAAGCTAATTAAGTAATAATGTTTTTACTGAGAAATGCTTATGAAAGCTAGCTCTGTATTATTGTTAACTTAAACAACTATCTGATAAGAAACTTAAAAGTAGGTAAACGTTGATTTAGTCGAATCTTCAATAAATGTGAATATGAGTAATGTTGGAGAGGCTGAAGTGGATTTCGTAGTTCAGTGTTTCGGCTGGCTATTTTGTAATATTAGGTTAAAATATAATAATAATTAATGTTTATTGGTACAAAAAATGTAACAATAATAAGTATTCCCATAAGTATACAGCTATATTGTAGGAGCTACATTGTAACCATCGGTTAATGAACACAAACTGTAACACAGGCTTTTTCAAAAACTTACTTCAGGCACCAGTCTCTTACAATGGTGGAACATAGCATTAGCCAAAAACATTGTTAATTTTAAGGTAACCTATTATTGTAAAGAGAGAACAAATAAATGAAATGAAAATGAAATTAATGAACCCTGCCTCTCAAACTAGGGCAACCTATATCTTGAGAGACAGTAATAAAGGTATATAGATAAAGTAATAAATTGTAAACGCTGTTTACAAATAGCACTTTCTCATAAAACTTAACGCTAATTACACCTCAAAAATTTTGTCCGCACCGTTGTCAATGTGAAAAGCACCCAAAAGGCTGGCAGCATTGTCATAGATATGTATAGTAAGTGCATTTCAAGTAAAACAATAACAGGGCACATATTAAATATTGACGGACGCAATTATTCAAAATTGCAGTAGTTTCAAATAATATTTTGAAGAGCGGGGGCGGCGTACTGTACTGATGCCGAGCCACGGCCAACTTTCTAGGTTTATTGTCTTCGCTTGAATTAAAAAAGTTTCACTTAAGTTCTCTCTTAATACTTTGAACACATATTTACTTACCTATGAGCGGAGGTAATAAAACATTATTTTCTTTGCCCATTGCACATACCCGTCAAAGCTTACGGAATATACTTTACTTCCGTATTGAACACCATCTATCTAAGACACTGTTATGTCCCTGTTATTCCCGAAACTATGTTATTTCCCATTGAAAATATCAATGGAGTAATTCAAACGTTACAGCACGTACCCGATCCTCTTTGGCACTACGATATATTGAGGAAAGTCATCGCTTTTCACAAAGAGTTTTTTTAAACAGGTAAGAGAGCTTTTCAAAAGCTACTTTAAAGAGTTGTTTTAGTTTCTGAAAGCGAAATGCTATAGCCTTAATTATCTTTTGATCAACTTATTGAAAATAGCTTTTAGTCTGAGTGTTGAACTAGTTGGGTAATCAAATTAGTACGTACCTATTCGAGGAACAAACTATGGATTTCGAAATACTTATACATGAATATTCTGAACCTGCCTGCAAGAATTCCTACAGTATCGTAATTCTTTGATAGATTCCCTTGTGGCTATCGGTTGGGAGGCTTCTCGTCGACCATATAAGTTACGACTAATGAACGAAAGTAGGTTAATTTCTGCGATCCGGAAGTCCTACTATTACAGTCGCACACACCTATAAATAATTCAATCTAAATTCCAAGGTGTCCTTTGGCATGAAAAGGTATCTCGATCTACCCTCTACTATCTGCTCTCAGCGAATTCATGAAATATTCCACCCAATCAATCTGAAATTCCATTAGATCTCCAATTTCTGTAAATGTTTACACATTCAAAAAGGTGTTTTAGTAAATACTTCAGTTCATACGGAGATTACTTGTTCAAAAAGCTCTCTTTTTTTAAGTAGATTTATTTACAACGAAGTATTCTAGGGGTCTGTCGAGGTCAAAAGTAAAAAAAAAGCCGGGCAATTCACTTAACGTGTTGACCTCACCTAAAAGAATTTGATACTGCAAGTCCAGCATTCTGTATATTCTTTTTTATCGGAATAACTGTGTGTAGCTAACACTTGGGGGCTGAGTCACCCGCGTCCGTAGGAGAGTTACCCGTATTGTTGTTACCCTACACGTGGTCAAATCAGGTGACACTAACTGGTGGTAGGCTTCGGCCGAAGGCTTGTGACCACCCACCGGGCAAAGACGTACCGCCAAGCGGCCTAGCCGTGTTCCGGTACGATGCTCGGTGTGGCCGTAGCCACTAGAGGAGTTGGGTCGAGATAGTTGTTCCACTGCATGCTGACCAGTCTGACTCGCGCTGTTTTGGGCGTATCGGGAGACTAGTTGCGGAGGGTAGCGGGATCCGAGGCACGGTGCGCCGCTGGCCGACCGCAGGTAGTTGGGGGCCCAAGTAGTATGCCAGCCACACACGAAAGGCTGCCCCGCCAACTGTCGAAAAATCCCGGAATGCACCATCGTGCTGGTTGGCGACCAGATGGGAGGGCCCAATGGACATCTCCGGGGGGGCTCGGGCGTCCCCGCAGTCTCCGGAATAGTGCCCCAATGATGCCCCATCCTTACGGAGACGCAGATAGGAAGTCTGTCAGACGTGTCGTACTTATCCTACCCAGGGTTTACCCTGGAGAACAATTTCAAACCACGCGCGGGTGTATGCATGTATGCCCGAGACGACACTTGCTATCGGCGTCTCCGTAACCTTGAAGACTGCAGGTTCTCAGTGCTGTGGGCTCTGGTGGACACAGGTCTGGATAAGATTATCTATGCCTGTGTCTACTTCACGCCTGAACAGCTGCTCAACTTGTATAAAGCACAAGTTCGGTCATGCATGGAGTACTGCTCTCACCTCTGGGATGGATCTGCCAAATACCAGCTTGATGCACTTGAGTCGATTGACAGACGGGCCAAAAGGCTTATTGGCAACGTTGCACTGGTCGCATCAAAGCTCCAGAGCCTCGAACATCGACGCCGAGTCGCCAGTCTGTCGGTCTTTTATCGGTTACATTTCGGGGAGTGTGCGACGGAACTGCACAATTTGATTCCGCCTAGCCCTTTCCATCATCGGACTACAAGGCGTACGGCCATGCGCCATCGGTACATGGTAGACATCCCTCCCATACGCACAAAGCGTTTTGCTAATACTTTCATTGTGCGCACAGCTAAGGATTGGAATTCCCTTCCGGAGTCTTTGTTCCCTGATAGCTACAACCTAGGGGTCTTTAAGTCAAGAGTGAATAGGTTTCTTCTAGGCAAGCGTGCTTCACCGTAGACCACATAATCGCTTAACATCAGGCGAGATGGTGGTCAAACGCTAGCCTATAGTTGATAAAAAAAAAATATCTACTGGATAAGTTTAATTAAAGTTTTAAATCCAAAATACGTGAAACCGTAATCTGATATTTTCCCTCAGCGGATTTCAAAAGCAAATTCTTTTATTTCCAATCGTAATTCGGGATGGTGAATTGTTTGAACATGTTCAAATGACCAAGGGGGGTAATATCTAGTTTGGACGGTTACCAAAATTTACAGCAGCAGAAACTGAAGGACTTAGTGAGAAAAATATAATTCGTGAAGTCGAGGATAGAAACTAGTATAATTCAGAAATAAATACTGTATCGTATAATCTAGGTACGACATAAAATTCTTGCAAGTGACGCCTGCCTGGTACAGTCGAAACAAAAGTAAAAGTGACAATAAAGGGTTCTTTACATTAAGTAGCGTTTGTGGCGAGCTCCGGAGTGTCGCGGATGTGTCGCGCCCGACAATGCGACACGGCGACAAAACAATGCTTTGATTTGTCGACCATAGCGGACCACAACGACCGTTTATTGCAGATTGTTTTAGCAGCACCCATTCAAATGTCGCTTGTGGCTTTTCAAGCAACGCATGCTTGCAATTAGATTTTCCCCGGTGAAAAAGGTTGCAAAAATGTAATTACCTACCTGGACGTTTTTAAGGAGACGTCCGTTTCAAAATATATTTTTTTAAATGGACACGCGATATTTCACGTGGCTTAATTAAAATGAAAGAGTTTTATTGCATCATATTTCTATTCCAGGTTTTAGTTTTAGGTGTAAAAGAGTTGACACACCAAACATAAGACATTTCGTTTGGAGTCCTTAGTTTCGTAACAATTAACGGATGGAATCAATTACATAACAGTTAACGCAACATTTCAAAATGCGAGCAAATATTTGAATTAATATAAATGCAACACATCCACAGCAACTAAAATTGCGCTTGCACAGTCCCTTCTGCTTCCAATCCTTGACTATGCTGATGTCAGTTATCTCGATCTCACCCAGGCACAACTAGATAAACTTGAGCGTCTTCAAAACCTTTGCATAAGATTTATATTTGGCTTGCGCAAATATGATCACATTTCTGAATTTCGGACAAAGCTCAAGTGGCTTCCCATACGTCTTCGCCGGGATTCTCATATTTTATTTCTGCTTTACAGTATTCTATACAATCCTACAGCCCCCTCTTATCTCAAAGAACGTTTCAAGTTCCTTCATGACACACATAATAGATACCTGAGGTCATCGGAAAACTTGGGACTAGAGATGCCGATGCATTCCACCAGATTTTACGACAAATCCTTTACGGTTCAAGCGGTGCGATTGTGGAATGCTTTGCCTGTGTCAATAAGGCGAGCTCAATCTCTGCCCATTTTTAAAACTATGGTAAAGAATCACTATCTCTCTCTTTAGTAGTTGTTTTCTTGATTTCTATGTTTTTGTTCCATACTTATAACTGTATATATTTTTATATATAGTATGTTTATATATATGTATTTATTTTATATGTAAATAGTACACCAATAGACTACCTACAGTACTTTCTTTCCTTTCTTTTTTAAAATCCATCCAAAGGTTGTCTTGAAAAGATCGCTTTTAGCGATAAGGCCGCCCATTGTGTCACCCATGTTTTTTTTTTTTTTTATTTATTTATGCTTTCTGTAACATATTTGGTGTACATAATAAAGAGTATTCTATTCTATTCTAATGCAGGACCATCGACCAGAAAGTGTTAAGCAAATAATTTTGTCATACAAAGTTTTCAACGATAATTTTGATATCTAATTTGGAAGAGTAAACAAGTTCGAAATGACACACACTTGAAATTCATAGATGAAAATAGAACTACGAGTATACGTTGTAACAGTAAATACAACATCGAATTCGCTGAAATTGTCTCAAAGCCTGAAATTGCAATACACGTGTTTGTAGTTCAGACCACTGCAGATCAAATAAGTTTAGTATACTCTCTGGTTGCTTTTACAATAGTCTCAAAAGCTAGACCAGCTCCCGTTTATTTATTAGTTTAGTATTCCTTGGATCGCACGTACGTATTTTGTTAGGATGGCATGCATATCTACTGTTCAGGTTCAGTGTTATTTCTTTAGAGAATTAAAGAAGTGGCATTTTAGTTTCATATTCAGGTTGTGAAATAGGTGTTCGTGGTGTATGGCTGCTAAGAAGAACCCAGCACTCTATTGTGTAAGTTTCCCTTGCATTCATTGTTTCATATGTTCAAAAATCCATCTACTCGACAGCGTAAAACACGCAATGAATATTGTTGAGTTATCAAAATTAAATGGAATTAAAAGAATAAAAAGGGAAACGCAATTAGGGTGCTGGTTATAAGCTATAATTTAGCTTAGCTTTGCTGATGGTATAAAGTTTTAGATGAGAACCTATAGTATACAAAGATTAGTATGTTGTAGAAACCATACTTGTAGGTGACGGTATGGTTGGCGCAATAGTTGATCGATTAGCTGATGAGCTTCGTGTCGCGGCAGGTTCAATTCCTGTACTGAACAAACAAATATTATTTTGTATGGGCTATTAATAAAGGTTGTCTGGTAGATATCGCTGTCAGCGATAAGGCCGCCTTTGTACCCGTAGAAATAAGTATAATTGTAAAAGAGATGTGTAACTTTAGTTTTTGGTGTACAATAAAGTATATTCTATTCTATTATTTTGTTTTTTTTTTGGTCAGGCTGTAATTGTATTTGAATTTAAATGTTTTTAGGCACAACCTCGATGCAGGAGGAATTCCTAGTGCAATTTAAATTTCATTTAAAAAAAAAGAAAGAAAAAGGAATCCTCCGGATATTTTGCTTACATTAGAGGCAGTCAGAAGACATCAAGTATAAATTGATATTTCCAATTTATTGAGAACTTGTTGTGTAGCGCCCTTCCTATAAAGGATGTCCTTCTGGAATAAATAAAAATTTATACTTTCAGCTAAATTCAACGGAAAATACCAGCAAACGTAAAACAAGTTACGAAACAATGAGAAACACTTGTATTACTTTGCATGTACCTACGTGCAGTACAACTATTTTCGTAATTTCCCTCGACAAACTTCGTGTTTTGTCAGTCATCGGATTTCTATCGCGCTATTCTATTTCGGTCTCAATCAACTTGGAAGTTTTAATATATTAGATGTTAATACTCTTTTTAATTAAGGTAATTTATTTTAAAAATGCTGCTTATCTGATACAGCTCAGCCCTAGACAAGTGTCATTTGACGTCAGCGATGGTGATGGTCGAAATGTAAGGGATTGATCACGTGATTTTTCGATAGCGTTTGACATTCTCATATATTTTTGACGTTTTGCCAATCGCTATCGCCACGCTTTCGATGATAGAATGTCACTTGTTTATGATCTCTGAGGCTCTAGACAAGAGGCATTCAATATCAGCAAAGGCGATAGTTGAAATGTCGAAATGTAAGAGATTGATTACGATATTGCTTGTCAATCCCATACAAGTATGCCAACCCGTGCGGTTTTTATTATTTATCCACGAACTCCACTGTTGCTTCCTTACCCAATATCTAAAATTAGCTGATTTTTGCGGATCATGCATTTGTTGGGGTTCAAGCGTGGGCTATTATCGGCTTTATCAATAAATGGGTCTGATCCGATTTTGCCATTGTTATATTTTTAGGAACAAATAAAGCTATTTTCAGAATAAAAACTTGTCGGTGTCATATTAAATGGGACCACATGAGCAGCACCAGCTTTCAAATAAAAATACTTATTATATGTACTATACTTACTACAAATATTATTTATATGTATCTGCTTCATCAAAGTCGCTCTATTCAAGATATCTTATACCCATGACATACTTATTAAGGAGTTCCAGTGGCCATCTGTGGACTTCTTCATCAGATCCACATCACCAAATGATACTTTCTGAGTGTAAATGCTTGCCGTGTTATTCAAAATACCAAAATCGCTATTTGTCTGCCTATAATATTTGAGAAGTTCCCTCGATTTCTATGGGATGCCACAATCAGATTCTGATTAGTTGATAATGGGACCACCTCGAGAGTATATATAGAATTTACAAATCCGTCTTTATAATATGACGGGGTTATGGCCGTAAAAAGAAAAAAAACCGGATTGAGAAACTCGACCTTTTTGGGAAATCGGTTTAATAGAAAAACTCTACTTATGAAAATAACACTTGGAACAACAGGATTGAAGTGATTGTTTATTTTTTTTTATATTGGCGTATCTTCAATTGTTACACTGTTTATTCTAATAATACAAGCAATATGATACAAGCATAGTATACAATATGATGCGATGATACAGCATGCAATTGTATTTAGGCATTCTCAATAAAACATGATTATGATGCCAATCAATGAACTTTAAGCTTTATTTCATGTTAAAGCCCAGAATTTCTGGAACGCAAACAGGTAAATAAACCAACCCAATTTTGAGTAATTCGCGGAAACACCCTTCAATATACTAATTACAGCGTAAATTTACATTACCATCAAGTATTAAAGTGAAGTGGCGTTTACAAGTGAACATCTAAATTGAAAGCTAACTCTGAGCATTGAGTGGGAGTTGTAAAGCGCTCCCAATTAAGCGGGCGGACTAGAACAGCAGAATAGTGCAGCTCAGCGGAGTACCCGCCGCACCGACAGCGAGCGACGCCGCGCGCCGGGCGAGAACAATGTAATGAATTGTGAACATGCTTAGACTGACGGCGATATTACGCTCCGAATAAAATTCACGGTGAAGCAACTGGTTTTGGGTAATGAGGCGTTGGAAATTTTAACAGACTATTACCCTGTTTATGGTTTTGAGGTTTTTGGTATGAGGAAGAATTTGCCTAACCCGCTAGAATAAGAAAAGTCAATCCTGGATCGCATAGTTAACAAGTAAAATTTAAAACTTCTTAAAAATTCCCTACACATTTTTATTTCATGTTACACAATTTAACTAGTTGTAGACACGCTTTGATTGACAATCTATTGAACACGTAATTATGACACGATATCTTGCGAAAAGTCAAAAGTCAAAAATCCGGTTCAATAAGTAAAACGACGATTTTCATCAAACATAGCTAAGAATACTCGATAAAGTCACCTTTCAAACAAAAAAAGCTAAATCAAAATCGGTTCATCTGTTTAGGAGCTATGATGCCATAGACAGACACACAAATACAGAAACACACAGGTACACACGTAAAACTTATAACACCCCTATTTTTCCCTCGGGGGTTAAAAAATGTTTTATTTAGATGCATTTAGTCGACTGGAAGCTGATCCTTAAAATTGTTAAGTATATGCTAAGTAGGTAGATTGATCACTCCGTATATGGTTTTGTGAGATATAAAGGAGCGGCGTATTTAAATGACGAAGTGGAAGATTTCGCCTATTGTCTCTCATTCGAACTCTCGAATCTGGTGACCTGTAATACAGGTTCTTATTGAAACCTATCACAGGCACCAACTAGTCTCTCACAAAGTTATACCCTGGTTTAAACTGCAAGGCATATAATGTAAGAAACTTTGTGAAGAGATAATAAACGTTTTATATTATATTATTATATTCATAAGCCACCGGCGGAAAACAGGAAACATTGCAATTGATTAAGTGAAAATGATTCTTAGATAAGAAAAGCACAGGACTCGTTGATGGGGCTAATATGTCCAGCAGTGGGCGGCAGTGGAGTCTTTCGACTAACAATACATGATCCTGATAATTATAAATTCTTATAGTCTATTGTCTTCTACTAATAATCATAAACTAGTAATTGAGTTGGCCGCAGGAGAATACACAGAAAATAACGTAATGGATGAAGTTACAATTGTATTTAGATGAGAGAATCATAGGACCGCTCGCAATGGCAACGCTTGGGGAAGGCTTGTATCCAGGAGTGGACGCCTTTTGGCTGTCATGATACTGATAATAATAGTATACTCTAAGAGATACTTATAGGGTTAAAAGACAATGAAATACCAACCTATGTGTGTGACATTTGACTTAAAACTTGTGATGCCTTCGTCTATAGCTGTCACATTATTGATGATTATGCAGAATTTAATGGATAGCGATAGGCCTAGTTAAGCTGAAAGGTAGAAAAATATAAGTAATTGGGTAAGAAAACAATCTCACTTATAGATATTACGGCAATTACTCGAGCTTCAGCTCCCTTCAGGGTTTCATAAATAAATGAACGAACATTGGGGTAAAATCAATTATAAATCCTTTGTTACCGATTTTGATAGCACAATATTAACGAAACAAACGTAGGCCTTCTATTATCATGTTTTTGTTTTTTTATACGTCCTGTCCTGTTTTATGAACTTAACCGTATGCTTAACCGTTAGTATGCAGATTACCAAGGAAGTCTGCAGATTATCTAGTTAATGTTAGAACTTTTTTTTTCCACTTTAACGGAATCAACCAGATATTCTGCAGATTAACAACTTAATCTGCACTTTAACTGATTTACGCAAATTAGCGGTAACATGTATGTTAATATTATTTTTATGTATGTAAATAAAGATTTATAAGCTTTTTGAATTAACATGCAATGTATGTATCTATGTATGTTCGAGTCAAATCTTGCAACTGAATTTTAAAGCAGTTATCTTCAACCAATTAAGATGACCGCCTTTGTAACGTAATGTTAGGCTCAGTCGAGCTATCGTTAGCTACGTTAATAAAATTAAGAGAAATTAAAAACAAAAAAAAAGATATAGATAATAAAAACTAAAGAAGATGTGGAATGCCCGAGGTAGGCAGTGGAGCACGCACCACGACGGACAAGCAGGCAATCTCATAGGTAGGCAGGTGAACGGGCACCACGGGTAGATGGTCAAGGCAGGCAATCGGGCAGGTAGGCAGTAGAATAGGTAGCAGGAAGGATAGACAGGCAAACGGGTTAGTACGTTGGCATTAAGGAGTTTGGAGGCCAGCTATGACTCAATAAGCCAAACAGCGAAGCCTTTGATGCCAAGAGATGACCATTGAGGGTAAGGTTCCAAGAAATAATTCTCTCTTTACACATACAATATATTTATTAATTGCACTTCAAAGATGTGATAACATTCACAGGCCGTATATATTATAGTTTAAAGACTTTTCAGTCGTACACTTGTGTACAATCGTACACTTGGTAGTATTAAGTAGTCCACCGACTTTCGGCGTTCCGTCCAGATCCAATACTAAAAAGCTGACGCCTGTTTTTACTCGTTCTGTCATCCCTTCTAAATTTCAAATTCAAATCTCAATTAAGCAATCAAGACCAGAACGAATAAAAACGGTTCACAAATGAGGGGCAGTCTATCGCTGCCCTTATAAAATATACAACTAACTTAAGGAAGGTCTAGGTAGTCCATGGTACCTATGTTATGTCTATGGCTTAAGAAAATAAAATAGACAGACAGACGTCAGATGAAAATGTCACAGCATAAAATATTCCAAGATTTCACAAATTAGCAATATAATTTAAGTTAAAACAATCAGAGATAACAAAAAATATGCTTTTCAGGTACAAACAGTATGAAAGAATACAAAAAGTGAGTCATATGAGTTGATACAATATCAAACGATAAAATGGTATGGTTTGTATAGTGTTATAAAATGGAAATACTCATAAAAATGTGGATTTGTAAATCAGAATAGCACACCTTCCAAAAAAATAAATGCAGTTTCGGAAGTCGATGTTCCTGTTTTGTTTCTTCGTTTTTGACAACCACTTCCGAAATTGAAGTTATTTTTATTTTATATTTTTTTAGTTATGTAAAGAAGAAGTTCTATAGTAATGTACCTGTCATACACAAGTTATGGCTGAATAGAATACTCGAATAACATAAAATATGAACATAACCGTGACCCTATGCATAAAAAAAATACATTTAGGACTCTTCGTTACCCGTTTAGGAAATAAGTATTTATATACCGCTGTCTAAAAGGTTAATGCACATTGTGTGTACCTACTACCTGCATTATGAGTTCCATATGCCAAAGATGTACGGAAAAAAGTAGAGCGATATTTATCGCCCCGTTCTGAAGGCCTTGTCCGCACATAATAATTAGTGCGGTGTTTCCCGGGATCCTCGTTAGACTTCGAGAATGCTCCAGAAGTTTATTGTCCAGTCTCCTACAGAAATATCCAGCTTACATTTAAATATTATATTGCATTTAGTTTGGAAGCTCTTAAGTACTGCAGCAATAAAGTCGTATTAAAATTCGTCCTATAGCTTTTGAGCGAGGCTTGGACATAAAGATAGCAGGGCAATTGTCAAGGGTTTGAATTTCGGTTTTATTCCAAAACGTAGATTTCACCGTAATAATTTAGAAAATTAGTGTACATCTAAACATTTTATTTTAATTGTTTTTGAACGGATATGTAAACGTTGTAATGAATTAGGTCAATTTATTGACGGAGCACGGTAATAGAACACACACACCAACAAATGGATTAGGTAAATACATTGGTAATCGTAAGAACCAGGTACCTCTCAGAGCACCATGGTGTGTCACTATACGATAAGCAAGTTAAGGTTGCCCTAGTCGACCATTCTTCCATACAAACGTAGTCTGGCGATTACTTCACTGAAGGACAAAAATGATATCAATTTGTCTCATCATTATCTATTATCTAGCCCCGTATGGAAACAAAAAAGTTAAAAAAAATATATTTGAAAGTTAAGAGAGTCGAAAGTTTCATATTTCAACAATAACTTTAACGCATCTTTGGGCGCAAATAAATACCATAAGAGGAAGGAAAATTGTAGAACGGTCACCATACCGGGATAGATTACTAGTTCAACAATGCAAATAATTTTATTTTGAACAGATACACTGTGGGTTTTTCATGATATCCAATACTCTCAAAGGTCTGTTTATAAAATTTCGCGTGCTCGTTTTCGTCCTAAATCATCATCCATTTCGCTACAAATTTGTAAAAGTGTGTATTCGTACGCAAACTGGCTTCCTAATGCTCAACACAGCATCTATCTCGTTCGCACGTGTTGTCAGATGTATGTCAGATGTATATGCATGCATTTTAACCCCACGTACAAAATAGTTCGTGTCGTTGACAAGTGCAACCCTTAAGTGTTAAACATAATTTATATCAGAGGAAATCATTTTAAATAAAAAAAAATGACATTTGAAAAACCTGTTTGATATCCTAGCTACCCAATCCGCTGGTTGACAGCATTAAGTTGTAGCTTGTTTACACGACCACGCTCCAACACCTCTCCCGCACAACACCGCTTCAAAAGGAGATGACTACTCTCCGAAGATCCCAGACGCCTCGTAAGGGGTTGCCTGGTATAGTGTGCCGCCTTATATAACGTAAAGTTGGTGAAGGTGGCCACTATAGAAAATCTCAGTAGTTTAAAGGGGCATGTCCACGTGCCGACATCTAGCAGGCAACCGCCTGTCCACGTACTTACAACTAGCCACGGCCCGACCGCTTTCGCCTTAATTTTTCGATAATGCAACGTGCTTCAAGCGAGCAGTCTGCGTGCGTACAGCGCGCGGGCCGCCCGCTTGAAGCTCGTGGTAAGTATGCGACAAGCGAGACGTCAACTATCGAGTGGTACGATGGCGGTAAACTCGCTTACAGCGAGTTGTCTGCTAATATGTGTTTTCAATGTAAAGTATGTCTACAGAGGACGCCCTGAAGCTCACATTTCAATCAACATTATTTTGCCGGGTCGGAGCGGTGTCGTATAAGATAACTATGACCTTTAGTATCCTCAAGTCCAGGCTCGCCGCCGCTTTCCCTCATCTACCCAATAATAATTAATTTTCCTAGAGGTCTGCTCCAGACTTCAGCCGTCTTATTAATAAAAATAGCGTATTGCCAGCTTACTCCGAAGTTACTCTTGGACTAGCTAATCCCGGAGTAACTAAGGATTAAATTAGCTTTAGCAATGTTATTAATAAATATGGAATGACCTCGGATTAACTATTCATTCCTTACTCTTGGATTTACGCGTAAGCTATGGCAACTCAGTTGGATTTAAAAGTAAAAAGAATGAACCACTGAATGAAACTAAGGAAGTTGATGAACAATAGCAGAAAAAAATATTGCGGGCAGAGTGACATCTGTCATACAGTTTTGAAAGTGAAGGAGGCAATTTTAAACTTATCTCAACAATTTTAACTTAAATCGCATATAATAAAGTATTATAAATGCGAAAGTAGCTCTGTCTGTCTGAATGTTACCTTTTTACGCGTAAACCCCTGAACCTTTTTTGGATAGACTTAGTCATTGAGATAATACGTACTACATAAATTACCTCAATGGAGTTAGTTTGAGATCCTGTGCAGGACATAGGATAGTTTTTATCCCGGCAACCATCCTTATGAGGGTGGTAAGGGAGGTGGAAATTTATATGTTGAACCAATAATTTCTCAAATAAGGCAGCCCCCACACCTACAATATTATTGCGCGACATTAAAAATAGGCTATTAGTAATACTACTAATGCTAAGCAGACGAAATCGCGGGCAATAGGTATTTGTGGTGTACAATAAAACATATAATAAATAAATAAACAGCTAATATTTATTATTTGTATGCTTTGATAGATCTGATGACGAATGTACCCCTCATACTAATGTTAATAAAATACCTAGCCACATCTTTATCTTTACAATATATTTATTGTAAACTAAAAATTTTCATCATCAAATCACAACGAACAAAATGTCAATCAAACATAATAATTGTAGTCGCCATGGATACACTCCTAATCCAACTTTAATCCGACCTTAAACTAGCTAGCACCAAGGTGTAAATTTTAGTCCGAGACTAGAGTCAGATTAGTATATTCCCTCTTTATTCTGTGTTTATTAATACGGAAATTTGTTAGTACCTAAAGCTTGGAATAAAGTTATTCTTACCTTAGTCCACGTTTATTAATAAAACGGAAGATGTTTCTTTGACGAAATTCATTTCCTTGTTTCGGCATCCGGTTTTCTTCCACTATTCAGTTTATAATTAGAAAAGGAAAAATCGCCTAAATTCTTTTACTCTTATAACAACGAGTATTTTTCGTAACGTGAATTATGGTTAACGAACACAAAAGATTTTTCGTGAAACTAATAATTCTCATCGTTGTATTATTAGTGTTAACAATGTAGCAATTAGTTACCTTTAGCTAATGTTATGAAGGAAATATTTTGTCGTATAAAAGCCTTTCTTTTATATACGATAGACTGTGGGTGGGCTTGTAATTATGTTTTCATCTTAACGTAGGCTTTTTATATTGTTTGTGTAGTTCCTTGTTAACGAGAAGCGACCTGATCTCTTATAATAGAGCGGCATCCAACCAACTAAACACTAATAATAATGATGACAATGCTCGGCAGACGGTCTGGCCATCATAGTTGTTAATAGCCAACTTCCATCTTGTAATCTTTATAGTCGTCTTTATTTGGAGAATGGCAGTCGAATTCGTCGAGAAAGAATCCATGTCATCGAAAAAATACAAAACGAAATGTTTAAAATTATGCATTTATATTTCAGTGCGGTTTACGTCACAATAGTAAGTCACGGTAACTGCCAAACTATTATATTAAGCGGAGAAATGTAAATTTATACTCATGCGCTATTTTAAGGCACTACGTATTCAAAAGAATTTGAATTCTTACGGTTCCGTACAGTGGCCGATATTCGTCGCCCGTTGATGGAATATTAATTACTATGGATGGATCGTGATGAAGAATTTCTAACGAAGTGTTTTGTAAAAAGGTTACACGCTATCATACCTAAATCAATCATAGACTGGCCAGTCTCATGACGCTCCCGAGGAAAAAAGGGAAACATTGTTCCCCATTTCGCGAGGGTTCGTTAGCAAAGTCCGGGCAGCGAAGTAATTATTAAGTAACATTTCAGGTCTCACTAACTATGTACAAGTCCACATTTAGTATGCTGACACGCAGAATTTGTGCGCAAGTCTCATTATTAATTTGTTAATAACATTCTTGCTTGGAGTTGGCTGCGAGTGCATTTCCGTCTGCAGTTTTAGCTTTCAGCATTAAGTTTTGCTTTAGTTTCCGAGACGAAGAAATCTTGCTCGCGTGCTTACTTATTCCATTTACTATCGGGAGGACGTGTTAGCGCGTGGTCGAGTTTCTCGAGACAATATTGCTCTATAACAACATGTAGAGATCGATAGCTGCCTGGCTGTTTGGAACAGCACTGAAGCCAGCATGAAAATCATTTATCGATTCGCGTAATAGGATTTCGTAAATTCTAAACTGAACGTTGTGTTTTGAAAGGTTTAACAAATTGCGTCCAGTATAATTCGAGCGAAACAGTCGTAGAACCTAAACATTGGCCAATTTGTTGTGATTTAAACGACTGTGTGGATGTTCTTATTAAGTTGTTAATGATAACTTTTGGACAGAGTTCGACCATTATTTTACTGAATTGATGTTTTCAGTTGCCTACAGTTCAGCCATAGGTATCCCCATGTTAGTTTAAAGTCAATTTGTTTCAGGAAATGAAAAGTTAGAGGTTACATTGTGTGACTAATATGGAGCCTTAATTGGTAGCGCACCATGCGGCTTAGCTAAGATTATGTGAGTAATTTCGTCTCCGTCTCCGTCGTTCGTAGGTGTCGTAAGATGCGATTAAAGGGATCATTTTAAGTACCTAAGCAGTTAGCCTGCACACGGAGATGGCATTGCAATTTTTATTGATATTAGTTTTGAATCATATCTTTGTGGTAAAGCGTAGAAAAAAATAGGACTTTTGACATATTTAAGTTCAACATAACAGGAAATTATAAATTAATGAAGTTTCCAAATTCTCGCCAAACTTTTCGCCTGCCCTGAAGTTGGCTTGCCGATGCGCTAGGCACAGATCGGTGCTGTTTTTGTATGAGATTTACTATTGCGCAGTCATTGTAGCCAACTTCATCTTTGACATTTTTGACATTTTACACCATCTGCGACTGCCGAAAAGAAAGTTATTTTTCGTTTTGTAGAGTTTTGTTTTGGAAGTCGATTTAATTTTTAAATAATAAGTTTTTATTTTTCTCTTATTATTTTACTTATCTCATATTATAATGAAAATACACATTTTAAAGAATGACTCAAAAACTACTCGTCAGATCTTGATCAAATTTAAATTGGACCACATGAGAAGCACCCGTTTTCACATAGGAAAAAAAATCATCAATGTCGGTTTTCCTGATAAAAAGTTCTGAGTTTCTGAGGCCTACAGTTGAATGGAACCTCCTCCTTTTTTAAGTCGGTAAAAAAAGATAATCTGTACTTATGAAAATAACACTTGGAACATCAGGATTGAACTAGCTGATTGTGGTTAGGCATTCTCAATAAAACATGATTGTGTTACCAATCAATGAACTTTAAGCTCTGTTTCATGTACATAAAGCCCAGAATTTCTTGAACGCAAACAGGTAAATAAGCCAACCCAATAATGAGTAATTCGCGGCAACACCCTTCAATATACTAATTACAGCGTAAATTAACATTACCATCAAGTATTAAAGTGAAGTGGCGTTTACAAGTGAACATCTAAATTGAAAGCTAACTCTGGGCATTGGATAGGAGTTGTAAAGCGCTCCCAATTAAGCGGGCGGCTAGAACAGCAGTATAGTGCGGCTCAGCGAAGTACCCGCCGCACCGACAGCGAGCGACGCCGCGCGCCAGGCGAGAACAATGTAATGAATTGTGAACATGGTTAGACTTACGGCGATATTCCTAATATATATATAATAATCATAAGTTAGTACTTGATTTGGATGCAGGCGAATAAACAGAAAATAACGTAATGGATGTAGTTACAATTGTTTTTAGATGAGAGAATCATAGGACCGGTCGAAATGGCGACGCTTGGGGAAGGCTTGTATCCAGTATTGGACGTCTTTTGGCTGTCATGATATTGATAATAATGGTATACTCTAAGAGATACATATAAGGCTGAAAGACAATGAAATACCTATCTATGTGTGTAACATTTGACTCAAAAACATGAGATGCCTACGTCAATAGTTGGAACATTATAGATGATTAGGCAGAATTTAATGGATAGCGATAGGCCTAGTTTAGCTGAAAGGCAGAAAAATATAAGTAATTGGGTAAATTAACAATCTCACTTATAGATATTACGGCAATTACTCGAGCTTCAGTTCCCTTCAGGGTTTCATAAAAAATTGAAAGAAAATTGGGGTAAAATCAATTATAATTCATTTGTTACCGATTTTGATATCACAATATCAACGAAACAACGTAGGCCTTCTATTATCATGTTTTTGTTATTTTATACGAGAACAGTGTAAGGAGTAGCTGCTGATAATAAACAGGATGGATTGGGATAGGGCAGTAAGGACAAAGTTTATTTTTGTACCCGACTGCCGAAGGAGGATAATGTGTTTATCAGTCTATGTATGTATGTATGTTTGTTCCTATGTGGCGTTCTAGATACCATACGCGTTTGCCGATTTTGATGATTCTTACGTCTATCGATTCGTCTTAACCCTGCAAGTGTCACTGGCTACATTAATATTGGAAAAAAAATGGCGGATTTTGGGCGCCATATTGAGGGACATCAAATATTTTTTGTCTTCCAAACCCATGTGTGGGGTAACAAAATAAAGGGTTTTAAGAAATGTTTTCAAAAATATATATGCATAACACTTCTATGTTTAAATGTACCTAATACTAAAAAAAAAATATTTGTTACATACCGGTACACCTCTGTGGCTCGGAAAAATGTTAGGCCATTGGTCCCGGCTGTCATTTGAAGATCTTTGACAGCCGTGACGGGTAGACAGAAGCCAGAAAATTATGCATCAGTCTAACCATCTAAAACCAAGGGTTTCTATTATGCCGCTATACAGTCCAAAATCCAACGAAAGTCTAGGTTTTTTAAATGCCCTAAATTGTCGAAGAGAACTGTTTCGTCACTGTGTGGACAAAGGCACAGTTTTTTGATCCATAGTTAACCAATGGTTAAATATGCTAACTGATGGTTACAAAATTCGGTATAATGATGCTGATAATGATACATTATTATAGGCTATTATCTTCTACTAATAATCATAAGTTGGTACTTGATTTGGCCGCAAGCGAATAAACAGAAAATAACGTAATGGATGAAGTTGCAATTGTTTTTAGATGAGAGAATCATAGGACCGGTCGAAATGGCGACGCTTGGGGAAGGCTTGTATCCAGTAGTGGACGTCTTTTGGCTGTCATGATATTGATAATAATGGTATACTCTAAGAGATACATATAAGGTTGAAAGACAATGAATTACCTACCTATGCGTGTGACATTTGACTAAAAAACATGAGATGCCTACGTCAATAGTTGGAACATTATAGATTATTAGGCAGAATTTAATGGATAGCGATAGGCCTAGTTTAGCAGAAAGGCAGAAAAATATAAGTAATTGGGTAAGATAACAATCTCACTTATAGGTATTAAGGCAATTACTCGAGCTTCAGCTCCCTTCAGGGTTTCATAAATAAATGAACGAACATTGGAGTAAAATCAATTATAATTCCTTTGTTACCGATTTTGATAGCACAATATTAACGAAACAACGTAGGCCTTCTATTATCATGTTATTGTTATTTTATACAGTGTAAGGAGTAGCTGCCGATAATATACAGGGTGGATTGGGATAGGGCAGTAAGGTCAAAGTTCCTTTAATTTTTTTTTAAAGGCGCATAAATGATGTGTGTAATTCATGTGTAAACTCAAAGTCAAATCTGAAGTCGGTTAAAATAGCAGACGTAGAGAAAAATACTTACGTATAGGTAACCCTAAGCATATCAAAATTACATCGAGAACTCTTGTTATCTGGATAGGCTATTGCCTAGTAGTCATATACCGCTTTCTAAAAGGATTGTTCACTCAATTTTATTGCACCTACTACCTGCATATGAATTCCATATGCCATAGATGTACGGTAAAAAGTAGAGCGACATTTATCGCACCGTTCTGAAGGCATTTTCCGCACCTAAAGAATTGGTGCGGTGTTCCCCGGGATCCTCGTTATACTTCGAGAATGCTCCAGAAGTTTACTGTCCAGTCTCCCACAGAAATATCCAGCTTACATTTAAATATTATATTCCATTTAGTTTGGAAGCTCTAAGTACTGCAACAATTAAAGTCGTATTAAAATTCGTCGTATAGCTTTTGAGCGAGGCTTTGACATAAAGATAGCAGGGAAATTGTCAAGGGTTTGAATTTCGGTTTTATTCCAAAACGGAGATTTCACCGTAATAATTTGAAAAGTAGTGTACATCTAAACATTTTATTTTTAAGTGTTTTTGATCGGATATGAAAACGATGTAATGAATTAGGTCAATTTATTGACGGAGCACGGTAATAGAACACACACACCAACAAGGTGAGGTACCTTGTTCTTACGATAACCAATGTAATGAGACCAGAGCACCATTCGATAAGCAAGTTAAGGTTGCCCTAGTCGACCATTCTTCTATACAAAAGTAGTCTGGCGATTACTTCACTGATGGACAAAAATGATATCAATTTGTCTCATCATTATCTAGCCCCGTATGGAAACAAAAAAGTAAAAAAATATATATTTGGAAGTTAAGAGAGCCGAAAGTTTCATATTTCAACACCAACTTTAACGCATCTTTGGGCGCAAATAAATACCACAATAAGAAGGAAAATTGTAAAACGGTCACCATACAGGGATTATTAGATTACTATTTCAACAATGCAAATAATTTTATTTTGAACAGATAGACTGTGGGTTTTCCATGATATCCAATACTCTCAAAGGTCTGTTTATAAAATTTCGCGTGGTCGTTTTCGTCCTAAATCATCATCCATTTCGCTACAAATTTGTAAAAGTGTGTAATCGTACGCAAACTGGCTTCTTAATGCTCATCACAGAATCTATCTCGTTCGCACGTGTTGTCAGATGTCATAGCATGCATTTTAACCCCGCGTACAAAATAGTTCGTGTCGTCGACTATGCACTAGTGTTAATTAAACATAATTTATATCAGAGGAAATCATTTGTCAAGAAAAAAAATGACATATTTTGAAAACCTGTTTGATATCCTAGCTACCCAATCCGCTGGCTGGCAGCATCAAGGTCGTAGCTTGTTTACACGACTCCGCTCCAACACCGCTTCCGCACAAAACCGCCTCAAAAGGAGATGACTGCTCGCTGTCCACGTGCCGATAGCTAGCAGGCAACCAGCTGTCCACGTACTTACAACTAGCAGTCAACTGTCTGTCCACGGGCCGACCGCTTTCGCCTTAATTTTTCGACAGTGCAACGTGCTTCAAGCGAGCAGTCCGCGTGCGAAAAGAGCGCGCGGGTCGCCCGCTTGAAGCTCGTGGTAAGTATGCGGCAAGCGAGACATCAACTATCCAGTGGTACGATGGCGGTTAGATCGGTTACAGCGAGCTGTCTGCTAATTTGTGTTGTCAATGTAAATGTCTATAGAGGACGCCCCGAAGCTCACATTTCAATGAACATTATTTTGCCGGGTCGGAGCGGTGTCGTCTAAGATGACTATATGACCTTTAGTTTCCTCAAGTCCAGGCTCACCGCCGCTTTCCCTCCTCTACCCAATAATCATTAATTTTCCTAGAGGTCAGCTCCAGACTTCAGATGTTTCTTTGACGAAATTTCATTTCCTTGTTTCGGTATCCGGTTTTCTTCCACTAGTCAGTTTATAATTAGAAAAGGAAAAATCGCCTAAATTCTTCTACTCTTATAACAACGAGTATTTTTCGTAACGTGAATTATGGTTAACGAACACAAAAGATTTTTCGTGAAACTAATAATTCTCATCGTTGTATTATTAGTGTTAACAATGTAGCAATTAGTTACCTTTAGCTAATGTTATGAAGGAAATATTTTGTTATACAAAAGCCTTTCTTTTAGATAGGATAGACTGTGGGTGGGCTTGTAATTATGTTTTCATCTTAACGTAGGCTTTTTATATTGTTTGTGTAGTTCCTTGTTAACGAGAAGCGACCTGATCTCTTATAATAGATTGGCATCCAACCAACTAAACACTAATAATAATGATGACAATGCTCGGCAGACGGTCTGGCCATCATAGTTGTTAATAGCCAACTTCCATCTTGTAATCTTTATAGTCGTCTTTATTTGGAGAATGGCAGTCGAATTCGTCGAGAAAGAATCCATGTCATCGAAAAAATACAAAACGAAATGTTTAAAATTATGCATTTATATTTCAGTGCGGTTTACGTCATAATAGTAAGTCACGGTAACTGCCAAACTATTATATTAAGCGGAGAAATGTAAATTTATACTCATGCGCTATTTTAAGGCACTACGTATTCAAAAGAATTTAAATTCTTACGGTTCCGTACAGTGGCCGATATTCGTCGCCCGTTGATGGAATATTAATTACTATGGATTTATCGTGATGAAGAATATCTTACGAAGTGTTTTGTAAAAAGGTTATACGCTATCATACCTAAATCAATCATAGACTGGCCAGTACGTCTCATGGAGCTCCCACGCAAAAAAGGGAAACATTTTTCCCCATTTCGCGAAGGTTCGTTAGCAAAGTCCGGGCAGCGAAGTAATTATTAAGTAACATTTAGAGCAACATTTCAGATCTCACTAACTATGTACAAGTCCACATTTAGTATGCTGACACGCAGAATTTGTGCGCAAGTCTCATTATTAATTTGTTAATAACATTCTTGTTTGGAGTTGGCTGCGAGTGCATTTCCGTCTGCAGTTTTAGCTTTCAGCATTAAGTTTTGCTTTAGTTTCCGAGACGGAGAAATCTTGCTCGCGTGCTTACTTATTCCATTTACTATCGGGAGGACGTGTTAGCGCGTGGTCGAGTTTCTCGAGACAATATTGCTCTATAATAACATTTAGAGATCGATAGCTGCAAGGCTGTTTGGAACAGCACTGAAGCCAGCATGAAAAGCATTTATCGATTCGCGTAATAGGATTTCGTAAATTCTAAATTGAACTTTGTGTTTTGAAAGCTTTAACAAATTGCGTCCAGTATAATTCTAGCGAAACAGTCGTAAAACCTAAACATTGGCCAATTTGTTGTGATTTAAACGACTGTGTGGATGTTCTTATTAAGTTGGTAATGATAACTTTTGGACAGAGTTATATTTGACCATTATTCGACTGAATTGATGCTTCAATAAACTTTGGACAAGTATTCATTTTAATGATGTGTTGTTATCAGTTGCCCACGGTTCAGCCATAGGTATTCCATGTAAGATTACAAGATTAAAGTCAATTTCTTTCAGGAAATGAACAGTTAGAGTTTACATGGTGTGACTAAGAATGGAGCCTTAATTAGTGGCTCTTCATGCGGCTTAGCTAAGATTATGTGACTAATTTCGTCTCCTTCGCTGTTCATAGGTCCTGTAAAATGCGATTAAAGGGATCATTTTTAAGTACCTAAGCAGTTATTGAGGATTATTTTTGAATCATACCTTTGTGGTAAAAGCGTTGAAGAAGAAAGTAGATAAAAAAAATAGGACTTTCGACGTATAACAAAACAGTCAATTATAAATAATGATGTATCTATGTTCTCGCCAAATTTCTGGGCCGCCCTGGAGTTGGCTTGCCGATGCACAAGGCACGGATCGGTGCTGTTTTGTGTGAAATTTATTATGGCGCAGCTATTGTAGCCAACATCAGTGCGGCCAAGAAGTTTCACGAGAACTATACCTGTTTAGCCCATCCCAAACCATCCTATCTTACATCCCATCCTAAGGAGTCTCTGTCCATCTGTTTCCTGATATCTTCAATCTGGGGTTCGTGCTTCACCGTCGTCCACATCATCGCTTACCATTAGGCGAGATAGTGGTCAAACGCGAGCCTATCAATGAACAAATATTCTACACCCATCCCATCCTCAAGTAATTTTGTTGGTTGAGGCTAAAATATTACATAAACTTTCAGTACCTATAGTCAACCATTTATTCCACCGCACTTTTCAACAAACCATAATACTAACGACATCCATCTCAAATGAGAGACAAAGCTACATCAGCCAATTGGGCATTACGTTTGTTTCTGTTGTAGCGACAATATTCAATAGCACGTGCTTGAAATCATAGCGGCCCGGAGCGGCGAGCGGCTCAGCCGGGCGGCATCGCATTACGTTAATCACAGCATTGTCCCGCTGAGGGCAGTTTGTATGCTGCCTTAATGGACCTGGACCACGTCCACCCCTCCCTCACAAGCTCTGCTCATGCGTGATTGAAACTTTCATGTGTGATCTTCCTCACGCATAAAAGTTGTATGAAATGACCATATATATGACTCTCTGGCGCTCCAGAGACATCTGACACAATTATAAACCATTATCATACTTTTATATATTTTTTTGTATCTCAAACGATTACATATACAATTGTGAATGAGATAGCACCAGTAAGTAATCATTAATACTTCTGTGTCTCGCTCCTTCCCTTAAAAGATAGTTAACAATATTGAGACTTAAATTAAGAAATGCATTTTTAAGAACACAGAGGAACAATGACTTAGAAAGTAATTATCAGCTCTGTGTAGTGTGTGATTGTGAGAATGCGTATGTGTGTCTATAGTAGTGAGTGCGCGTGGGTTTATGTGTGTGTGTTAGTGTGTATTTGTGTGTGTATTTATTCATTCCATCAAAATCTTAACTTTAATCGAGAAACAAAAATCTCTGACAAATGTTAGGCTGGTGCCGTTCCTTTCTATCCGCGCGCTTCTGCAAAACATAAAGCACACAGGAACCCGCAACCATGAGAACTGCTCATGGGTGATTGAACGTTTCATATACAATCTTCCCCACGCATAAAAGTTGGATTAAACGACCACAGATATGAATCACCAGAGACGAGACACACAATTATAAACCAGTATCAATCTAGTTTATTCATAAACTGGGTTACTAAAAGCTTGACTGTAATCGAGAAACGTAAAAAACTCTCGACAAATTGTAATGTTAAGCTGAATTGTAATGAAGGAGCGACCTTTCTATCCGTGCGCTCCTGAAATATATACATCCAATAGCTTAATGCTGTATGCATCGTTGTGATGCTGACGTATCTAGAGCTCGTGGAATGTAGAAAACTACTTTATTACCTACTCCGCTTTTCTTAGGATTAAATTCGTTGCGGATATCAAAGTCAGTTGAGTTTTCAGGGCACGTTATTGCAGGGTGTCTTTAAGCAAATCCTCAAGTTGTACACATCTAATTTTAAAGAGATTTTATGTGAGTAATATAGAGAACGTTAAACCAAAAACAGACGCATACCTATAACAGTAAATGTTTGAACATTGAAGATGTTTACGAATAAATAATTTGAGATTTATAACAAGGATAGGGATGCGGAACAAAAGAGTGGCATCATTTTAATAGGAGTTGACTGATGCCATGTGATCGGAAAAAGTAGGACTGTTTAGACACAAAGAAAGTCGTTACTGTATGTTGTATTGTTTGCACATATTGTTATGTTACAGTCAAATCAATCGGTATGATTTTAGAAACGAAGATCTTCCTTTTAGAAGCGAAGTTGAAAATCTGAAATTAAAATTATTTTTGACAAAATTTTTTGTTAACGTTCTTTTATATTTTTCGATATCGCTTGTCAATCCCATACAATTTTGCCTTTTGGCAATCGTTATCGCCATGATTTATAGGCTAGAAAGTCACTTGTCCTAGGGTCTCTGAGGCTCTATACAAGTGACATTCGATCTCAGCGAAGGCAATAGTCGAAATGTAAGAGATTTTGTATGTGATTTTTCGATATCGCTTGTCAATCCCATACAAATTTGCTCCGATTTTGCCATTGTTATATTTTTAGGAACATATATAGCTATTTTCAGAATAAAAAACTTGTCGGTGTCTTTGGTACCTATTTTATTTTCGTTTTTGACACCATCTGCGACTGCCGAAAACAAAGTAATTTTTCGTTTTGTAGAGTTTTGTTTTGGAAGTCGGTTTATTTTTTTTGGTAATAAGTTTTTTATTTTTCTCTTATTATTTTACTTTTCTCATATTACCATGAAAATACAAATTTTAAAGAATAACTCAAAAACTACTCGCAGTCAGATCTTGATCAAATTTAAATGGGACCACATGAGAAGCACCCGTTTTCACATAGGAAAAAAAACATCAATGTCGGTTTATCTAGTAAAAAATTCTGAGGTTCTGAGGCCTATAGTTGAATGGAACCTCCTCCTTTTTCCTGTCAAAAAAAGACAATCTGTACTTATGAAAATAACACTTGGAACATCAGGATTGAACTAGGTGATTGTGGTTAGGCATAAAACATGATTGTGTTACCAATCAATGAACTTTAAGCTCTGTTTCATGTTCCTAAAGCCCAGAATTTATTGAACGCAAACAGGTAAATAAACCATCCCAATAATGAGTAATTCGCGGAAACACCCTTCAATATACTAATTACATTACTTTACGTAAATTAACATTACCATTAAGTATTAAAGTGAAGTGGCGTTTACAAGTGAACATCTAAATTGAAAGCTAACTCTGAGCATTGAGTGGGAGTTGTAAAGCGCTCCCAAATAAGCGAGCGGACTAGAACAGCAGAATAGTGCGGCTCAGCGGAGTACCCGCTGCACCGACAGCGAGCGACGCTGCGCGCCGGGCGAGAACAATGTAATGAATTGTGAACATGCTTAGACTTACGGCGATATTCCGCTCCGAATAAAATTCACGGTGAAGCAACTGGTTTTGGGTAATCTGGCGTTGGCAATTTTAACAGACTATTACTCTGTTTTTGGTAATTCCTGTATTTGCCTAACCCACTAGATCAAGAAAAGTCAATCCTGTGTCGCATAATTAACAAGTGAAATTTTTAAATTTCGAAAGCTCTTGACATATTTTTGTTTTCATGATACATAATTTATCTAGTCGAAGAGACGCTTCAATCAACAATCACACATAATTATGTTACGAAATCTTGCGAAAACACCCAGATTCAAACAGTAAAACGCCCATAACTTTAGAACGGCTGATCCGATTTTCAGAAAACAAACTACATCATAATCTGTTCATCCGTTTAGAAGCTATGATGCCACTGACAGATACACAAATACAAAAACACACTGGTACACACGTGAAACTTATAACAGCCCTCTTTTTCCGTCGGGGGTTGAAAATTGTTTTATTTAGATGCATTTAGTCGACTGGAAGCTGATGCTTAAAATTGTTATTAATAGGCTAAACAGGTAGGTTGAACAATCCGTATATGGTTTTGTGAATTAAAAAGGAGCGGCGTAATTAAATGACGAAGTGGGCGATTTCTCCTACTGTCTCTCACTCGAACTCATTCAAAAGACACCGGCGGAAAAACAGGAAACATCGCAATTGATTAAATGAAAATGGTTCTTAGCGTTAGCTGGTTAGTCCTGTGCTTCTCTTAGATAAGAGAAGCACAGGACTCGTTGATGGTTTTAATATGTCCAGCAGTGGGCAGCAGTGGAGTATTTCGACCTTTAGGCTTATTGACTTCTTATAGGCTTATTGACTTCTACTAATAATAATCAGCTAGTACTTGATTTCGAAATCAAGTACAAGGATTTGGCCTCAGACGAATAAACAGAAAATAACGTAATGGATGAAGTTACAATTGTTATTAAATATTATGACCGCACGATATAGCGACGCTTGGGGAAGGCTTGTGTCCAGTAGTGGACGTCTTTTGGCTGTCATTATACTGATAATAATGGTATACTCTAAGAGATACTTATATGGTTTAAAGACAATGAAAAACCTGCGTGTGTGACATTTGACTCAAGAACTTGGTATGCCTACGCCAATAGTTCGAACATGATAAATAATTAGGCAGAATTTAATGGATAGCGATAGGTCTAGTTTGGCTGAAAGGCAGAAAAATATAAGTAATTGGGTAAGATAACAATCTCACTTATAGGTATTACGGCAATAACTCGAGCTTCAGCTCCCTTCAGGGTTTCATAAATAAATGAACGAACATTGAGGTAAAATCAATTATAATTCCTTTGTTACCGATTTGATAGCACAATATTCTCAAAACAACGTAGGCCTTCTAATATAATATTTTTAATAATATAATTTAATTTGGTAATAGTTTAATTTGTTTTTTTTTAAAGGCACTTAAAAGATGTGCAATACATGTGTAAACTCAAAGTCAAATCTATTTTGTTAAACATAGTTATGTGTTTTACAAAAAATGCACAGAGACCTAACTCTGTCATATATAGTTCTGTTAGTTTCAGTTGCATAGGTAATGGAGCTGAAAGCCGATGAATCTTTTACAAGGTTTTTGAATTAGCTTGCAATGTATGTTAGGTTCAAATCTTGCTACTGAGTTTTAAAGCAGTTATCCTCAACTGATTAAGATGACATTTTGACACTGACCTCTATTATACAAGTACGCTGGATTAAACATACTATATGAAATGACAGTTGATTTTTGTGCTGATTCAAAGCGCCCCGCTCGAGCGTATCAGGAACTAAAATTGACACATTTAGAGATAGGATACTACCGATATTTCAAAAAATTAGGTAATACTAATATATTTGACTGGAAATATTATAATATTGTAACTAATATATCAGTATTAGTGATATTTTTAAATTACTCTAATATCAAAATAGTAGACTTGGCAAGGCGTATCACTCATCTACTGTATTGACTTCTCGTAGTATGTTGGAACTAAATATCTCATATTGGTATTGGTGATGAATATTATATGAATGCCTAATAATCAGTTATAATATGTTCAATAGCAATGTACTAAATTCTGGAATCATCATCATGATCATCCACGGCCCGACTTCACCCACTGCTGAGCACAGGCCTCTCTCTTGTACCAATCACTACGTTCCTGAATCTGGAATTAATTCCGGAACAATATCATGATAATTATAATTTTTTTAACAAATGTTTTGAAGTCAAACAATTCATCTGCATCTGAAACAGAGCTGAAAACTGATTTCAGCGAGGGTAGAGTCATCTCGATAACTTATTTCATTACTTTATTAAATATATATATTTATTTATGTATCATATAATATATGTATATATGTGCATGTTAAGCAATTAAAAATATATTTTGTTGTTAAATTGTTACCACGATTTAAACAATGCACCTGCCATGTTATCTCTTCACCAACCTTGGTTGACTGGTAGAGAATGCCTAAGGCATTAAGTTCGCCATTGTACCTTTGTGCATGAAGTTTAAATAAATAAATATAAGTCTTCACCTTGCTGGAATGCGATGTCACTCTTATTTGCACCTTAACACTACAGAGACAAGATCTCAGCGATGAGAGCGAGAAATACGTCCGTTGTAAATGATTATCCATCTCATTTATTATTATTATTATATAAATGATGTTCCCTTCACGAATCCGATGGGCATACAACTAGTGTACTTGAGCGAGGAGATACTTGCTCAAATGTGATAGTTTTTAGGATAAGTTGTTAGCCTAACCCCATATTTATATCTCACTGATCTGACAGTAATGCGCTATAACTTTTCTAGCACGCTATCCACTAGTTTATAGCTTGCAATCTGACTGAAAATATTTTTTAGTAACCTTTACAGCAATTATTCTATTACTTAAAAATTAATCATAATAAAAATAACTGGTCTTTTTTTTCTCTTACGTATTAAATTATTCTCACGATCGATAAAACCCATAAAAGTATTTTACCGAAAGCTGTGTCCCATCTCTAATATTAGTTCCATGCGACTCTCACGTTAATTCACGTTGCTATCAGCGCTAAAATGGCGATAATCAAATGTCTTCATTTTGTCATCGATAATATGAAGTCCAGTGTACAATGTATGATAGAGGTCAGTGCATTTTGAGTACACGTTTGATTTGTATGACAATGCACGGTAAGCTATAATAGCTAGTTATTTTTCTAATTGTATTTTTTAATTATATTCCTGCAATTTATCAAGTTATAAGCTACTATTATACAAAATGGTGTAACTAACCCGACTTAGTTTTGAGTTTCAAAATAATCGAAACGCCATCTACTGGCATTACCGAAAGCAGTATACAACTTTCATGTTCATTTTGGTCTGCGTTTTGTATCTCTTTTGTATCAGAGATGGCGCTGTGATCACAAAACGTATGGGAAAATGAATATTCTTCATAATTTTGTTTTTCGCTAATATTTTTTTAGTTATTTTGTTATTTGGGGCGGCGATAAATCCAACAAATCAAAGATTATGAAAATCGATCCAGCCGTTCTCGAGGTATAAATGCTAACACGTCTTTGTTCTATATATAAAGAAGATAGTATAAGTAACAAACATAACATTACATCACGCCTATATTCCCTGAAGGATTAGGTAGAGCTGCATCTATAGTGCACACACATTTCACCAGTTATGTTAAGTCCCATGTAATATTGGGCAAGCCTATTGCCATCAACCATATGCTCCATCTACCAGACTCCGGGCTACTACTACTAAGAACTCCCTAATGGAAAAACCCAATTACACTTTATGTGAGCTGGGAATCAAACCCTTGACCTCAAGCTCAGCAGTAGCACTAGACCAACGAGGCAATCAAATATTTGCAAGCATAATATGAGCATGGTATTATATGCAGTATGTATTTCAGTTTAATAGATATTCAAAGATATATACATGCCAGAGACTGTACAATTCAAGAGATTTGCCGTTGTTTATTGAAGAGTTCTGTTTCATATCTCCGAAGTTCTTCATCAGATCTTCACCAAATTAAATAAGACCACATTGGAAGAAACAGCTATTAAATAAAAAATAATCATCAAAATCGGTTCACCTAGTCAAAAGTATTGAAAAAAAAATCCAGACACACATTAAAAAAATCCAGTTGCATTGAAACTTGAACCTTCACTTGTTTGAAGTCGGGTAAAAAACAGTCGTAGAGAATATACTTACGTATAGGTAACCCTAAGCATAACAAAATTACATCGAGGACTCTTCGTTGTCCGGATAGGAAATAAGTAGTGATATACCGCTTTCTAGAAGGACCGATTTTAATGCACATTGTGTGTAGATACCTTTTTTTTTTTTTGTTTACTGCGGGAAACCTTCAAAAGGCGCCTGGACTTTTGGGGAAAAGATCAGGGAGTGTGGGATTTTTACCTCAATAAAACCACCCCGGTGATCACCATCAGCACCTGGAAGGGGCCCCGTCACCTCTTAAAATACCAAACCGGAACCCACTTTGTGCAACGCCTGTTAGGGCACATCCCTGGGGAAGCTGAAAGAATAGCTTCCACTGAGCCACGCTATGTACGGCAGCACGTGACCACTGTGCTGCCATCCTTCCTGAAGTCACTCGGTGGGTGGACAGAGTCCCCAATCTGACCACTCGCGACCCCGGAGTCCCACCTGCTTGTGACGCAGGCGGGGTTTCGGCGTTTTAGGCATCGAGGTGGTTGCCTCCCCGACGCCTTCTTCTTCGAGCGGGATCTGCCCTCTCACGCTCCCGCTCGGCGGCCTCCTTCTGGGCCATCACAGTCTCACAGAAGGAGGCCATTTCCCTCCAATTTGCTGTCTCTGCCAGCATGGCCCTCACAGCTGCTGGCAGAAACAGGTCTCGCCTGATCCTGGGGACCAAGACCTGCCGCTCAGAGGCCCACGCTGAGCACTCCTCGAGCGTGTCCTGTGCAGAATCAAGGTCGCCTCCACAATGGTGGCAATTTGCCGTGGCCTCTCGCCCGATCCTATTCAGATACTCACCGAAGCAACCGTGCCCGGTGAGTACCTGAGTGAGCCGGTAGGAGATGCGCTCCTCTCTCTTCAGCCAGGCTTCGAAGTGTGGCAGGACGGCTTCGACAAAGCGCTTACGCGAATATTGCGGCTGCTGTAGCCGCTCGCGCCATCGCTCGAGTGCGTGTCGCCGTTCCTGCCGCCTCAACCTTACTACAGCGATTCCTGGCGCGCTTTCACCATTCTGGCGGATGGCGCGAATTCGGTTATAAATCCTCGCGTCCATGTCCGCCAGAATGTCCAGCGGAGGAAAACGTGCCAGGAGAGTTGCCGCCTCAAAGGACACCGTTCGGTATCCTCGTGCGATACGAATGGCCATTTTCCGCTGCAGGCTATTAACTTTAGTCCTGCAGCGTCGGACGCCTGATAGTCTGCTTGACCAGACGGGCGCCCCATAAAGGACCATCGATCGCACGACCCCCGCGTAGAGGCGGCGAAGTTCTTCCCGAGGTCCCCCGAGGTTGGGCAGCAGTCTGTGCAAAGCAACCACTGCCTTTTCAACGCGGGGGACCAGGCGCTCGAAGTGCTCTTCGAAGCCCCACCGACCGTCCAAGGTTAGGCCAAGATACTTGATGTATCGACCCACCTGGACTTGCGCATCTCCAACTGTCACTGACGAGCTGGTGGCTCCCTGCTCCTCGGCAGTTTATGGAACCATAGCGCCTCCGTTTTATGAGGCGCTATCACTAAACCCAGCTCATGGATCGAGGCCACGACTTTTGCCACCCCGAGCTCGGCAAGCTGGATTTTCTCGTCGAAAGTGTCCCCGCCGGCCAACACCAGGGTGTCGTCTGCTTAGCAAACGACATTAACGCCGACGGGGAGTTCAACACGCAGGACCACGTCGTGTGCGAGATCCCACAAGAGAGGACCTAAAACCGACCCCTGTGGAACCCCACACGTAATCTCCCTCCGATGTACGCTAGCATCTCGGCCCACATAGCGAATGTGCCGGTCGCGTAGGTAAGCCCCGACGATGCACTGCAGGTAAGGGGGCACTCCATGGTGTACTAGTGCCGCCCTTATTGCATCCCAGGGCAGGGAGTTAAAAGCATTGACGATGTCCAAACTTACCGCCAACGCCACCCCACCCCGGGACACCACCTGTTCTGACAGCGAGCGGACGCATAGGATTGCGTCCACTGTGGAACGCTGCTGCCGGAAACCATACTGGCAATCAGCCAGGTCGAGACCTACTCGCGACAGGTGCCCGACGAGTCTTTCGGCAATTATTCTTTCGAATAGCTTGGAAACCTCGTCGAGCAGGCAAATGGGACGGTATGCAGAGGGAGACTCCGAGTCTCTGCCTGCTTTCCTCAACAAGACCAATCCAGCCTCCTTCCAGTCGGTGGGGAACACGCCCGCACGGAGGCAGCTGTTAAACAGCTGTCTCAGGCGGTCCCCCAGAGGAGCCATAGCCAGAACCCACGCTCGGCCAGGGTCGCCATCCGGACCTGGTGCAGTGTTACGGGCCCCCATGCGTCTAACGGCACGGTTCAGCTCACCTTCGGTCACCCCCAACTCGTCAGTCCAGTCCGAGGGGGTCAAGAATAGTGAGGGACTTTCACTAGCTACTGGAAAGAGCGTGTTGACCACTCTTTCCAGCAGCTCTGGATCCATGGTTTCCGTAATGGGTGGGACCCATGGACGTAGTTTGGCCATGACCAACTTATAAGGTCGCCCCCATGGATCCCTATCCAGTCCCTCCAAAAGCTCCCTCCGAGACCTTGACTTGGCATCCGAGATGGCGTGTTGGAGCGCCATGGTCGCCTCTCGATACACTCTGTAGGTTCTGGCTATTTCCTCATCCGTAGCTCTTGGCTGTCTTCTGCGCCGGGTGCGTTGATACTGGCGTCGAGACCTAAGACAGAAAACGCGCAGCCGCGCGATTTCTTCCGACCACCAGTAAGTCGCGCCAGGACGCTGGCTGCACCTAACCCGGGGCATGGAAGCGTCACAAATCGACGTCATCCTGTCCCGGAACCAAGCCGCCTCTTGTTCTGGATCGGGTGAGATCCCCTGGGAATTAATATCTTCTGGCCACGCCACGACGTTGGCAGCTGCAATGAGCATGTCTCGATTGAGCCGCTTGAGGGCCCAACGTCGCACCGGTGGGCTGGAATCTGGACGGCTCGGACTATTGGAGGGGCTCAGTTCCACATCAAAAACGATGTGGCGATGGTCGGAGAGGGTGACCATCTCCTCCGCTACCCTCCATTCCGACACCATGCGCACAACAGAAGGAGTCGCCCATGAGAGATCCACCCACAATTGACTCCCCCTGCCACCGCACGCATGTGGACACGGACCCACGATTCAACAGTCGAAGGTCAAGTGACGCCGCCCGGTCTTGTACCACGCGTCCCCTCGGTGTGTCCCGGTAGTGCCCCCAAGCTCTGGAGTGAGCAATGAAGTCACCCAGGACGAGCACGGGACGGGGTGAGCACTTGTACTGAATACAGTTCGCAACCCCGTCCAGATATCCTTCAAATTCGGCGAGGGAAATGTTGGGAGACACGTAGCAGCCCACTACGGCCAGAGATCGCCATTCCACAGCTACAAATCCATGCCCCCCATCTAATAGGGAGCAGTGAGGCCCACCGCTTCCACCAGCCCAATAAATGGCAACAGAGTCCACAGTATCCCGGAACCAGCGAGGATGATCCCTAAGACCGTATGGCTCCGCTACCACGGCCAAGGCAACCGACCACTCCGCAACAGTCTGCAGAAAAAGATTTTGCGCGCTGCGGCAGTGGTTCCGGTTGCACTGAAGGACTTTTAGGGCTGGGAAGGTGAGGTTTCCATGTCCTCCACGGGGCCCATACTCGATGGTGCCGAATTCGCTACTTGTGATTTAGAAGGGGCAAGCAAAGTCCGCTTCTTGCGCGGCGCGCATTTCTTGCCCCCCAGCCGGTGATCAGATGGAAGTCCCTGGTCTGCGCATATCGGACACCGCAGGGTCGGTGACGTGCACTCTTTTGCCTTGTGAGCTCCCCCACAAGCATAGCACTGAGTGCTCCGGTCTACCAAACTCGTGCACTGGCAGCGGACGTGGCCAGGCTCGAGACAACGGAAGCACATCATACGACGCGCTCCCAAAACCTGAACCCGAACTAACGTCCAACCCAAGGGCATGCACTTGTTTGACGCCAGTTTTTTTATTGCTGCCAATGGTGCACGCACCCAGACGTGCCCCAAAGAAGCAGGTGGTCGACGAATTTCTCCCAACTTCACGTCTTCAGTAGAACAACCACCTACCTCGGCAATAGCTGCCGCAACCTCATCAGGCGTGACGGCATCATCGAGGTCCATTATCCTCACCTCAGCTCTTTTGGTTGGGCGCGCAATCCTTACGTCGAACTCGTTAAGGACTTCCCGCAGACGGTTCGCGAGACTGTCAGCCTTAAGAGAGGAGTCGGTACCAGCGACGGTTAGCACCATTCCGCCATCAGCAGCCCTCTTTTGGCCCATAGTATCGATGCCGATATCTGCCAAACGAATTCGCTGCCTCGCTGCGAGCATAACCTCACCAAGTTTGGCAGACGATCCCTCTCTCACTGAAACCGTAATAGCTGCCGTAGTGAGAACTCTAGGCAGTTTCACTGGCTGCTTATTACTCTTTGCAGGACTGGATGACGCAAGCGGAACAGATCCGCCACCTGACTTAGCATTGGATTGGGGAGCCTTTGCATTATTTGCCTTCCTCCCCACCACAGTAGACCAGGTCTCCGTCTCAACCATCGAAGCCTGCATGGGCGCCGTGGAAACAGCAGGCAGTTCTACCGCGGGAGCCACCGCAATGCTCTTTCCTTTCCTCTTCCCTTTCCTCTTCCTCTTCCCTTTTGTGGGATTAGGGACCTGGCTCGGATCAGTGATTGCCTTTGCTTGAGCAACCGGTGCTGAAGATTGCCTCACGTCGGCAGCAAGTGGCGGTCGTAAGGGCTTTTCTGGAGGCAACCTTCTCTCCAAAGCCGCCAATTTAGCATCTATCATGCCCCCAATCTCCAGGGCTATAGAACGCCGAAACTGGGCCTCTAGCTCGTCCGACCGAAATGGCCCGGCCACCGAATTATCCCGACTAGGTCGTGTCGATGCAGCCAAAATTGGGCTAGCCGTCACCTTACCCTGGCGATTTAGAAGGCTGACCTCCGCTGTCAGCTTCTCAACCTGTGTGTATAAACTAGAAAGCTGAACTTTCAGGTCCGCATTCTCCGTCTCTAGTCGTTTAACATTGACCTCGACAGCTGATCGCGAGGCCAATTCGGCTACCGCAGCCTGCACTGTGGCTGCCGCCAATTTAAGGCTGTGGACAAAATCTCCTTTGAGGTTGCGCGATTCGTTCGCAACCTCCTCTACAGCCTTCAGACTATCCATAATGCAGCTTCTGAGCTCTTCCGTTGGTTGTGCGTGCATAGTCTTGGACAACGTCTCCGAGTTTGGCAGCTGGTTCGCCGTTTCCCGAGTTTTCGCCTGCTTAGCTGGTGGGCTCGCTGGCTCGGAATCTCCGTCCTGCACTCGACCGTCGGTAAGTGGCTTGCTAAGCGTTAGTGACTTAGCCGACTTCTTCTTTGTTGTGAAAGGCTGAGCACGCTTGCGCGTGCGTGATCGAGTCGACTTTGTTGACGACTCAGAGGCGTGCGACATCTGCGAACAGGAAGATTCGCATGAATCACTAGTCAGCAGCCGGGGTAGGCGGGCGCACAAATTGTGCCCGCTTTTTAGCTTTCGGTGCCACGGCAGCACCGGTACGTGAGCCACCCTGGCTCATTCCTTTCTCCTCTACCAATTCGTTTGGCACATCTTTTTTTAGTTTGAAAGTCTCTGTATCCATATCTTTGCATTATATAAATTCACCGTTAGAGCTCTCCACCCACCACGGAGCCCTCAGTCGGGGACGTCACTCGTTCTACGAGCAACGCCAGAGCTACTCCTTCGGTATAGGGCCAGCCTAGCAAGAAGTTGACGAGCCCGCACGCAACGGAAGATCACGGGACTGTATACGACACGAGACTATGCCGCAACTCATCCCGAAACCCCACGCCGCGCCGGCTGCCCCCACTCACTAAACCGACCCTCGCATGGCAGCCCGCTTATGGGATGCCTCAGCCGATTGATTGTGGTTAGCTACCCCACAACCTCCCGTGTGAGAGGAAATCCGGATCAAAGTGGTGTGTTGTGTGCAACCTGCTCCACTCAACCACCAGGATGCCTTCATCCCTCCGTACGGGTCCCCGCGCACGGCACAAACACGCGGGAGGTCATTACTATCCACCATCTGCTCTTATTCGCTTTCCCTCCTCTACCCAATAATCATACATTTTCCTAGAGGTCTGCTCCAGACTTCAGATATTTCTTTGATGAAATTTCATTTCCTTGTTTCGGTATGCGGTTTTCTTCCACTAGTCAGTTTATAATTAGAAAAGGAAAAATCACCTAAAGGCACACTCTTATAACAACAAGTAGTTTTCGTAACGTGAATTATGGTTAACGAACACAAAAGATTTTTCGTGAAACTAATAATTCTCATCGTTGTATTATTAGTGTTAACAATGTAGCAATTAGTTATCTTTAGCTAATGTTATGAAGAAAATATTTTGTTATAGAAAAGCCTTTCTATTATACAGGTTAGACTGTGGGTGGGTTTGTAATTATGTTTTCATCTTAACGTAGGCTTTTTATATTGTTGGTGTAGTTCTTTGTTAACGAGAAGCGAACTGTTAGTATCCAACCAACTAAACACTAATAATAATGATGACAATGCTTCACAGACGGGACTGGCCATCATAGCTGTTAATAGCCAACTTCCATGTTGCTGGTGAATGTATGAATAATCTATATAGTCGTCTTTATTTGGAGAATGGTAGTCGAATTCGACGAGAAAGAATAAGAGTTATCGAAATAATTCAAAATGAAACGTTAAAATTATGCATTTATATTTCAGTGCGGGTAACTGCCAAACTATTATTGTTTCGTCCCGATTTTTAATAGGGGAATTTATAACTGCACCTCTATTTAGAAATTTAAGCAAACAAAATTTCTCCACTAATAACCTACTGCATATCAAATAAATGACTGTACTACAAATTATTTACGTAAAACAAAAATACTGATTTGCACACAAATTATTCAATATTACAACGGAATTTCCAAAATTATTTTCTATAACTACATAATAAAAAAAAATAATTAGTCCAAGAGCGAGCGAAGCGAGCTCGGGAGTTTAGGTCACCCCGACACGGATAGGTTAGGTTTGAAGGTGATGACGGGAGCTGAAGTGAGCGAGCAAAGCGAGCGAACTCAGCCTCCGTCATCTCCTTCATGTTAGGTTACTTTAGTCCCTGCAGACAGAAAAAGGAGCCCCGCGCAGCGGGGCTCCGTCGACTTTGTTGCTTCAATAGTAATCGTAAAAACTATAACCATGGATATCTCCATAACCATGGGGTTCCGTGGGGTGGGGATGGTACAGTGGGGTTACCACTCAGTGTGCTAGTGTTTAGTGCATATTAAGTAAGCACTTGATTATTTTTTTGTGTACTTAATTATGTAAAGATGTCTGGTTAAATTGAGTTTCATTTAAGATAAACGATGCTCCTAAAAGTAAATTAGGTTATTGTTTTTCTTTAAAAATTTGAATATGTTTGTTGAACTAAGGAATTGTTAGATATACTATTTTGATAATAGTTATTCGTTCAGTAAAATAGTTCTGCAAATACCATTAAACTGTATATTTAATTTGTTTTTTTTAGTATGCTTAATTTGTGTGCAAGTCAGTATTTTTGGTTTAACTTTGAAATATTTTGTTCGAAAAAAGGGAATATACAGATATCGATTTAATTACATGCCTTTTTAATATATCGTTGCAACACTGTGCCAGCTCGCTGTCATTTTGAGTTTGACAGCTTTTGGATTGACAGCTGACACTTGACAGAGTCGAAAGAGAAAATTTGTTGTGAGCAGACCGGTGAATTCGGGTTCTTGTCGAAACATATGGAATCGAGATGTGTTTCGCCCATTTGTAATTGCTAGTTGCGCCCGCCGTTCGCAATCGGTTTGTGGGGCGCCCGCGAAGTGGGTTTTGAATATATTTTCTCGCGCAGCGAAGTGCTTTTGCGGGAAACGTGTTCTGTCAGGTGGATGCCGGAGCCTTCGGTCAGCCTATTCCTTAATGCCCTAATATTATATATATTCTCCTATCCCTAATCTCCCGGCACGGCACGGTATTGATCGACCTCCAGGAGCCTACCGCCGGAATTCCAGGTAAGTGAATATAAACTAAGCAAGCGGTAGTAGTAGTAACCAGTATATCTCCCAAAAAGGAGCAAATCCCTTGCTTTCCACTGCTGCCTTACGGCAGTTTCGTGGGATAAAGGTTCAGACAGGGTCCAGGAGTCCCAACGCTGCTATGGGCCCCAGTGTTTAGCTCCTGGCTTGGGACCCGAAGACCTGTATTTAACATTTGGTAGCAGAGCGTGGTTTGCATTCCACGATCATAGTATACGCTAGGACACTCGTTCACAGTGAACGCTGTATTGTTAGTCGGTTTGCTTTTTATTGTTGAGAATACTGGGTACGAAAGTGGCACATTTTGAGTCACTCAGAGTTGGCTGTGTCTTGTTAGGGGCGAACAGCCCACACAGTTACATTCCAATTTGTTAAAATGGGGTGTACAACTCACAACTTAATATTGTCACTCCGGGATGGAAGGTTACAGTTTTGTATTGAAAATATAATTTGTTTATTTGTTGTATAAAATATAGGTTTGGTGCAGACTAAATAGTCTTCCCTAATTGTGTTTAATTGAATCATAGTTATTGTTGGACCTTGAACCTACTATCTTGGTTTGGTAAGTTTGTTTACATTATAAACATACTCAGTGCCCGCTACAGAAGTTATTGTTGTAAAGTGTGTTACGCGCATCACTACCATGTAAAACGCTGACACAAAGGCACGAGGCACAGCGCGTGCGCATCATCGACCCAGTTGCTACGAGTGGAAACTGCTGACACAGAACACGAGGCCCGAAGACACCGTCTACGTGACCGAGCCCGCGGACTTTGTATCCACCATCGATCGGGTCAACTTAATATTCTTATAATTGTAATTTCTTTATTAAAATAAATTAGTTTGTAATAAATTCGGTTTTTTTTTAGTCCTCCGGCAGTAGCCTACGTAATTGGCGCAGTCGGTAGGATTCCCGGGTCGTATTTGCGATTACCGGTATATCGCACCGCGATCGCTACGATAGACTTTCAACGTCGCACCGGGAGATCCTGAACAACTAGACTACGCTGGAGATCCAGACTTCGATACCGCTCAACGATGACCAGAATGTTCATGTAAGTCCGCTGAATTTTCTTAGTGGTTGCTTGCTTCCTTTTTGTGTGTAGGTTCCATATACTTTGTCCAACATTTTTTATCCACGTAGATATAGTACACGTAGGTTAGTTAATAGTAGGAATAGAAGTGTAGATTCTAGACGTAATATTAATCCTGAAATTGAACCCGAGATGGCCGATTTAGACCATATATTTAAAGCCCTCCGCTTAGTTCCCGATTTTGATGGGAATCGGAACGTACTTACCAGGTTCATCAAATTGTGTGACCAATTAGTAGCGGAATTCGTTCAAGAGGGTCAACCGTTAAATAACTTAGCGCTTCTAAACGGCATATTGAACAAAGTTACGGGGCCCGCCGCCCGTCTGATTAACGCGAATGGTATACCAAATGATTGGGCAGGCATGCGTAATGCTCTTGTGAACAATTTTGCTGATCAGCGGGTTGAGACCGCTCTCTACAACGATTTGGCTTTACTTACACAAGGTTCCGGCACGCCGCAGGAATTCTATGAGCGTTGCCAGGGACTTTTCAGCACCGTCATGACATATGTTTCATTGCACGATACCCTAGATTCAACTATTGCGGCAAAACGTGATTTGTATCGCAAACTAACTTTGCAGGCCTATCTTCGAGGTTTGAAAGATCCCTTAGGCTCGCGTATTAGATGTATGAGACCAGAAACCATTGAGAAGGCTCTAGAGTTCGTGCATGAGGAGACTAACACTATGAATTTGCAGAGTAGAAATGATAATTGGTCGGATAAAAAACCTTCAGCGCGTATGTCACTCAATCAGCAGAACGAAATTAATCATAAAATGCCAGTCCATCCAAGTAACAATATGCTTGTTCCGTTTAGGCCTAATCCTTTTAACATGCCCGGTCCGTTTATACCGCAAGGACCGCAATTTATGCCCCGACCTTGGCCATCTCAGCACCAACCCGGAATGCCTTTTAATCCAAATAACATGCCACAACGCGGCCCGACCCGCACACAACAGATATTCATCACACCACCGCCTAATAATAATCAAGGTGGTTCTGGATTTAGAATGCCCCCAAGAAACCAGTACCCGCCGAATAACGGTGCCAAGCCGATGAGCGGCGTGAGCCACTTTGGAACCAACCAACAGCTGGAATTGGGCACTACAGGGCAATCCACCACCTTCCAACTATCTTAAAACACGCGATGTTAATGTGAACGAATGTTCGAATTATGGGGAAGTCTATTACTACCCTGACCCATCCGACTACCTTTACATGGACCATTACAACCAGGACTACAGACCGACGGGACTAACGAAACCGACAAGGCAGGTAATGCTGACCAACAGCAATCCTTTTTTTTTTTTTTTTTTTTATTATCAATAGGCTCGCGCTTGACCACTGTCTCACCTGATGGAAAGCGATGATGTGGTCGACGGTGAAGCACGCTTGCCTAGAAAAAACCCATTCACTCTTGACTTAAAGACCCCTAGATTGTAGCTATCGGGAAACACAGACTCCGGCAGGGAATTCCACTCCTTAGCTGTACGCATAATAAAAGTGTCCCCAAAACGTTTTGTGCGTATGGGTGGGATGTCCACCATGTACCGATGACGCATCACCGTGCGTCTGGTTGTCCGATGATGGAACGGGCTGGGCGGAATTAAATCATGCAATTCCATCGCACACTCCCCGAAATGTAACCGATAAAATACCGACAAGCTGGCAACTCGGCGACGATGTTCAAGGCTCTGGAGCTTTGATTTGACCAGTGCTTCATCGCCGATGAGTCTCTTGGCCCGCTTTTCGATCGACTCTAGTGCATCTAGCTGATATTTGGCAGATCCGTCCCAGAGATGAGAACAGTACTCCATGTACGATCGAACTTGCGCTTGATACAAGTTGAGCAGCTGTTCCGGCGTGAAGTACCTTCGCACCTTCGCAAGGATCCCCAACTTTTTGGCAGCCAGCTGAGCCTTTGCCTCAATGTATGGCCCAAAATTGAGAGTTGATGTCAGCGTAACGCCAAGAAGCTCAAGATGGTCCGTTATTGGCACGGTTACATCACGGAAAGTTGGAGCCGGGTGAAATTGGCTCTTTTTAGCGGAAAAAAGACACGCCTGGGTTTTAGCAGCATTAAACTTGACCAGATTGGCATCACCCCATTCGGAGACTGCCTGCAAGGACAAGTTCAAACGCTCCACCATGGCCTCACGGAGAGACCGGATCAGTGGCCCGGTAGCACGTGCGTCGGACAAGTAACTCTCAGCAACAGTCCCTGAGGGATCGGTCCATTCGAGTGGTTATCGATGGCTGCTCGTCGGACAAATTGGATATTAATGCCGGCGTCCCTCAGGGGTCGGTACTCTTACAGAGTATGGAGGTTACAGAGATGGGTCTGTAATTAGCCGGGTCAGCTCGACTGCCCTTCTTGGGCACGGGCTGTACGTTGGCTTGCTTCCAAGCATTCGGCACTTTTCCAGTCTCATATGAAAGGCGGAATAGGCGTGTCAAGATCGGAGACAGTTCAGGCGCACAGGTTCTAAGAACTATAGCTGGTATTCCGTCAGGGCCACTAGCCTTATTCACGTCGAGGTTTCGCAGCACCCTACGGACGTCCTTTTGATGGATGCGAATGTCCGACATACTCGTCTCGCATCCATCAGGAGAAGGAGGGGGCCGCGAATCACCAGGATTCAGACGCGAAGATTCCGCAAAAAGGGAGGCAAATAAATTTGCCTTCTCTTCAGCGGAGTGGGCCAGTGACTCATCAGGTTTCAGCAGTGGTGGTAGTGAGGGACAGCAGAAGTTCGATTCGACCGACTCAGCCAGTCAGGATTTTCAGAAAGCTCCGAAGTCAAACAGCTTAGGATAGAATTGAACTTGCAAACCCAAAGGCAATTACCATTTGTTCGTATCCATAACCCTCCACTTAACTTCCTGATAGATACCGGTGCAAACCAATCATTCATCAGTCCAGAAGCAGTACAGACTTACTTCCCGCACATACCTCTTAACTATGATCCATTCGAGGTCACTAATGTTCATGCCACAAGCAGGAGTGAATACTCTATTAACTTACCCTGCTTTCCCGAATTCGGTGAAACGGAATCAATAAAACTATTCGTATACAGATTCCACGATCGTTTTGATGGTTTGGTTATGGATTTCATTTTCACTTTTTAGTTGTAGGGGAGAGTGTGTGTGAAAGAGCCAGTTTTAAAAAGTATTAAAAAAAGTCATTTTCGGCTGTTTATTTTTAAATAAAAATACTTTTTTTCAATAATCAGTTTAATAGTAATGGTACTTCAATTAATAAAAAATAGGTAACAATGTTAGAAATCTGAAATATAACCACTTAAAAAAAAGGGAAATCGGCTCTTTCAAAACAATCTGTCAATGAAAGAGCTACCGTGTGCCTTGAATGAGCCGGCTTCCACTTTGTAGAAAAAAAAAAAAAAATAACAATTAAAATCTCTTAATAGACTCAAATCAAATCTACTCAAAAAATAAAGTGATTTTTCACTTTGTAGTTTTGTATTTGGAAGTCGATAGTATCTTTTTTCAAAAAAGTTTTTTTCTCGATAAAATTACCGACTCATTTTCTTCATAACTTCCACCCTCTGTTTAATTAGAGTTAACTTTGTTCTAATTTTAAAACAGAAACCAGTTCGTACATAATATTACCATAAATAATGTTTTATATCTCTTTTTTCACAAAAACAAGAACCATTGTGCTCTTCCTGTTGCTTGTGGAATAAACTGATACCTCTTACATTATAACTTTTGCAACTACGTCAGTTTAAGTTACTCATGCAAACCGCATTCTTAGTTTTGGCTTTATAATATGAGCTCCGTAATATGTTGGAGCTGCATTCTGAAAACTACTTATAGTTGTGAAAAACGGTCTTATGACGTTGTAGGTTTGTACGATGGTAGTTGAAAAATTTTACTGTGAATAGCTACGTACCTAAGCAGGTCTCTCTCATTAAGTTAAGAAAGTTAACAATAAATCTTGTCAAAAAGAATTTTTATTTCATATTTTGAACTTCGCTTCCAAAAGGAAGATCTTCGTTTCTTAAATCGTACAGATGGATTTGACTGTAACATAAAAATATGTGCAAACAATACAACATACAGTAACGACTGTTTTTTTTTCTCAACAGTCCTTCTTTTTCCGATCACATGGCAACAGTCAACTCCTATTAAAATGATGCAATTCTTTTGTTCCGCATCCCTATCCTTGTTATACATCTCAAATTATTTATTCGTAAACATCTTCAATGTTCAAACATTTACTGTAATTAGCATGCTTCTGTTTTTGATTTAACGTTCTCTACATTCGTCACATAAAATCTCTTTTAAATTATATTTTCACAACATGAGGATTTGTTCAAAGACACCCTACAATGACGTGCGCCAAAAACGCAACTGACTTTGATATCCGCTACGAATTTAATCCAAAGAAAAGCGGAGTAGGTAATAAAGTAGTTTTCCACATTCCACGAGCTCTAGATACGTCAGCATCTCAACGATGCATACAGCAATACGCTTTTGGATGTATGTATTGCAGGAGCGCACGGATAGAAAGGAGCGACATCAGCTTAACATTACAATTTGTCGGGAGTTTTTTTACGTTTCTCGATTACAGTTAAGCTTTTGGTAACTCGGTTTATCCATAAACTGGGTTGAAACTAGTTTGTAATTGTGTGTCTCGTATCTGGTGATTCATATCTGTGGTCGATTAATACAAATTTTATTCGTGAGCAAGATCAAACATGAAACTTTCAATCACCCATGAGCAGTACTCATGGCATGAGTACCTGTATGCTGTATGTATTGCAGAATCGCACGGATATAAAGGAATGGCACCAACTTATCAGTTTTTTGTTTTCGATTAAAGTTAAGCTTTTGGTGGAATTAATAAACACACACACACTAATACATACACATAAACCCACACGCACTCACTACTGACACAGACACACATACGCATTCTCACAATCTCACACTACACAGAGCTGATAATTACTTTCTAAATCATTGTTCCTCTATGTTCTTAAAAATGCATTTATTAATTTAAGTCTCAATATTGTTAACTATCTTTTATGGGAAGGAGCGAGATAAACCCAACACAAGTAGTAATGATTACTTCTTACTGGGGCTGTCTCATTCACATTTGTAAATTAATTCAGATTACCGTTTGAGACACAATAAAAATTTAAAAAGTATTATAATTGAGTCAGATGTCTCTGGATCGCCAGAGAGTCATATTTATGGTCATTTCATCCAACTTTTATGCGTGAGGAAGATCACACATGAAAGTTTCAATCACGCATGAGCAGAGCTTGTGAGGGAGGGGTGGACGTGGTCCAGGTCCATTAAGGCAGCATACAAACTGCCCTCGGCGGGGCAATGCTGTGATTAACGTAATGCGATTGGGGCCGCCCGGCTGAGCCGCTCGCCGTTCCGAGCCGCTCGCCGTTCCGAGCCGCCATCATTTCAAGCACGTGCTACTGAATATTGTCGCTACAACAGAAACAAACGTAATGTCTAATTGTCTGATGTAGCTTTGTCTCTCATTTGAGATAGATGTCGTTACTATTATGGTTTGTTGGCAAGTGCGGTAGAATAACTATAAGTACTGAAAGTTTATGCAATATTTTAGCTTCAATCAACAAAATTATTTGAGGATGGAAAGGGATGGGGGTAAGATATTTTTTCATTGATATGCTCGCGTTTGGTCATTATCTCGCCTAATGGGAAGCGATGATGTGGTCGACGGTGAAGCACGAAACCCAGATTGAAGATATCAGGAAAGTTGGATGAAATGACCAGATATATGACTATCTGGAGCTCCGGATACATCTGAAATAATTATAAACCAGTATCATACTTTTATATTTTTTTTTGTATCTCAAATGATTACTTATACAAATATGAATGAGACAGCCCCAGTAAGTAATCATTAATACTTCTGTTGCGGGTGTCTCGCTCCTTCCCATAAAATATCGTTAACAATTTTGAGACTTAAATTAAGAAATGCATTTTTAAGAACACAGAGGAACAATGACTTTGAAAGTAATTATCTCTGTGTGGTGTGTGATTATGAGAATGCGTATTAGTATCTATAGTAGTGTGTGCGTGTGGGTTTATGTGTGTGTGTTTGTATGTACCTTTATATTTGTGTTTGTGTTTATTCATTCCATCAAAAGCTTAACTTTAATCGAGAAACTCTGACAAATGTTAAGCTGGTGCCGTTCCTTTCTGCAATACATCCATGTGCTCCTGCAATACATACAGCATACAGGAACCCATGCCATGAGTACTGCTCATGGGTGAATTAACGTTTCATGTGCGACCTTCCTAACGCATAAAAATTGGATTAAACGACCACAGATATGAATCACCAAAGACGTGTCAAAAATTATAAACCAGTATCAACCCAGTTTATAGATAAACTGCGTCCTATGCGTCGTTGAGATGCTGACGTATCTAGAGCTAGTGGAATGTGGAAAACTACTCTTACCTACTCCGGTTTTCTTTGGATTAAATTCGTAGCGGATATCAAAGTCAGTTGCGTTTTTGGGGCACGTTATTGCAGGGTGTCTTTGAGCAAATCCTCAAGTTGTGCAAACCTAATTTAAAAGATATTTTATGTGACAAATGTAGAGAACGTTAAATCAAAAACAGACGCAAACCTATAACAGTAAATGTTTGAACATTGAAGATGTTTACGAATAAATAATTTGAGATTTATAACAAAGAGTGGATAGGGATGCGGAACAAAAGAGTGGCATCATTTTAATAGGAGTTGACTGATGCCATGTGATCGGCAAAACTACAGTCGTTACTGTGTGTTGTATTGTTTGCACATATTGTTATGTTAGAGTCAAATCAATTGGCACGATTTTAGAAACGAAGATGTTCATTTTAGAAGGGAAGTTGAAAATCTGAAATTTAAATTATTTTTGGCAAGTTTTATTGTTAAAGTTCTTTTATACTTAATGAGAGAGACCTGCTTTAATACGTAGCAGTTCATAAGACAATTTTTCAACTTCTATCATACAAACCTACAACGTCATAAGACCGTTTTTCACAACTAGAAATAGTTTTCAGAATTCAGCTCCAACATATTATGGACCTCGTACAATAAAGCCAAAACTAAGAATGCGGTTTACATGAGTTGCAAGAAGACCTGAAGACCAAATTAAATGGGACCAAATAAAAAAGAAGCATCAAAATAGGTTCACCTAGTAAAAAGTTATGAGGTAGAAAACCTTCTCCTGTTTGAAGTCGGTTAAAAAAACGGTCGTAGAGAAAAAATACTTACGTATAGGTAACCCTAAGCATAAAAAAAATACATTTAGGACTTTTTTATTTAATGCGCATTGTGTGTACCTACTACCTGCATTATGAATTCCATATGCCAAAGATGTACGGAAAAAAAGTAGAGCGATATTTATCGCCCCATTCTGAAGGCATTGTCCGCACCTAAAGAATTCGTGCGGTGTTCACCGGGATCCTCGTTAGACTTCGAGAATGCTCCAGAAGTTTATTGTCCAGTCTCCCACAGAAATATCCAGCTTACATTTAAATATTATATTCCATTTAGTTTGGAAGCTCTTAAGTACTGCAGCAATTAAAGTCGTATTCAAATTCGTCCGATAGCTTTTGAGCGAGGCTTGGACATAAAGATAGCAGGGAAATTGTCAAGGGTTTGAATTTCGGTTTTATTCCAAAACGTAGATTTCACCGTAATAATTTAGAAAATTAGTGTACATCTAAACATTTTATTTTAATTGTTTTTGAACGGATATGTAAACGTTGTAATGAATTAGGTCAATTTATTGACGGAGCACGGTAATAGAACACACACACCAACAAATGGATTAGGTAGATACATTGGTAATCGTAAGAACCAGGTACCTCTCAGAGCACCATGGTGTGTCACTATACGATAAGCAAGTTAAGGTTGCCCTAGTCGACCATTCTTCCATACAAACGTAGTCTGGCGATTACTTCACTGAAGGACAAAAATGATATCAATTTGTCTCATCATTATCTATTATCTAGCCCCGTATGGAAACAAAAAAGTTAAAAAAAATATATTTGAAAGTTAAGAGAGTTGAAAGTTTCATATTTCAACAATAACTTTAACGCATCTTTGGGCGCAAATAAATACCATAAGAGGAAGGAAAATTGTAGAACGGTCACCATACCGGGATAGATTACTAGTTCAACAATGCAAATAATTTTATTTTGAACAGATACACTGTGGGTTTTTCATGATATCCAATACTCTCAAAGGTCTGTTTATAAAATTTCGCGTCCTCGTTTTCGTCCTAAATCATCATCCATTTCGCTACAAATTTGTAAAAGTGTGTATTCGTACGCAAACTGGCTTCCTAATGCTCAACACAGCATCTATCTCGTTCGCACGTGTTGTCAGATGTGATAGCATGCATTTTAACCCCACGTACAAAATAGTTCGTGTCGTTGACAAGTGCAACCCTTAAGTGTTAAACATAATTTATATCAGAGGAAATCATTTTAAATTAAAAAAAATGACATTTGAAAAACCTGTTTGATATCCTAGCTACCCAATCCGCTGGTTGGCAGCATTAAGTTGTAGCTTGTTTACACGACCACGCTCCAACACCTCTCCCGCACAACACCGCTTCAAAAGGAGATGACTACTCTCCGAAGATGGTCCCAGACGCCTCGTAAGGGGTTGCCTGGTATAGTGTGTCGCCTTATATAACGTAAAGTTGGTGAAGGTGGCCACTATAGAAAATCTCAGTAGTTTTAAGGGGCATGTCCACGTGCCGACAGCTAGCAGGCAACCGCCTGTCCACGTACTTACAACTAGCCACGGCCCGACCGCTTTCGCCTTAATTTTTCGATAATGCAACGTGCTTCAAGCGAGCAGTCTGCGTGCGTACAGCGCGCGGGCCGCCCGCTTGAAGCTCGTGGTAAGTATGCGACAAGCGAGACGTCAACTATCGAGTGGTACGATGGCGGTAAACTCGCTTACAGCGAGTTGTCTGCTAATATGTGTTTTCAATGTAAAGTATGTCTACAGAGGACGCCCTGAAGTTCACATATCAATGAACATTATTTTGCCGGGTCGGAGCGGTGTCGTATAAGATGACTATGACCTTTAGTTTCCTCAAGTCCAGGCTCGCCGCCGCTTTCCCTCATCTACCCAATAATAATTAATTTTCCTAGAGGTCTGCTCCAGACTTCAGCCGTCTTATTAATAAAAATAGCGTATTGCCAGCTTACTCCGAAGTTACTCTTGGACTAGCTAATCCCGGAGTAACTAAGGATTAACTTAGCTTTAGCAATGTTATTAATAAATATGGAATGACCTCGGATTAACTATTCATTCCTTACTCTTGGATTTACGAGTAAGCTATGGCAACTCAGTTGGATTTAAAAGTAAAAAGAATGAACCACTGAATGAAACCAAGAAAGTTGATGAACAATAGCAGAAAAAAATATTGCGGGCAGAGTGACATCTGTCATACAGTTTTGAAAGTGATTGAGATAAGTTTAAAATTGCCTCCATTTTAAACTTATCTCAACAATTTTAACTTAAATCGCATATAATAAAGTATTATAAATGCGAAAGTAGCTCTGTCTGTCTAAATGTTACCTTTTTACGCGTAAACCCCTGAACCTTTTTTGGATAGACTTAGTCATTGAGATAATACGTACTACATCAATTACCTCAATGGAGTTAGTTTGAGATCCTGTGCAGGACATAGGATAGTTTTTATCCCGGCAACCATCCTTATGAGGGTGGTAAGGGAGGTGGAAATTTATATGTTGAACCAATAATTTCTCAAATACGGCAGCCCCCACACCTACAATATTATTGCGCGACATTAAAAATAGGCTATTAGTAATACTACTAATGCTAAGCAGACGAAATCGCGGGCAGCAGGTATTTGTGGTGTACAATAAAACATATAATAAATAAATAAACAGCTAATATTTATTATTTGTATGCTTTGATAGATCTGATGACGAATGTACCCCTCATACTAATGTTAATAAAATACCTAACCACATCTTTATCTTTACAATATATTTATTGTAAACTAAAAATTTTCATCATCAAATCACAACGAACAAAATGTCAATCAAACATAATAATTGTAGTCGCCATGGATACACTCCTAATCCAACTTTAATCCGACCTTAAACTAGCTAGCGCCAAGGTGTAAATTTTAGTCCGAGACTAGAGTCAGATTAGTATATTCCCTCTTTATTCTGTGTTTATTAATACGGAAATTTGTTAGTACCAACCTAAAGCTTGGAATAAAGTTATTGTTACCTTAGTCCACGTTTATTAATAAAACGGAAGATGTTTCTTTGACGAAATTCATTTCCTTGTTTCGGCATCCGGTTTTCTTCCACTATTCAGTTTATAATTAGAAAAGGAAAAATTAGCCTAAATTCTTCTACTCTTATAACAACGAGTATTTTTCGTAACGTGAATTATGGTTAACGAACACAAAAGATTTTTCGTGAAACTAATAATTCTCATCGTTGTATTATTAGTGTTAACAATGTAGCAATTAGTTACCTTTAGCTAATGTTATGAAGGAAATATTTTGTCATATAAAAGCCTTTCTTTTATATACGATAGACTGTGGGTGGGCTTGTAATTATGTTTTCATCTTAACGTAGGCTTTTTATATTGTTTGTGTAGTTCCTTGTTAACGAGAAGCGACCTGATCTCTTATAATAGAGCGGCATCCAACCAACTAAACACTAATAATAATGATGACAATGCTCGGCAGACGGTCCGGCCATCATAGTTGTTAATAGCCAACTTCCATCTTGTAATCTTTATAGTCGTCTTCATTTGGAGAATGGCAGTCGAATTCGTCGAGAAAGAATCCATGTCATCGAAAAAATACAAAACGAAATGTTTATATTATGCATTTATATTTCAGTGCGGTTTACATCATAATAGTAAGTCACGGTAACTGCCAAACTATTATATTAAGCGGAGAAATGTAAATTTATACTCATGCGCTATTTTAAGGCGCTACGTATTCAAAAGAATTTAAATTCTTACGGTTCCGTACAGTGGCCGATATTCGTCGCCCGTTGATGGAATATTAATTACTATGGATTTATCGTGATGAAGAATATCTAACGAAGTGTTTTGTGAAAAAGGTTACACGCTATCATACCTAAATCAATCATAGACTGGCCAGTACGTCTCATGGAGCTCCCACGCAAAAAAGGGAAACATTTTTCCCCATTTCGCGAAGGTTCGTTAGCAAAGTCCGGGTAGCGAAGTAATTATTAAGTAACATTTAGAGCAACATTTCAGATCTCACTAACTATGTACAAGTCCACATTTAGTATGCTGACACGCAGAATTTGTGCTCAAGTCTCATTATTAATTTGTTAATAACATTCTTGTTTGGAGTTGGCTGCGAGTGCATTTCCGTCTGCAGTTTTAGCTTTCAGCATTAAGTTTTGCTTTAGTTTCCGAGACGGAGAAATCTTGCTCGCGTGCTTACTTATTCCATTTACTATCGGGAGGACGTGTTAGCGCGTGGTCGAGTTTCTCGAGACAATATTGCTCTATAATAACATTTAGAGATCGATAGCTGCAAGGCTGTTTGGAACAGCACTGAAGCCAGCATGAAAAGCATTTATCGATTCGCGTAATAGGATTTCGTAAATTCTAAATTGAACGTTGTGTTTTGAAAGCTTTAACAAATTGCGTCCAGTATAATTCTAGCGAAACAGTCGTAAAACCTAAACATTGGCCAATTTGTTATGATTTAAACGACTGTGTGGATGTTCTTATTAAGTTGGTAATGATAACTTTTGGACAGAGTTATGTTTGACCATTATTCGACTGAATTGATGCTTCAATAAACTTTGGACAAGTATTCATTTTAATGATGTGTTGTTATCAGTTGCCCACGGTTCAGCCATAGGTATTCCATGTAATATTACAAGATTAAAGTCAATTTCTTTCAGGAAATGAACAGTTAGAGTTTACATGGTGTGACTAAGAATGGAGCCTTAATTAGTGGCTCTTCATGCGGCTTAGCTAAGATTATGTGACTAATTTCGTCTCCTTCGCCGTTCATAGGTCCTGTAAAATGCGATTAAAGGGATCATTTTTAAGTACTTAAGCAGTTATTGAGAATTATTTTTGAATCATACCTTTGTGGTAAAAGCGTTGACGGTGAAAGTAGATAAAAAAATAGGACTTTCGACGTATAACAAAACAGTCAATTATAAATAATGATGTATCTAAGTTCTCGCCAAATTTCTGGGCCGCCCTGCAGTTGGCTTGCCGATGCGCAAGGCACTGATCGGTGCTGTTTTGTGTGAAATTTATTATGGCGCAGCTATTGTAGCCAACTTCAGTGCGGCCAAGAAGTTTCACGAGAACTATACCTGTTTAGCCCATCCCACACCATCCTATCTTCCATCCCATCCTAAGGAGTCTCTGCCCATCTGTTTCCTGATATCTTCAATCTGGGGTTCGTGCTTCACCGTCGTCCACATCATCGCTTACCATTAGGCGAGATAGTGGTCAAACGCGAGCCTATCAATGAACAAATATTCTACACCCATCCCATCCTCAAGTAATTTTGTTGGTTGAGGCTAAAATATTACATAAACTTTCAGTACCTATAATCAACCATTTATTCCACCGCACTTTTCAACAAACCATAATACTAACGACATCCATCTCAAATGAGAGACAAAGCTACATCAGCCAATTGGGCATTACGTTTGTTTCTGTTGTAGCGACAATATTCAATGGCACGTGCTTGAAATCATAGCGGCCCGGAGCTGCAAGTGGCTCAGCCGGGCGGCCGCAATCGCATTACGTTAATGACAGCATTGCCCCGCCGAGGGCAGTTTGTATGCTGCCTTATTGGACCTGGACCACGGCCACACCTCCCTCACAAGCTCTGCTCATGCATGATTGAAACTTTCATGTGTGATCTTCCTTACGCATAAAAGTTGGATGAAATGACCAGATATATGACTCTCTGGAGCTCCGAAGACATCTGACATAATTATAAACCAGTATCATACTTTTATATTCAGCCCCAGTAGTAATCATTAATACTTCTCTTGAACCCCCAAGAAAAGTATTAATGTCTCGCTCCTTCCCATAAAATATAGTTAACAATATTGAGACTTAAATTAAGAAATGGATTTTTAAGAACACAGAGGAACAATGACTTAAAAAGCCTCTGTGTCGTCTGTGATTGTGAGAATGCGAATATGTATCTATAGTAGTGTGTGCGTGTGCGTTTATGTGTGTGTGTATGTATGTGCGTTTGTATTTGAGTGTGTGTTTATTAATTCCATCAAAAGCTTAACTTTAATCGAGAAACTCTGACAAATGTTAAGCTGGTGCCGTTCCTTTCTGCAATACATCCGTGTGCTCCTGCAATACATACAGCATACAGGAACCCATGCCATGAATACTGCTCACTGCTGGGTGATTGAACGTATCATGTGCGATCTTCCTCACGCATAAAAATTGTATTAAACGACTACAGATATGAATCACCAGAGACGTCTCAAAAATTATAAACCAGTATCAACCCAGTTTATAGATAAACTGGGTTACCAAAAGCTTAACTGTAATCGAGAAACGTAAAAAGCTTAAAGTTATGCTGATGTCGCTCCTTTCTATCCGTGCGCTCCTGCAATACATACATCTAATAGCGTATTGCTGTATGCGTCGTTGAGATGCTGACGTATCTAGAGCTAGTGGAATGTGGAAAACTACTCTATTACCTACTCCGGTTTTCTTTGGATTAAATTCGTAGCGGATATCAAAGTCAGTTGCGTTTTTGGGGCACGTTATTGCAGGGTGTCTTTGAGCAAATCCTCAAGTTGTGCAAATCTAATTTAAAAGATATTTTATGTGACAAATGTAGAGAACGTTAAATCAAAAACAGACGCAAACCTAAAACAGTAAATGTTTGAACATTGAAGATGTTTACGAATAAATAATTTGAGATTTATAACAAAGAGTGGATAGGGATGCGGAACAAAAGAGTGGCATCATTTTAATAGGAGTTGACTGATGCCATGTGATCGGCAAAACTACAGTCGTTACTGTGTGTTGTGTTGTTTGCACATATTGTTATGTTACAGTCAAATCAATCGGCACGATTTTAGAAACGAAGATGTTCATTTTAGAAGGGAAGTTGAAAATCTGAAATTTAAATTATTTTTGGCAAGTTTTTTTGTTAAAGTTCTTTTATACTTAATGAGAGAGACCTGCGTTAATACGTAGCAGTTCATAATACAAGTTTTCAACTTGTATCGCACAAACCTACAACGTCATAAGACCGTTTTTCACAACTAGAAGTATTTTTCAGAATTCAGCTCCAACATATTATGGACCTCGTACAATAAAGCCAAAACTAAGAATGCGGTTTACATGTGTTGCAAGAAGACCTGAAGACCAAATTAAATGGGACCAAATAAAAAAGAAGCATCAAAATAGGTTCACCTAGTAAAAAGTTATGAGGTAGAAAACCTTCTCCTGTTTGAAGTCGGTTAAAAAAACGGTCGTAGAGACAAAATACTTACGTATAGGTAACCCTAAGCATAAAAAAAATACATTTAGGACTCTTCTTTACCCGGATAGGAAATAGGTATTGATATACCGCTTTCTAAAAGGATTATTCACCCGAATTTAATGCGCATTGTGTGTACCTACTTCCTGCATTATGAATTCCATATGCCAAAGATGTACGGAAAAAAGTAGAGCGATATTTATCGCCCCATTCTGAAGGCATTGTCCGCACCTAAAGAATTCGTGCGGTGTTCACCGGGATCCTCGTTAGACTTCGAGAATGCTCCAGAAGTTTATTGTCCAGTCTCCCACAGAAATATCCAGCTTACATTTTAATATTATATTCCATTTAGTTTGGAAGCTCTTAAGTACTGCAGCAATTAAAGTCGTATTCAAATTCGTCCGATAGCTTTTGAGCGAGGCTTGGACATAAAGATAGCAGAGAAATTGTCAAGGGTTTGAATTTCGGTTTTATTCCTAAACGTAGATTTCACCGTAATAATTTGAAAGGTAGTGTACATCTAAACATTTTTTTTAAAGTGTTTTTGATCGGATATGAAAACGATGTAATGAATTAGGTCAATTTATTGACGGAGCACGGTAATAGAACACACACATCAACAAATGGATTAGGTAGATACATTGGTAATCGTAAAAACCAGGTACCTCTCAGAGCACCATGGTGTGTCACTATTCGATAAGCAAGTTATGGTTGCCCTAGTCGACCATTCTTCCATACAAACGTAGTCTGGCGATTACTTCACTGAAGGACCAAAATGATATCAATATGTCTCATCAAGCCCCGTATGGAAACAAAAAAGTTTAAAAAAATATATTTGAAAGTTAAGAGAGTCGAAATTTTCATATTTCAACACTAACTTTAACGCATCTTTGGGCGCAAATAAATACCATAAGAAGAAGGAAAATTGTAAAACGGTCACCATACAGGGATAGATTACTAGTTCAACAATGCAAATAATTTTATTTTGAACAGATACACTGTGGGTTTTTCATGATATCCAATACTCTCAAAGGTCTGTTTATAAAATTTCGCGCCTTCGTTTTTTGTCCTAAATCATCATCCATTTCGCTACAAATTTGTAAAAGTGTGTAATCGTACGCAAACTGGCTTCCTAATGCTCATCACAGCATCCATCTCGTTCGCACGTGTTGTCAGATGTGATAGCATGCATTTTAACCCCGCGTACAATATAGTTCGTGTCGTCGACTAGTGCAACCCTTAAGTGTTAAACATAATTTGCGCAGTACTCATAACCGGCGTGTGTTTATGACTAGATGCATGAATGTGAGTGAAGCAAAAGAAGTATGTAAGGATCGTAGCAGGTGGCGTTCTGTAGTTTCTGCCTACCCCCATGGGAAAAAGGCGTGAGTTTAATATTATTATAATGATTTCCTCTGATATAATTTATATCAGAGGAAATCATTTGTCAAGAAAAATTTTGACATTTGAAAAACCTGTTTGATATCCTAGCTACCCAATCCGCTGGCTGGCAGCATTAAGGTCGTAGCTTGTTAACACGACCCCGCTCCAACACCGCTCCCGCATAACACCGCCTCAAAAGGAGATCACTGCTCGCTGTCCAGGTGCCGACAGCTAGCAGGCAACCAGCTGTCCACGTACTTACAACTAGCAGTCAACTGTCTGTCCACGGGCCGACCGCTTTCGCCTTAATTTTTCGACTACACAACGTGCTTCAAGCGAGCAGTCTGCGTGCGTACAGCGCGCGGGCCGATCGCTTGAAGCTCGTGGTAAGCATGCGGTAAGCGAGACGTCAATTATCGAGTGGTACGATGGCGGTAAGCTCGCTTACAGCGAGCTGTCTGCTAATTTGTGTTGTCAATATAAAGAGGACACCCTAAAGCTCACATTTCAATGAACATTATTTTGCCGGGTTGGAGCGGTGTCGTATAAGTTGGCTACGACCTTTAGTTTCGTCAAGTCCAGGCTCGCCGCCGCTTTCCTCCTCTACCCAATAATCATTAATTTTCCTAGAGATCTGCTCCAGACTTCAGATGATTCTTTGACGAAATTTCATTTCCTTGTTTCGGTATCCGGTTTTCGTTCACTAGTCAGTTTATAATTAGAAAAGGAAAAACAACTAAATTCTTCTACTCTTATAACAACGAGTATTTTTCGTAATGTGAATAATGGTTAACGTATTTTTCGTGAAACTAATAATTCTCATCGTTGTATTATTAGTGTTAACAATGTAGCAATTAGTTATCTTTAGCTAATGTTATGAAGGAAATATTTTGTTATATAAAAGCCTTTCTTTTATATAGGATAGACTGTGGGTAGGCTTGTAATTATGTTTTCATCTTAACGTAGGCTTTTTATTTATTATTTATTTATTTATTATATACTTTATTGTACACCAAGATAAAAACATAACACACGGAAACCTTAAAATAACAACAAACATACAACAGGCGGCCTTATCGCGTTTGTGTAGTTCCTTGTTAACGAGAAGCGACCTGATCTCTTATAATAGAGCGGCATCCAACCAACTAAACACTAATAATAATGATGACAATGCTCGGCAGACGGTCTGGCCATCATAGTTGTTAATAGCCAACTTCCATCTTGTAATCTTTATAGTCGTCTTTATTTGGAGAATGGCAGTCGAATTCGTCGAGAAAGCATCCATGTAACCGAAATAATACAAAACGAAACGTTTAAGTTATGCATTTATGTTTCAGTGCGGTGTACATCATAATAATAAGTCACGGTAACTACTATAATATTATATTAAGCGGAGAAATGTAAATTTATACTGATGCGCTATTTTAAGGCACAACGGATTCAAAAGAATTTAAATTCTTACGGTTCCGTACAGTGGCCGATATTCGTCGCCCGTTGATGGAATATTAATTACTATGGATTTATCGTGATGAAGAATTTCTAACGAAGTGTTTTGTAAAAAGGTTACACGCTATCATACCTAAATCAATCATAGACTGGCCAGTCTCAGGAAGCTTCCGAGCAAAAAAGAGAAATATTTTTCCCGATTTCGCGAGGGTTCGTTAGCAAAGTCCGGACAGCGAAGTAACTATTAAGTTACATTTAAGGTCTCACTAACTATGTACAAGTCCACATTTTGTATGCTGACACGCAGAATTTGTGCGCAAGTCTCATTATTAATTTGTTAATAACATTCTTGTTTGCAGTTGGCTGCGAGTGCATTTCCGTCTGCAGTTTTAGCTTTCAACATTAAGTTTTGCTTTAGTTTCCGAGACGGGGAAATCATGCTCGAGTGCTTACTTATTCCATTTACTATCGGGAGGACGTGTTAGCACGTGGTCGAGTTTCTCGAGACAATATTGCTCTATAACAACATTTAGAGATCGATAGCTGCATGGCTGTTTGGAACAGCACTGAAGCCAGCATGAAAAGCATTTATCGATTCGCATAATAGGATTTCGTGAATTCTAAATTGAACGTTGTGTTTTGAAAGCTTTAACAAATTGCGTCCAGTATAATTCGAGCGAAACAGTCATAAAACCTAAAAATTGGCCAATTTATTATGATTTAAACTACTGTGTGGATGTTCTTATTAAGTTGGTAATGATAACTTTTGGAGACACAGAGTTATGTTCGACCATTATTCGACTGAATTGATGGTTCAATAAACTTTGACCAAGTATTAATTTTAATGATGTGTTGTTTTCAGTTGCCCACGGTTCAACCGGTATAGGTATTCCATGTAAGATTACAAGATTAAAGTCAATTTCTTTCAGGAAATGAAAAGTTAGAGGTTACATTGTGTGACTAATATGGAGCCTTAATTGTTGGCTCACCTTAGCTAAGAATATGTGTTATTTAAATTATACCTACAATTATTTATGTTTGTATAATAATTACAATCATTTCTATGAATTAATATTTGTTTCGGGATATTTACCATGTATATTTTGTTTTTGGTTGATATCCCGAAACAAATATTAATTCTAATGATTGTGACCATGTCAGCTTAAAAACTTACATTTCTATGAAGTTGTATGATTAAAAGTAGTGGTATTGACTTCTTGCGATTGGTCGAGACTTGACAGTTATCGACGACTGGGGATTGGTGGGGATAGAAACGAATCGGCGGGCGTTTTATTCGTATGCCCGACCATTCGTTTTCTGACATCAGTGCTAGTCACTTGCATTGTATCGCTGTTGGTTTTGCTAATTCAAACTGTACTAATGTGTACTATAAAGAATAAAGCTGATCTTCGAATTTATAAAGAGTGTTTTGCATTTAAAGTCCTCGCTCCCAGGAGCAAGGACTTTAAATGTTTGACCAGTACGGTTCACTTATGTGAGTAACTTCGTTCATAGGTGCCGTAAGTTGTGACTAAGGGGATCATTTTAAGTACCTAAGCAGTTAAGCCTGCACACGAACGGAGATGGCATTGCAATTTTTGTTGATAATTCGTTTTGAATCATACCGTGGTACAAGCGCAAGTTATATATGACTTTCAACATATTTAAGTTCAACATAACAAATTATTTATGGACGCACTATGGACGCACGTTACGGCTTGATGAACACCTCGTGCAGCTTGAGGAAGAACTCGAGAGTATAAGGTGGCACGTTCTAGGGCTGAGTGAAGTCCGAAGAGAGGGGGAGGATACAATAACACTCAAATCAGGCCACCTTATGTATTTCCGAGAGGGAGACCAACTATCCCAGGGTGGCGTCGGGTTCCTGGTAAACAAGTCCATCTGTGACAACGTTGTGGAGGTTTCCAGTGTCTCGAACCGGGTAGCGTACCTCATAATTAAGCTAACCGAGAGGTATAGCCTCAAAGTTGTACAGGTTTACGCACCGACCTCGGCACACTCGGACGACGAAGTGGAGGAAATGTTTGAGGACATTTCCAAGGCCTTGCATTCCACCACTAAGACCCACTACAGCGTTCTCATGGGGGATTTTAACGCCAAAGTGGGAGTACAGAATTGCAGTGATTCGGTAGTAGGATCCTACGGGTTTGGTAGCAGGAATCATAGGGGGCAAATGCTTGTCAACTTCCTAGAAAGAGAGGGTCTTTTCGTAATGAATTCCTTCTTTAAGAAACAGCCACAAAGGAAGTGGACATGGCGAAGCCCCGACAACGTGACTAAAAATGAGATAGACTTCATCATAACAGATAAAAAGCACATATTCAGGGATGTCTCAGTGATCAACAGGTTTAATACCGGCAGCGATCACAGACTTGTTCGAGGCTCCCTGAATATCAATTGCAAGCTTGAGAGAACTCGTTTGATGAAGTCTAGGCTCCGTCCCAATATGCTCCAAACAATGTTGGGATCTGAAGCGTTCCAGTCAGACCTGGAGAACCGTTTTGCTGCCGTGGAAACCACAAATAGCGTTGACCGGGCGCTCGACCAAATGGTGGAAATCCTCAGGGAGGAAGGTGCGAGATTTTGTAAGATGCGGCGTACGGGCAGGAAGTCCAAACTTTCGGAGGGAACTCTGAAGCTTATGATGGAGCGACGTGAAAATCCACCGGTCACTTCGTCAGAACAGCGGGCACTCAATAAACATATAAGGAAAATGGTACGACGCGACCTCCGACGAGCCAACACGCTCTCTATAGAGAAAGCGATTGAGCAAAACCGGGGGTCGAAAGTGTTTGTCCAGTCACTTGGGAGGAGCCATCTGACGAAGTTGACTACATCTAATGGGAATATCGTCGTTTCGAAGCCGGAGATTCTTTCGGAAGTTGAAAACTTCTACGGCCAATTGTACGCAACGCATGCATCTCGGCCTGATCCCGAAAATGAGGATTCTAGAGCCACCTTAACACGCCATTTCACAGAAGACCTGCCTGAAATAAGCCAAGACGAAATCGAGGCGGCTCTCAAACAGCTTAAAAATGGAAAAGCCCCGGGTGAGGACGGGATAACTACCGAGCTACTGAAAGCGGGAGGACGACCGGTACTGAAGGAGCTTGGGGAGCTCTTCAATTCTGTCCTGTTCTCTGGGAGAACTCCAGAAGCGTGGCAAAGGAGCGTGGTCATTCTGTTCTTCAAAAAGGGTGACAAGACCCTTTTGAAGAATTATAGACCCATTTCGCTTCTTAGCCACGTATATAAGTTGTTCTCGAGAGTCGTCACGAATCGTCTAGCGCGAAGATTCGACGAGTTTCAACCACCGGAGCAGGCCGGGTTCCGAGGTGGATACAGCACCATAGACCACATCCACACAGTGCGGCAAATTATACAGAAGTCCGAAGAATATAATCGGCCCCTGTGTTTTGCTTTTGTGGACTATGAGAAGGCTTTTGACTCTATCGAAACCTGGTCTGTTTTGGAGTCTATGCAGCGGTGCCAAGTGGACTGGCGATACATCCAAGTGCTGAGATGTCTTTATGCAAACGCCACAATGACCGTCCAAAGTCAGGACTGGCAAACTAAGCATATCTCACTGCGTCGAGGGGTTAGACAAGGGGACGTTATTTCCCCGAAATTGTTTAGCAACGCGGTGGAGGATATGTTTAAGACGCTGGACTGGGAAGGACGCGGCATTAATATAAACGGCAAGTACATCTCACACCTGCGATTTGCGGATGACATCGTCGTAATAGCAGAGTCACTGCATGACTTGCAACTGATGCTGAACGGCTTAGCTGGTTCTTCTGCACGCATCGGGCTCCGGATGAACTTGGACAAAACCCAGGTTATGTTCAATTCACACGTCACTCCGGGACCCATTGTGGTCAATGGCGGTGCTCTCAAAGTTGTTCGAGAATACGTTTACCTCGGGCAAACTCTGCAGTTTGGTAAGAACAACTTTGATAAGGAGGCTAATAGAAGAATACAGCTGGGCTGGGCGGCGTTTGGGAAACTTCGTCGAGTCTTCTCGTCACGTATCCCACAGAGCCTGAAGACCAAAGTCTTCAACCAGTGCGTCCTACCTGTTATGACCTACGGCGCCGAGACGTGGACACTCACAATACGGCTGGTTCATCGGTTCAAAGTTGCTCAGCGAGCAATGGAAAGGGCTATGCTCGGAGTCTCTCTAAGGGATCAAATCCGAAACGAGGTGATCCGGCAGAGAACCAAAGTTGTCGACATAGCTCACAGAATAAGTAAGCTGAAGTGGCAATGGGCCGGCCATATAAGTCGTAGAACCGATGACCGTTGGGGTAGACGTGTTCTTGAGTGGAGACCGCGAATCGGTAAACGTAAGGTGGGACGCCCTCAGGCTAGGTGGAGTGACGATCTTCGCGGGGTCGCTGGTAGCAGCTGGCTAAGAGTAGCCGAAAATCGAAGCAAATGGCGTGCAATTGGAGAGGCCTATGTCCAGCAGTGGACTGCTATAGGCTGATGATGATGATGATAACAAATTATAGATTATCGTAGTTCTCGCCATACTTCTGGGCCGCCCTGAAGTTGACTTGCCGATGCGCAGGGCACGGATTGGTACTGTTTTGTATGAGACTAGCTGACCCCCGCGGCTTCACTCCCGTCAAAATTATAGCCTATGTGACTCGGGAATAATGTAGCTTTCCATAGGTGAAAGAATTTTAAAAATCGGTCTAGTAGTTTCGGAGTTTATTCGGTACAAACAAACAAACAAACAAAAAAATCTTTCCTCTTTATAATATTGGTATAGATTTACTATTGCGCAGCCATTGTAGCCAACTTCAGGGCGGTCAAGAAGTTTGACGAGAACTATACCTGTTTAACTCATCCCACAGCATCCTATCTTCCATCCCATCCCAAGGAGTCTCTGTTCATCTGTTTCCTGATGTCTTCAATCTGGGGTTCGTGCTTCACCGTCGACCACATCATCGCTTACCATTAGGCGAGATAGTGTTCAAACGCGAGCCTATCAATGAAAAAAAATCCTACCCCCGTCCCATTCCATCCTCAAGTAATTTTGTTGGTTGAGGCTAAAATATTGCATAAACTTTCAGTACCGATAGTAAAACATTTATTCCACCACACTTGCCAATAACAACAAACCATAATATATACGACATCCATCTCAAATGAGCAGTGCCGCGTTGCTATTGAGTCGTCCGACGTCATACATATTTTTTCGTGTCACTAATTTCTAAAAGTACTATCACGGTCAAAATCGCAGTCATAACTTCACGAAACTATAGCATAGCCAATCAGTCCTACTTACGACCTTCTTCTATTGACACATAACACTCATACACACACCTGTATATCGAACTCTTTCATAATGAACCAATGAGAACGCGACATGGCAACAACGTCATACTATTTATTAAAATAACAAAACATGTGGGTGGTGGTGTTTCAAATCCATCCTCATCTGTAGATATTATAATATAAAAGAAACGTTTACCTAAACTTTATTACATTGTGGGTAGATTTCAAACACAATACCCACACGTTTTGTCGCCAACGTCTATTGCACTTACTATCCCTCTATATATATACTATGTATATTGCTATTCGTTCTAAGAATCTTAGAGAGCGCAGTAGATAATCATTTACCTTTAAGTTAAAATGAGGTATTTAATTTCATTGCCGTATTTAATTGTCCATCTGGCCTAGCTGTTAACACTGCTAGATAAACCACGTTAAGCCTGGTTCGAATCCCGTGACACATAAATTAATAATGTAATTGTATTTTTCTTGATTTATATACTATACACATTTTATACATTTTTAAATATTATTTTTAACTTAAAGAATAATCAAATTATTATTATTATCTAAAAATATCTGATCTTTGCGGTGCATGCATTTGTTGGGGTTGAGTGTGGGCTATTATCGACTTTATCAAAATAAATGGTCTGGATCCGATTTTGCAATAGTTATATTTTTAGGAACAAATAAATCTATTTTCAGAATAAAAACATGGCGGTGTCTTTGGTTCCTTTTTATTTCGTTTTTGACACCGATACATAGTATTAAATACAAATTCAAATTCATTTATTTATTGTTTGTCACAGGTGAAAGGGCAGGACTTACAATCAGTATTTTTGTATCACTGTAACATACCCGTGGGGTGTACAATATTTATAGGTATATTGTCTATATTATTGCCTATGTTAATTATTAATAGTAATACAATTACACTTCTAAATTGCTGGTTGTTATACATTGCATTGATTGTTTAGTCAACCTCATTTTACATTAATTATTATACATGATTATTACGGTCACACAATTTACGTTTCATAAGTCAAAAAAAAAAAAAAATACATTTGACTTGTCAATTTTATTTTTATAGGTCACCTCATCTTTTTTATTTATTTATGATGGGTTTGCTCTTGACTCTAGTCTAGGTCAGAGGTGACAGAGACAAAGTCGACGATGGAGTGAGCTTACCCAGAAGATGCCTGTTCACTCTAACTTTGAAGAGATTCGGGTTGTATGCGTTCGGAAACACAGACGCAGGCAGTGAGTTCCACTCTTTTGCCGTGCGCATTATGAAGGATGTTTGGAAGCGCTTGGTGCGAATTGGTGGAATAGCAACTATGTGAGGATGGTAACTTGCAGTGCGTCTAGATGTCCGATGGTAGAAGGGGGCCGGTGGGATGAGGTCGTGGAGTTCATGAGCACACTCGCCAAAATACAGTCTGTAGAAGACTGATAAGCAGGCAACCTTACGGCGATGAGCCAAGCTGTGAAGCTTGGCATCTATCAGTTTGACGTCGCCAATTAGTCTCTTAGCTCTGCGTTCCACCGAGTCAAGCGCGGCAAGCTGATATTTAGCTAAGCCATCCCAGAGGTGGCTGCAATACTCCATGCAGGATCGGACTTGCGCCTTGTAAAGAGTTAATAGCTGTCCAGGCATAAAGTATCGCTTCACTCTGTTTAGGACGCCCAGTTTCTTTGCCGCAATTTGGGCTTTGTACTCGATGGAGGCGCCGAAGTTGAGACTGGATGTCAACTCCATGCCAAGGATCTTACATTCATTAATAGACTTACTTGTTATGCTCATGCAATTTACATTAAACAATTCAAAAAATAAGTTTAACATGTCAAACTACATTCATTATAATAATATTATTATTCAAAAAAAAATAAAAAAAAATAAGTCAAAAACAATTTTAGTCAATAATTCGGCCATTAAGAAATTCGTTAATTGAATAATACGTTTTATGTATGAGAAATTATTTTAGCTTTAATTTAAAGATATTTAATATATTTTTAAAAAGTTTGGGAGTTTGTTATAGATTTTATCGCCGATACCACAAATATACTCGATTTAAATTTGTCTGTTCTACATTTAATGCCTTTAAGTTCAGTTTTGTGTCTCGCACTTCTCAACGTTTCATACATATCTATATCGCGTTTTATCATCATTGCCGCTTCAAATATGTACAATGAAGGTAGGGTTAAGATTTTCAATCTTTTGAAAACTGGTCTACATGAATCAGTCTGTCCCAATACGCATGCTCTAATGCACTTATTTGTGTTTTTAGAGCACATTCCCTGTTCGATGAATTATCCCAGAATAGGATACCATATTTTAGAATGGAGCCCTGAATTAACAATAACTACCTATACTTAAATAAATATAAAATAAAAAACTACGAAAGCGTATTAAAAGGTAAGGGGTCATTGGGCGTCAAAAAATACGTCCACATCGCTGTCAACGTGAAAAGTGCCCAGAAAGCTGGCAGCATTGCCACGTTGGATGACTGATTCTCTGGCCGCGGAAAAGCCCAGCCCTCTGGTCACATAAAGAGTGGACTAACCGTTTGCTTACATCTCGAAATACTCGATTAGAAATCGGACCCCATGGACCTAATGTTTTTAGTTAACTTTTTGGGTAAATATTTTTAGTTCTTGATGTTAAAAGAAACAAATGACAGCAAGAAGTGTTAGTTTAGAAAATCAGCTTCGCAGAACTCGTTGAAAGTGAGAAATTTTTATATTAAACGGAACGTTTTTAAAAGACTTTTCGAAAAATATCTTTAGAGATATCAGGAAATGTAGTTATGATTGTCACGTGAGCTCGGTCGGTTTGTTTTATATCAATTTGTGTGTGTTCAGTTGTTAGCCTCGGTGAGCACGTCGTCTAGAACTCGTTTAATTAAAAGGGAATCTACTCGTCTAGTGCAGTTAAGCCCGTGTTTGCTCTCCATCTGTGTTCCCTCGCCACACTTGCGGGTCGGGTAAACTAATACATTATGTACTTACATCACATAATGCATGTACGTTTCATATAATAACTTTGTTCGTGTTTCATTATTTTCTCCTTTGAGTTATAATTAAGCTAATTGAGTGGAAAAGGACGCTTCCTTTTTAATTAATTTAGTTTTGCTCTTTATTTTTGCATTGTTTTTTTATGAACCTCAGGATTAACAATCTTAACGTCACTTATAAATAAACTTGACGACTTATATGCTTACAGGGTCATGTTTTACAATTGATGGTACGGTTGGTTCAATGCTTGGTTTTTCACATTCTATAATTAGCAGTTGTAGGTTTGACTCCAAATGAAACATACTGTCTTTTTAGGGTTCCGTACCAAAAGGGTAAAAAAGGGACCCTATTACTAAGACTCCGCGGTCAGTCTGTCTGTCCGTCTGTCACCAGGCGTCGTCTGTCTAATGAACCGTGACAGCTAGGCAGTTGAAATTTTCACAGATGATGTATTTCTTTTGCCGCTACAACAACAAATAATAAAAACAGAATAAAATAAATATTTAAGTGGGGCTCCCATACCACAAACGTGATTATTTTGCCGTTTTTTGCGATATTGGAACCCTTCGTCCGCGAGTCCGACTCGCACTTGGCAGGTTTTTATTTACTCACGTTACAGGAAAGGAAATTCGCAGTGAGAAACTATTTAATTTATTTGGGCTGAGGGCAAAACAGTTTCCCTTTTGGTTGGTTATTGCTGCTCATCTACTCCAAGTAGCTTCACACGTAATACAAGTAAAGCAACAAGACGTTCCAGCTTTAGCCTTTCACCTCACCGTATGGTGGACACTGAAGAGGCGCTTAGCAAGCATTCAGTTGTCTAGCTAGAGCTTGTACCCCTTTGTGTATCTACAAGTTTATTTGATGTCACCCCAGTTCTCGCCAGCGCTGTTCCGACTCGAATTGTTACCCAAATATTTATTGTTCTATATCGGTTACTATGGCAAACGATAAATATAGAATGGGTCGTCCTACGCAATATTCAAAGTTCATCTTATAATCGTTATTTAAGTCGCTGAAATAGCTCGGGTAAGTCAACGAGGTTGTTTTAATAAATTAAAGTAAGAATAGCTTGGTCTTATGTACTTTAAGAAGCTGTTATCCGCGACTTCGTTCAACTTCAACCCCCGACTGACTCGCAGAGTGGTGAAGTTTAGAAAAATCCTTTCTTGGTGCACCTCTACCCCTCTAAGGAGTATGGTTTTTATTTAGTTGTTTCTATCTTCAGTGGTTACACGTTGGACGTGACTGCCAATTAGTCGATACTGGAACTGAAATTGAAAACACAAAGTTAAAACAGTAAACTTGGTTATTCTTCTCTCGTATCGGGTAGAATCAAGCATAACTTAAGATTAGCTCATGTTTTTATGAATTAACTAGATCCTGCCAGCGGCTTCGCCCGCGTGAAAGTCGAAAATAATCCCGAGGGAACATATTCTCTGGATAAAAAGTATTCTATGTACTATTCCTGACTATAATCTATCTCTGTGCCAAATTTTATCCAGATCTATTCTTCCGTTTTGGCGCGAAGAAGTAACAAAAACTCACAAACTTTCGCCTTTATAATATTTATTTAGTTATTTATTTAAGCCTCTTTATTTCCTTAGTAATTAATAATACATAGTTTTTTTATTTTACATAATTTAACTAAGGACCTCTCGACGAGTATAGGCCTCCTCCATCTCACTCCACTTTTTCCTATCTTGGGCTGTTCTCATCCAGTCGATTGCGAATTTTATAAGTTCGTCTTCCCATCTTTCCAGGAGGCGACCTCTTTTTCTTTTTCCGGGGAGGCAGCCCATGTAGTAATTTTTCTGGTCCATCTCTCTTTATCCTGACGTGCAATGTGACCAGCCCATTTCCATTTAAGTTTCTTGCAGTGGGTTAACGCATCAATAACTTTTGTCTTTTCTCTTATTTCGCTGTGTCGTTTTTTGTCTCTGAGTTTCAAGTTAAGAATGCTTCTCTCCATGGCTCTTTGGCATTTTTCAATTCTTTCTTTCGTGTGCGTATTATAGATCCAGATTTGACTTTTAATACCTTTTATTACCTTTATAATATTAGTGTGATCATATTACATATTTACCCAACAGTATTTAAAAATCGTCTCTCGTAAAGACAATATACTTGACGGCACAAGCGTGGACGTAGCGATATCATAGCTATCTTCTTCGTTTCTTTGTATAGGTTCCATGATGTAGGGTACACTCGGGCAACCAGTAAAACTCAGATTGAAGCACAATTTTCAGTCACGTTTATTCGGTGATATTTGCTTTGATTAATCAATGACAAAGGCTCATACGATGAACTGATAATCTCGATCTTATGATATACATAAACAACACAGGTCAGATACATCTGTCCCTCACACATATTCAAAATAAACTTACTATAAGAGCTTATGGTCACCCCCCTGAACAAATTGAAGCGTCAGCTACCGCAATTTCATGCTAGCTCTCTTGACCGATTTTATCCACGAATATATTTAGCGCTAATTGAAGCACCCTCTAGCGGATTTCATCATACTAATCGAATAACCAATCAGAATAAAGTTATAGGTAGGTAAAATTAAGGTTTAGATACACAGACCTGTAACTTGCATAAAAGTGTGCAAGTAGCTTGCATTCTATTGTGCTACAATAACTTTTGATTGGTTCACCAATCAGATAACGATGTGTGTATGTGTTTGGTGTGTGTGTGTGACATTCATGTCATAATGGCATGCAAGCTACTTGCACACTTTATGCAAGTTACAGGCATGTGTATTTTCGCCCTTATAGAATCAACGAGTTCTTATATTTTGATTGAATTATTATTTATTTAGTTTTGTTGGTTATATACTCAAATAACTAAACAAATCAGATATAAACGGTAGCTGGATATAATATTAGATAACAGTGCCTCGTATAAAAAACATCATTGAACTTCCTACGTAACGTTGCCCCGAGAAAAATCTTACTTAATATTTTAAATGATAAAGTTTGGATTGATGTGTGTGTGGATGTACGTTTGTTACTCAATCACGGTAGAACGGTTTAACGGATCTAGATGAAATGTGGCACAGATATAGAATATAGTCTGGAATAGCAAATATGTTACATTTCATCCCGGTATAATGTTCCCTTGGGATAAAAAAAACAGTTTTTACGCGGGCGAAGCCATTGGTAGAAGCTAGTAAGACACACAAACGAATTCAAGAGCACAGTGATCTCTTGCAGTTTTCGTATTTTTCTTTTGAAGTAAGGAACTCTTAAAACACAAAGTCGTTGTTTTTTTTAATAGCTTTGGACAAGCTGTTTTTATCAGTTTGTCTTAACTTCGTAAAATATATTAAACTAGCTTTTACCCGAGGTTTTGCCAGCATAATAGTGGTTTATCATTCCTAGGGAATACTCTACCGGGATAAAAACTATCCTAAGTAGTTAGGTAAGTCCTGTCTAGAATCTCAAACTATTTCCACACCAAATTCATCTAAATCAGTTCAGCCATTTAGTTGTGGTCGAAGATGAAGCACGCTTGCATAGAAGAAACCTATTCACTCTTGACTTAAAGACTCCCAGGTTGTAGCTATCAGGAAATACTCTGACTCGACTCCGGCAGGGAATTCCATTCCTTTGATGTACGCATAATAAAAGTATTCCCAAAACGTTCAGTGCGTATGGGTGGGATGTTCACTATGTACCGATGACGCATCGCCGTACGCCTTGTAGTCCGATGGTGGAACGGGCTAGGAGGAATTAGTTCATGCAATTCCAACGCACACTCCCCGAAATGTAACCGATAAAGTATTCATATATATTTTCCATCTGTCTTATAATTTTATTTTACAACAGAAAATTACCTGTATAGATATTTTTATGTCATGTCGAATAGCTTTCATAGTCTGTTTTATTTCTCTGGAGTAGTGCGAAACAATATATTTGTAGTATCGAAACAAATCTCGTTGTTATGTAAAACAGTAAACGGTTCCAACAATAAATCTGGCTCCAATTACTACTATCATTATCGAGTCTCATTCTTAATTTGTAAATATACTTCATTTTAATACAAATGCAATGCTATTTCTCCATAGATAATTTGAATTATAATCTGCAGGTAACCAGTGCTTAAATAAATTACGTGGTTATATATTTTTTTTTTTTTTACGAAATTTCAGCACAGTTTAAGCCACAGCAAATAAGCCGTAACGTAAACATTTTAAAAAGAGATAAAGAGAAAATTCTGCGTCAAACACAATTCATTTTCAAAGGTAAAGTTTATTTCTCTCTGTATTTTTTAATCGTAACGTATTTATTACCACAAACTGAAAATAGAGTAAAGGTAAGGTTTATATTTAATTTCCTACAATAACCTTAATTAAAACATGAATATTAAATGCTAGAAACTTCCATCTTAAGTTTACGCGTTCATTTTAAGAATTTAAAATTTAAATGGGACTTAAATGAGAAGAAGATTGAATGTCCACGTGAAGTCCCTGTGGGTAGATAATACCGTTTAGTGAGCGTCAAAGAAACCCTAGGAACATTTGCTACGAACGGCTATAATGATGTCGTAGCATCGTAGCGTCGCGCGTCGTAGCATCGTAGCATTCGTAGCGTCGTAGCTGGCGAGGGCATCGAGCAAATGAAAACCCAGATAAAATCGAGCACTAGCTCCCGTGTGACGCTCACGTAAATACTTGTGAAAACATTTCAAACACAATCACGAAATAAAACACAATATTAAATGTTAAAACATTACAGTTTTATTGCATGTTTTAACACAACTCAACATTAGTATTGTCATGTGATGCCCATTACTATTATTGCAACAAACTCTGCCAATTACACTAAGTGTGCTTAGGTTTAGAGTGGTTTTACTACTTTATTTTAAAAGCATAGGTTTTCAACTTAGGCCTTAGCCATTAGTCTGGGGTTATCGAATGTTTTATTTATCAGATAATGGCGAAGAACAGTTCAATAACAAACTTTCAAGATACATCAATCTTTTGTTTTCTTTTACAAATTTAGTTTACGGAGGGATATAATAGTCATTAATAACTTATGAAAATACAAAACACAAATCAAACAGTGGATCGAGAACAAAGGCGAATAAAAATGTCAAATTTTGGCGTTTTAATCAGTCCATTTATCATATACATATCACACGATGAGGCTTTGTTATACTGTCTGAGCGAATACGATGAGATAGATAGCTAGCTGTAGAATCTAACGCGTCACTTGTGATAATTCTCTCGATAATAGCCCAGCTATCGGACATACAAGCCTGTTTACCTTCCAACCGTACGTTAATTACCACTTAATTTAATATCGGTAATCAATAAGTGATTGCAGTAAAGTAGGCGAGGTGTCCACGTGCGACATGACGGCGCGTCGACAAACAGCCGCTCGACTGAGGCTCGAGTGTCGAGTGTAGCCCAGCCCTTACACCGTGTGTACATTATTAATCATAATAATGGCACCTACTCCTCAACCAGAGGCTTAATTTAATTAATTAAGCAGTACTAAATATTGTAGACGCACAGCTAACCGACGACAATGAAATGTTAACAATGTTATTGTTCTAGTGGATTAAATCCAACAGTGGCGGATGGCTCTAATAATAATTTGAATGTTTGGGTAAAATCCTCAGACAAGGTCGTTGGCGTTACGATGTATTAATTTAACGAAGCTGGAAGTTTATCCAGAACGAAGACATAAAATTTGATTTGTATTATATAGACAGATTATTCTAAAAGTTTCGCTATCATTTATAATATGGAAGGGCACATCTTTTTAATATAATTGAACATTGGACAAACTTTCCAATCAGTGTTTTTCCATCTGTTAAAGTTCCAAGTTCCGAGGATAAAATGGAGATTATCGATTGATTCCGCGTATGTTTGAAAGCAAATGCTAAGTATTACAACAGAACTGGGTGTAATCAGCTAAGGAGTCGAGATACGATCCTCGCGAAACTTTCCGCGAAATAAGTCTGAGCAGTAAACTTCGCTGTTTAACATTTATATTTGTACGTCTGTTATAACATACGTTGAGAATTTATATTATATATTAAAACATGTGGATGTTTGTTTAATATAACTTGGATGCGTAATACACGGTCGTGTTATTAGTGTGCTTCCGGCTTATAGACGTGCCTATTTGTAGTTTTTGCTTGAAAGAGTAACAAACATCCATCCATCCTCACAAACATTCGCGTTTATAATAGTATATAGTAGGATTAAAACGATACAAGGCCATTTATAATAACAATTAAATTAAATAACATAGAAATAATTATGACAAATAAGAATCTGACATGGAACAATAACAAAAAAAAAAAACTATTTTTTAGGTTGTTTACCTTATAAGTCACATATTTGTTTCGTATTTGCTTAGCATTACCGGTCATTGCTCTTTCCCATAAAATAAAACAGACTGTGTATCTTTATTAATTACTCCAACATGTTGAGGAACACAACGGATGTCGATTCAAGACATCTTTATTACTAGCTTTTATTTAACTTGCAATGTATGTATGTATGTAAGTGTGTTCGGGTCAAATCATGCAACTGAATTGTAAAGCAGTTATCCTCCACCGATTAAGATACAATTTTGCATACACGTTTAGTTTGCATGGTTAGCTAAGTGACGTCATTCTAAATCCAATATGGCGAATCCCCCAAGATGGCGGACTAGTTATTTTTTGTGCACTGGCATGATAAATGTATCAAATGAGGGTTTTTTGAGAAGAATACAAAAAAGCATGTTTTAAAAATGATTTTTCAATGAATTATTTTAATATGTTTTTTGAAAATAAGAATATAAATACATGTAAGCCAGCATCAGTGACCGAACAGCTATAGTTAACGAGTTAAAAAACATTCATGTCACATTATCAAAGCGTTAAAAAAGAACCATTAAAAATAATAAAACGTTCGTACAAAAGTACGGAACCCTTAGATATAAACAAAGCTACGGAATCGAGTGTCAGTCATTGTCGTGAATGCGTGACGCTTCTGTATCGTACGTCTATTATTTTACTCGTACGTGACAGATGACGGCAGATTTTTACAGGCAAAGTAAACACATTTCAAAAGTAAAGCTTGCGTCCCAAGGATCTCCCTATTTAAAAATCTTATCCAATAAGTAGCTAATATTCTTTTATTTATACAAAACAATGTGTCTGACTTCCAAAAATAACTCTACAAAGTGAAAAATTACTTCAATTTCGGAAGTAATTTTTAAATTAAGAAGGAACACCGGTTTTAGTGTTTTTCATCAAATTATCTGTATTTTACAGCATTAAAGTTTTATTACTACAAGTCCGGACATATTGTATTATGTTTGCCAAAGGTAAACTCCTAGATGTACATGGGGGTGACCATAAGCTCAAGGAGTAAGGTTATTTTGAGTGCGTGTAAAGGACAGATGTATATGACTTGTATACATCTGTCCCTTACGGTGTCCCTCACTCAAAATAACCTTATTCTAAGAGCTTTTGTTCACCTCTTGTTTTTTTTATTCACTGGTAAAAAGTTACTTTATCGCCGAGTGTCATTAGCTTCTTTCTCCCGGAAAACGACACAGTTCCTAAGGAATAAGCCACCGTAGTGAATCGAAATGAAAAAAGTTGTTAAATTATGAGTTCTTCTTTTTTCAAAATAAAATTGTTGAAATATTTATTGTCTTGAATATTGTAAATTGATCACGCTCAAAATCTCATCATAAAAATACGATAATGGCTTCATTGGATATCCTATAATCTTCATTAAACTACGCGAAACGTAAATTCCTACTAATGAGCTATTCTTCTCCTCCAACACATAAAACAGATAAGATCTCAACGCCACACCATCACACTCTAAATCAAAAGAGAATATTAAAGTTATTAAGTAGTGGGTCTTTAATAAACTTTTCATTCAAAAACGCAAAAGCTTATAACACAGAATGATTTAAGAATCGTCGAGTTTTCTCTGTAGAAAGTAAAGGCATCCAACGAGAAATGTCACAATGAAATATAATATTGAAATCAGTCTAATGGGTTGAAAGGCGCCGTGGTGAGATCGGTCGCTCGAGTTATAATCTCATAGGGACGACTGGGAGCAAACAGCACAGATTGGCGCACGTCCACAGCCCCATCTACAATCTAACTACGATCAACATAGACGATTTTACGCGTAATGCATGATATACGATTTCGCACTTTCATTGCTAATTAATGTAGCGTTAAGACATGTGATATGCTCCGTGTTCGCGGTTAGTTTATTTTCGTAGTACAATTATTTAAAACCAACGCTTAATTACTATGCATTATGTGGTGCAGTACAATGTTTTAAATGTGATTATTTCAGTACCTATTTAAAATATTCTACCTTCTGGCAGTCAATTTTGCTGGCTTTTCACGTCTCCACTATTTCTACTATTGAACCATTTCAATCGCTTTCCGCCATTTGACGTCGACATCTCACATAAATCTCTTTGTTCGCCACCAAACGCGTCTGCCGCAGTGATAAATTTGCGAAGTGGAGTAATAAGAATTATCTTGCTAATGACAACACGCGTTACAGAGAGAGTCGTATCACTCGTATCTACTACAGTAGCAGGAACATCATCTTTAAACAGTAGCGTGTGTTTGTGTTAATGGAATAGCTTAATGTAGGATGGGCCACGTTGGATAACACAAATTTGTTGTTGTGTAAACACGGTGCGATGGCGGTCGGCGTTGGTGAGACTCGGCTGCTTCGTATGCGAGGTGTGAGCCTCGTTACCGCGATGGCAGAGTGTGCGCCCGCCGCGTGGCGCCCGCGGGGCATTGCGACGTCTCAATTATGTTTAACTTCATTGCTCAGATTCCGTCATGCTCATAACATAAGCTCTTACTTGTCACGAAGTGTATGTGTAGCGTACGAGTCTGTTTGTGTAATTAATTTGGTTTCCCCAATGGCTGTAATTCCGCCGCTCGACACAACGCAATTTTGTTCTTCTGTAATCTAAACATTGTTCAATTAGAACGGTTCCGACAAATATATTAAGATTAGTGCTGCTTCCGTGAAACTATGTCGGAAGACGGAAACGGAAACAACATTAAATAATAAGAACAAACAATTATTTTTGTGTTTTACGGCCACGTTTACTTCTTAATGTTCTTTTTAATTCAAGTTAAACTAAGAAATAAAGTGAAAAGTAAACAAAATAAAGCCTTTGGTTATTTATTATTTTACGAAATAGGCGTTGAAAGATATTATTTTTAATCACTGAAAGCGTTTATTGTTCAGCTATCATTATTATGAGCAGAATCACTGAACCTGCTGTTTTGTCTGTAATTTTCAGAGCCAGACAATTAAATCAGCCAAACATACCTAACTCTAGAATACAAGTTTGATAAATCATTTCTTCGATTCTTTGTCAATATGTGGATATTAATACGAACTTTACACGAAGCGAACAAAATCAACGAATCACTGAAGCGTAAGTTATGTTGTTACTAAAACTTTCAGCTTAACTTAGTCCGGGGCATGTTTAGCTTGATTGGAAAGTCGAGTTGATACGATTAAAAGTTTATTGAATAACGTAGCTAACAACGTTTCCAGCAGCTGCAACGCTGCGGTTTCGCTGGAACTTGGACTTGTAGTTTGACCTTATATCAATTACTCAGTAATGGGCGCCGTTAACATTCTTATCAAGTACTAGTTCTGCGTTGGTTACAGAATAGCAAGACTTTTAACAACTGTTTGGAAGTTGAAGTATGTTTATTATGAAGCTGGTATTTGTGTTCCATAATCAGGTCGGATGTTGCAGTCATAAACACAGCCGCACGTACATAACAAAACAAAAACATTCAATCAGGGCGCGCGCGATGTGTTCATTCGGAAGGGCTCGGCTAACGAGCGTGAACGCGTGCGTACTACAATAATGAAGCAGAAGTAATTTCTTAATAATTGTTGGTGAGAAAGAGCCGAGGAAGTTGTCGGCTGGAGGCGAGACTTCAAAGAAATTAATGAGTGTTACGAACTCGCGACGTGCTACCGCCGACTTGATCAGTTTGGACGCCAGCCGGAACAAAGTTGCCGCAAGAGCTTTAAGAAATTTCCTGCTAATTGCAGACGGACCTCAATTGCTATTTCAAATACCTTATCAAACGATTCAAATTTTATTCAAAACAGCGAATAAATTTGCCGTCACTTGGAGCTTTACTAGCTCAATTTATGAATTATTAAACGCAATTATTGTGAAGACTGGAACTTCGTTTAAAGTAATTTCATGAAGACAAAAATAACTAGGTTAGGTATTTGGACAGACAAATCTAACAATTCATATCCTTAGGTACACGACTATCACCCACGATCAGTAAGCATACAGTGCTGATATCAAAATTAATACAAAACCATCAAAAATACACGCAATTAAATAATTCATACATTAAACTTTGTATATTTCACTTCACGTTCATTCTAAAATATAAAGCTCTCTTCATTAAACAAGAACTGACTTACTAATTGTGCATGTAATGTTGGCGCCGGAGCAAAACCCATTATTACAGTAACGTTCAAGTTGTATTATTTAGTCTGATCGTATAGCATAGCAACAATGTTTGTTGTTTCCACAATATGATTCTAGTTTTTAAACGACTTCCCAAAAAGGACGAAGTTCTATGTTCGACATTATGTTTGTTTATTTTTTTTGTGTATGTTCACCGATAACTCCGTCAATTGTGGGCCGATTTAAAACAATCTTTTTTTGTTTGAAAAGGTATATTCCGAAATTGGTTTTATTTTAATTTGGTGAAGATCTGATGAAGAACTTTGGAGATATACAACAGAACTCTTCAATAAATAACAGCAAATCTCTCGGGATTGCTGCAATCGCATGTCTGTTTATTGTTTATACCATTCCATAACATAACATCGCACCAGTACGCTCTTAAGGGGTACGCAGATCTCTCATTTCACTGTTTATGTTCAAGTTTCACGAAATCTATTCTGGCGTTATAGTTAGCTTAGTAACTTGCCTATTACGTAGGTAGGGGAGAGTGTGTGTGTGTGTAAGAGCCAAGTTTTGAAAGAGCCGACGCGATTTTCTTCCACTTAACAAAATCCTACCATAATTAAATGTTACTCTATATATGTCAACACTGGACAGCTGTCACCCACAGAGATTTGACAGTTGTAGCAAAAAAACATGGCGTCGTAGGGCTGCATTGAAAATATTGAAGCCAAAATTTTTGGATTTACTTAAGTTTTTTTGACAAAAAGTGTAAAGCATATGTTGACAAAATGAATATGTTGTATTGTTATGCATATATTTGGCATTATTCTACGCAAATATTATTGTTATGATATTCAGGTAAAAAAGCTATAGTTTGAGATTTTTTAATACAAAATGTTTTGTAAGAGCCGATTGTAGTGTCTATGAAAGAGCCTAGAAATATGTGGAGGATGGGCACATGAGTCTTGTGGTAACAAAGGAGTCATTAGTTTCTTCTGGCAAAAATGTTTTTAATTGTTTTATCAGAGTTTCAACATTATTTGAGACTCTGATTTTTAATTTTTATGAAAGTATTATTTATGATTAAGATTTTTGTAAGTTGATTATTTGAGACTGATCAAAAGCTGTGATTTTCGCTTATGTTTAATTTTGATTTGATTTGAGTCTATTAAGAGATTTTAATTGTTAAAAAAATTATTTATTTCTACAAAGTGGAAGCCGGCTCATTCAAAGCACACGGTAGCTCTTTCATTGACAGATTGTTTTGAAAGAGCCGATTTCCCTTTTTTTTTAAGTGGTTATATTTCAGATTTTTAACATTGTTACCTATTTTTTATTAATTGAAGTACCATTACTATTAAACTGATTATTGAAAAAAAGTATTTTTATTTAAAAATAAACAGCCGAAAATGACTTTTTTAATACTTTTTAAAACTGGCTCTTTCACACACACTCTCCCCTACAACTAAAAAGTGAAAATGAAATCCATAACGTAACGTGACAATCCATAACGCAAAAAAATTGGTACCTACAAAGGACACCGACTTCAAAAAATAAAGTGATTTTTCACTTTGTAGTTTTGTATTTGGAAGTCGATAGTATCTATTTTCAAAAAAGTTTTTTTCTCGATAAAATTACCGACTCATTCTCTTCATAACTTCCACCCTCTCTTTAATTAGAGTTAACTTTGTTCTAATTTTAAAACAGAAACCAGTTCGTACATAATATTACCATAAATAATGTTTTATATCTCTTTTTTCACAAAAACAAGGAGCATTGTGCTCTTCCTGTTGCTTGTGGAATAAACTGATACCTCTTACATTATAACTTTTGCAACTACGTCAGTTTAAGTTACTCATGCAAACCGCATTCTTAGTTTTGGCTTTATAATACGAGCTCCGTAATATGTTGGAGCTGCATTCTGAAAACTACTTATAGTTGTGAAAAACGGTCTTATGACGTTGTAGGTTTGTACGATGGTAGTTGAAAAATTGTACTGTGAATAGCTACGTACCTAAGCAGGTCTCTCTCATTAAGTTAAGAAAGTTAACAATAAATCTTGTCAAAAAGAATTTTTATTTCATATTTTGAACTTCGCTTCCAAAAGGAAGATCTTCGTTTCTAAAATCTTACAGATGGATTTGACTGTAACATAACAATATGTGCATACAATACAACATACAGTAACGACTGTATTTTTTTCTCAACAGTCCTTCCTTTTCCGATCACATGGCAACAGTCAACTCCTATCCAAATGATGCCATTCTTTTGTTCCGCATCCCTATCCTTGTTATACATCTCAAATTATTTATTCGTAAACATCTTCAATGTTCAAACATTTACTGTTATAGGTATGCGTCTGTTTTTGATTTGACGTTCTTTACATTAGTCACATAAAATCTCTTTTAAATTAGATTTTCACAACATGAGGATTTGTTCAAAGACACCCTGCAATGACGTGCGCCAAAAACGCAACTGACTTTGATATCCGCTTCGAATTTAATCCAAAGAAAAGCGGAGTAGGTAATAAAGTAGTTTTCCACATTCCACGAGCTCTAGATACGTCAGCATCTCAACGATGCATACAGCAATAAGCTATTGGATTTATGTATTGCAGGAGCGCACGGATAGAAAGGAGCGACTGTTAATCTGATGATTAACATTAAAATTTGTCGAGAGTTTTTTTACGTTTCTCGATTACAGTTAAGCTTTTGGTAACCCAGTTTACTCATAAACTGGGTTGGTGTTTATAATTATGTGTCTCGTCTCTGGTGATACATATCTGTGGTCGTTTAATACAAGTTCTATTCGTGAGCAAGATCACACATGAAACTTCCAATCACAGTACTCATGGCATGGGTTCCTGTATGCTGTATGTCTTGCAGGAGCGCACGGACAAAAAAGAACGGCACCAGCTGAACATTTGTCAGAGTTTCTCGATTAAAGTTAAGCTTTTGGTGGAATGAATAAACACATACACAAATACACACTAAAACACACGCACACACATAAACCCACACGCACACACTACTATAGACACACATACGCATTCTCACACATCGCACACTACACAGAGCTGATAATTACTTTCGAAGTCATTTTTCCTCTGTGTTCTTAAAAACGCATTTCTTAATTTAAGTCTCAATATTGTTAACTATATTTTATGGGTAGGAGCGAGATAAACCCAACACAATTAGTTATGATTACTTACTGGGGCTGTCTCATTCACATTTGTATATGTTACCGTTTGAGACACAATAAAAAAGTATTGTGTCAGATGTCTCTGGATCGCCAGAGAGTCATATTTATGGTCATTTCATCCAACTTTTATGGGTGAGGAAGATCACACATGAAAGTTTCAATCACGCATGAGCAGAGCTTGTGAGGGAGGGGTGGACGTGGTCCAGGTCCATTAAGGCAGCATACAAACTGCCCTCGGCGGGGCAATGCTGTGATTAACGTAATGCGATTGGGGCCGCCCGGCTGAGCCGCTTGCCGCTCCGGGCCGCTATGATTTCAAGCACGTGCTATTGAATATTGTCGCTACAACAGAAACAAACGTAATGCCTAATTGGCTGATGTAGCTTTGTCTCTCATTTGAGATGGATGTCGTTGGTAAAATGGTTTGTTGGCAAGTGTGGTGGAATAAATGGTTGACTATTGGTACTGAAAGTTTATGCAATATTTTAGCCTAAACCAACAAAATTACTTGAGGATGGAATGGGATGAAGGTAGGAATTTTTTACATTAATATGCTCGCTTTTGACCACTATCTCGCCTAATGGTAAGTGATGATGTGGTCGACGGTGAAGCAAAAACCCCAGATTGTTTTTTTTGAAGATATCAGGAAACAGATTCTCGGCAGCCCTGAAGTTGGATACAATGGCTACGCAATAATAAGTTTCATACAGCATCGATCCGTGCTTTGCACATCGGCAAACCAACTTCAGGGCGGCCCAGAGGTATAGCAAGAACTTAGATACATAATTACAATGACGAATCGGTCTTAGGAGAACGGTTGCTGAATCATAATTGACTGTTATGTTGAACATAAATATGTCAAAATTCTTATTTTTTCCTGCTTTTACCGATACCTTGCGCTTTTACCACGGTATGGTTCAAAACTTATTCACAATAAAAATTGCAATGCCATCTCCGTTCGTGTGCAGGCTAACTGCTTAGGTTCTTAAAATTATCCCTTTAATCGCATCTTACGGCACCTATGTACGGCGATGAAGACGAAATTACTCACATAATCTTAGCTAAGCCGCATGGTGAGCCACAAATAAGGCTCCATATTAGTCACACCATGTAAGATACTCTAACTTTTCATTTCCTGAAACAAATTGACTTTAATCTTGTTATCATACATGGAAATACCTATGGCTGAACAGTCGGCAACTGAAAACAAAACATTAATAAAAAAAAAAATACTTATTCAAAGTTTATTTAACCATCAATTCAGTCGAATAATGGTCGAACATAACTCTGACCAAAGTTATCATTACCAACTTAATAAGAACATCCACACAGTCGTTTAAATCACAACAAATTGGCCAATGTTTAGGTTTTATGACTGTTCGCTCGAATTATACTGGACGCAATTTGTTAAAGCATTCAAAACACAACGTTCAATTTAGAATTTTCGAAATCCTATTACGCGAATCGATAAATGATTTTCATGCTGGCTTCAGTGCTGTTCCAAACATTAGCGATGCAGCTATCGATCTCTGAATGTTGTTATAGAGTAATATTGTCTCGAGAAACTCGACCACGCGCTAACACGTCCTCCCGATATTAAATGGAATAAGTAAGCACACGAGCAAGATTTCTCCGTCTCTGAAACTAAAGAAAAACTTAATGCTGAAAGCTAAAACTGCAGACGGAAATGCACTCGCAGCCAACTGCAAACAAGAATGTTATTAACAAATTAATAATGAGACTTGCGCACAAATTCTGCGTGTCAGCATACTAAATGTGGACTTGTACATAGTTAGTGAGACCTGAAATGTTGCTCTAAATGTTACTTAATAATTAACTTCGCTGCCCGGAGTTTGCTAACGAACCCTCGCGAAATGGGGAAAAATGTTTACCTTTTTTGCGTGGGAGCTTCATGAGAATGGCCAGTCTATGATTGATTTAAGTATGATAGCGTGTAGCCTTTTTACAAAACACTTCGTTAGATTGTCTTCATTACGATCCATCTATAGTAATTAATATTCCATCAACGGGCGACGAATATCGGCCACTGTACGTAACCGTAAGAATTTAAATTGTTTTGTCCGTTGTGCCTTAAAATAGCGCATGAGTATAAATTTACATTTCTCCCCTTAATATAATAGTGTGGCAGTTACTGAGACTTACTATTATGATGTAAACTGCACTGAAATTTTAATGCATAATTTAAACGTTTCATTTTGTATTATTTCGATGACATGGATTCTTTCTCGACGAATTCAAGTACCATTCTCCAAATAAAGACGACCAACTTCCATTTTGCTGCAAATGGAAGTGGGCTATTAACAACTATGATGGCCAGTGCGTCTGCCAAGCATTATCATTTTTTTTTTCATTTCTTTTCTTTAAAACAAAATGCCCCACACTATGAATTTCTTCCTGTATCGTGGGTGCGTTTACAAACATATTAACTCACAAATACAACACCCAGAGCCGGATGTACTATCTGTAGGTCATACAAATATTTGTTCCGGGGAATCGAACCCGCGATACGCAGCGCAGCAGTCAATTGCTCAACCACTGCGCCAACCGTGCGCCCAAAACGCAAAGAGTTTGACCGCTATCCAATCGACCAATCACATGCGAGATGAATGACGCGATGTGGATTTCCATCTGTGTGATTGGTCGATTTGGTCGATTGGTTAGCGGTCAAACTGTTTGCGTTGCCGTATTCACTTACGCAATACGGCTGCTGGTCGCTTCTCGTTAACAAGGAACTACACCAACAATATAAAAAGCCTACGTTAAGCTGAAAACATAATTACAAGCCTACCCACAGTCTAATCTATATAATAGAAAGGCTGATCTATAACAAAATATTTTCTTTCATAACATTAGCTAAAGGTAACTAATTGCTACATTGTTAACACTAATAATACAACGACGAGAATTATTAGTTTCACGAAAAATCTTTTGCGTTCGTTAACCATAATTCACGTTACGAAAAATACTTGTTGTTATTGTATTGTAGAAGCCTTTAGCTGATTTTTCTAATTATAAACTGACTAGTGAAAGAAAACCGGATGCCGGAACAAGGAAATGAAATTTCGTCAAAGAAACATCTGAAGTCTGGAGCTGACCTCTAGGAAAATTAATGATTATTGGGTGGAGGAGGGAAAGCGACGGCGAGCCTGGACTTGAGGAAACTAAAGGTCGTAGCCAAATTATACGACACTTATATAAATAATGATTATTTAAATGTGAGCTTCAGGGCATCCACTGTAGACATAATTTACATTGACAACACAAATTAGCAGACAGCTCGCTGTGAGCGAGCTTACCGCCATTGTACCACTCGATAGTTGACTTCTCGCTTACCACATGCTAACCACGAGCTTCAAACGGGCGGCTCGCACGCTGAACGCACGCATACTGCTCGCTTGAAGCACTTTGCTAGCATTATGGAAAAAAACTGGCCAAGTGCGAGTTGGACTCGCGCAAGAATGGTTCCGTACCATTATCGCAAAAAACGGCAAAAAATCACGTTTTCTGTATGGGAGCCCCTGCATTTTCACAGAAGTTCATCATCTGTGAAAATTTCAACAGTCTAGCTATCACGGTTCATGAGATACAGCCTGGTGACAGACAGACAGACAGACGGACGGATCGTGGAGTCTTAGTAATAAGGTCCCGTTTTTACCCTTTGGGTACGGAACGCTAAAAAGGCAGGCGAAAGCGATTGGTGCGTAGGCAGACAGTTGACTGCTAGCTGTAAGCGCGTGGACAGCTAATAGTCATCTCCTTTTGAGGCGGTGTTGTGCCGGAGTGGTGTTGGATCGGAGGTCGTGTAAATGAGCTACGACCTTAATGCTGCCAGCCAGCGGACTGGGTAGCTAGGATATCAAACAGGTTTTTCATAAATGTCAAAATGTTTCTAAACAAATATTTTCCCCTGATATAAATTATGTTTAACACTGAACTTACTTATCGAATACTGACACAACAATGGTGCTCTGAGTAGGTACCTAGTACTTACGATTACCAATGTATCTACCTAATCCATTTGTTGGTGTGTGTGTTCTATAACCGTGCTACCATCAATAAGTTGACCTAATTTATTACATCGTTTTCATATCCTTTCAAAAACAATTAAAATAACAATTTTGGATGGACACTCATTTTCAAAGTACGTTAAAACTACGTTTTGGAATAAAACCGAATTTCAAACCCTTGACAATTTCCCTTCCATCTTTATGTCCAAGCCTCGCTCAAAAGCTGTAAGATGAATTTTAATAAGACTATAATTGCTGCAGTACTTAGAGCTTCCAAACTAAATGGAATATAATATTTAAATGTAAGCCGGATATTTCTGTGGGAGACTGGACAATAAACTTCTGGAGCATTCTCGAAGTCTAACGAGGATCCCGGCGAACACTGCACCAATTCTTTAGGTGCGGACAATTCCTCCAGAACGGGGCGATAAATATCGCTCTACTTTTTGCCGTAGGTACTTCTATGGCATATGGAACTCATATGCAGGTAGTAGGTACATACAATGTGCATTCAAATCGGGTAAATAATCCTTTTAGAAAGCGGTATATCACTATTTTTTTCCTATCCGTATAGCGAAGAGTCCTCGGTGTACTTTTGTTATGCTTAGGTTTACCTATACTTAAGTATTTTTCTCTACGACATCAAATAGGAGAAGGTTTTCAATCCGACTGTATTTTTTAAATGTTTATCACCTCAAAACTTTTGGCTATGTGTGATTTTGATGATACTTTTTATTTGATAGCTGGTGCTTCTCATGTGTCCCATTTAATTTGGTTAAGATCTGATGAAGAACTTCGGAGATATAAAACAGAACTCTTCAATAATAAACGGCACATCGAATCATTTTTACGCCATTTCATAACATACCATCACGCCAGTACGCTCTAAACGGGTATGCAGAGGTGTACAGTACACCCTGGTACTCTCTCGGTTATGTTCATATTTTATGTTATTCGGGTATTTTATTCTGCCATAACTTGCGCATGATAGGTACCTTACTACAGAACTTTGTTAATTATGCACCACAACTAAAAAGCGTTTTTTTTTTTAAATACAACCGACTTCCAAAAAATAACTTCAAAATTGTAAGTCGGTGTCAAAAATCGAAAAAAAAACAGGAGCACCGATTTCCGAAATTAAAATTATTTTTCACTTTGTAGTGTTTTTTTTGTCATAATTGATTTTGTCCCAATGTTTGTTCATATATTTAGGGAGCTGAAGCTCGAGTAATTGCCGTAATACCTATAAGTGAGATTGTTATCTTACCCAGTTACTTATATTTTTCTGCCTTCCAGCTAAACTAGGCCTATCGCTATCTATTAAATTCTGCCTAATCATCAAACAATCTGCATAATTGATAAACTTCCTGTTGTAATGTTCCCACTATTGACGTGCATCTCATGTTTTTGAGTCAAATGTCACACACATAGTATTCCATTGTCCTTTTTACATGTAAAAGTTCTACACGAAATAAAAGGCTTATTTATTTTTATTTAAGCCCTACAAGTTTATCTTAGATTAGACCATTATTATCAGTATCTGGATATAAGCACTGGTATGAATATATTTTTGAATATCTATTAAACTGCAATACATACTGCATATAATAAATACCATGCTCATATTATGCTTACAAATGTTTGACTCCCTCATTGGAGTAGTGCTACTGCTGAGCTTGAGGTCCTGAGTTTGATTCCCTGGTCGGGAAAAATTATATAGGATTTTTCCATTAGGGATTTCTTAGTAGTAGTAGCCCGGAATCTGGCTGTGTGCCCGGTTCATAGCAATATAGGCTTGACCAATATTACAAAGTAATATTATATATATAGTTATATAGTGGTTTTTCCATTAGGGATTTCTTAATAGTAGTAGCCCGGAGTCTGGCTGTGCGCCCGGTTGATAGCAGTAGGCTTTTCCAATATTACAAAGTGATATTATAAATATGGTTATATAGTGGTTTTTCCATTAGGAATTTCTTAGTAGTAGTAGCCCGTGCTGAATGCCCATGTTACACCCACTCCTATTAAGGTCGGAGACGAAGTTGTGGGCGACTATGTCTACCTGGGACAAACGATCCAGTTGGGTAGGGCCAATTTCGAGAAAGAGGTCAACCGTCGAATCCGACTCGGCTGGGCAGCGTTCGGGCAGTTGCGCGGTATCTTCTCGTCCAACTTACCACAGTGTCTCAAGACGAAAGTCTATGACCAGTGTGTGGTGCCAGTGAAGACATATGGCTCTGGGACGTGGTCGCTTACAATGGGCCTCATCAGAAAGCTTACAGTCACTCAAAAGGTAAGGGAGAGGGTTATGCTCGGAATTTCCTTGCGTGATCACGTCAGAAATGATGATATCCGCAGGAGAACCAAAGTTACCGACATAGCCCGAAGAATTGCCAAACTTAAGTGGCAGTGGGCAGGGCACATTGCTTGCAGAACGGATGGCCGATGGGCCAGAAAGGTTCTGGTGTGGCGACCGCGAACCGGAAGACATTACGTTGGAAGGCCTCCCACCAGGTGGACCGATGACCTGGTGAAGGTTGCAGGGATAAGCTGGTTGCGAGACGCGCGGGACCGGTCAAAGTGGTGACGCTTGGGTGAGGCCTATGTCCAGCAGTGGACGTCTTTCGGCTGATATGATGATGATGAGTAGCTCGGAGTCTGGCTGTGTGCCCGGTTGATGGCAATAGGCTTGTCCAATATTACAAAGTAATATTATATATATAGTGATATAATGGATTTCCATTAGGGATTTCTTAGTAATAGTAGCCCGGAGTCTGGCTGTGTGCCCGGTTGATGGCAATAGGCTTGTCCAATATTACATGGGACTTAACTTATCTATACTAACATTATAAAAAGGTAATGTTTGTAAATTGTGAGTTTGTGAGTTTGAAGGGGGTAATCATCTTTTCTTCACAACACTTTTTACGTGGGTGAAGCCGCGGGCTGAAGCTAGTAACAGCTAAGTTAAGTACAGTAGGTGCACCTCTACTTAACCCTTCGGAGTATATAGGCGTGATATAATGTTATGTTTGTACATACGATATGTAGCTTATACTATGAATTGATAGATTGCAAGAATATTTTATTCCAATTTAAAAAATATTAAATTAGCTTTTTAGTTTACCGTGCATTGTCATCCAAACCAAACGTGTATGCAAAATTTCATCTTAATCAGTTGAGGACAACTGCTTTAAAATTCAGGTGCAAGATTTGACCCGAACGTACATAGATACGTACATTGCAAGGTAATTCAAAAGCTTGTAAAAGATTTATCAAATTTTAGCTCTATTACCTATGCAATTGAATCTAACAGAACTATACCTGACAGAGTTAGATCTCTGTGCCTTTTTTTTAAAACACCTACTTATGTTTTACAGATAATTTTTGACTTTAAGTTTACATATATATTGCACATCTTTAACGAGACTTAAAAAGAAAACTTTTAATTTACACTATCCCAATCCACCGTGTATATTATCGGCAGCTACTCCTTACACTGTATGTAATATAAAAAACATGATAATAGAACCTACGTTGCCTACGTTGTTTCTTTAATATTGCGCTATTAAATCGGTAACAAAGGAATTATAATTGATTTTACCCCAATGTTCGTTCATTTGTTTATGAAACCCTGAAGGGAGCTGAAGCTCGAGTAATTGCCGTAATACCTATAAGTGAGATTGTTATCTTACCCAATTACTTATATTTTTCTGCTTTTTAGCTAAACTGGGCATTTCGCTATCCATTCAATTCTGCCTAATCATCTATAATGTTCCAACTATTGATGTAGAAATCTCATGGTTTTGAGTCAAATGTCACACACTTATGTAGATACTAGCACTCTGCCCGCGACTTCGTTCGCGTGATTACGTTTATGCTATAAATGATATTCTTATATGCAGTTAGTAAAGGCGACCAAAAATTAGCTATTATTAAAACAATAAAAAATGGGTATCGTAGATATACAGGGTTTATTGGATTGGGATGATTCTTTATTTGACTTAAAGAATAATAAATTTTAGGTTACCGCCACATAGTAAAATCCTCCCCTAGAAACTAATCAACACCTTTTTGCCCCGTTGGGGGTCGAGTTTTGAAAAACCTAAATATGCTATTCACACTTTTCTTCTCTTTTTTATTTATCATTTATGTAAGTCAGATAGCGCAGTGAGATTCGTCAAAAAAAACTTTAAAACCCCTAACCCTACCTGGAAGAGAGTTTTAAAATGTTTTATGTAAATTTTGAGTACCAACCTTATCTCCAAGGAATTTGATTTTACATACAAACTAACTTTTACCCTTTTCAGCTCCTTAAAGGTTGAATGGCCGCAAAATTAGAGCTTAGTGCTCCGCTAGAACCCCATGTCAAAAACGAAACCCTAACCAGTAAGATTCTTAGCTTGGGTTAGTTTCGAAAAACGTATCCTTATGTTGGTATTTGCGCCAAGATTTAAATTTATTTTTTTGAAGATATAAGATTCTTCAAAAAAACTTTAACACCCCCTAAACCGTATTTTGAGAGTAGATAAGTAAAACTAATAATGAAAACCTTTATTGTTTATTTAGGTTGGTATTTATGTCAAGTTTCATGTTTATTTACCCAAGAAATCAGATTCTTCCATACAAACATCAACACCCCCTAAATCATCATTTGGGCATAGTTTCGAAAAAATTTATAAAGACAACCTTTATTGTTTACTTAGGATGGTATTTATGTCAACTTTCAAATGTATTAACCCAATAAATATGATTCTTCAAAAACACTGTAATACCCCCTAAATCGTCTTTTGGGGTAGTTGCAAAAAACTAATAACGAAACCGTTATTGTTTATTGAGGTTGGTGTTTATGTCAAGTTTCAAGTTTATTTACCGAAGATATAAGATTCTGCAAAACAATTAACATCCCCTAAATCATCTTTTGGGGGTAGTTCCGAAAAACTAAAAATGAAAGCCTTTATTGTTTATTTATGTCAAGTTTCATGTTTATTAACTGAAGTAATAAGATTCTTCAAAAAAGGTTTAACACCCCTTAATCGTCTTTTGGGGGTAGTTTCAAATAATAATAATAACAACCTTTATTAGTCATATAGGTTAGTATTTGTAGCAAGTTTCAAGTTTATTGACCCAAGAAATCAGATGTTTCCATACAAACTTCAACACCCCCTAAATCGAATTTGGGGGTTGTTTCCAAAGACTAATAATGATAACCTTTATTGTTTATTGAGGTTAGTATTTATGTCAAGTTTCGTGTTTATTAACCTAAGATATAAGATTCTTCAAAAAAAATAACATCCCCTAAATCATGCTTTGGGGGTAGTTTCGAAAACTAACAATGAAATTCTTTATTGTTTATTTAGTTTGGTATTTATGTCAAGTTTCATGTTTATTGACCCAAGAAATCCGATTTTTTCATACAAATTTCAACACCCCCTAAATCATCATTTGGGGGTAGTTTCGAAATACTACTAATGTCAATCTTTATCATTTACAAATAATACTATTTTTGCTAAGTTTCAAGAATTTTGGCCGAAGGAATTAGATTTTTCATACAAACTTTCAACCCCCTTTTTACCCCCTTAGGGGAGGAATTTTCAAAAATCCTTTCTTAGTGCACACTGACGTCACTTGAGGAACCTTTCTGCCAAATTTCATGCTTCTAGGCTTAGCAGTTTTGGCTGTGCGTTGATTGATCAGTCAGTGAGTCAGTCAGTCACCTTTCGCTTTTATATATATAGATTTCATTGTCTTTAAACCCTATAAGTATCTCTTAGAGTATACCATTACTAGCACTTTGCCCGCGACTTCGTTCGCATGATTTCGTATTTTATTCAACTAAATTATGTGCAGTTAGTGAAGGCGATCAAAAATAAGCTATTGTTAAATTAATAATAAATGGGATATCGTAGATACCTACGGTTTAAGTTAGGATTAAGAGTGCTCCTTTTTGTAAAGTTGGTTAAAAATCTTATTCCTTGGGCAATAATAAAATGCCATCATTCGTTTACAGAATTACCCTCAGAAGATGTTTTAGGTGTGTCAACGGTTTTTTGAAGAATCTTACGGCACTAAGATGACCTCTTCCTCGATTTGGAACTACCGAACTGGATCGTTTGTCCAGTGTTGTTTGGCGGAGATATCGGTGAACATACACAAACAATAATTAAGTACCTTACTAAATGCAAATTGCTTATTAAGTCCACCTAAAATTAAAAAATTGAAATCTATTTTACAAAAAAATACTACGACATCCAACTAAAAACACTACCAAGTGAAAAATAACTTTCTTTTTCGAAGTCGGTGTCAATAACGAAAAAAAATGGTACCTACCAAAGACACCGACTTCGAAAAAGAAAATTATTTTTCACTTTGTAGTGTTTTTAGTTGGAGGTCAGTAATATTTTTTGTAAGAAAGTTTTTATACGAATAAATGTCGCTTTAAAGGTTGAATTTCCAAAACTCCCTTCTTAGTGCTCACCTACATCATTAAAAGAAGCTATATGTAATAAAATACTTAAAAATCTTGATCACCTCCTAAATAGTATTTTGGGGATAGTTCCGAAAAACGAATAACTAATAGCAACCCACATTATGGTTAGTATTTGTGCCAAATTTCAAGTTTATTAAACCAAGATCTTCAACACCCCCCTAATCATCTCTTAGGGGTAGTTTCGAAAAACTAATAATGATATACTTTATTATTTACTTAGGTTAGTATTTGTCCCAAGTTTCAAGTTTATTAATCCAAGCAATGAGATTTTCCATACAAACTTTAACATCCCTTAAATCGTATTTTAGAAGTAGTTTTGAAAAACTTGTAATGACAACCTTTACTTTAAAATGAATAAAAAAATATAAAATATTTGCTGTTAGTATTGATGCCAAGTTTCAAATATTAGCCCAACAAATTGCCACCTTTAACCTCCATTAGAGGTAGAATTTCCGAAAATCAATAAACTCATTACTTTTTTTATTAATCAAGAGCTTAAACCTACTATTTTAGATATTTTACCTTCCAAACCGAAGAAATTTCATATAAAGTTTCAACCCCTACTTTATTCCCCTTAGGAGTAGAATTTCTAAAACCTAATAATTACATAAATTCTTTTTAACAACTCCAACTCTAACTTACAAACTATAGAAATTACATACAAACTTTCCACCCCCTTTTTAGCCCCGTTAGGGGTGGCATTTCCGGAAATAATTAAACTCATTGTTTTTTTTATTAATCAGGAGCGAAAACCTACAATTTTGATGTTTACCTTCCAAACCGAAGAAATTTCATATAACGTTACAACTCCATTTTTACCCCCTTACGGGTCGAATATTTATTGGTTTATGGAAATAAACCAATAAATATATTAATTCTTTTTATGAACCAAGAGCGTAAATCTAAAATTTCAAGTGTCCATCTTACAAACTGTAGAAATTACATACAAACTTTCAACCCCATTTTTACCCCCTTAGGGTTGGAATTTAGAAAAACCAATAAATACATTAATTATTTTTAGCAACCAAGAGCGTAATGTAAAATTTCATGTGTCCAATTTGCAAACTGTAAAAACTTCATACAAACTTTCAACCCCCTTTTTAACCCCTTAGGGATCGAATATCCAAAAACTAATAAATACATTAATTATTTTTATCAACCAAGAGCGTAAATCTAAAATTTCACATACCCAACTTACAAACTGTAGAAATTACATACAAACTTTCAACGCCCTTTTTACCCCCTTTGGGGTGGAATTTGCAAACATCCTTTCTTAGTGCTCACTTACGACACATGAGGAACCTTACTGCCAAATTTCATTCATCTAGGCCTAGCGGTTTAGGCTGTGCGTTGATCGATCAGTCAGTCAGTCAGTTTCTTATTTTATATATATAGATATAGATTATCAGTATCATGACAGCCAAAAGACGTCCACTACTGGATATAAGCCTTCCCCAAGCGTCACCACATCGACCGGTCCTATGATTCTCTGATCTAAATACAATTTTAAGTTCATCCATTACGCTATTTTCTGTTTATTCGCCTGCGGCCAAATCAACTACTAAATTATGATAATTAGTAGATGACAATAGCCTGTCAGAATTTATTATTACCAGCATTATGTATTGTTAGTCGAAATACTCCACTGCTGCCCACTGCTGGACATATAGCCCCATCAACGAGTTCTATGCTTCGCTTTTTTATAAAATCGTTAGACCGAAGCGAGATTCGAACCTGGACCCTATAACTGACAAGTCAAGCTATTATACCGCTGCGCCATTCTGACACTTATCATAGATGTGAAATTCATCGATATGTTTATAAATCATCCATCACATTATTCATGTCGGCCGTGACGTATATAAAATATTATAAAATTAGATTATGAAGAATATTGAGGGTAAGCTTATAATTTATTTAAGTATAACATGACATAGCATCATAGCATAATTACTCGTCTGTAACGAAGACGTGTAACCTAAACTATAATTAATTTATAGTTTAATTTTTTGCCATTAGAAATCTAACTTTTTAATTTACTTCTTTATAGAGAAACACAGTTCGTTTATGGGTGCGACGGTATAAAGAAGCTGTTGAAGTAAAGTGTAACAGCCAAGGACCACGTCCGATTGATTACACAAATCAATCAAGCCGTCATCGTGATATTGTGAATAGCCAAACCACGGTTTCTTTTACAACCACCCGATCTGGTGCTATAAGACATGGCATTTCGCTTACCACTGTCCGAAGACATTTACATGCAACTGGGATCTATAATTATAAACCTGCCAAAATAAAAATAAACTAACCGAAGCTCATAGTCAAGCCAGGATAAGATTTGCAACCATTGTTATTGTTTTAATAATATGGTAAATGGAATGAGATCAAGATTAGAAGTTATAGAAAATAAAGGTTACCCTCTCCATTATAAGCTACAGTTAAGTTTTTTTATAGTTAGTTGTTTATGTAAACAGTTTTGAAAAAATTCAAGAGGTGTGAATTGTTGTTCTGTTTTTTTTAAACGTAACATGTTGGTTCTCTTTTGAAATATTCAAAACTAAATCAGTTTTTTTAGTAAATAAATATTTGTTAATCTAAATTGGGTTACTATATTAATTAATTAATACCTTAAGAATGATAAATAAATCTGTTCTGTTTTTTTTTGTTCTCGATACCGGTGGGTTACTATTTTTATGTTTTTATTTTTTTTGTGTCATAAAAATATTTAAAAGAAAGAAATTAAATAAAGGACATACCTAATAAATAATGCTACGTATATTAGGGAATCTCTTTTATTTCGATAGACCGCCTTTAAACACCTGTTTTTTTTAATTAAAATGGTATATACCTATTAATTTAAAATTTTATTATACCTACTTCCCCTCAACCCGCAACACCCTTCTATAGCCATACAGTGCTGCCTAAATATGCTGATGTTGGTTTGCGCATGACAATTTTGTATCAATAACATAAACAATTTTTGTTAAATGGGTATCTTGCACGCTTACTTGTGGAATCGATGTCAATAACTACAGAAAACTAATTTCATTGTGGTCACAGAGATGGCGCACACGTGTAAGTCGTAGTATATCCTGCCCATAGATGTCGCTTTTTATACACTTCTAGGGGGTGAAGTTTCTCTACAGCTGTATTTACCCGTGTGTTTTTGTATTTGTGGCATCATAGCTCCTAAGCAAATGAACCAATTTTGATTTAGTTTTTTTTTTTGAAAGATAGCTTTATCGAAAGTGTTCTTAGCTATGTTTGATGAAAATTAGTTCAGCGGTTCTAAAGTTACGGACGTTTTGCTGTTTGAATCGGGGTGTTTTCGAAAGATATCATAATTACGTTATCAATAGATTGTCGATCGAAGCGTGTCTACTACCTACTAGATAATTATGTAGCATGAAAACAAAAATGTGTCAAGAGTTTTTTATATTTTAAAATTTTACTCGTTGAATATGCGATTGGATTGACATTTCTTGTTCTAGTGGGTTAGGCAAATACAAGAACTACCAAAAACCTCAAAACCATAAACAGAGTAATAGTCTGTTAAAATTCCCAACGCCTCATTACCCAACACCAGTTGCTTCACGGTGAATTTTATTCGGAGCAGAATATCGCCTTAAGTCTAAGCATGTTCACAATTCATTACATTGTTCCCGCCCGGCGCGCGGCGTCGCTCGCTGTCGGTGCGGCGGGTGCTCCGCTGAGCCGCACTATTCTGCTGTTCTTGTCCGCCCACTTAATTGGGAGCGCTTTACAACTCCTATCCAATGCCCAGAGTTAGCTTTCAATTTAGATGTTCACTTGTAAACGCCACTTCACTTTAATACTTGATGGTAATGTTAATTTACGCTGTAATTAGTTTATTGAAGGGTGTTTCCACGAATTACTCAAAATTGGATTGGTTTATTTACCTGTTTGCGTTCCTGAAATTCTGGGCCTTATAAACATGAAATAGATCTTAAAGTTCATTGATTGGCATCACAATCATGTTTAATTGAGAATGCCTAACCACAATCAGTTAGTCAAATCCTAATGTTCCAAGAGTTATTTTCATAAGTACAGATTATCTTTACTTAATCAACTTCAAAAATGAGGAGGTTCTCAATTCGACTGTATACTTCAGAATTTTTTACGAGGTGAATGGGTATTAATGATTATTTTGTTATTTGAAAACGGGTGCTTCTCATGTGGTCCTATCTAAATTTGATCAAGATCTGACGAGTAGTTTTTGAGTTATTCTTAATAATGCGTATTTGCATGGTAATATGAGGTACCCAAAACAAAAAGAGAAAAATAAAAAACATTTTACCAAAAAAATAAACCGACTTCCAAAACAAAACACTACAAAGCGAAAAATTACTTTCTCTTCGGAAGTCGCAGTCGGTGTCAAAAACGAAACATAAATAGGTACCAAAGACATAGACGAGTTTTTTTTTCTGAAAATATTTATATTTGTTCCTAAAAATATAACAATGGCAAACTCGGATCCGACCCATTTATTTTGATAAAGGCGATAATAGCCCACGCTTGAACCCCAACAAATGCTTTATCCGCAAAGATCAGCTATTTTTTTATAATGCATACGGAAACAACAGTGGAGTTCGTGGATAAATAATAAAAACCGCACGGCTTAGTAAAATTGTATGGGTTTGACAAGCGATATCGTGATTCAAGACAATCAATTACATTTTGACATTTCGACTGTGGCCTTCGCTGACATCGAATGCAACTTGTGTTGATCTAGAGCCTCTGAGACCATAAACAAGTGACATTCTATCATCGAATGCGTGGTGATAGCGATTGAAAAACGTCAACATTGTATGGGAATGTCAAACGCTATAAAAATGTCCTTATTCTGCGAATATGAATTATTCCTTTTTCTTTTTTTATCTTTGGGTGCTAGGGACAACTAGGGTTGTAGGAATTTGCATAGTGGTTGTGCTTAAAACATTTAAATTCAAATAAAATTACAGCCAGATCCGACACGAAGCACAGCAGCTAATCGATCAGGTACTGCGCCAACCATACCGTCACCTACAAGTATGATATCTACAACATACTAATCTTTGTGTACTATAGGTTCTGATCTAAAAATTTATACCATCAGCAAAGCTAAGCAAAATTATAGCCTGCTGGTTAGACTAATTGCGTATCTGTTTTAACAGCACGGAGCACACTCCATCCCTTTCATTTTAGTAGCTCAACAATATTCATTGCGTGTTTTATGCTGTCGAGAAGACGGATATTTGAACATATGAAGCATTGAATGCAGGGGTAACAATCCGTACCCTTCTCTTTGAGCTTACACAACAGGGTGCTGGTCGATTGTTCTACTCAGCAGCCATACACCACGAATACCTATTTCACAAACTGAATATGAAACTAAAATGCCACTTCTTTAATTCTCTAAAGAAATAACACTTAACCTGAACAGTAGATATGCATGCCATCCTAACAAAATACGTACGTGAGATCCTAGGAACACTAAACTAATAAATAAACCGGGCATTGGTCTAGCTTTTGAGACTATTGTAAAAGCAACCAGACAGTTTACTAAATTTATTTGATCTGACAAACATGTGTTTTGCAATTTCAGGCGTTGAAACAATTTCAGCGAATTCGATGTTGTATTTACTGTTACAACGTAAAGTTCTAGTTTCACCTATGAATTTCAACTATTTTTCATTTCGAAATTGTTTACTCTTCCTCAATTAGATTTCAAAATTATCGTTAAAACCTTTGTTTGACAAAATTATTTGCTCAACACTTTCGGGATGTAATTGATTCCATCCGTTAATTGTTACGAAACTTATGACTCCGAACAAAATGTATATTTTAGGTGTGTCAACTATTTTACACCTAAAACTAAAATCTGAAATAGAAAAATCATGCTACTCATGTAAACCGCATTTTTAAGTTTTGGCTTTATTACACGAGCTCCGTAATATGTTGTAACTGAATTCTGAAAACTACTTATAGTTGTGAAAAACGGTCTTATGACGTTGTAGGATTATAAGATAGAAGTAAAAATTGTATTATGTATAGCTACGTATTGAAGCAGGTCTCTCTCATTAAGTATAAAAGTACTTTAACAATAAATATTGTCACAATGAATTTTAATTTCAGATTTTCAACTTCGCTTTTAAAATGAAGATGTTCGTTTCTAAAATCGTACTGATTGATTTGACTGTAACATAACAATATGTGCAAACAATACAACATACAGTAGTGAGTTTCTTTTTGTCTCATCAGTCTTACTTTTTCCGATCACATGGCATCATTAAAATGATGCCATTCTTTTGTTCCGCATCCACTCGTTGTTATAAATATCAAGTTATTTATTCGTAAACATCTTCAATGTTCAAACATTTACTGTAATTAGCAGGCTTCTGTTTTTGATTTAACGTTATCTACGTTAGTCACATACAATTTATTTTAAATTAGATTTGCACAACTTGAGGATTTGCTCAAAGACACCCTGCATAACGTGCCCCGAAAACACAACTCACTTTGATATCCGCTACGAATTTAATCCAAAGAAAAGCAGGTAATAAAGTAGTTTGCCACATTCCACGAGCTCTAAAGATACGTCAGCATCTCAACGATGCATACAGAAATAAGCTATTGGATGTATATATTGCAGGAGCGCACGGATAGAAAGGAGCGACATCAGCTTAACATTAAAATTTGTCGAGAGTTTTTTACGTGTTTTGATTACAGTTAAGCTTTTGGTAACCCAGTTTATTCATAAACTGGGTTGGTACTGGTTTATAATTATGTGACTCGTCTCTGGTGATACATATCTGTGGTCGTTTAATACAAGTTCTATTCGTGAGCAAGACCACACATGAAACTTCCAATCACAGTACTCATGGCATGGGTTCCTGTATGCTGTATGTATTGCAGGAGCGCACGGATAGAAAGGAACGGCACCAGCTGAACATTTGTCAGAGTTTCTCGATTAAAGTTAAGCTTTTGGTGGAATGAATAAACACATACACAAATACACGCTAAAACACATGCACACACATAAACCCACACGCACACACTACTATAGACACACATACGCATTCTCACACATCACACACTACACAGAGCTGATAGTTACTTTCTAATTCATTTTTCCTCTGTGTTCTTAAAAATGCATTTCTTAATTTAAGTCTCAATATCGTTAACTTTCTTATATGGGAAGGAGCGAGATAAACCCCATACAATTATTACTGATTACTTACTGGGGCTGTCTCATTCACATTTGTCTAAGTTACCGTTTGAGACACAATAAAAATTAAAAAGTTATATAATTGTGTCAGATGTCTCTGGATCGCCACAGAGTCATATTTGTGGTCATTTGATCCAACTTTTATGCGTGAGGAAGATCACACATGAAAGTTTCAATCACGCATGAGCAGAGCTTGTGAGGGAGGGGTGGACGTGTTCCAGTTCCATTAAGGCAGCATACAAACTGCCCTCGGCGTGGCAATGCTGTGATTAACGTAATGCGATTGCGGCCGCCCGGCTGAGCCGCTCGCCGCTTCGGGCCGCTATGATTTCAAGCACGTGCTATTGAATATTGTCGCTACAACAGAAACAAACGTAATGCCTAATTGGCTGATGTAGCTTTGTCTCTCATTAGAGATGGATGTCGTTTGTATTATGGTTTGTTGTTATTGACAAGTGCGGTGGAATAAATGGTTGACCATAGGTAAAGTTTATGCAGTATTTTAGCCTCAACCAACAAAATTACTTGGGGATGGAATGGGTTGGGGGTAGGATTTTTTAAAATTGATATGCTTGCGTTTGACCACTATCTCGCCTAATGGTAAGCGATGATGTGGTTGACGGTGAAACACGAACCCTAGATTGAAGATATCAGGAAACAGATGGACAGAGACTCCTTGGAATGGGTTGGCAGATAGGATGGTGTGGGATGGGCTAAACAGGTATAGTTCTCGTCATACTTTTTGATCGCCCAGAAGTTAGCTACAATGGCTGCGCAATAGTAAATCTCATACAAAAACAGTACCGATCCGTGCTTTGCGCATCGGCAAGCCAACTTCAGGGTGGTGGTATGGCGAGAACTTTGATACATCATTAATTTATAATTGACTGTTATGTTGAAATTAAATATGTAAAAAAAAAACCTATTTTTTTCTTCGTTTACCGACAACTTGCGCTTTTACCACAAAGGTATGATTCAAAACTAATACTCAGTAAAAATGCTTAGGTACATAAATAGATCCCTTAAATCGCATCTTACGGCACCTAAGAACGGCGTAGGAGATTACTCACATAATCTTAGCTAAGCCGCATGGTGAGCCACCAATTAAGGCTCCATATCAGTCACACCATGTAACATACTCTAACTTTTCATTTCCTGAAACAAATTGACTTTAATCTTGTAATCTTACATGTGAATATCTTTGGCTGAACTGTGGGCAATTGTAAAACAAAACATCATTAATATAATAGTACATTTCGTGTCGAGCATAAAAATCGAGATTTTTACACGAGCGATGTAGCTAAAAGCTAAATCTCCAGTTCGTGTCTAGCTCAAGGCAGACACGAACGATTCTTTTTCCACTACCTGATGAGCTTACTAAATAATTGCAAATAAGTTCCAACAATAATTTATTAGAGACGTTCAGACTTAAAACCACAGATTATATACACACAATCAACACCCGCTTTTTCGAGAGGTAACAGGTTCAGTATCATTCTGCTGGATGGGGCGTTGGAAAAAGCGCGGGCGTAGCGGCAGAATGCGTCTACCAACTGTAGCCTATTCAGTTACGTACTTTTTTTCTTTAAATTGCAAATTGTTTCACTCGTAACGCCGCAAAAAAAAAATACGTTGTAGTTACATAATGATATCAAAACTCCATACAAAATTCATTTCGTAACTGTTATTATGAAATTTAAAAAATACTTATCCAAAGTTTATTGAACCATCAATTCAGTCTAATAATGGTCGAACATAACTCTGTCCAAAAGTTATCATTACCAGCTTAATAAGAACATCCACTTTGTCGTTTAAATCATAAGAAATTGGCCAATATTTAGGTTTTACGACTGTTTCGCTCGAATTGTACTGGACGCAATTTGTTACAGCTTTCAAAACACAACGTTAAATTTAGAATTTAGGAAATCCTATTACGCGAATCGCTAAATGCTTTCCATGCTGGCTTCAGTGCTGTTCCAAACATCCATGCAGCTATCGATCTCTAATTGTTATTAAAGAGCAATATTGTCTCGAGAAACTCGACCACGCGCTAATACGTTCTCCCGATAGTAAATGGAATAAGTAAGCACGCGAGCAAGATTTCACCGTCTCGGAAACTAAAACAAAACTTAATGCTGAAATCTAAAACTGCAGACGGAAATGCACTCGCAGCCAACTTCAAACAAAAATGTTATTAACAAATTAATAATGAGACTTGCGCACAAATTTTGCGTGTCAGCATACTAAATGTGGACTTGTACATAGTTAGTGAGACCTTAAATGTTACTTAATCATTATCTCGCTGTCCGGACTTTGCTAACGAACCCTCGCGAAATGGGGAAAAATATTTCCCTTTTTTGCGTGGGAGCTTCGTGAGACTGGCCACTTTATGATTGATATAGGTATGATAGCGTGTAACCTTTTTACAAAACACTTCGTTAGATATTCTTCATCACGAGCCATCCATAGTAATTAATATTCCATCAACGGGCGACAAATATCGGCCACTGTACGGAACCGTAAGAATTTAAATTCTTTTGAATCCGTAGTTCCTTAAAATAGCGCAGGAATATAAATTTATATTTCGCTGCTTAATATAATAGTGTGGCAGTTACCTTGACTTACTATTATGATGTAAACCGCACTGAAACATAAATGCATAACTTAAACGTTTCGTTTTGTATTATTGCGATGACATGGATTCTTTCTCGACGAATTTGACTATACCATTCTCCAAATGACGAAGACTATAAAGACTTATTTCGCCAGCAAGATGAAAGTTAGCTATTAACAGTTATGATGGCCAGTCCATCTGCTAAGCATTGTCATCATTATTATTAGTGTTTAGTTGGTTGGATACTGCTCTTTTATAAGAGATCAGGTCGCTTGTCGTTAACAAGGAACTACATCAACAATATAAAAAGCCTACGTTAAGCTGAAAACGTAATTACAAGCTCACCCACAGTCTAACCTATATAATAGAAAGGCTTTTCTATAACAAAATATTTTCTTCATAACATTAGCTAGGTAACTAATTGCTACATTGTTAACACTAATAATACAACGATGAGAATTATTAGTTTCACGAAAAATTTTTTGTGTTTGTTAACCATAATTCACGTTGATAGTAGTTCTAAAGTTATGGGCGTTTTACTGTTTGAATCGGGGTGTTTTCCCAAGATATCGCGTCAAAATTACGTGTTCAATAGATTGTCGATTGTAGCGTGTCTACTACCTACTAGATAATTTATGTATCATGAAAACAAAAATGTGTCAAGGGTTTTTATATTTTAAAATATTACTTGTTAATTATGCGATCCAGGATTGACTTTTCTTGTTCTAATGGGTTAGGCAAATACAGGAACTACCAAAAACCTCAAAACCATAAACAGAGTAATAGTCTGTTAAAATTTCCAACGCCTCATTATCCAAAACCAGTCGCTTCACGGTGAATTTTATTATAGGAGCAGAATATCGCCTTAAGTCTAAGCATGTTCACAATTCTTTACATTGTTCTCGTCTGGCGCGCAGCGTCGCTCGCTGTCGGTGCGGTGGGTACTCCGCTGAGCCGCACTATTCTGCTGTTCTAGCTCGCCCGCTTAATTGGGAGCGCTTTACAACTTCTATCCAATGTCCAGAGATAGCTTTCAATTTAGATGTTCACTTGTAAACTCCACTTCACTTTAATACTTGATGGTAATGTCAATTTACGCTGTAATTAGTATATTGAAGGGTGTTTCCACGAATTACTCAAAATTGGGTTGGTTTATTTACCTGTTTGCGTCCCAGAAATTCTGGCCTTTAGTAACATGAAATTAGTATGTTGTAGATACCTTACTTGTAGGTGACGGTATGGTTGCCGCAATAGCTGATCGATTAGCTGATGCGCTTATTGTGGCAGTTTTGGTTCCTGTACTGAACTAATATGAATCTGTATGGGCTTTAATAATTAAAGATAATTGTTCCGGGTCTGGCTGTAATTGTATTAGAATTTTAATGTTTGTAAGCACAACCACGATGCAGAAGGAATTCCTAGTGTGGGGCAGCGTTTAAAAAAAAAGAAAGGAAAAGGAAGACTTCGGCTATTTTTCTTAAATTAGTCGATGCAGTCAGAAGACATCAAATATAAATTGATATTTCCAATTTATTGAGACCAAGAGTAAAATAAGTACCACTTATTGTGTAGCGCCCTTCTCATAAAGGATGTCCTTCAGGCATAAATGAATATTTAGATTTCAGACAAGCTCAAAGGAAAATACCAGCAAACGTAAAACAAGTTACGAAATGATGAGAAACACTTTTATATATTTTTATGCGTGTACCTACGTACAGTACAACTATTTTCTTAATGTCCCTCGGCAAACTTTGTGTTTTGTCAGTCGTTGGTTTTCTATCAGTTGCCCTTTGCACTTAGTGCTGACCATGAATGAAGTGCTGAATGCTACTTGTCTAAGGTATCTGAGGCTCTTGACAAGTACAATCAAACGGGGTGAATAGGCACGCAGGGGTGAAAAGAAACTTTTAAAGGGAATTTTAACGTAGATTTATTGGTTTCAGAAATGCATCGTCTTTTTTATAATTATTTAATACTAGCGGACGCCTCGCGGTTTCACCCACGTAGTTCCCGTTCAATTGGAAATACAGGGATAAAAAGTAGGCTATGTCACCCGGGGATAGTGTAGCTTCCTAACGGTATAAGAATTTTTGAAATCGGTCCACTAGTTTTTAAATTTATTCGTTACACACAAAAATACAAACATACAAGTCTTTCCTCTTTATAATATAAGTATAGATATAGATATTGGAGTACCTACTAAAAAGCTACAAATATTTTTTAAATAACGTGAAAATTCCCTTCAAAGTTTTGTTTCTATTCACCCTTGCGTTCCTTTTAACCCTGTTTGACTGCAGCATTCGATCTCAGCGAAAGCGACAGTCGAAATTGTCAATATGCCTTTTTGACAATCGCTATCGCAACGCTTTCGATGGTAAAATGTCAATTCTCTAGGGCTCTTAGTCACAAAGTACATAAGCGGCTGCGCGCCGCAGACAGAGAGTCCACTACGAGCAAAGCGCCATTTTGAACGCCCACATTGACATTACGATTTTACAGGCAATAATGGGCAATATTGGACCGAGAACAGTCGCGGCTGTCACGAATTCATACAAAAAGTAGGTACTGTAAAGAGGGTGCATTGGCTGGGTTACCAATATTAATTGATACAGACCGAATATTTTTAAATTAATTTAAGTCCACAAACGAAATTGGAAAGGCTATGAAACTTGTCATATTTATATGGTTTAAGTCATCCAGCTCAAAAATATGTTTCCTTCGTCTTTCTTAATCTTTTTTTTGAAGTCGGTGTCTTTCGTAGGTACCATTTTTTTGCGTTATGGACACCGACTTCAAAAAATAAAGTTATTTTTCACTTTGTAGTTTTGTATTTGGAAGTCGGTAGTATTTTTTTTCAAAAAGTTTTTTTTTTGGTGGGATCATTATTACACCAATCTTTGTCATATGTGGAGTCGTGATCTTTAATTGATATTTGATGCTCTGTCTACCCTCTAAGTAATGTAAGCATGATATGATGTATGTTTAGACGAATCGATGTATTTATGTATGTAACTTATACAACCTAATCTTTTTTTAAATTCAGTATCAATATAGTAGCAACCAAAATGAGTCTGTCAAAATGTAATGCATGGTTACTCATCCACGGACCGACCTCGGTAAGGGTTGCTTAATTTTTGAAGAACAACCCGTACGGGGTTTATTATTTATCCTCGAACTCCACTGTTAATTCCCTACTCAATATCTAAAAATAGCTGATCTTTGCGGATCATGCATTTGTTGGGGTTCAAGCGTGGGCTATAATCGCTTTTATCAAAATAAATGGGTCGGATCCGATTTTGCCATTGTTATATTTTTAGGAACAAATAAATCTATATTCAGAATAAAAAACTTTTCGGTGTCTTTGGTACCAATTTTTTTCGTTTTTGACACCGACTGCGATCGCCGAAACAAAATTTATTTTTCGCTTTGTAGTGTTTAGTTTATTTTTTTATTTTTCTCTTCTTAGTTTTGGGTACCTCATATTTCCATGAATATGTACACATAAATATATATACATAAATATTAATTAATAAGAATAACTCAAAAACTACTCGTCAGATCTTGATCAAATTTAAATCAACACATGAGAACCCGTTTTCAAATAAGAAAAGAATCATCAATATCTGAACCGACATTGATGATTCATACCGTCACTTATAAGTAAGGTATCTACAACATACAAATTTTTGTGTTCTCATCTCAAACTTTATACAATCAGCAAAGCTAAGCTAAATTATAGCTTTATACCATCAGCAAAGCTAAGCTAAATTATAGCTTAACCAGCATCCTAACTGCGTATATGTTTAAACAGCACGTAGCACACTGCTTTCCTTTCGATGTGGTAACTCATCAATATTCATTGTTTTATGCTGTTGAGTAGACGGATTTTTGAACATATGAAGCAATGAATGCAAGGTAAACTATCCGTACCATACTCTTTAAAATTACACAAGAGGGTGCTGGACAATTGTTCTTCCCAGCAGCCGTACACCACGAATACCTATTTCACAAACTGAATATGAAACTAAAATGCCACGGCTTCAATTCTACAAAGAAATAACACTAAACCTGAACAGTAGATATGCATGCCATCCTAACAAAATACGAACGTGCGATCCAAGGAATACTAAACTAATAAATAAACCGGGAGCTGATCTAACTTTTGAGACTATTGTAAAAGCAACCAGAGAGTACTAAACTTATTTGATCTGCAGTGGTCTGAACTATGAACACGTGTTTTGCAATTTCAGGCTTTGAGACAATTTCAGCGAATTCGATGTTGTATTTACTGTTACAACGTTTAGTTCCAGTTTCATCTATGAATTTCAACTGTGTGTCATTTCGAACTTGTTTACTCTTCCTCAATTAGATTTCAAAATTATCGTTAAAACCTTTGTATGAAAAAATAAATTTGCTTAGCACTTTCGGGTCGCTGGTCCTGCATTTATGTTAATTCAAATATTTGCTCGCATTTTGAAATGTTGCCTTTAACTATTATGTAATTGATTCCATCCGTAAATTGTTATGCAACTAATGACTCTGAACATAATACATATTTTTGATGTGTTTACCTCTTTTACACCTAAAACTAAAACCTGAAATAGAAAAATCATGCAATTAAACTTTATAATTTTAATTAAGCCACGTGAAATTTCGCATGTCCATTTAAAAAAAAAAGAAACGGACGTCTCCTTAAAAACGTCCAGATAAGTAACAACATTTTTACAAACTTTTTCACCGGGGAAAAGCTAATTGCAAGCATGCGTTGCTTGAAAAGCCACAAGCGACATTTGAATGGGTGCTGCTAAAACAATCTGCAATGAGCGGTCATTGTGGTCTGCTATGGTCGACAAAACAAAGCATTGTTTTGTCACCGTGTCGCATTGTCGGGCGCGATACATCCGCGACACTCCGGAGCTCGCCACAACCGGCACTTAATGTACATAACCCTTTATTGTCACGTTTATTTTTGTTTCGACTGTACCAGACAGGCGTCACTTGCAAGAATTTTATGTCGTACCTAGATTATACCATGTAGTATTTATTTCAGAATTATACTAGCTTCTATCCTCGACTTATATTTTTCTCACTAAGTACTTCAGTTTCTGCTGCTGTAAATTTTGGTAACCGTCCAAACTTGACTATTACCACCTTGGTCATTTGAATATTCAAATAATTTAGCATCCCAAATTACGATTGGAAATAAAAGAACTTGAGTTTAAAATCCGCTCAAGGAAAATATCAGATTACAGTTTCACGTATTTGAGATTTAAAACTTTAGACTTATCCAGTAAATAAATTATAGATACACACAGTTATCCCGATAAAAAGAATATACAGAATGCAGGAACTTGCAGTATCAAATTCTTTTAGGTGCGGTCAACACGTTAAGTGAATATCCCGGATTTTTTTACTTTTGACCTCGACTGACCCCTATAATACTTCGATGTAAATAAAGTAAAAAAGAGAGTTTTTTGAACAAGTAATCTAATCTCCGTATGAAATGAAGTATTCACTAAAACGCCTTTTTGAATGTGTAAACATTTACAGAAATTGGAGATCTAATGGAATTTCAGATTGATTGGGTGGAATATTTCATGAATTCGCTGAGAGCAGATAGTAGAGGGTATATCGACATACCTTTTCATGCCAAAGGACACCTTGGAATTTAGATTGAATTATTTATAGATGCGTGCGACTGTAATAGTAGGACTTCCGGATCGCAGAAATTAACCTACTTTCGTTCATTAGTCGTAACTTATATGGTCGCCGAGAAGCCTCCCAACTGATAGCCACAAGGGAATAAATCAAAGTATTACGATACTGTAGGTACTCTTACAGGCAGGTTCAGAATATTCTTGTATAAGTATTTCGAAATTCACAGTTTGTTCCTCGAATAGGTACCAATTTCATTACCCGGCTCAACACACAGACTAAAAGCAATTTTCAACAAGTTGATCAAAAGGTTATTAAGGCCTTTCGCTTTCTGAAACTAAAACAACTCTATATAAGCAGTTTATGACAAGTCTACCTGTTTAAAAAAACTCTTTGAGAAAAGCGATGACTTTCCTCAATTATTCGTAATGCCAAAAGAGGATCGGGTACGTGCTGTAACGTTTGAATTACCCCATTGCTATTTTCAATGGGAAATAACATAGTTTCGGGAATAATAGGGACATAACAGTGTCTTACATAGATGGGGTTCAATACGGGAAGTAAAGTATGTTCCGTAAGCTTTGACGGGTATGTGCAATGGGCAAAGAAAATAATGTTTTATTACCTCCGCTCATAGGTAAGTAAATATGTGTTCAAAGTATTAAGAGAGAACTTGAGTGAAACTTTTTTAATTCAAGCGAAGACAATAAACCTAGAAAGTTGGCGTACGTAGTAAGTACGCCGCCCCCGCTCTTCAAAATATTATTTGAAACTACTGCAATTTCAAATAATTGCGTCCGTCGAAATTTAATATGTGCCCTGTTATTGTTTTCCTTCAAATGCACTTACTATACGTACCTATGACATTACTACCAGCCTTTTGGGTGCTTTTCACATTGACAACCGTGCGGGCTACATTTTTGAGGCACAATTAGCGCTAAGCTTTATGAGAAAGGGCTATTTGTAAACGCTGTATTTATTAAATTTTGTATATTAACTTTATATACGAAATCCACTGTTGCCTCTGCAACATTACTCACATTCACATTTATTGAAGATTCAACTTAATCAACATTTACCTACTTTTAAGTTTCTTATCAAACAGTTGTTTAAGTTAAACACAGAGCTAGCTTTCATTAGCGTTTCTCAGTAAAAACATTATTACTTAATTAGCTTTTGTGGAAATATTTACATACTTATAAATTACGAAAATAAACATACAGCTACTTCGAAAAAGCAGTTGATATAATCAGTAACCAGACTTAGTGGCCAATAAATACAAAAATACGGATTAGTTAAGATTAGTCGTAGTCTGATTTAGTGCTAAACTTTGACAACAGTAAAAGCCAATGGGCGAAGTTCCGTCTTAACTGATCGTTCGCGCCTGATACTGTAACCTACATAAAGGAGTAAAAATAGACAATTCGACGCCGTCATGTACAAACTGTATTAAAGTTACCGAAAATAAGACATGAAGTTAGCAGCAGCTTTTCCGTTTCCATTATTCTTACCAATGTGTGAGAAAGAACATCGAAGGTGCGTAACTTGCTCCTCGGAGACCCAAGTCAGCCCGGCGCCCAAACGGCTCCTAAACTTAATAACAAAGCGAGCAGAAAGAGTATATTTTAGTAATTCCGGGTTTACTCTGCAGGATCTAATAGCGACCGAAGGCAATGTTTAAACGCCTTCCTTAGTTCCGTTTCTTTTGTGTAATTACTGTGTGTGCGGGGTTCATATACGTAACAGAAGTAACTGGTAGTGCTATCTGGGTGTAAGGCTACGGGTGTGGAATTTAAGTGATCTTATTTGGTGGCCGGCGAGCCGATTCAGGCGCGCCCGGGCGGCGTGCGCGTGTTGCGAATCGACAATTGCCTACCTACCTGCCCGATCTTTTTGCCTAATTATTACTTCGAAGTCTATATTCAGCTCTATATAATTCTCCAAGTCGTACGTTGGGGCAATTTTAATTATTGGTTTTCTTTAACTTCTGTTTTGTAATTGATTTCTAAACAACAAAGGAACGTTTGGAGATTATAAATCAGTATTAACTAAAATGTGTGTGGAAAAACATTTTTACATAAAAATATAACCGTCTTCCAAATAAAAACACTACAAAGTGAATAATAACTTCTTTTTCGGAAGTCGTTGTTCCCGTTTACTTTTCTTCGTTTTTTGACACCGACTGCCGAAATAAAAGTTGTTTTTCTCTATACAGTGTTTTTATTTGGAAGTCGGTTGTATTTTTATGTAATAATGGTTTTTTAAGTTTCACTTTTTAGTTTTGGTACCTAATAGGCATGTTCTATGGCAAGGCGCATTATAGGTATAATGCCAGAATAGATTACCCGAATATCATGAAACTTGAATATAACCGGTGAAATGAGAATATGTCAAGGTGAACTGTAAACATCTGCGTACCCCACTAGGGCGTACTGGCGTGATGTTATGTTATGAAATGGTATAAACAATAAACAGACATGAGATTTGCTGTCATTTATTGAAGAGTCCTGTTGTAAATCTCCAAAGTTCTTCATCAGATCTTCATCAAATTTAAATGGGGCCAATTTGGGAATATAATCTTCCAAACAAAAAAGATTTTCCAAATCGGTCTACAATTGACGGAGAAATAGGTGAACAGAAACATAAAGTCGAACATGGAACCTCCTCTTTTTTGAAAAGTCGTTTAAAAATTAAGATACAATGGAAGATTCGTATACACAGAAGTATTCGACGATTAAATCTTTCATACGTAAACAAATGACAGTCTATCATCGAAAGCGTGACGATAGCGATTGTCAAAAAGTCAAAATGGTATGGGATTGACAAGCGATATCCAAAAATCACGTGATCAATCCACATCGAATGCCACTTGTCTAGAGCCTCGGGATAGGTTAACACCATAATTGGTTATAAGGAATTTAGAAACATTTCACTCTAATCGAAGATGTAGGTAAAAGTATTTCCGTTGGGCGAGTTATGTGAGGCATTGAGTGTAGCCTAGTGGCGAGGTCAAGACAACGTTGGTAGTTGCGAGACTAGGGCCGAGTGTCTCACCTCTAAATTATCGCAGAATTAATGTGACAAATTGTCAAGCAAGCGTTATCTGGCTGTTGAAAATTCATTCAACCAATCACAGCAAATAACGCGTTCTTGACAATTTGACACATTAATTCGGCGATAATTTAGAGGTGAGAAACTTGACCATAGGACTACTCAAAGTAAAAGGCACATCAAAATATCATCACATATAATATATTAAGAAATAAATATATCATGGCTTGCCTGGCTGGCTATGGCCTGGGCTTTGTGCAATACCACAATTATGTACCTAACCCCGAAAAATTAACAAGTTTTTATAGGTATGTCATTCATCTTAAGAACTATCTAGCTATTATTTTATTATGCTCGCTGCAAATGTCAAAAACTTAATACTAATTAATATAATTAATAACAGTCTTCAGAATTAAGTTCAATTATGTAATTAGAGTTACTAAACGTGCTAACGTCTGAGCAATTTAAGCGCTAGATAAGATTTCAATGTAATTACATTCTACGGTAGCCAATGATATTCAAATAAACAGATATGTTATGAGCGCGCGCATTGTGAAGACTCGAATAGGTCACAATTGTGACCTTTAGTCTTTAGTTTATGTCACGCATGGCGAAGAGTGATAGGCTAGAATTCGTCGACAAAACGGTTTTCCTGGGTATCACGCTAGACTCAAGGTTACAATGGGGTCCTCATTTAATATCACTTGCGGGGCGGTTAAGTTCGGCGGCTTATGCTGTTAGAAAAATTCGTCAATTTACTGATGTAGATACCGCGAGGCTGGTCTATTTTAGTTACTTTCATAGTATAATGTCTTACGGCATATTACTATGGGGAAGGGCTGCAGACATTCAGTAAATTTTTGTTCTGCAAAAGCGAGCCATCAGAGTGATATACAATCTTCGCCGGCGCGATTCTCTAAGGGAACTGTTTAAGGACATTAACATCATGACGGTACCTTGTCAATATATTTACGAAAACATCATGTACGTTAGAAAGAATTTACATCTTTTTAGTAAAAACAGCGATAGACATAGTTATGTTACTAGAAATAGGGACCAATTAATTCATCCAGGTTTTAGGCTGGCTAAAGTAGCGTCATCTTTTAGGGGGTACTGTATAAAATGTTACAATAAAATACCGCCACACATTCTAGAATTGAATGAGACGAAATTTAAAACTTGTATAAAACGCACACTATGCAGGCAGGCATATTATAGGTTGGGGGATTACATCGCTGATAAAAATGCTTGGCCCAACGCTATTCCAGCTCCACAGCCACTAGGGCACAAAAACAAGTGATAAGCAGAAAAGTTCTGAAGTATTGTTGGACCTGCTGAAGACTGTACGAATAATTATAATGTATATTTGTGTTGTATAAACTCAATTAATTTTTTGGATTATATAACTGCACAGCACATATGTGAGTACTATGTACCAACTGTAAATCTACCATTTACTGTACCTATGTGTCGTTCGTTGACTTCAGTGTGCCATGGCAGTTGAGTGTGTCATGCTCTCTCTAATGTCTCTCTGATGGTGGCACATGTGTTGGATCATTCGGTTCCCTTCATGATGGTTGAGCTGAGTGGTGCCGATCCATGTGTCATGTTCGTGAACGGGCGCCGTCAGTTGGGATTGGTCATATCTTAGCTGCCTCCACCTGTTTTTAATTTAATTACCTATTTATTGTATTTTTAATTGTTTGTTTTACTCTAGACGCTTTTAAGTGCGTTTTTTTACATCGTTCTCACATATATGTATTTTCCTACAAGATTAATGTAATCAAATATTGTAAAACACAATTTTTTTTTAAAAGAGTTAGTTTGGAGTTTCTTGTCCGTTCTTCTCCATAACAAGCTACATTTCCGAATGGACGGTAGAATCAATTATTATTACATTTAATTTTTATTTTTGACGTTCGAAAGTGCCGCTTAATGGCCTAATTGAATAAAGAAATTTTGATTGATTGATTGCTTTGTTGAAACAAAAACAAAATAAAAAAAATGATCGTGTGTATTTAGAAATTGTACCAATTATGATACCAAAGTACATAAAACTGAAGGGATCTCGTACCATATGTAAGTACGCAATACGCCTCAATTTAATAATTTATTTCATTTTTTTCCTAATATTCTGATATTTGGTGGTTAGAAAAAGATAACAACATTGGTGGTCAGAATAATGTTTGTTTACATTCACACGCAAGTGACAAACACTAGCTGTCTCTTTTTTTCTTGTTGGTTTTATCAAGCTATCCCTCTCGACTTGTAGTGAAATGTCAGATGAATGAAAAGTTTGTATGTGTGCTACCGCTGCTGCGCGGAACGCTTTTTTCAATTGTTTTGTGAGTGTATAACGTATCTGTTTATTTGAATATCATTGACGGTAGCTAAGTATCTTTTTGTTCAAGTTTCATAGAAATGAGAAACCTTTCAAAACCTGTATAGGTAATTCTTCCAGGAAACATCTATACAATCAGGTAGAAACATTATTGAAACAGAACGTCGCTGTCGTCGTCGACGGGAAGTCGGCCCGGGCAGTAGCCGGTCGTCAAGTCAGTAGATTTTATTTTGCCACCGGCCGAGTTCGCTGGTAAGCGTCGTTACCCGAGCAAACTTTAGTTATCGGGATCTTCCATTATTAAAGTTTTATCTAACTGGGCCACACGACAACTCCGATATCCATACGAATTTTGCAACAGATTTCAGTTCCATTTTGCGTTGTATAGAGCCGGCTTCCCACTAGCGTGATGCCGCGTCATTGTTTGATCATTCAACTTACAAAAACTTTATTCTTGTGTATAGGAACTCCGTATAGTTGTAAGAAGTAGGACGTATTTTTAACACTTGTAACAGACTTCCCTAATGATTGCCTAACTTAATTACTCATAACAATAATTTGTAACCGCAAGCATTCAAAGCAATTAGCATTATTAGAGTTGTAGCTACGTGAACAGAATTGATTGTGTAATGTATGATTAATTAGGAAATTTAATTTATGTTAAATTCATCGTTGTATAATTGTGTTACAATTAATCCGATATACAAGTTCTGTATCTGTTTATTAAATTGTGATACATTTACATGAATTGTATCGTTGGTGCTTGATACTAAAACTTTTTAACAAAAATATTAAACCGACATCCAAAACAAAACAAAAATATGTTTCTTTACCGAAGTCGGTGTCGAAAACCAAAAAAAAAAGGTAGATACCACAGACATCGACTTTTTCTGTTCATTTTTAATTTATTTTTCTCTTTTTAGTTTTGGTACATATTACCATCATAATCGTCTATACTCAGAATACATCTCATGACGATTCCAAAAAGCCCAAACACGGCTAGGATATATTGTTTTATTACGGAGTTCCAGTGCCTACCTTCCGGCTTCAGCATCAGATCAGTTCGATGGTACTATTTTCATCAGTAAAATTTATTGAGATTTATTTGCTTCATGCAGTGACTCTATCGCTTTATTATTTGAGATATTTTTTACCCGTGATAAACTTATCATTAAGTAGTTCCAGTGGCCATCTATGGTCTTTTGCATCAATGCTTGCGGTGTTGATGAAAATATCAAAATTTATATACGTATGCTTATAATATTTGAGGAGTTCCCTCGATTTTCATAAGATCCCATCATCAGATTTTGATTTGGTGACAATGGGACCACTTCGGGAGACCCAAGAAAAAAACCTTAAAATCCTAACCTTAGACCCTTTAAACACAAAAATAATTTTCAAAATCGATCTTAATAATTGACGGAGATATCGGTGAACAAATATCAAAAATACAAAAGTAGGCCTATTGAAAACTATGTTTATAGAAGTCAAATTAAAGATGTAGGTATATCAGATGTAGTTAGGTCAGCAGCGGGAGAGGAGTGCCGGTATTACGGTGCGCCACACGATATATCTCTCTATGCCCTGCGGACGATAAGTGGTAGGTGGCGGGGCCACTGTCCTGACCCGTCACAGGAAAACCGAGGGTGCCATACACGGGGTCGCCTGGCGCTCATGTGCTGGTTTGGTCCCTGGGGTGGTCACGGCATGCAACGTGTTCTGGTGCGCCTGTGATACCCTCCCCAAAAGAGGGTCCCGTGACGGAAGGCCGCGGCGGGTTCGCGGATGTATGCTTAATTACTCGTGCCCATGCCACTCTAAAACTCAATTCTGCGTGCATTGTTTCATGGCCACTGCAACTTAAGTTTGGCAATTCTTCGGGCTATGTCGGTAACATTGGTTCTGTGTGAATGTCTTCGTTTCTGATACGCTCCCGCAAGCAAGCTCCGAGCATCGGTCTCTCAATTGCCTATTGGGTGACTTCAAGCCTTCTGATGAGGCCAATTGTGAGCGACCACGTGTCTCTCCCGCTGGCAACACGCACTGGTCTTAGACTTTCGTCTTGAGACACTGTGGTAAGTAGTCAATTGACTCGTACGGCTGATTCTATTTAGCAAACAGCGCGAATTAAAGATGTTACTTTACTCTCTCTTTGATTAAAAACAGAGAGATTTTGAAGCGAACCAGCTTTACGGGTTGATCGAAATTATTATGATTTTTTTACCAATAAGCCACACATTATGTACAATGGATGGTGGAACGTAAAAAGGTTTTGACTAATTATTGTCACACCGCAAACTGTGAGCTTCGTAGATAAATACGATTTATTTGAAGTTTAAATGGATTCAATTTTTAGGTAAGTAAAGGCACAGATAATATTATACTAACATACAGTTGCCTTATCCTATACAAAGCAACCGTGCCGACGTAACTAGCGCTCTTCGTCTGATTAAGATGATTATTAACAGACTTCCCTAAAAGGAGGTTTCTCAATTCGACCGTATATCTTATATATAAAATTCTCGTGTCACAATGTTCGTTCCCGTACTCCTCCGAAACGGCTTGACCGATCCTCATGAAATTTTGTGAGCATATTGAGTAGGTCTGAGAATCGGCCAGCATCTATTTTTAGTTAGGCTAGGTAGTGTAGGTAGGGTAGGTAGGGTAGGTAGGGTAGGTAGGGTAGGTAGGGTAGGTAGGGTAGGTAGGGTAGGTAGGGTAGGTAGGGTAGGTAGGGTAGGTAGGGTAGGTAGGGTAGGTAGGGTAGGTAGGGTAGGTAGGGTAGGTAGGGTAGGTAGGGTAGGTAGGGTAGGTAGGGTAGGTAGGGTAGGTAGGGTAGGTAGGGTAGGTAGGGTAGGTAGGGTAGGTAGGGTAGGTAGGGTAGGTAGGGTAGGTAGGGTAGGTAGGGTAGGTAGGGTAGGTAGGGTAGGTAGGGTAGGTAGGGTAGGTAGGGTAGGTAGGGTAGGTAGGGTAGGTAGGGTAGGTAGGGTAGGTAGGGTAGGTAGGGTAGGTAGGGTAGGTAGGGTAGGTAGGGTAGGTAGGGTAGGTAGGGTAGGTAGGGTAGGTAGGGTAGGTAGGGTAGGTAGGGTAGGTAGGGTAGGTAGGGTAGGTAGGGTAGGTAGGGTAGGTAGGGTAGGTAGGGTAGGTAGGGTAGGTAGGGTAGGTAGGGTAGGTAGGGTAGGTAGGGTAGGTAGGGTAGGTAGGGTAGGTAGGGTAGGTAGGGTAGGTAGGGTAGGTAGGGTAGGTAGGGTAGGTAGGGTAGGTAGGGTAGGTATTTTTTTTTTTTTTTTTTTTTTTTTATAAATACTAATCCCGCTAACGACGTTAGCGCCTAATCTGTGCAAATTCTTTCATTCCATTCCTCTTTCATGCTTCTCGTACTTTCATTCTTCATGCCATGGTTCTTCTTGCATACGTCTTCTTGTATACAGTGGGTGGGACTCCCACTTTGTTAAAATACTTAAACGGCAACTTTATTTATTTAGTATAAGGTTAAAAGACAAAAAGTGCTACATATACAAGATTACAAAAAAAAGTGCTGAATATCACAGTAAAATATGCAAAAAGTGCTGCAGATCACAGGTAAGATACAGAAGTGCTGTTTATCACAGGGAAAATAACAATATAAATAATGCCTTACATTTAGAGATGAGAAGCACAACAGTGCTTTTCACCATACAGACAATCTGTCTTCTTAGGTACTACCCCAGTGCACGGTTCGTCATTGCAGTTTTGTGCGTGCTATTCTATGCTTCTTACAAAATATTCTTATAATAGTAGTGAAGCATAGTGCCGCTTCAACTTCGGTTTCGTGCAATGACGGTGGAAGCCACATTAACACAGTACACCAGGAACTTTTCCCTGTGTTGCTTACTCATGAGCCCATGCAGGCTCTCCTTCGTCAGTCTCCTGTCCAGCTCACATTCGAGTTGGTAGCGTTCCCTGATAAATAACGGGCAATCTACAAGTATGTGCTGGACAGTCTCTGCCACGCCTGGATCGCAGACGCACGATGGGCTCTCCTTACACTTGAAGCGATTCAAGTATTCAGAGAACCCGCCGTGCCCCGTCAAAACCTGCGTGAGAACGCCGGTCGGCCGCACCTGTTTTATAATACGGAAAGCCGCTATGGCATCCGGAAGAAACATTTTCGTCACAGAGGCTGTCTCGCCCGACACATATCTTCGGTTCCATTCATCAAGCGATTCCAAACGGATCTGTCGCTTGATGAATGAAACCGGACACTGGTCGTAGTCCGGCTTCCTCCGTAACGACAATGCTGCTTCCTTTGCTAACTCGTCCGCTCGCTCATTCCCCGGCAGGCCCGCGTGGGCCTTGACCCAGAACAAAGACACAGCTTTGCTCTGGCCCAGGGCTTGAGCCAAATTGGCGCGCGCGTGAACCGCCAGGGGATGGAGAGAGCCATGGTTTGCAAGCGTCTCCAATGCTGACATTGAGTCGCTGTACAAACCATAGCTCGTCTCTTGCCGCGCGAGTATCACGTCCGTCGCTTTACAGATGGCCAGGAGTTCCGCCTGGTAGACTGTGCAGTACGCGGCTAAGCTAAGTTTGAGCTTTCGGACTTCGCCATCATTATCCCATATGGATAATGCGGCTCCGACCTTCCCCTCAATCTTGCTGCCGTCGGTGAAGATTCGCACCGTCTGCACATTGTTGCTGTCTAGCAACTGTTGGTCTGACAGGCACATGAACTCCAGGGGCATCTGCGTAGCTGGATGAGGAGCCTCTGCAAACCTTACCGCACCTTCGATCTCCCTATCTCCTGGCACAAACCGGGATGACCCTCTCCTCGCTTCATACAGGGCGGCTGCCTCCTGTATGCGTAGATCTAGAGGTAGTATTCCGGACAGTACCAGTGCCGAGTTCAGGGAGACAGTACGGTAAGATTTACAGATCTTCTGGACGAACCCTCGTTGGACCGAGCCTAGCTTCTTCCGTATTCCCAGCTTCTTCGTAGCGGGAGCCCAGGCTGCGGCCGCGTACGTTATTATAGGCTCAATCATAGCAGTGTAGATTGTGTGTATGATCTGTGCGTCTAATCCCCAACTCACTTTAGCGGCGCGGGACAGCTGCTTATAAATGTTAGCTGCCCTCCTGCAGACGTTCGCGGTGTGCTCGTTAAAGGTGAGCTTCTCGTCTATGGTTAGACCCAACAACTTCATCTTTTTAGCCATACCGATGTCGACCCCGGCCATGCTCAGCCTTGGGGTATCATACTTGCGCTTGTTGGTTACGACCATCGCACAGGTTTTGTGCGGTGCGAACCTCAGCTTGTTCTTGACGCCCCAACTCTGAACATGGGCGAGGGCTGCATTGGCAGATGTTGAAACTTCAGTCGCTGAGTCCCCATCCAGAACCAAGACGATATCATCGGCGAACGCCTGCACGAAGATTCCGCGCTGTTCTAATTCCTGCAATAGTGGGTCTAGAATGAGATTCCACAGGATGGGGCCACCTATTGACCCTTGAACACAGCCCTTGCTAGTCACTCGCGTGCATTCCTCCCCAGCGTAACGAAGCTTGACTTTCCTACTGTCGAGGTAGCTGTCTAGCAGCCTTCTTATGTTCACCGGGCACTTTTCCTCAGCCAGCCTGACCTTGATGGCTGGCCACCAAGCACTATCGAAGGCCCCCTCTATATCCAGCGACACCAGGACAATTAGCTTCTTCAGCCTCAACTTGTCCTGTACGTGCTTCACTAGCTTATAGAGGGCGTCCTCAGTGCTTCTCTGGGGCATAAAGCCAAACTGGCGAGTACTAAACCGCGGTACAAGCTGCCATTTTACACGCGCTACTACCATCCTCTCCAGGACCTTCCCCAGAACCGGCAGTAGACCTATTGGTCTGTATGCCTTGGGGTTTAGGTAATCGTCCTTGCCCAGCTTTCTGAGGACCACGACTGTGGCCTCCTTCCAGATGTTCGGGAAGTGTGCCAATTCAAGGCACTTGTTGTAGAGGGCAAGGAACGCGTCCAGGTCCTGGTGGATCGCTCGACTGCAGATATCAGACGTCAGTCCATCCCCTCCTGGTGCCTTTTTGGGATTGAAACCTGCCACGGCGGTCTTCAGCTCCAGCGAGGTAAATGGTGGATCATGATATTCATCATGAACCCACTCATTTACTCGACTGGCCGCTTCTCTAATTCGCCTGTGGTCAGCGTTGTCCTGGTCTACTCTGTCTTCGGGGTAGAACGTATCTGCAAGTAGGGCGGCCGATTCACTTGGGTTGAGGAATACACCATCGCTGCATAGGGTCAGTTCCTCCTGCCTTCTGGCGGTCCTACCAATCACCCTGAAAATCCCCTCCCAGACCCCCTCCCGATCCTGTTTCCCGCAGAACTCCTTCCAACTGGCGAGTTGGGCGCTCTTTGCTAGCATCTCGTACTCCTCTTTGGCCTTCAGGTACTCGTCTACGACCCTCGCTCGCCGGACCGGCGCGGCATTGCGGATGCGGTTCTTCAGTCTGGTAAACTCCTTCTTTTTCACAGTGAGCTCCTCGGACCACCACGGACAATTAATTTTAATTTTTCTGTTTGTTTTAGGAATAGCATCTTCGCTTGCTTGTTCTATGATTTTACTATATTTTACTACTATTTCTTCTAAGTCTTGTTTACTACTTATTTCTTGTATGCTATTTAAATTTACGTTACTTTCAATTTTATTATCCTCTAATTTTACTCTAAATTTTTCCCAGTCCGCTTTTCTTGTATTAAATTTTCTTGTTGTTCTAATTATATTCATCCCTTTTTCCCTTTTTACGTTAATGTTAAAGAATATAGTGTTATGGTCCGAGGATGTTGCTCCTGTGTAGGTAGGGTAGGTAGGGTAGGTAGGGTAGGTAGGGTAGGTAGGGTAGGTAGGGTAGGTAGGGTAGGTAGGGTAGGTAGGGTAGGTAGGGTAGGTAGGGTAGGTAGGGTAGGTAGGGTAGGTAGGGTAGGTAGGGTAGGTAGGGTAGGTAGGGTAGGTAGGGTAGGTAGGGTAGGTAGGGTAGGTAGGGTAGGTAGGGTAGGTAGGGTAGGTAGGGTAGGTAGGGTAGGTAGGGTAGGTAGGGTAGGTAGGGTAGGTAGGGTAGGTAGGGTAGGTAGGGTAGGTAGGGTAGGTAGGGTAGGTAGGGTAGGTAGGGTAGGTAGGGTAGGTAGGGTAGGTAGGGTAGGTAGGGTAGGTAGGGTAGGTAGGGTAGGTAGGGTAGGTAGGGTAGGTAGGGTAGGTAGGGTAGGTAGGGTAGGTAGGGTAGGTAGGGTAGGTAGGGTAGGTAGGGTAGGTAGGGTAGGTAGGGTAGGTAGGGTAGGTAGGGTAGGTAGGGTAGGTAGGGTAGGTAGGGTAGGTAGGGTAGGTAGGGTAGGTAGGGTAGGTAGGGTAGGTAGGGTAGGTAGGGTAGGTAGGGTAGGTAGGGTAGGTAGGGTAGGTAGGGTAGGTAGGGTAGGTAGGGTAGGTAGGGTAGGTAGGGTAGGTAGGGTAGGTAGGGTAGGTAGGGTAGGTAGGGTAGGTAGGGTAGGTAGGGTAGGTAGGGTAGGTAGGGTAGGTAGGGTAGGTAGGGTAGGTAGGGTAGGTAGGGTAGGTAGGGTAGGTAGGGTAGGTAGGGTAGGTAGGGTAGGTAGGGTAGGTAGGGTAGGTAGGGTAGGTAGGGTAGGTAGGGTAGGTAGGGTAGGTAGGGTAGGTAGGGTAGGTAGGGTAGGTAGGGTAGGTAGGGTAGGTAGGGTAGGTAGGGTAGGTAGGGTAGGTAGGGTAGGTAGGGTAGGTAGGGTAGGTAGGGTAGGTAGGGTAGGTAGGGTAGGTAGGGTAGGTAGGGTAGGTAGGGTAGGTAGGGTAGGTAGGGTAGGTAGGGTAGGTAGGGTAGGTAGGGTAGGTAGGGTAGGTAGGGTAGGTAGGGTAGGTAGGGTAGGTAGGGTAGGTAGGGTAGGTAGGGTAGGTAGGGTAGGTAGGGTAGGTAGGGTAGGTAGGGTAGGTAGGGTAGGTAGGGTAGGTAGGGTAGGTAGGGTAGGTAGGGTAGGTAGGGTAGGTAGGGTAGGTAGGGTAGGTAGGGTAGGTAGGGTAGGTAGGGTAGGTAGGGTAGGTAGGGTAGGTAGGGTAGGTAGGGTAGGCAGGGTAGGCAGGGTAGGTAGGGTAGGTAGGGTAGGTAGGGTAGGTAGGGTAGGTAGGGTAGGTAGGGTAGGTAGGGTAGGTAGGGTAGGTAGGGTAGGTAAGGTAGGTAGGGTAGGTAGGGTAGGTAGGGAAGGTAGGGTAGGTAGGGTAGGTAGGGTAGGTAGGGTAGGTAGGGTAGGTAGGGTAGGTAGGGTAGGTAGGGTAGGTAGGGTAGGTAGGGTAGGTAGGGTAGGTAGGGTAGGTAGGGTAGGTAGGGTAGGTAGGGTAGGTAGGGTAGGTAGGGTAGGTAGGGTAGGTAGGGTAGGTAGGGTAGGTAGGGTAGGTAGGGTAGGTAGGGTAGGTAGGGTAGGTAGGGTAGGTAGGGTAGGTAGGGTAGGTAGGGTAGGTAGGGTAGGTAGGGTAGGTAGGGTAGGTAGGGTAGGTAGGGTAGGTAGGGTAGGTAGGGTAGGTAGGGTAGGTAGGGTAGGTAGGGTAGGTAGGGTAGGTAGGGTAGGTAGGGTAGGTAGGGTAGGTAGGGTAGGTAGGGTAGGTAGGGTAGGTAGGGTAGGTAGGGTAGGTAGGGTAGGTAGGGTAGGTAGGGTAGGTAGGGTAGGTAGGGTAGGTAGGGTAGGTAGGGTAGGTAGGGTAGGTAGGGTAGGTAGGGTAGGTAGGGTAGGTAGGGTAGGTAGGGTAGGTAGGGTAGGTAGGGTAGGTAGGGTAGGTAGGGTAGGTAGGGTAGGTAGGGTAGGTAGGGTAGGTAGGGTAGGTAGGGTAGGTAGGGTAGGTAGGGTAGGTAGGGTAGGTAGGGTAGGTAGGGTAGGTAGGGTAGGTAGGGTAGGTAGGGTAGGTAGGGTAGGTAGGGTAGGTAGGGTAGGTAGGGTAGGTAGGGTAGGTAGGGTAGGTAGGGTAGGTAGGGTAGGTAGGGTAGGTAGGGTAGGTTGGGTAGGTAGGGTAGGTAGGGTAGGTAGGGTAGGTAGGGTAGGTAGGGTAGGTAGGGTAGGTAGGGTAGGTAGGGTAGGTAGGGTAGGTAGGGTAGGTAGGGTAGGTAGGGTAGGTAGGGTAGGTAGGGTAGGTAGGGTAGGTAGGGTAGGTAGGGTAGGTAGGGTAGGTAGGGTAGGTAGGGTAGGTAGGGTAGGTAGGGTAGGTAGGGTAGGGTAGGTAGGGTAGGTAGGGTAGGGTAGGTAGGGTAGGTAGGGTAGATAAATGTTTGGTGTTTTTATGGCAAAAAAAATTTGCCGGGTCAGCTAGTATATATATATTTTTTTATGTGTGTTCGCGGATAACTTCGTCGTTTATGAACCGATTTTGTGATTCTTTTTTGTTAAAAAGTATCTCCTTTTCAACAAAAAAGAATCATCAAAGAATCATCAACAACCACCAGAAACCAGGATCTGATGAATGCATCCCAGAGAAATCGAGGGCACTTCTCATATATTATAGGCATACATATAGTATTTTTGGTATTTTTATCAAAAATGCAATCATTTACACTCAGAAAGTGTCATTTGGTAAAATGGAACTGATGAAGAAGACCACAGATGGTCACTGCAACTCCTTAATGCTAAGTATGTCACGGGTATAAGATCTATCGAATAATTAACCGACTATGATGAAGCAAATACTCATAAATTAATGGTATTGAATACTGATGCAAATAGTAGCATTGAACTGATCTGATGATGTAGCCGGAAGGTAGGCACTAGAACTCCGAAATAAAATAATGGACCCTAGTCGTGTTTTGGCTTACTGGAATCTTCGTGAGATTTATTGTATTTGGAGGTACCTACCAAAACTAAAAAGAGATAAATAAAAAACTCTTTAACAAAAAAATCAGACCAACTTCCAAAACAAAACACTACAAAACAAAAATAACTGTCTTTGTACCAAAGACACCGACTTCGGAAAAGAAAGTTATTTTTCGCTTTTTAGTGTTTTTTTTATAAGTATGTCGAGTGCGTTCATTTCCGTTCCACGGCTATAGATGATAATAGTAGCGACTTGCAAGTAAAAGGGTTTTCTCGGTTCGTGCCTATTTTTGGCCGACTTCCCAAAAAGGAGGAGGTTCTCATTTCGGATGTTTATACTTTTTTTTTTTTTTTTAAACGTTTTTTCGGGCCTAAATCTGTCATATATAAACGGATGTGCAAATTTTTTTTTGTTCGATAGAAGTTTATTCCGAAATGGTCCCATTTGAATTTGGTAAAGATTTGATGAAGAACTTCGGAAATATACAATAGATATCTTCAATAAATGATGGCAAATCTCTCGGCATATCTCGGGAGATTGTTTTATACACCATTTCATAACATACCATCAAGCCAGTATGCTCTAAACGGGTACGCAGATGTGTACAGTTCCTCATTCCACTGGTTATGTTCAAAAAAATTACAACCGGCTTCCAAAAAATAAAAACACTACAAAGTGAAAAATAACTTCACTTTCTGAAGGCCGTGTCAAAAAACGAAGAATCGAAAACAGGAAGACCGACTTTCGAAATTAAAGTAAGTTTACACTTTGTAGTGTTTTTATTTTTTGGAAGTCGGTTGTATTTTTTTGTAAAAAGTTTTATAGTATTTTTGCATGTTTTTACAGTTTCATTATACCAAAACGTGTTAATACAAATTTAAAAAAAAACTTTTTGCAAAAAAATACTACCGACTTCCAAATACAAAACTACAAAGTGAAAAATAACTTTATTTTTTGAAGTCGGTGTCTTTCGAAGGTACCAATTTTTTTGCATTCTGGACACCAACTTTAAAAAATAAAGTTATTAAAAAAAGAAACATAATGTCGAACATAGAACCTCCTCCTTTTTGGGCAGTCGGTTAAAAAATCGAGTGTCATGCCTTAGAAATTTAAAACCACGCCATCTATTGAAATCAATTTTAAATGACCCGGAGCCCAATATTCCAAAATTTTGTGCTTATAATAGGAGAGTTGATTAAAAAAGAACATAATTTTTTATGATCAATTCTAGAAAATGTAAATTTTACAATAGTGACATTTATTTGAACCAAATTTTGTTTGTTAGCGCTGCAACCCAGTGGTAAAGGAAATTTTAACTCGAAGTCGGAAACCTGCACTAGCTTATCTTGTTACCCAGTTTAGGTCCGATAGGCCGTCGCTCCATGTAAAATACTGGAATTTAGCTGTATCCATCTAGATTGGAAGCCGACCCCAACAATTATGTAGATGCGAAAAGGTTAAGCAAATTGATTGAAGTGCAATTCGAGTTAATGAAATAAACTAAGATTTCGTTTAGAGACACGAATAAACATTTACGTAGTCTTATTTTATGGCTGAATAATTGAATACGCATTAAGTGCTTGTCAAGCGTAGGCGTTCACGGTGCGTTCACGCAGCGTTTACGTGACGTCTACGCTGCGTCAACGCCTACACTGGACATAAGACCAGTGCGGAGACACTCATAGTAATATCAGCATCCTGACCTCACGGCTAGAGCACATCTTCGGATAGGACTTTTGCACCATTCCAGGAAACTACAAATTAATTAATAGCATCGTTGAAACGGTTATTCCCCTTTATACCCAAACCCTGATCAAGCCTTCGATCAGTAAACTAGCCGTCAAATTTCAGGGTAACTTAAGGGATGGTTGACCATAATACCCAATTGCAGGAAGGGATATAAGATTCGATGTGTAATAAAATCAAAAAGGTTTTCAATATACAAGGGTATCATCTTCAGCGGTTGATATTACAATTTAACAGTGTTTACTTCTTAATACAGTAAATTCGGCTGTATGTTAAATAAAAGCAAATAATAGTGGCATATAAAATATAAAAAAATACAACGCGGAAGTAACATAATAAGTGGAACCAACAGGGATAAAAGTAGTGGAAAATTACGTAATTCCCATATAAATCTAACTAGGCTTATATTAGATTCTTAACTGGCTATTCGTTACTAAGGAAACGGAATTATACTAGTAGGTGTAATAACCGTAATGAAATGCTAAGATTATGAATTCAATTTTGTTACAATAAAGGAGCAATCAACATTTCAGAATCACTAACATTTTATTTTTTCGTCGGAATGGCGAATTATATTGGCGTGAGATATTAGATCTTGCCCAGATAAGATTTAAGTTTAATGATCAAATACAATTAAGTTGTCTTATTTTTGTGAAAATGATCGTCTGTATTTGCCTCAAATTGTAACGTGCATATCAATCAGCATACAGAACGCATAATTCGATCAGTGCTCAATAACTCACTCCGCTCCCGGCACTGTAGAACATTACACGTAAGTAGTGTGTGAGCACAGGATAAACTCATCGTGTAGAATAGGATCACGTGCGGTGAGTGCGGGAAAACGACGAGCCTTATTATTGGACTTGTTCCGCCTTCGCTACAACACATTTTGAAAACTAATGTCTTCATAGAACATATTACTTGCTTTTCATTCTCGTACGATATTTCAGTTTATTGAGAAACTTGGACCTTCACGGAAAACAATTTAACACAAAGTCAAAGAAAACCTTTCAATTGGGAAGTGGTAAGTACAAAATACACAAGTCTTGGCCGCGGCATTGAACCATCTCGGAGAGAAAATGAGAAAGACAAGTACGAGATTCTTTGAGATGCTCAGAGCTAATTGAAATTATTAGTTACCAAGGCGCCCGTGGTTAAAATACTAAAACTTAAACTGCACTGAGCTGGGGTGAATCATTATACGTATACGTAAAAGTTCCCCAGACACTTGTGTAAAGCGTGGTATTATCCGGGAGGGTCCTGGTGTCGTGTCTAAGTGTTTAATTACTCCGCCTTTGTGTTGTTACAAACAGTGCCACAAGCTGGGAGGCGCTAGGCCACCGACCACATCTGCGGCGGCATGCGGACATAAATTGCTGACCGGACCCGCCTAAGCAAATTCACCCGACCCCCTCTAATCTGACACTTTTAAATGGATTACTTGCAAACTCCCAGTGAACACAAACATTTGCGATATAGTTTGCTGAGATTTGAGGATGCTCCCCACTTGTCACTTTATTATGTTCAGTAGTCGAGGCGGGAAGGCGTTAAGTTTGTCTATCACGTATGTATATGTAACCGACAACTGTTCCGCCAGAACTTCATATTCGACAAATATCTGTTACTTTCAAACTACCCTTTAGGGAATGCCTACTTTTATACATACAACCCACATTATGTGAAGTAATTAAAACGGCGATATATATCTATGCATATTATATGAGTGTTTGTAAATATCATGAATTAGTTCCATGGAGAATACACCAACATCTAACTTACGTCTGAGCCACATAAATATTTCAGTTCTGTGCAGTTAAGTGTATGAATTTCATACAGAAAAAACCTATTTTAAACCTCCAATGCAATTTTCAGACATGTGCAGGATGGTCCAATTCAGGGCGAAAGATCATCTAAAATAAACGGTACTGACTACGTTTAGTTGAGCAACACGGACGGCATTCTCTAAATTTTAGTTGAAATAGTTCTCTAACTTGGCTTCTAAGTTTAGCCTGTCACTTTAGCATTGCATTTTTGAGTAGCGGTACTATACATAGAAAGCTGCTTCCCTTAAATATACCTGTAAATGTATTTATTGAAACCGCTTTCAATTCACATTGAATTGCTGAAAACCTTTGTGTAATCAGAAATAGAAACGGATCATGGATTTTCCAACAAACATTATGTTCGCCTATTTTGCCGCAAAACCCATTGCCGGTTCCAAACTAACCGAGAGGATACAATTTCTAGATTGTCATAAAGTTTTTATATCACTATAAAGTTACAAGGGTCGACAAAGAAACGAACCGAAATTTATTCAAAACATAGACAGTATAATCCTTAAAAGCTACAAATCTGTGTTAGTGTGTGTGAGCAAAAAATGTCGGAGTGACACAGCAGTGTGGCCGGCGAGCCGCCCAGCCTCCAGCCGGCCGGGATGCCGGGATCAGCGAATGACTGCCGACTAACGGGACTCAACGAGATAATCCCCTGATTAGAAAGGCCGACGGCGTTTCCCTCTCACTCCTTCAAAACACTCTTGAATACATCTGTAGAGCATTTCTATATCGTGATTTTAAATATTTCTTTCAGATAAAAATCTGGTTTTTGAGAGCATAAGTCAGAACCAGCGGAATTCCTAAAAATGGATCATTTATTTATTTATTTATTTATTAAAACTTCATGCAACATAAAAGTACATAGGCGGACTTAATGCCTTAGGCATTCTCTACCAGTCAACCAAGGGCGGTGAAGAAATAGCATGGCAGGTGCATAAAAATAGAAATAATAATATTATAAACGCAAAATTAGTACAAAAGTATATAGTTAGAATAAATATACTTAAATATTTCCTATAATAAATACTATATATAAAATGATATATATATATATATATATAAATTAATAGAAAGGCGCAAAATGAGACGACTCTGCTATTCGTTTAGAAAAAAATGCCGCAACTTCCGCTTAAATGCATACTGACTGGTGGCCGTCCTGATATCAAGAGGAAGCGCATTCCAGAGAAGAATGGATTGAATATGAAAGGAAGAATGAACAAAATCAGAAGTATGAGAAGGACAGAGCAAGAGAAGATTGTTAGATGAACGCAGATTCCTCGCGTGTGAATTACATAGGTATTGAAAGTGAGGTATGAGATAAGAAGGAGGAGTGGGAGAGTTGAGTAGAGAGAAAAGCGTAGTCAAGGCGCGCAAATTTCTTCTTTGCCGAATGGGCATCCATTTGAGTTCAGTTCTGCAGCTTGACACATGGTCATATTTCCGGAGGTTGAATATGAACCGAATGCAGTTGTTTAAGAGCCTATCCAGCTTATCCAGGAATACCGCGTTTAGGTCAAAGTAGCACACGTCACCATAGTCGATCAAAGGGAAAATTAAAGTCTGCACAAGCATAGTCTTCGTTTTTGCAGGTAGAAAGTTTCTCAGACGATACAGGCAACGCAAAGTCCCATTCACCCTTTGACTGACACTAGAAACCTGACTTTGCCAGCTTAGCGTCGAATCAAGATGTAGACCGAGATCTTTTACACTAGGGCTGATGGGGATGACAGTACCATTAAAAATTATAGGAGGAAGAGAGCTAATCCCCAATCGACCCATCATGCGCGTGCTTCCAATCACAATGGCCTGACATTTTGAGGGGTTTACAGACACCCCAAATCTATCAGACCAGTCCTTGACAGCCTCCAAGTCCCGGTTCACATCGTCTATAGCGTCCGACAAACTCTCCACCCGCGCAGCTGCATAAAGTTGAAGGTCATCGGCATAAAGATGATACGAACACCGAAGACAATGAGTTATAAAATTTATGAAGATGGAGAATAACAATGGTGAAAGAATACCGCCTTGCGGAACACCAGCAGCCAGGTCACACCAACTTGACGAGCTCTCGTCAACCCGAACCGACTGCTGTCGTCCCCGAAGATAGGAAGAGAACCATTCCAGTGCCTCGGAAGAAACCATAAGATGTGAAAGGATAGAGAGGAGAATATCGTGACTGACGGCATTAAAGGCATTGGAGAAATCAATTAAGACCAAAACAGTAACCTTGGTATCTTGCATGGCTTCTCTAATGTCGCCAGTCACTTTAAGGAGAGCAGAGGCAGTACTGTGACCCGGCCTGAATCCAGACTGGAATGAGCTAACAAGATTATTCCGATGAATATACCCTGAAAACTGTTTGTGGACGCAGGCCTCGAGCACTTTGGATAGGAAAGGGAGAATGGAGATTGGCCGATAATGATTAGGTAGGGTGGGATTTGAATTTTTAGGAAGAGGACGTCATCATCCTCCATCATTGTGCTCATCAGCAGTGGTGGCCTAGTGTAACGATCGTGACTTACAAGTAGTAGGTCGTGGGTTCGAACCCAAGCAGGCGCTTTACTTTGTGTAAAATATTTTATCACCACTGCTCTCAAAGCGGTGAAGGAAAACATCATGAGGTCACCGGCATATCCGAACCGAAAATCGAAGACATGCGACATCCACTAATCAGCACTGGGCCCGCATAGTTGACGACACGACTTTTAATATGGAATCAACCCTGAAATCAATTGACCCATAAATTTATGTTCGCAGAACTCAAGATAATGTAAACAGCAATTTTTTTCGCAATTTCAGAGTTGGTCGAATTGAAAAAGTTGTTCATAATGATGAGTACAATGAACCCTTTTCAGAACTTACGTGTTTCTGTTACCTGTTACACCTTGAATAGCCTTATTTTCATGACGACTTAGGGATTTTTTATCAAAAAATAATTCAACCAATGGTAAAATATGCTTACCAATGGTTTCTAAATTCGCTTCAACACGTTTATTCGTCAATTGTTAGTCTAACGAACTGTCAAATAATTAACTGCCCAACTTATTTGACCATATGTGAGGATAACTTTTGATGCTTTTTTTTATTTTAATTTTGTTTTCGAGTTGGCATAATTTTTCCTTTAGATTTTAATTTTCTTTTTTGTAACTCGTATTATTTTATGGGGCATGCGGTGCTAACCTTTAAGAAATTGTAATACTAACCTTAGACATAAACAAGCTTGAAATTTAAATGTATCAGTATATACAATTGTTGGTTGGCCAAATAAATAAATAACAAACTGAAAAAATTGTGTTTTAACGAAATTCGCAACCATTGGTTTCTTTGGTTAGCATATTAGTTAGGTTAGGTTAGGCCCACTCTTATTTAATTCACACCTTATAAGTGGACTTAGATGTCCTGTCCATTTGCCCACTTCAACGATTCGGACCCCTGAATAGCCACTTAGAAGTAAGTTTCCAATGTCAACAAGTTTGTTCTTGAAACAAACGCCAACATTAGGAATAGCCTTAACCTTAAGGGACAGATAGAGGCGCGCACTTTATGGCTTTTTGCTGTTACATGTGTAGTTTTCTCTACTTACTAAAAGCTTTCATCAAATCGGACCTTAAACTTTCACTGCTACATATGTATTTCTAGCACATAAACCGCTGAAATAGTGGTCTAGAGGGAATGTTTTCACATCACTGGGAAAGAGCATACTTAATGTATGGTATACAAACTCTGATGCTCTGAAGCTAATCTAACAAAATGTATTTGTTTATTTATGATCACCAATTATAACATCGTTACAGATTGATCCAATACGATGGTACAAGTCACAAACACAAAACAAAACATAAAATGAAATACCCTAGCAGCAAAATTTCACACAATAAATTATTAATACGTATTTATAGATACATCTATAAATAAAATTAACCATACCAAAGTCTATAGCTTCAGGAATCTTTCAGTAATTATTATTAAAATAATGCTACATCTTCCTTACTTATATTTTAATCGTTTGTTAAGATGGCCGCGGATAGTGGCGATCTGTCCCCAGTCGAGGCGAGTCACCCAATAGAATTATGTTCAAGCGACGATGAAAATTCCCCTTTAACATTTTATCTTTTATCTCTAAGGATCTAAATAAAACCGTTTTACAATGAAAGCTTGCGAAAGCAGTAGAAATAATGACCAATAAACGCCAATATTGTAATATTTTCAGAAGTCTAACTGCAGTATTACGATAAGACAATGCGGTGGAGTTTTATCAACAATCTCGAAGTCGTTAAAACAAGCGTAAAATAAAGTTAAATTTGAATCGTAACGTTTGACCGTGGTTCTTTATTCAAACCGTGGCAATCGCTGAAACACCTATCAATAACTTTCAAACAGGTACAGCTACCATCGTATATGTTTACACTTTACGTCGATCAAATAACGTCTATTTATCGTTTTTCTACAATATTTTATTCATAATCAAAGTAAAAGAGTATTTTCAAAGCCAGATGTGCGTTCAGCTTTCACAAATTTGAGAGCATGAAGATCTTCTTATCTTAAAACTTTTATGGTAACTCACTACCCAACTTATCAGTTTTAAATTATACATTTCAAGTTTATTATTTAACCTACTTAAATCGTAGTGAGTTACCTTATGTAAGGTTTTAAACTTATCCTTTTAGAAATTAAATTCTGCCCAGTACAGTTGGCCGCACTTCAACATCACATGTGTCTGAAAATGGTTTTCTTTGAAAAATTAATGAAGTGATCACACTATCACACTAATATTATAAAGGCGAAAGTTTGTGAGTGTGTGTGTGTGTTTGTATGTTTGTGACTTCTTCACTCTCAAACTGCTGGACGGGTCTGGATGAAATTTGGCACAGAGATAAATTATAGTCTGGCATTGCATATAGGCACAAGATAGTCACACTAAATTATAAAGGCGAAAGTTTGTGAGTGAGTGTGTTTGTATGTTTGTTACTCTTTCACGCAAAAACGCCGAAAAGTTTTGTACAAGACTTTTCTGCTCAAACGAAAAAAAATAGTTACCTACATTAAAAGATAAGACACAGTAGGTAGGTACATTATATACCGCCTAATTATTGTAACAGTTCTTGTCGAAATGAACTTGATTCACTTTTGTTGTACTACCTACATTTTCCCCAAATTAATTAGGGTAAGTTTTTGCTAATGTTTTAAATCACTGGGGAGCGCTAAATTCTAATTATCGTTTTAGACCATCAGCTTGCCTAAATGGAAATTGTAACTTTATTTTTTGTTAATAACATGAAAAGCAGCCTTCATTTTATTTTATTATAAAGCCTGAATTGAGTATTTTCCTCGGAATTCCAGACGGCTGTTTATTGATAGGAGGAACTGAAATAACATTTAATAGGTATCTAAAAATGTTAAGCATTATAAACACCAATGATGTTACTAATACCGTGTCTTCTCGTGTTCAAATCCATAGAGGATCGAACAAAAAAGAGACAACATTTATAACAAAGCACCCGCGCGGAATAAATTCATGCATGATCATTTTTTATTCTCATCTGGCGCTCGTTGGTCGCTGGCTGGCACTGGTACGTCGTGGTCGGATTCATTGAGCCTGTTTGGGACGTCACGTCGCCGCCGCTGACAAGCCTCTGTGTGCTCAGATCGAACCATTCATTGGCTCCATTGTTTCACTTTTCGACCGACGGCGATCTAAATCTGCAAAAGCTTGATTGGCTTCCGTCAGAACGGGATAAATCGGCTAGCACCGCTACACCGCACCGACTTCAAAGGCTCGTCCTAGCTACGGTTAAAATTGGACATTCAAGAGAGCATCATTCTTTCGTGTTTCATTGTAGCTAAAATGGAGCAATTTCGGCAATATTGGGCCTGTCTAAAGCGACGATTCGTTGCTGAAATTTTAACAGAATATAACAGTTTCAAAACTGAAAGCAAAGTTGAACAAAAAACAACGTTTATTTCGTTTTATATTGACAATAAAATTGAATTAGCCGACACGCGCAGGCTTTCTAGTTCTGTCCGTAATCCTATTTGCGGTGCGGACTCACGCCAGTTGCTCCTAAAAGTTGGGTGCGCGGTACCAACAACACGCTGCTAACCCCTCGGGAGATGGAGACTGGCTGCGGGAACTGTGTGTGGGACCTACTTATGTAGCGGATTAGCTTTATGCCGAAAATAAAGACCTTATTGTAAAAACTAAATTTGAAACTTTCACCTCTGCATCACTTTTGTCACGTTATCATAAACGTAATTTACCTAACCTAGATTGAGCTATAAAAATATCGGCTTTCAATATAAAGAAGCGTGAAACTTTGCCTTAATTTGGAAGGTCGTGCCCATTCCATTAACTCCACTTATCAGAAATTAGTTTTGTTCCGATATCTTTTATTAGTAATTCCCCACTCCGCGTTCCGAAACACGATAGAATCCCTAAAGGGGTTATCTACCGAATGCTGCAGCGTCACTTCGTCTCGCATTATAAAATATGCAGATAAGTTACGGGAATTGATTCAAGGCACAAAGGAGGCGAGCGAACTGTCTATAGACAGGCGGCGAGATTTCGGCAGTAATTTCCCGTGAGGGTACACTCTTATCTCATGACACTGAAAATATTTTGAATAACACACGTTTAAGAACAACTTGTTCACTAAACACTATGAGATGCACCGGTGGAAATTATTTGCCACTTTGCAACAGAATTTTGCAACCGTGCTGCCAAATAAATTGAAAAGAAGATGCTTTTCGTAGCATTTAAAAACGCCATTTATTTACGCGCAACTAACAGTTTCATTCTGAACCATTTTGCAGTCTCATAACAAAAGTTATTGCGGTGTATCACTTTATCCATGTTCTCATTATTAGACCATTAAAAGATAGCAAGTAGACGTTGCTTGCGAAATCCTAGGCATTAGTTAAGTACTTATAATATGATGTTTGGAGAAATATTATCTTTATAGTTATAAACGTGATGGGATAAAGCTGTGGTTGCCGTTCCCTGGCGGCAAACTTTAAATCATTAGCAAACTCTAAGAGGAGACTAGAACTGTACCGGAGTGCGAACGATTTTAAAGGAAAGCTGATATTTTCATGTACCAACCAAGTTCAAAGTTTGTTTATAGAATTTCAAGACAAACATAGGGAAATTTAGAAGACGCTCAAATGTTATACCGAACCGGTATGAACTCATAATTAAATCATCTGTTCCTTAAAGATCAAACAAGAATTAAAAATGCTAGTGAAGTGAGCGCAAGCGTGACGAGCGTAGCGAGGAGCCAGAAGAAAACCATATAATCATTGTTTCGTCCCATTTTTCAATGTTTACTTGCAACACCGTGTCGGTTGGCTGTCAACGATTTTGACAGCTGACACTTAACAGTCGAAAGAAAAAGTTTGTAACGTGAACACGCGGAAGTCGGGTTTTTGTCGAAACATATCGAATCGAGATGTGTTTCACCCATTGTATTTGTTAATCGCGCCCGCCGTTCGCAATCGGCGTTGTGGGGCAAAGTGGGTTTAGAATATATTTTCACGCGCAGTGAAGCGCTTTTGTGGGAAACGCTTGTGTGTCTGACGGAAGCCGGAACCCGGCCCAGAACGCGTTGGTGGTCCCAATCTAATCAGTGTCCTTTATTATATATAAATTATCCTATCCCTAACCTCACGGCACGATATTGATCGACCCCCAGGAGTCTACCGCAGGAATCTAAGGTAAGTGCATATAATATTACCGGCCAACGTTTGTGCCACCTTATACCTGTCAGATAGGTACCAGGGTATCTCCCAATAAGAAGCAAACCCCTAGCTTTCCACTGCCGCGAACCGCGGTTTCGTGGGGTACAGGTTCAGACAGGGTCCAGGAGTACCAACGCTGCTATGGGCCCCAGCGTTGGCTCCTGGCTTGGGACCAGAAGACCTGTATTCAACAATCATAGACAAGTAAAGTATTTTTGCTACTTTTATATGCAAATCAAAATTAATTTTTTTGCTTACCCTCTGAGTGTTTAACAACATTTTATTAAATAGGAGCAGCTCATTGCAGCTTATATAATTAATATGCTGTACAAAAATAATTGCAGCCATCCAGAATGACATAAATTGCTGATTGATTTTGGAATGTTTGCTGGCCATGAGTTGCTGATCAATTAGCTATTTCTGTTCACAGATTATGTTTTTCTGCTCACAAAAATACGAATACTATGCTAACCATTTAAATAATACCCTTATTTTATTATGCTCGCTGCACGTGTCAAGAAACTTAATACTAATTAATATAATTAATATCAGTCTTCAGAATTAAGTTCAGTTATGTAATTACAGTTGCTGAACGTGCTAACGACTGAACAATTTCAGCGCTAGATAAGATTTCAATGTAACATTCTACGGTAGCTAAGTACCTTTTTGTTCAACTTTCATAGAATTGAGAAACCTTTCAAAACCTGTATAATTATTCCAGGAAACATCTATGCAATCAGGTAAAAACATTATTGAAACAGAACGTCGCTGTCATCGTCGGCGGGAAGTCGGCCCGGGCAGTAGCCGGTCGTCAAGTCAGTTGATTTTATTTTGCCACCGGCCGAGTTCGCGGGTAAACGTCGTTACCCGAGCAAACTTTAGCTATCGGGATCTTCCATTATTAAAGTTTTATCCAACTGGGCCACACTAGAACTCCGATATCCATACGAATTTTACAACAGATTTCAGTTCCATTTTGCGTTGTATAAAGCCGGCTTCGCACTAGCGTGTTGTCGCGTCATTGTTTGATTGTTAAGCTTACAAAAACTGTATTCTTGTGTACAGGAACTCCGTATAGTTGTAAGAAGTAGGACGTATTTTTAACACTTGTTGACTTCCCTAATTATTGCCTAACTTAATTACTCATAACAATAATTTATTCAACAATCATAGACAAGTAAAGTATTTTTGCTACTTTTATATGCAAATCAAAATTAATTTTTTTGCTTACCCTCTGAGTGTTTAACAACATTTTATTAAATAGGAGCAGCTCATTGCAGCTTATATAATTAATATGCTGTACAAAAATAATTGCAGCCATCCAGAATGACATAAATTGCTGATTGATTTTGGAATGTTTGCTGGCCATGAGTTGCTGATCAATTAGCTATTTCTGTTCACAGATTATGTTTTTCTGCTCACAAAAATACGAATACTATGCTAACCATTTAAATAACACCCTTATTTTATTATGCTCGCTGCACGTGTCAAGAAACTTAATACTAATTAATATAATTAATATCAGTCTTCAGAATTAAGTTCAGTTATGTAATTACAGTTGCTGAACGTGCTAACGACTGAACAATTTCAGCGCTAGATAAGATTTCAATGTAACATTCTACGGTAGCTAAGTACCTTTTTGTTCAACTTTCATAGAATTGAGAAACCTTTCAAAACCTGTATAATTATTCCAGGAAACATCTATGCAATCAGGTAAAAACATTATTGAAACAGAACGTCGCTGTCATCGTCGGCGGGAAGTCGGCCCGGGCAGTAGCCGGTCGTCAAGTCAGTTGATTTTATTTTGCCACCGGCCGAGTTCGCGGGTAAACGTCGTTACCCGAGCAAACTTTAGCTATCGGGATCTTCCATTATTAAAGTTTTATCCAACTGGGCCACACTAGAACTCCGATATCCATACGAATTTTACAACAGATTTCAGTTCCATTTTGCGTTGTATAAAGCCGGCTTCGCACTAGCGTGTTGTCGCGTCATTGTTTGATTGTTAAGCTTACAAAAACTTTATTCTTGTGTACAGGAACTCCGTATAGTTGTAAGAAGTAGGACGTATTTTTAACACTTGTTGACTTCCCTAATTATTGCCTAACTTAATTACTCATAACAATAATTTATAACCGCTAGCATTCAAAGCAATCTGCATTATTAGAGTTGTAGCTACGTGTACAGAATTGATTGTGTAATGTATGATTAATTAGGAAATTGTATTTATGTTAAATGCATCGTTGGATAATTGTGTTACAATTAATATCTCGCTATAATCCGATATAAAAGTTCTATATCTCTTTATGAAATTGTGATACATTTACATGAATTGTTCGTTGGTCTACTTACGAATGCTTGAAATAAAATGAATGCGCGGAGAACATCACCTACGCCTAATACTAGGGTGATGAGCGGAAGCGGCAATACTAACGGATCTGTACCAAACTTACCCAGCTACTGCGATAATGATGACCATAGAAATGTTAACACATTTAAATGAAAGGAACGTACTGAGGAAACAGAGTATAAAAAGGATTTCACAAATTTTCGTACAGAGATGATGAGCTTCCTAGAGAAATTTGCAAAAACCCAAAATGATAGTCTAAAAGACGAAATATATGAGATTAAAAATGAAATAAAAACTATTAAGTCAACGACTGAAAACTTTACTCAATGACTTGATCAAATAAATGGTGATATGGAAAACATTAAGGCTAAAAGCACGACAACACAAAATAAGATCAAATATATAGAAGAAGAAATAATCCAATTAAAAAACCAACAAAACACTGAAAGTGCTACGCCTAAATCGCCCGTCTTATGCCACCAAACCCTCATCCTTGAGCTAAAAGCCCAAGGTGAGCGCGCGAAAAATATTGTTATTGTGGGTATATCGGAAATTAACGAAAGAGACGCAAACTCCAGGAGGAATCACGATAATAATGAAGCTATGAATATAATAACAATACTGTACAAAGACTGCCCTAAACCAATTAAAACCATCAGACTGGGTAAATATATCCCAGATAAAAACAGACCATTAAAAGTTTGCTTCAATAATTCAGACGTTCCAAAGTACCTACAACGATACAAAAAAAAAAACCTACTAGACAATATACAGATTTACGCCGACCAAACCCCAGCTCAGAAAGAGTATTTGCAATTATTAAAAGTGGAGCTTAAAACAAACGCATTGAAGACGGCGAAAGGGATCTCATTATTAAGTACATAAAAGGAATATCGACAATCACACTGAACAAAACCAACCAAAAAAACCAATAAAAGACTTAATACAAAATGCAAAATACACGGATAGACTAAACCATAAACTAGTAAGTAGATACGAAGATATACCATCCCACCCGTCCTCGTTACGGCTCTTTTATGCGAACTTACGCAGTATCCGCAAGACTGTCAAACTTGACGAAATAAAATGCATAATAAAAGCAACACCAATGACTATCCACTTGCTAATTTTTACTGAAACTTGGATTACATCGGAAGCGGACGCAAAATTATACCAGTTACCGCACTGTAAACATGTTTATAACTATAGGCAAGATCGCAAAGGCGGCGGCGTATCAATTTATGTACACGAAAGTATCAAACACGAAATAACATAAGAATTATGCGAACTCGGCAACCACTACCTATGGATACACATAGATAAACTCTCATTGGACATCGGAGCGATTTACAAACCAGGTGAATCCAATATAAACAACTTCTTAGATACATATATCTCACAATTGGAACGGCGAAAGAGGGCTATTGTTTTCGGAGACTTTAACATCGATCTACTTGGTAAGGAAAGTCACGTCACAAGATACCTAAATGAAATTAAAGGAGCAAGATACGAAATATTAAATAAAATAAATAAACTGACCCTTGAAACCAGCACTACAAACACCATACTTGATCACATATGCACGAACATAAACAACCACGCGTTCAGCATATCTGTAATCGACTCATCCCTATCAGATCACAAGCAGTTATTCCTTGAGATTGGCAGCTTGTCACCTAAGATAACCAAAAGGATCCAATACAAAGCGCTTAACTATGAAACATTATACAATAGTACTCTAATAGCAAACTCACTAATGACGAAAACGATTACTACTATTTAGAAAGATTTATCTCAGAGCAAATAAATCAGAATAAAGAAGAAAAGACTAAAGTCCGAAACCTACCTCAAGAAGACTGGATAAACCGAAATATTATAGACTCAATCAAATTACGGAATCACTTATGGCAACAAACAAAATCTTACCCGAACGACGAAAAGCTACGGAGGAATTTTAATGAAGAAAAGGACAGAGTAAAAAACCTCATTAAGACAGGGAAGAAAACCTATTACCACAACTTATTTCATAACAACTACAAACAACCTAAAAAATGTGGGAAACAATTAATAACTTAGCAGCGAATAAAATCAAAGACAGCAATGCTCCTCCCAAACTATTTATGAACTCAGAATACATAACAAACGGTAATGAAATTTGTAATGTACTTAACTTATTCTTTGCATCAATAGGCGCGGACTTAGCTAACGAAATACCTAACATGTACCACATAAACACAGGTAACATTCTCATGTACGACATCAATTACACGCATGACATAACTCTGGACACAACACTAGTACAGGCTTGGACGGTATCAGTACAAAAACTATTAAATGCCTTAAAATATAATTTTAAAAAGATTAACGAACTGTATAACTGTGTGTTTAGCGCGGCATTTTCCCCGACTCACTTAAAGTTGCAAGGGTCAGTCCAATTTACAAATCTGGAAGTAGAACTGACCCCGGTAACTATCGACCGGTATCGGTATTACCCGTTATTTCGAAAATATTCGAACGAGTATTATACAGCCGCCTTAACGAGTATCTGACTAAGAAGAAGTTCCTCATTGATCAACAATACGGTTTCCGCCCTAAATCAAGCACTCTCACAGCATCAGTAGATCTAATAACGAAAATAAAAACTCATATTGACCAAAAAAACGTTGTTGTAGGTATTTTCATTGACCTAAAAAAAGCGTACGATACGGTAAACCATCAAAAGTTACTACAGAAATTAATCATCATAGGAATTTCAGGCATTGCCCTCAGTATGTTCACTTCATATTAACAAAATAGACAACAAATCGTTAAGATAGATAACTTCAACAGCTCGATGGAAAACGTAACATACGGCTGTCCGCAAGGCTCAATTATTAGCTCATTACTATTCCTAATCTACATAAATAATATTGATAAAATAGGGCTGACAGGACACCTAACTTTATACGCGGACGACACCTGCCTTTTTTTCTTCGGTAAATCTCTGCAAAACATAAGCAAAACCGATGCGCAAAAGGACCTTGACCTGCTCAACGAATGGTTAAAATATAACTTATTGACCATTAACACCTCAAAAACATCATTTATGATTTTCGCCGCGAAAAATAAGCCATTACCGGAGTGCCCACCTCTGACGATCAACGGAGAAACAATCAAACGATCTAGTCACGAAAATATCTCGGACTGAGGGTAGATGACAAACTTACTTGGAAACTACACATAGATCATGTCAAAACAAAGTTAATATCACTTTTGGGTGCGTTACGAAAAGTTACTAAATGTATCCCGAAAAAAGTACGCCTAATTATATATAACTCTCTAGTGAAATCAAACCTCGAATACCTAATCGAAGTGTGGGGATCAGCCGCTTAATCTAATCTAAACCCACTACAAAGAACACAAAACAAAATTATTAAAGAATTATTTCACTACCACTATCTATATCCAACAAAAAAAATATACGAAAAAACTAACCTACTAAATCTCACACAACTTTATACATATTACACCTGCATTCTCATAAAAAAATTACCATGAATGCCGTACAATCAAACATACAATTACATAAAAGAACAATAACATACAACACAAGAAGTAAAAACAAATTCCAACTAGCAACTGCACGTGCACGAACTAATTATGGCAAAAAAACAGTATTAGTGGAGGGAGCAAAGCAATGATTTACCGGAAGATATAAAGAGGTGTGATAATATTAACTTATTTAAGAGTAAACTAAAAATACATGTATGTACACTTTAACGTCGCCAACGCCCCGGAGGCAAATATTATATTATTATTTAGATTAAGTTACTTTGTATCTCATTATAAGTGAACTGTTATTTATAAGTTCTTATGGGAAATAAGTATCTTTAAACCTAATACCTATTAATTATTACCTATATATTTGAGGATTTCCCTCAATTTCAATGACATGCCATTATCAGACTCGAAATTAAACCCTTTTAAACACAATTTTCAAAATCGGTTTAGAATTGACAGAGATATCGGTGAACAAACATAAAAAACGTGCATACAGCCGAACATAGAACCTCCTCCTTTTTGGGAAGTCAGTTAAAAATATAGAAGTTGGCCTATTAAAAAACTATGTTCTTAGAAGTCAAATTAAAAGAAATGAAAGATATGAAATAAATAAATTATTGTATATGAATATGCCTAGCCTTTTTGCAACTAGATTAGAGCAGGGTTCCAATTACCCCGCCCCGGTAGGTGCCCGCATTGTCGGCGGGGGGGCTTAGTAGCCGTGGCTTGGACACCCATGGTGAAGCGACGAGGAACCCGAGGAGGGGCCGCTTCTCAGGGCTTTTACCGATAAGCCTCCGCGGCCTGCACGGGGCCGCCACAAGCTGATGGCGGACGCGGTGGGGCCACAGGAGAGGAAGAGTGTTAGTATAGCGTTGGCTGCTCTCCCTAACCCCTGCGGCCGAAAAGTGGTGGGTGCTGGGACCACTGTCCTGACCCGTCACAGGGGAACCGAGGGTGCCATACACCGAGGTCGTCACATATTGACAAATAATCTAAGAAATGATATATCAAACTTTTATTCTGGTAGTTAGATAGGTGTTAAATACAGGTCTGCGGATCCCAAGCCAGGAGCTCATCACTGGGGCCCATTAGCAGCGTGCCAGTCCTGGATCCAATCATAACCGTATCCCACGAAACAGCGATTCGCGGCAGTGGAAAGCTAGGGATTTGCTCCTTGTTGGGAGATATACTGGTTCCTACCAAGGTTATAAGGTGGCACAAGGGTTGGCCGGTAATAGTATAGTCAATATGACTTACCTTAGATTCCTGCGGTAGACTCCTGGGCGTCGATCGATCTCTTGCCGTGAGGTTAGGGATAGGAGAATATATATATATAATAAAGGACAATAAGGGATAGACTGACGGCTGTCTGGACCGAAGAATCCGACCGTCGTCCACCAGGCAGCACGTTTCCCGCAAAAGCACTTCGCTGCGCATGAAAATATATTCTAAACCCACTTTAGGGGCGCCCCACAACGCCGATTGCAAACGGCGGGCGCGATTAACAAATACAATGGGTGAAACACATCTCGATTCGATATGTTTCTACAAAAACATGACTTTCGCGTGTTCACATTACAAACTTTCTCTTTCGACTGTTTAGTGTCAGCTGTCAAAATCGTTGACAACCCACCGTAACGGTGTTGTAAGTAAATACCAAAAATCGGGACGGAACATCCCCTCGTCTCGGACATAAGGAGTTATGTCCGCAAATAAATGGGTAATCGTGCTAAACTGGCCACTGCTCGCTTCAAAACCGAATCTCCGACCAAGACCTTTGCAACTCTGGGATCTCCGTCAGACCCATAGAATAAATCTAGAATGCGTCCACGACGCCAATATAAATGCAACAAATTAGGTTCTTTAATAAATACAAGGTCTTCGACTTTGGGAGGGTCAGTTTTGTCAGTCCACTCAACGCGCTGCTGCAAAGTATGCAAATATTCTAAAGACCAACGATACCAGAAGCTTTGGGACATCTGTTGGAGCAATGCAAAACGCAGTCAATTGCGAAGATTCAATTTCCCTGAAGGGGTATTTCGGCAGGGCGCTGAGGGGCTGACCAATCAAAAAAATGACCAGGGGTCATGACTTCCAGGTCATTTGGGTCTGAGGAGATCGGACAGAGAGGTCGCGAATTAAGGACGGCTTCAACTTTACAAAATACCTTAACAAGTTCCTCAAATGTGAAAATAGTTTCACCAACAACACGGCGGAGAAGCGGTTTTGCTACTATCGCAATATTTACAAAAATGCCAATTAATTCCCATTTGCGCCATGGTAAATCTCAAAGTTTATCCTTATTTAGATAATTACAAATATCATTTAAATATCTATCAGCGCCCTTATAATTAGTACCGTTATCAGAACGGATCAAAGATGGTAGTCTTTGGCGGGAAACAAATCTACCTAGCGCTGCAACAAACGCATCTGTGCTGAGGGCAGTTACAAGTTCCAAGTGAACCGCCTTGGAGGCCATACAAACGAACACACACAGGTAGGCCTTGACAGCCTTGGTTTTCCGAAGTTAAGAAGTCCTCACCAAGAAGGGACCAGCGAAATCGGTTCCGACCGAAGTAAATGGTCTGCTCTCCGTCACTCGGTCGGATGGCAAATCACCCATTATGGGTTGAGTGGAAGGAGCCTTCAACTTATAACACTGCATACATTAAAAGATGATGCCACGAATAGTGCGTCTGGCCGACAAAATTCAAAATTCACGCTGCAAATGGCTACGAGGGCGTTGCAACCGGCGTGTGCGATATTAATGTGTCGATCGGACACCAACAACTTCACCAACGCTCCTCCCATAAGGAGCGACAAAGGATAGCACCTTAAGGCAAATTGGAAATCCGCAGTCGTCCTCCGACTCGGAGCAAACCAGATTTGTCCGGGAACGGATTAAGACGAGCGATTGAGCCTTTCAAAGCTGAGCATTTCTTCAGGGCTTCAACAGTCTGGTCAAAGCGCTCGGCTTGCACAGCACGAACCAACAACATCAGGGCCTCTTGGCGTTCATGAGGCGACAAAACTGGGGACAACAGTTTATTATTAGGGTTCCGTCCGTTACGTATGAAACGCCGGACCCAAGCGGTAACTCACAACAATTTTGACAAAGAACTGCATCTGTCCAAAAGATAATCCAAATTATAAGCAGGTTGCGTTTCAACAATTCCAATACGCAAAACCGGAAAAACCTCTGGAGAGGAGAACCTATTCTGGGGCCAGGATGACTTGCAATGCGTCAACCAGTCTGGTCCCCACCAAAGAGAATGGTCAACAAGGGCAGGAGCCTCGCAACCACGTGACGCGCAGTCTGCGAGGTTCAATTCTCCTGGGACATGTCTCCAGATCAGTTTAGTCTCAGAGTTCTGACTCAGTGAGACTCTATTCGCCCCAAAAACCTCCAAAGCATGAGCTGAGGTGCGAAGCCAACAAAGGACTATGCCATTATCAGTCCTTGGTCCTCAATCCGCGGGGCGGAGCCCTTCAACATGGGACCCGTAAGTCCAAAATCAAAAACCGTCGGTACAACTACTAACCTATTCGTCTGCAGAACCCACTTGGTCCCGGAAAAAATCAAACCCAAAACATCCGCACTCATATACGGGTCCGGGAGTTAGGTCCGACGTCAATTTCACCACTGCAGGGCTAATGGTTACCTGCGGGTGTCTGCCCAAAATATCATTCAAAACAACTGCCTTGGCCAATATTCTTGGCCCACAATGAACAGGTGAAACCCAAATTTCAATTTCTCCCCGTTGACCAACCGCTTCAATACCACCCATATGATAGAAGGGTGGAACCTAGGTGGGAGACCCAATCTTTCCACTAAACAAAAGGATACGAATCCAAAAGAGCACGAACTAACAAAGATTTCTCTTCGGGCCCCAGATCATTACAGGGACAGTTGGCAGAAGGACTGTCTCTGGCTGGGCGGCTGTAGTGGAGGAGAGGGAGGCGACTACCTAATGTTGATAACCCCTCTGGGGTTGGTAGTCGTCCTTAAAAAGCGGACCCTTCCTCCAATTGAGGAGGGGGTGGAGGGGTGCCCCCGCCTTTGCGAGGTATACCCCGTCGAGGATCCACCTGGGGTTGGTGGGGATGCGCTTCCCCGCCTATGGGGAAGCGTCCGGCATCATCAGGGCCACCAACACCAATTTGGTCCGGACACAACACGCGGTGGTGCCTACCTTGACAGTGCGGGCAAGGATCCGAACTCGGCCAATCCCACTGCAAATGCTATCCCAGACAAGTGTGGGAGCACCATTTGCGGCTGTTGGCGATTCCACGTCGGTCCTTTGTGCTCCGTTCTAGGAACTTCAGAGAGGACATGACCACATGGCCATCCGTGCTGCAATATGAGCAGCGCATACCGCGAACTTGAGTCGCTTCGTACTGATGAAGAGGGCTTCGTGGCCCACAATGGGAGGGGCGTGCACCAACACGACGCTGGTCCGGAGTTGACCGCTCTGGGGCCCGCGAGGGACCTTCAACACCAGAGTTATCCAAAAGACGACACTCCTCATCCAAAGACTTCAACAAATTATCAAAAGGGGGAGGTGTGTGGCATCATCCCCACCATATTTCCCATGTGCAAAACCCCTCAACCTAACGGTTGCCTCAACAATGTCATCCGAGAAACCGTAAAACTGCATGAAGTCTGCCTCAACCGCAGCGGCCAACTCAGTGTCATCGGTGGACAATAGCGCCAAACACTCCGCAAAGCATTCATGCACCCTGGCTTGATGGGCTGGGAGTTCACTATAACGGGCCAACAAAGCCTCTGATCTATCAGATATACTTATCAAAGAGGCCACCGAGGTCACCCATCTCAATTCCGCTCTCATCTTACAAGCAAATGTATAGGCAGTCAATAGTATACTGTCAAAATGTAAGCAACGGTGATTAAATATTATTAAAAATGTTCAACAACTTAAATTAATAATATATGTGTTTAAACAAAACGACAGTTTGACAGTAATTCTCTTACCAAATTAAATATCAAATCATAAAGTCTGTAAGAGAAACAACAAGTTAATTCAACAAATAATACTGAACCCTGTTACATTTACTTAATTATTTTTCAATACAAATTTATTATGGAACCCCAAATATCAATTTACAAATTATCAAAAATAAAGCGGGTACCTCAAGAAAATAAATTATCAACACAAAGTGGGTAGGTTGATTTTACAATAGAATTCAATATTCAATTTACTTTAATAGTTAAAAACAATGACTTTAACTTGAATCAATTAGTATATTACTGTCAATATCAAACAAACTAACCAATTTTCTTATATAATTGGTAACAATTTACTTTACAACATAACTTCTGTAGCGGGCACTGAGTATGTTTATAATGTAAACAAACTTACAAACCCAAGATAGAAGGTTCAAGGTCCAAAATAACTATGATTCAAATAAATATAATTAGGGAAGACTATTTAGTCTGCACCAAACCTATATTATTACAACAAATAAACAAATTTCAATACAAAACTGTAACCTTCTATCCCGGAGTGACAATATTAAGTTGTGAGTTGTACACTTTATTTTAACAAATTAGAATGTAACTATGGGGGCTGTTCGCCCCTAACAAGACACAGCTAACTCTGAGTGACTCAAAATGTACCACTTTCCAACCCAGTATTATCAACAATAAAAAGCAAACCGACAAACAATACAGCGTTCACTGTGAACGAGTGTCCTAGCGAATACTATGACCGTGGAAGGCAAACCACGCTCTGCTACCAAATGTTAAATACAGTTCTGCGGATCCCAAGCCAGGAGCTCATCACTGGGGCCCATTAGCAGCGTGCCACTCCTGGATCCAATCAGAACCGTATCCCACGAAACCGCGGTTCGCGGCAGTGGAAAGCTAGGGATTTGCTCTTTGTTGGGAGATATACTGGTTCCTACCACGGTTATAAGTTGGCACAAGGGTTGGCCGGTAATAGTATAGTCATATTGACTACCTTAGATTCCTGCGGTAGACTCCTGGGCGTCGATCAATCTCATGCCGTGAGGTTAGGGATAGAAGAATATATATATAATAAAGGACAATAAGGGATAGACTGACGGCTGTCTGGACCGAAGAATCCGGCCGGCGTCCACCAGGCAGCACGTTTCCCGCAAAAACACTTCGCTGAGCGTGAAAATATACTCTAAACCCACTTTAGGGGCGCCCCACAACGCCGATTGCGAACGGCGGGCGCGATTTACAAATACAATGGGTGAAACACATCTCGATTCGATATGTTTCTACAAAAACCCGACTTTCGCGTGTTCACATTACAAACTTTCTCTTTCGACTGTTTAGTGTCAGCTGTCAAAATCGTTGACAGCCCACCGTAACGGTGTTGCAAGTAAATACCAAAACTCGGGACGGAACAATAGGTTTGGTTGCTTTCTTTGTCTGGCTCTGAAAATTACAGACAAAACAGCAGGTTCAGTGATGCTCTGCTCATAATAATGATAGTTGAACGATAAATGCTATTAGTGATTAATAATAAGAAGATTTAACGCCTGTTTCGTAAAATAATTAACAAAGGCTTTATTTTGATTACATTTCATGATAAATATTTCTTAGTTTAACTTGAATTAAAAATATCGGTAAGAAATAAACGTGGCCGTTAAAACACAAAAATAAACGTTTGTTCTTATTATTTAACGTTGTTTCCGTTTCCGTCTTCCGCCATAGTTGCACGGAAGCAGCACTAATCTTAATATATTTGTCGGAACCGTTCTAATTGAACAATGTTTAGATTACAGAAGAACAAAATTGCGTTGTGTCGAGCGGCGGAATTACAGCCTTTGGGGAAACCAAAATAATTACACAAACAGACTCGTACGAAACACATACACTTCGTGACAAGTAAGAGCTTATGTTATGAGCATGACGGAATCTGAGCAATGAAGTTAAACATAATTGAGACGTCGCAATGCCCGCGGGCGCCACGCGGCGGGCGCACACTCTGCTATCCCGGTAACGAGGCTCACACCTCGCATACGAAGCAGCCTAGTCTCACCAACGCCGACCGCCACTGCACCGTGTTTACATAACAACAAATTTGTGTTATCCAACATGGCCCATCCTACATTAAGCTATTCCATTAGCACAAATACACGCTACTGTTTAAAGATGATATTCCGTCTCCTGTTGTAGATACGAGTGATACGACTCTCTCTGTAACGCGTGTTGTCATTAGCAAGATGATTCTTATTACTCCACTTCGAAAATTTATCACTGCAGTAGACGCGTTTGGTGGCGAACAAAGAGATTTATGTGAAATGTCGACGTCAAATTGCAGAAAGCGATTGAAATCTTTCAATAGTAGAAATAGTGTAGACGTGAAAAGCCCGCAAAATTGACTACCAGAAGGTAAAAAAAAAAAAATAGGTACTGAAATAATCACATTTAAAACATTGTTCTGTACAGTTTTCCAACCACATAAAGCATAGTAATTAAGCGTTGGTTTTGAAATAATTGTACTACCAAAATAAACTAACCGCGAACACGGAGCACTTAACTCAGTTAGTGGGCTCACAAGGGTTACATATCACATATCTTAACGCTACATTAATTAGCAATGAAAGTGCAAAATCGTATATCATGCATTACTGCGTAAAATCGTCCGAGATTGCAAATGGGGCTGTGGACGTGCGCCAATCTGTGCTGTTTGCTCCCAGTCGTCCCTATGAGATTATAACTCGAGCGACCGATCTCACCACGGCGCCTTTCAACCCATTAGACTGACTTCAATATTATATTTCATTGTGACATTTCTCGTTGGATGCCTTTTCTTTGTACAGAGAGAACTCGACAATTCTTAAATAATTCTGTGTTATTTATTTATTTTTTTAAACTTCATGCACAAAAGTACAATGACGGACTTAATGCCTTAGGCATTCTCTACCAGTCAACCAAGTTGTTATCTTATAAGCTTTTGCGTTTTTAAATGCAAAGTTTATTAAAGACCCACTACTTAATAACTTTAGAATTCTTTTTGATTTAGAGTGTGATGGTGTGGCGTTGAATTATGTAGAAGATCTTATCAGTTTTATGTGTTGGAGGAGAAGAATAGTTCATTAGTAGGAATTTACGTTTCGCGTAGTTAAATGAAGATTATAGGAAATTTATGATGAGATTTTGAGCGTGATCAATTTGCAATAATCAACACAATAAATATTTCAACAATTTAATTTTGAAAAAAGAAGAACTCATAATTTAACAACTTTTTTCCGTGGATTAGGAACTGTGTCGTTTTCCGGGAAAAAAGAAGCTAATGACACTTGGCGATAATGTGACTTTTTACCAGTGAAGAAAAAATTGTTATCCAATCAGGGGAGAGACCAAAAGCTCTTAGAATAAGGTTATTTTGAGTGAGGGACACCGTAAGGGACAGATGTATAAGATAAGATAAATTTATTTTGTAAAACATGAGTACAGTATAAATGAGTGAAGTATAGTGTATACAAGTCCTTTACACACACTCAAAATAACTTTACTCTGCGAGCTTATGGTCACCCCCATGTACTTCTAGGAGTTTACCTTTGGCAAACTTAGTACAATATGTTCGGACTTGTATTAATTAAACTTTAATGCTGTAAAATACAGTTAATTTGATGAAAAACACTAACAATGAAAAATAACTAAAATTTCGGCAACCGGTGTTCGTTTCTTCGTTTTTGCACACCGACTTCCGAAATTGAAGTAATTTTTCACTTTGTAGAGTTACTTTTGGAAGTCAGACATATTGTATAAATAAAAAATATTAGCTACTTATTGGATAATATTTTTAAATAGGGAGATCCTTGTGACGCAAGCTTTACTTTTGAAATGCTTATTTTTCCTGTAAAAAATCTGCCGTCATCTGTCACGTACGAGTAAAATAATTGACGTACAATACAGGAGCGTCACGCATTCACGACAATGACTGACACTCGATTCCGTAGTGTGTTTATCTCTAAGGGTTCCGTACTTTTGTACAAACGTTTTATTATTTTAAATGGTTCTATGCTTTGGTGATGTGACATGAATGATTTTTAACTGTTGACTATACCTGTTCGGTCACTGATGCTGGGTTACATGTATTTATATTCTTATTTTCAAAAAATTGTTTAAATTTTTATAAATATATTAAAATAATTCATTGAAAAATCATTTTTAAAACATGCTTATTTATATTCTTCTCAACAAACCCTCATTTGATTCCTTTATCATGGGCAGTGCACAAAAAATAACTAGACCGCCATCTTGGGGATCTTTTAACATTGTTTCATTCAATGTTAAAAGATTGCTATTCAAATTAACATCCCTAATAGATGATCTAGCATTCATAAGCATTCTGGGTGAAATGTTGCGTAACCAGCGGTTTATAGTTCACTTTAATTCAGATAAGAGTAGATGGCGTGCTTTAAAAAACGGCCTGCCCCAAGGCAGTGTTCTGGCTCCCATTTTGTTTAATATTTATACGAACGACCAGCCCAAAACGACGAACACAGAACGATTCCTCTACGCGGATGACTTGGCACTAGCCACGAGGACAGATAGCTTTGAGGAAGCCGAAGCAAATTTGGAAAAGGCTCTGGTGGATCTTAGTGGATACTACGAAAACAATGCATTAAGGCCTACTCCATCTAAAACTCAGTCATGCTTATTCCACCTGAGAAACCGCCAGGCTACTAGAAAAACGAACATCAAATAGCGGGGTGCTTACATAGACCACAATGATAACCCTGTGTACTTAGGTGCCACCTTGGACCGATCTCTGACATACAAGCAGCACTGTATTAAAACTAAACTTAAAGTCAGCACCCGCAATAATCTGCTTTGCCGTCTGACATCTACTGCCTGGGGTGCCTCTCCACGTGTACTTCGTACAACAGGTTTAGCGCTTTGATTTTCGGCTGGCGAATTCGCATGCCCAGTGTGGCATCGATCCGTCCATGCCCGACAAGTAGATGTAGCCCTCAATGAGACATGCAGGACAATTACGGGCTGCCTAAAACCAACACCACTCGAAGCACTGTACCTGCTTGCAGGAATAGCCCCTCCGGAGGTTCGAAGAGAAGTGGCCTGTTCTTCCGAAAAACACTAGCAGGAGACAGATGGACGACACTCTTTATACAATGTGGACAAGCCAAGGGGCAGATTGAAGAGTCGGAAAAGCTTTCTCAGGTTAACCAAACCAATTAATGACAGCAGGTCTGGTGAGACAAAGAAGAGACTGTGGCTCCTCAAACATCCTCCTCCGACTAACTATGTTGAGCCTGCAGAAAGCTCCCTGCAGGCTACCAACTTCCATGGCCCACTTGGAAATCTTTAAACCGCCTCCGAAGACAAGTTGGTCGCTGCAGGCACAATTTAGTTAGATGGGGTACTCCAATGACCCGCAGTGCGATTGCGGAGCTACGTCCCAAACAATGCCCCACCTCCTATCGTGCTCTCTGTGCAGCAACACCTGCACCCTGAAGGACCTTTGTGAGGCAAATCAAAACGCTGTTGCCGTGGCTGAATTCTGGACAAAACATATATAATTAAGGAATCATCGATACGACGAAGAAGATCTTGGGGGATTCGCCATTTTGGATTTAGAATGACGTCACTTAACTAAACATGCATTGTCATCCAAACTAAACGGGTATGCATAATTGTATCTTAATCGGTGGAGGATAACTGCTTTCCAATTCAGTTGTAAGATTTGACCCGAACACACTTACATACATACATACATTGCAAGTTAAATAAAAGCTTGTAATAAAGACGTCTTGAATCGACATCCGTTGTGTTCCTCAACATGTTGAAGTAACTAATAAAGATACACAGTCTGTTTTATTATATGGGAAAGAGCAATGGCTGAAAAAAAATACTACCGACTTCCAAATACAAAACTACAAAGTGAAAAATAACTTTATTTTATGAAGTCGGTGTCTATAACGCAAAAAATTGGTACCTACGAAATGTCTTTCGTGCATGAAGTCGGTGTCTATAACGCAAAAAATTGGTACCTACGAAATGTCTTTCGTAGGTACCAATTTTTTGCGGTATTTTTTTCGGTTTTTTTAAGTCGGTGTCCCGACTTCAAAAAATAAAGGTATTTTTAACTTTGTAGTTTTGTATTTGGAAGTCGATAGTATTTTTTTTTCAAAAAAGATTGTTCTCGTTAAAATTACCTGACTCATTCTATTCATAACTTTCATACTCTCTTTAATTAGAGTTAACTTTGTTCCAGTTTTAAAACAGAAACCAGTTCGTACATAATATTACCATAAATAATGTTTTTATCTCTTTTTTCACAAAAACAAAGAGCATTGTGCTCTTTCTGTTGCTCGTGGTATACACTGATTCCTCTTACATTATAACTTTTGCAACTACGTCAGTTTAAGTTACTTATGTAAACAGCATTCTTAGTTTTGGCTTTTTAATACGAGCTCCGTAATATGTTGGAGCTGCATTCTGAAAACTACTTATAGTTGTGAAAAACGGTCTTATGACGTTGTAGGTTTTTACGATGGTAGTTGAAAAATTGTACTGTGAATAGCTACGTACCTGCTGGTCTCTCTCATTAAGTTAAGAAAGTTAACAATAAATCTTGTCAAAAAGAATTTTTATTTCATATTTTCAACTTCGCTTCCAAAAGGAAGATCTTCGTTTCTAAAATCGTACAGATGGATTTGACTGTAACATAACAATATGTGCAAACAATACAACATACAGTAACGACTGTCTTTTTGTCTCAACAGTCCTTCTTTTTCCGATCACATGGCAACAGTCAACTCCCATTAAAATGATGCCATTCTTTTGTTCCGCATCCCTATCCTTGTTATACATCTCAAATTATTTATTCGTAAACATCTTCAATGTTCAAAGATCTACTGTAGGAGGTATGCGTCTGTTTTTGATTTAACGTTCTCTACATTAGTCACATAAAATCTCTTTTAAATTAGATTTTCACAACATGAGGATTTGCTCAAAGACACCCTGCAATAACGTGCCCCGAAAACGCAACTGACTTTGATATCCGCTAAGAATTTAATCCAAAGAAAAGCGGAGTAGGTAATAAAGTAGTTTTCCACATTCCACGAGTTCTAGATAAGTCAGCATCTCAACGATGCATATAGCAATACGCTATTGGATGTATGTATTGCAGGAACGCACGGATAGAAAGGAGCGACATCAGCTTAACATTAAAATTTGTCGAGAGCTTTTTTACGTTTCTCGATTACAGTTAAGCTTTTGGTAACCCAGTTTATTCATATACTGGGTTGGTGTTGGTTTATAATTATGTGTCTCGTCTCTGGTGATTCATATCTGTGGTGGTTTAATACAAGTTTTATTCGTGAGCAAGATCATACATGAAACTTTCAATCACCCATGAGTAGTACTCATGGCATGTATTCCTGTATGCTGTATGTATTGCAGGAGCGCACGGATATAAAGGAACGGCATCAGCTTAACATTTGTCAGAGTTTCTCGATTTAAGTTAAGCTTTTAGTGGAATGAATAAACAGACACACAAATACACACTAACACACACGCACACACACACATAAACCCACACGCACACACTACTATAGACACACATACGTATTCTCACACATCACACACTTCACAGAGCTGATAGTTACTTTCTAAGTCACTGTTCCTCTGTGTTCTTAAAAATACATTTCTTAATTTAAGTCTCAATATTGTTAACTATCTTTTATGGGAAGGAGCGAGATAAACCCAACACAAGTAGTAATGATTACTTCTTACTGGCGCTGTCTCATTCACATTTGTATATGTTACCGTTTGAGACACAATAAAAAATTAAAAAGTTTTATAATTGTGTCAGATGTCTCTGGATCGCCAGAGAGTCATATTTGTGGTTATTTGATCCAACTTTTATGCGTGAGGAAGATCATACATGAAAGTTTCAATCACGCATGAGCGGAACTTGTGAGGGAGGGGTGGACGTGGTCCAGGTCCATTAAGGCAGCATACAATCTGCCCTCGGCGGGGCAATGCTGTGATTAACGTAATGCGATTGCGGCCGCCCGGCTGAGCCGCTCGCCGCTATGATTTCAAGCACGTGCTATTAAATATTGTCGCTACAACAGAAACAAACGTAATGCCTAATTGGCTGATGTAGCTTTGTCACTCATTAGAGATGGATGTCGTTTGTATTATGGTTTGTTGTTATTGGCAAGTGCGGTGGAATAAATGGTTGACCATAGGTAAAGTTTATGCAATATTTTAGCCTCATCCAACAAAATTACTTGGGGATGGAATGGGATGGGAATAGGATTTTTTTAAATTGATATGCTCGCGTTCGACCACTACCTCGCCTAATGGTAAGCGATGATGTGGTTGACGGTGAAACACGAACCCTAGATTGAAGATATCAGGAAACAGATGGACAGAGACTCCTTGGAATGGGTTAGCAAATAGGATGGTGTGGGATGGGCTAAACAGGTATAGTTCTCGTCATACTTTTTGATCGCCCAGAAGTTGGCTACAATGGCTGCGCAATAGTTAATCTCATACAAACACAGTACCGATCCGTGCTTTGCGCATCGGCAAGTCAACTTCAGGGTGGTGGTATGACGAGAACTTTGATACATCATTAATTTATAATTGACTGTTATGTTGAACTTAAATATGTCAAAAAAAAAACCAATTTTTTTCTACGTTTACCGACAACTTGCGCTTTTACCACAAAGGTATGATTCAAAACTAATACTCAGTAAAAATGGCAATGGCATCTCAGGAAGGTTTACCGCTTAGGTACATAAATATATCCCTTAAATCGCATCTTACGGCACCTAAGAACGGCGTAGGAGATTACTCACATAATCTTAGCTAAGCTGCATGGTGAGTCACCAATTAAGGCTCCATATCAGTCACACCATGTAACATACTCTAACTTTTCATTTCCTAAAACAAATTGACTTTAATCTTGTAATCTTACATGGGAATATCTTTGGCTGAACTGTGGGCAACTGTAAAACAAAACATCATTAAGATAATAGTACATTTCGTGTCGAGCATAAAAATTGAGATTTTCACACGAGCGATGTAGCAAAAAGCTAAATCTCCAGTTCGTGTCTAGCTCAAGACAGACACGAACGATTCTTTTTCCACTACCTGATGAGCTTACTAAATAATTGCAAATAAGTTCCAACAATAATTTATTAGAGACGTTCAGACTTTTTAAACCACAGATTATATACACACAATCAACACGCGCTTTTTCGAGAGGTAACAGGTTCAGTATCATTCTGCTGGATGGGGCGTTGGAAAAAGCGCGGGCGTAGCGGCAGAATGCGTCTACCAACTGTAGCCTATTCAGTTACGTACTTTTTTTCTTTAAATTGCAAATTTTTTCACTCGTACGGCCGCAAAAAAAAATTACGTTGTCAAAACGGCGACAAAACAAAGCATTGTTTTGTCGCCGTGTCGCATTGTCGGGCGCGATACATCCGCGACACTCCGGAGCTCGCCACAACCGCCACTTAATGTAAATAACCCTTTATTGTCACGTTTATTTTTGTTTCGACTGTACCAGACAGGCGTCACTTGCAAGAATTTTATGTCGTACCTAGATTATACCATGTAGTATTTATTTCTGAATTATACTAGCTTCTATCCTCGACTTCACGAATTATATTTTTCTCACTAAGTGCTTCAGTTTCTGCTGCTGTAAATTTTGGTAACCTTCCAAACTTGACTATTACCCCCTTGGTCATTTGAATATTCAAATAATTTAGCATCCCGAATTACGATTGGAAATAAAAGAACTTGAGTTTAAATCCGCTCAAGGAAGATATCAGATTACAGTTTCACGTATTTGAGATTTAAAACTTTAGACTTATCCAGTAAATAAATTTTAGATACACACAGTTATCCCGATAAAAAGTATATACAGAATGCAGGAACTTGCAGTATCAAATTCTTTTAGGTGCGGTCAACACGTTAAGTGAATATCCCAGATTTTTTTACTTTTGACCTCGACTGACCCCTAGAATACTTCGATGTAAATAAAGTAAAAAAGAGAGTTTTTTGAACAAGTAATCTAATCTCCGTATGAACTGAAGTATTCACTAAAACGCCTTTTTGAATGTGTAAACATTTACAGAAATTGGAGATCTAATGGAATTTCAGATTGATTGGGTGGAATATTTCATGAATTCGCTGAGAGCAGATAGGTACGGTAGATCGAGATACCTTTTCATGCCAAAGGACACCTTGGAATTTAGATTGAATTATTTATAGATGCGTGCGACTGTAATAAATAAATAATAAATAGGACTTCCGGATCGCAGAAATTAACCTACTTTCGTTCATTAGTCGTAACTTATATGGTCGACGAGAAGCCTCCCAACCGATAGCCACAAGGGAATCTATCAAAGAATTACGATACTGTAGGTACTCTTGCAGGCAGGTTCAGAATATTCTTGTATAAGTTTTTCGAAATTCACAGTTTGTTCCTCGTGTGTTGGATTACCCGGCTCAACACACAGACTAAAAGCAATTTTCAACTAGTTGATCAAAAGGTAATTAAGGCGTTTCGCTTTCAGAAACTAAAACAACTCTATATAAGTAGTTTTTGAAAAGTCTACCTGTTTAAAAAAATTCTTTGAGAAAAGCGATGACTTTCCTCAATAATTCGTAATGCCAAAAGAGGATCATGTACGTGCTATAACGTTTGAATTACCCCATTGCTATTTTCAATGGGAAATAACCTAGTTTCGGGAATAACAGTGTCTTACATAGATGGGGTTCAATACGGGGAGTAAAGTATGTTCCGTAAGCTTTGACGGGTATGTGCAATGGCTAAAGAAAAGAATGTTTTATTACCTCCGCTCATAGGTAAGTAAATATGTGTTCAAAGTATTAAGAGAGAACTTGAGTGAAACTTTTTTAATTCAAGCGAAGACAATAAACCTAGAAAGTTGGCCGTGGCTCGGAATCAGCGCAGTACGCCGCCCCCGCTCTTCAAAATATTATTTAAAACTACTGCAATTTCAAATAATTGCGTCCGTCGAAATTTAATATGTGCCCTGTTATTATTTTCCTTCAAATGCATTTACTATACCTAACTATTACAATGCTACCAGTCTTTTGGGTGCTTTTTACATTGACAACGGTGCGGACAACATTTTTGAGGCACAATTAGCGCTAAGCTATATGAGAAAGTGTTATTTGTAAACGGTGTCGAAAACCAAGAAAACAGGTAGATACCACAGACATCGACTTTTTTCTGTTCATTTTTATTTTATTTTTCTCTTTTTAGTTTTGGTATATATTACCATCATAATCATCTATACTCAGAATACATCTCATGACGATTCCAAAAAGCCCAAACACGACTAGGATATATTTTGTTTTATTACGGAGTTCCAGTGCCTACCTTCCGGCTTCAGCATCAGATTAGTTCGATGGTACTATTTTCATCAGTAAAATTTATTGAGATTTATTTGCTTCATGCAGTGACTATATCGCTTTATTATTTGAGATATTTTTTAAACGTGATAAACTTATCATTAAGTAGTTCCAGGGGCCATCTATAGTCTTTTGCATCAATGCTTGCGGTGTTGATGAAAATATCAAAATTTATATACGTATGCTTATAATATTTGAGGAGTTCCCTCGATTTTCATAAGATCCCATTATCATATTTTGATTTGGTGACAATGGGACCACTTCGGGAGACCCAAGAAAAAAACCTTAAAATCCTAACCTTAGACCCTTTAAACACAAAAATAATTTTCAAAATCGATCTTAGTCATTGACGGAGATATCGGTGAACAAATATGAAAAACGTACATACAGCCGATCATAGACCTCTTCCTTTTTGGGAAGTCGGTACAAAATACAAAAGTAGGCCTATTGAACACTATGTTTATAGAAGTCAAATTAAAGATGTAGGTATATCAGATGTAGTTAGGTCAGCAGCGGGAGAGGAGTGCCGGTATTACGGTGCGCCACTCGATATATATCTCTATGCCCTGCGGCCGATAAGTGGTAGGTGGCGGGGCCACTGTCCTGACCCGTCACAGGAAAACCGAGGGTGCCATACACTGGGTCGCCTGGCGCTCATGTGCTGGTTTGGTCCCTGTGGTGGTCACGGCGTGCAACGTGTTCTGGTGCGCCTGTGATACCCTCCCCAAAAGAGGGTCCGGTGACGGAAAGCCGCGGCGGGTTCGCGGATGTATGCTTACTTACTCGTGCCCATGCCACTCTAAAACTTTTCGGCCGCAACGGCCATCAGTTCTGCGTGCATTGTTTTATGGCCACTGCAACTTAAGTTTGGCAATTCTTCGGGCTATGTCGGTAACATTGGTTTTGTGTGAATGTCTTCGTTTCTGATTCGCTCCCGCAAGCAAGCTCCGAGCATCGATCTCTCAATTGCCTATTGGGTGACTTCAAGCCTTCTGATGAGGCCAATTGTGAGCGACCACGTGTCTCTCCCGCTGGCAACACGCACTGGTCTTAGACTTTCGTCTTGAGACACTGTGGTAAGTAGTCAATTGACTCGTACGGCTGAATCTATTTAGCAAACAGCGCGAATTAAAGGTGTTACTTTACTCTCTCTTTGATTAAAAACAGAGAGATTTAAAAGCGAACCAGCTTTACGGGTTGATCGAAATTATTATGATTTTTTACCAATAAGCCACACATAGGGTAGGTAGGGTAGGTAGGGTAGGTAGGGTAGGTAGGGTAGGTAGGGTAGGTAGGGTAGGTAGGGTAGGTAGGGTAGGTAGGGTAGGTAGGGTAGGTAGGGTAGGTAGGGTAGGTAGGGTAGGTAGGGTAGGTAGGGTAGGTAGGGTAGGTAGGGTAGGTAGGGTAGGTAGGGTAGGTAGGGTAGGTAGGGTAGGTAGGGTAGGTAGGGTAGGTAGGGTAGGTAGGGTAGGTAGGGTAGGTAGGGTAGGTAGGGTAGGTAGGGTAGGTAGGGTAGGTAGGGTAGGTAGGGTAGGTAGGGTAGGTAGGGTAGGTAGGGTAGGTAGGGTAGGTAGGGTAGGTAGGGTAGGTAGGGTAGGTAGGGTAGGTAGGGTAGGTAGGGTAGGTAGGGTAGGTAGGGTAGGTAGGGTAGGTAGGGTAGGTAGGGTAGGTAGGGTAGGTAGGGTAGGTAGGGTAGGTAGGGTAGGTAGGGTAGGTAGGGTAGGTAGGGTAGGTAGGGTAGGTAGGGTAGGTAGGGTAGGTAGGGTAGGTAGGGTAGGTAGGGTAGGTAGGGTAGGTAGGGTAGGTAGGGTAGGTAGGGTAGGTAGGGTAGGTAGGGTAGGTAGGGTAGGTAGGGTAGGTAGGGTAGGTAGGG